>PVHT020000015.1:35397375-35496139 GCA_004024745.2 Catagonus wagneri | reverse complement strand
TTTTTTTTTTTTAATAAAAACAAGTGAAATGGATTGTACATACTGTTTTTAGCCTTATTTTTTCACTTATTAATGTATCTTGGTATCTTTCCATGTCATTAAACATAGATCTACATCGTTATTCCTACTGGCTCCAGAGTATTCCATTTATAAATATATCATTTAATTTAACCAATCCTCTATCATTGGACAGTTGGGTTGTTCCTAATTTATATTTTCCTCTTACAGCAATACTGTAATAGACATCCATCCTATGTACATCTTTTCATACTTGTATTTCTTATATTCTTTTCCAATTTTTTAGAAATCATCAGTTACTTTTATGATGTCAGAAAAAATCCTAAAGCCTTCTCTTCTAGGGTGAATGGATATTTCCATAAATGGCAAGAGATTTCAATTATATTAATGTAGACACAGAGACAGAGGGACTAGCAGGTCACCTTCCCTTATGGAAGGTTGAATTAGTGTACGCACCCGAGATCATTAAATAACAGCTTTGGCACTTAAAGCATGTGCATCTCAATAGGTCTTTGTGAAAGCTCATAGTCACATTAAATATTAATAACTGATGGCAAGGCATTGCTTCAGGAGAACATAATGGCCCAAAGGAAACTGGAAGGCTCTATTTAAAAAAATAGAACAAAAAAAGCCCCAAAACACTTCTAGCAGGGTCAAATTTCTGATGGAGATAATAGAGCTGGCAGTCAGAAGAGAAGGTGAGAAAGGCAGGAAGGAACTATGCCCTGTGGAAATGGGCTGAACACAAATGCACCTGGAGGCCCAAGAAGCTCCCCTGTGCCCCTGGCGCATTATTGGGGAAGATGAGAAATGGCCACAGAGGTGACGCTAGCCCTCAGCTGTTCCTGTGAGACAAGCACATCCTGATTGCTGCAATAGGCATTCACACAATTGCGGTTTGCAGCTCACCTTAAAAATGCTTTAATTCAGATTCATTGGAGATTCACCTGACTCCAAGGAACTCTTCTGATTATGGGTAGACCACCTTGCTTGGTCATTTTTCAGTGCATTTGACAGGCAGGGAACTAATGTATGGGAAAACCCAAAAGTCAGTGTTAATCAAATCGATTAGTTTAATGACGTCACGGAAGACAGCAGCAAGAAAGACTGTTGTATTTGTCTGAAAATACTCAGCCAGTGGTAGAAATGCATTTTCCCTGTAGTGATCCATCGTCCAAATGGAAAAGCAGACTGAGCTTTAATATTCTGCACGATCATTCACATGTGAACAGTTAGCCTTTAAAAATGAGATGTCAACACTCAGTTGGTCTTTACCCCAACACTTTTCTTTCAAGTTGCCTGAAGTACTACATGGCATCCATGATAGGTAAAGAGATGCTCAATTAGCCAGACACAGGAAGGCTGAGAAATTTCTTCTTTCTTCCTTGCTAGGCCTATGGTCCTCCGTCTTTTCTCCCCTACCTCTCTCAGGCCCCTCTTTTCCTTCTCCATGCTGTTTTCAGAAAGAGCTGTCGTGTGGCTGCCCTCCTTTGTCTCTCTTCTTCAGAGGCCAAGCAAAAGAACACTGTCTCCTCCGAGATCCCCTCTGCTTAAATGATCTCAAAGGAGGCTTCTTTAGTAGCAGCCTGGGTACCAGCAACAGAGCTGCTTGGAGGACTTTCAGGAACTTTACTGACTCTAACCCAGAGCTTCCTAACCTTCATTAATTGTGTCATATACCTCCTAGTCTCCAAAACCTGTGAGAACAATAACTAATATCCCAGTGAGAGGAGCAAGTGCTATCTCTGCATGAAAAGCCTGCCTTGCCTTTCTACACATTGGGGGTATCTGCAGTACCTTGGATAAGCCTGCCAAGAAGAAAACCCTGCTATAATCTGAGACACATATCTGAACTGTATTGGAAACAACGAAATTCATCTCCACTCTGTTTCTTCTGTCTACCCTTATCTTTTTTCCATTCCTTTTTACAAAACTCAAACTTTTAAATTTTGCAGTAATTGAAGATTCACATGCTGTTTGTAAGACATAATACAGAAATCCTACATACCCTTCACCCAGTAACATCTTGCAAAATTGTAATACAATAGCACAACCAGGATATTGACATTGGTACAGTCAAAATGCAGGATACTTTCATCACCACACAGATCCCTCATATTCCCCTACCTGCTAGCCAATGGATAACCAATATGTTATCCATTTCTATACTTTCAGCATTTCAAGAGTGTTGTATAAGTGAAATTATACAGTATGGAGCCCTTTTGAATTAGCTTTTTTCACTCAGCATAATTCCCTCAAGATTCATTCAAATAATTGTATGTATAAGTAGTTGGTTGTGTTGTGTTCCATTGTATGGAGGTGCCACGGTTTAACATTCGTCTGGTGAGAATATCTTGATTGATTTTTTTTCAGGTTTTGTGGGGGTCTTTTTGCTATTATGTATAAGGCTACTATACACTTTAATGTACGTGATTTTGTGTGAACATAATGCTACATTTCTCAAGGGTAAATGCCTAGAGTACAATTGCTAGGTCATTTGGTAGTTTCATATTTAATTTTTTAAAGAAAAAGACAAGCTTTTCCAGAATGATTATACCACTGAACATTTCCACCAGCAATGTGTGATTCGATCTCTTTACATCCTTACTAGCATTTGGTATAGTCAGTTTTTTATTGTTTTGAATAAAAAAGAATGTATTTGTTTGAGGCACATCTTTTTTCACCCCTGGCCATTCTGAAAGGTGTGTAGTAGTCTCTTGTGATTTTAATTTGCATTTCCCTAATGGCTAATGATGTTGAACATCTCTTCATGTGCATATATGCTATTATATATCATCACCGGTGAAACGCCTGTTGCCATCTTGTGCCCAA
Organism: Catagonus wagneri; assembly: GCA_004024745.2. Lineage (NCBI taxonomy): Eukaryota > Metazoa > Chordata > Mammalia > Artiodactyla > Tayassuidae > Catagonus > Catagonus wagneri. The sequence continues at coordinate 35,493,289 of PVHT020000015.1, read as the reverse complement.
TTTCTAAATCAGTCTTTTTCTTTTTCTGTTGAGTTTTAAGGGTTCTTTATGTACTCTAGATACTAGTCCTTTGTTGAATCTGTGGTTTGTAAATATTTTCTACCACTCTTCAGCATGTCTTTCATCCTCTTAACAAGGTCTTTAACAGATCGAAAATTTTAATTTTGGAGTTCCTGTGTAACTGACTCAGTGCGTTGAGGATCTGGGGTTGTCACTGCAATGTCTTGGGCCACTGCTGTGGTATGGGCTCAATCCCTGGCCAAGGGACTTCCACATGCAATGAGCATGGCCAAAATTTTTTTTGAATTTTGATTAAATCAAGCTTATCAATTTTTCCCTTTATGGGTCACGATTTTGGTGTCAAGGTTAAGAACACATTGCCTGTTATTATATCCCAAATATTTTTCTCCTAAAGTTTTGCATTTATGTATTATTTCATTTTGAGTTCATTTTTGTATTAACTTGTATGACTTAGGTCAAGTTCCTTCGTTCCTTCCTTCCTTCCTTCTTTCCTTTCTTCTTTCCTCTTTCTCTTTCTTTCTTTTGCTTTATTTCATTCTCTTTCCTTCTTTCCTTCTTTTCTTTCTTCCTAGAGATGTCCAGTTTCCCAAACAGCACTTGTTGAAAATCATTGAGTTGGTTTTGCCCCTTTTTCAAAAATTGTGAATATTTGTTTGTCACATCTTTTTTCACCCCTGGCAATATCATCTCCATACACATCTCCAAAGCTGACACAAGAGAGCAAGGCAGCCAAGGATGTATGGTAATGTGCTTTTTAGTAAATAATACTATAGAAATAATAATAGCTAACATGTATGGAGTGTTATATGCCAGAAACTTTATGTACCATCTTTTATTTATTCTTCACAGCATCATATAATGCACAGACTATTACCACCATTTTGCAGCCATGAGAAAACTGATTCAGAGAAGTACCTTGTTTTAGTGACGAATCTGGGAGTCAAACCCATGTCTCAATCCTAGGGCCCATCTTAACCACTAGGCTACCCCTTCTCTCAACACCAGTTCTTCATACGCCAGACCATCCAACCATCCTGGATAAGAACCAATACTCTAATCTATAATCATTATAAATGAGAGCATCTATAATCATTATAATGAGAGCAACAAAAGATTTATTCCTGTTTTGAAAGTGAAGGTAAGTCTGCACTGGTTTACGACAACTGCTGCTTTATATCAGTGACCCTCTCTCTCACTCTTTAGGAAAAATTCTAATTGGGGAAGCAAACCCCTACATATCACCAAATCCACCTGTTCTTATCAGCTGCTACAGTATAAAATATCAAACTTCTCTGAAGCAATGTTCCTTTCTCCATTCCATTCTTGGCTATGTGATTCCTCTGTGTGTACATGTGTGCATATATGTGAGGGATGGGGGGAAAGAAAAGGTTTGCAGGGACTTGGGCCAGGGCCAACATTGGGAAGAGCTAACAGAGGAAGGGAAGCAAAGACTATAGTTGGACTTGTTTTCTGAAACTTCAGTTTGTTAGTTTTCTATCAGGAGGATCATACTATGCAAAATGACTCAAACATCCCTCTTTCACCCATGTTTCTTGGGATCTTCACCCAAACATGAACATATTGGTGCCCCAAATGATCCAGAAGACCACCTGGAAGCCCCTCAAAGACCACTCCAGCTAAACACTCTTTGTTGAAAGCTACTATGGCTCCAAAGGTAGTTGTTATTGCTATGAGGCCTCAAACACATGGGACATGTATATGGAAAACTTCCTAGCAATTGAGCAGGCTAACTGACTATGACACTTTTAGTGTCTTTGAATTTGATCTGGGCCAGTGCTTCCTAAATTCTCCAAAGATGACCTTGTATCATGTAAAGGGAACATTTTTGTTGGTTATCAGACCTTGGGATTTACATTTTCTTATTCTCTCCTACTTAACTGCTTGCCTTCTGTTTTGCATCCATTGAGCTTTGGGAAAGCAGTATTGTAGTTTGAGATGGTTGGAGGGGTGGGGAAGCATGAAGGCATAAAGAGGACAAAAGTAGAAAGGTAGTCATTAATTAGAAACACGTGTTTGGGGAGTTCCCGTCATGGCTCAGTGGGTTAAGAACCTGACTAATATCCATAAGGTTGCAGGTTCAATCCCTGGCCTCACTCAGTGGGTTAAGGATCAGGCATTGCTGTGAGCTGTGGTGTAAGTTGCAGATGCGGCTTGGATCCTTAGCTGCCGTGGCTTTGGTGTAGGCCAGCAGTTGCAGCTCTGATTGGACCCCTAGCCCAAGAACTTCCAATGCCACAGGTACAACCCTAAGAAGAAAAAAAAAGAAAACATGTCTTTTGAAAAATGTTTTATTAAAATTCAAAAAGAATTCAGCTGCACAAATCCATAAGTAATATAAAAATTATGTTAGTGTTCTGTTACTGGTGAAAACCATTCCTCTTTGTGGCACTTGGAAAATATCCTCACATACCAACTCCAAACATCTAACTTCTGTCCTGAGGTTTCAGAATTCCCTCCGGAATTCATGACATTTTAAGCCAGCCGAAAATTTCCATAAATGTGTTCATGGGAAAGCCAGGGGATGGCAGGGAGAGCAGGAAGGAAAATATTTAGGCAACCTTAAGGCTTGTTTTTTTTTTATTTTTTATTATAGTTGATTTATAGTGTTCTGTCAATTTCTGCTATACAGCAAAGTGACCCAGGCATATATATATATTTTTTCTTTTTCTCATATTATCTTCCATCATGTTCTATCCCAAGGGACTGGATATAGTTCCCTGTGCTATACAGCAGGACCTCATTTCTTATCCATTCTAAATGTAATGGTTTGCATCTACCAACCCCAAACTCCCAGTCCATCCCACTCCCTCTCCCCTCCCCATTGGCAACCACAAGTCTGCTCTCCATATCTGTGAGTCTGTTTCCATTTTGTCGATAGATTCATTTGTGTAATATTTTAGATTCCATTTATAAGTGGCTTCATACAGTATTTGTCTTTCTCTTTCTGACTTCACTTGGTGTGAGAATCTCTGGTTGCATCCATGTTGCTGCAAAAGGCATTATTTTGTTCTTTTTACGCCTGAGTAGTATTCCATTGTGTTTATGTTTGAGCTTTGAAGAGGGGTTCTGATTGTGGGCAATCATAGAGATTTTGACTTTCATATTCATTGTTTTCTTAAAGATGGTGGTCAATCTGAGGCTGTCATTACAAATACCCACTTATCCCTTGGAGTACTTGAGCCATAGAACTTCAAGTACAGTTTGGACTAGGAATGATCATAAGCCCTTCGAGTCTATTTGCCCAGGCAGTCCTCAAGATTCCAGTTTCCTTTCCTCTCCAGCAGATTCTTCCCTTTTCTTTGAAAGACTTCCAGCAGCTGAGAGGCCACGGGCATTCTAATTCATTTTCTTGTACCAGAAAGGAACACAGGAGTCTTCTTCTGCCTTTTGAAAAAATAAGATATTCTTTTCTCTTTAGAACTTATCTCTGGGGGAAAATTCCATTGTCCCTACCTTCTACCTTCAGGTTCCTCCTAGAAACATCTCTTTGCCCAAGGAATCACCTTACTTTGATATTTGTGAAGAGGGAGTTAACTGTATCAGTTTGGAAAAAAATAGGGAAGAGAAATCACACAATCTTTTTTTTTCATTTTTTTTCCATTTTAAGGGTTTTTTGGCTATTTTTAAAATTACTTAATGAATTTTATTACATTTATAGGTGTACAACAATCATCACAACCAAATTTTATAGCATTTCCATCCCAAACCCTCAGCGCATACCCCCACTCCCAACCTGTCTCATTTGGAAACCATAAGTTTTTCAAAGTCTGTGAGTCAGTATCTGTTCTGCAAAAAAGTTAATTGTGTCCTTTTTTATATTCCACATGTAAGTGATAGCATTTGATACTGGTGTCTCATTGTCTGACTGACTGCAGCACTCTGTATAATAGCCAAGACATGGAAAAAAACCTAAATGTCCATCAAGAGAGGAGTGGATAAAGAAGCTGTGGTACATATACACAATGGAATATTACTCAGCCATTAAAAGGAAAGAAATAACAGCATTTGCAGCAACATGGATGGACCTAGAAATTATCCTTTTAATGGCTGAGTAATATTCCATTGTGTATATGTACCGCAGCTTCTTTATCCACTCCTCTCTTGATGGACATTTATTATACAGAGTGCTGCAGTGAACATTGGAGTACAGAGAAACCACACAATAATTTAAATGGAGGAAGTTTACTGCAAGTATTAATAATAACAAAGAATTGGAGTTCCCATCATGGTGCAGCAGCAACGAGTCTGACTGGTATCCATGAAGATGTAGATTCGGCGGTTAAAGATCTGTTGTTGCTGTGAGCTGTGGTGTAGGTGGCAAACGTGGCTCGGATATGGTGTTGCTGTGGCTGTGGTGTTGGCCTCAGCTCCAATTCAACCCCTAGCCTGGGAACCTCCATATGCCACAGGTGTGGCCCTAAAAAGATAAAAAAATAAATAAAAGAACTTAAAAAAACAATAACAATGAATTGGTTAGTAAGAAGTAAAGAGAATTGTAAAGAATGTAGGAATAGTAGATATAAGGAGCATCCACTACGCCCTAAGACTGAGTTAAGAGTACCCAAGGGAGGACCCTTCCAAAGGGATATGAGATGCAGACCTTAGGAGAGGGCACAGTTGTGGCTCACTGGATACCAGAGAAACTGCTGTGGTGCTATGTTGTCAGAACTTGCTGGAATTCTGGTTCGTGGAACTTTCTAGAAATATACCCTGTGGAACTTTTGGGAAATCTACCCTTTGTAGGACCCGGGAGAGCTGTTCATAGGGAAGCATCTCAGCATAGAGGTACTGCACGACAGAACTGCCTGGGGAGGGGGGGTACTGGGAGAAGCTGCTGGGTGCTGCTGATTACCACGTACTAAAAGATCTACATGCTGCAAAAGCTGCAGGCACTGCAGGAACCTAGTGCTAGGAAAGCTGTGTATGCTGCTGAAGATAGGCACTGGGGAAGCTGGGTGCCTTCACTGCAGTAGTCTGCTAAGTGAGCACACCAGCACACTGGAACCAGGAAGAAAAACACCTTCCTCCTGAAATGTCTCTCTCGTGCACCCAACTGACAAAGCTTAACACTGTGCCAGCTGGCAAAGGTAAAATATTTAAAGGGCCCATAACTCTTTACACAGAGCAAGCAACAAGGGGTGCATTTGAAGCTAAGAGGCAACAAATTGATATCTGGCACACCAACCTAGCTCAGGTAATTATAACTCTCTAAGAGTTTTAGCTCCTAGCCCCAGCTCATGTTCTAGTGGTATCTCTTCTTCAAACAATTTGGGATGAGGAGATAGAAATCAATTACCCTTTGTCTCCTTATCTCTTATAGCCTCTCCCCACATCCTATGTGACACTAGCCCCACATCCTATGTGACACTAGCCCCAGGGGAAAATATCAGCTACTAGCTCTACTACTCAACCTCTCCTCTGACTGCCAAATTCCGGTTACTTTCAACTCTTTGTTCTCCACCTACCTTCACTGTACCAGTTAGGATGGGGATAAACATTTACTAAGTGTCAAACATATAGCAGATTGCAGTAGAGGTGGCAGAGTTCAGTGGTTAAAAGCGTGGGCTTTGGAGTAAGGCTTGGATTAGAATCCTTACTCTGCCATTTACTGCCTGTGTGGTCTTGGGCAAGTTGCTTAACTCTCTTAAACCACCATTTCTTCAAGAATAAATGGAGATAATCATACCTGCAGCTCAAGAGTGTTGTGAGGATTAGGTGTAAATAATGTACCAAATATAGTGCTTGGCACGTATGAGCAAAAGAAAGAAAACTGGGTTCAAATCTTGGCCTATCTTTTACTAGTTGTGAAGCCTTTGAGTAGATTACTTAAACTTCCAAAACTCATAAAATGGAAATCATAAAATGAAAATCATAATAATACCTGCTTCATAAGGTTATTGGAAGAATAAAATGCATATAAAACACTTAGTGCAGTAAGTTATACGGGAAGGTGCTCAATAAGTGGTAGCTCTACATAGAGATGCAGCCATCGGGCACTGTGCTGTATACCCTACATCTGTACTTTGTTTACTGCCTTATTTCCCCTTTGTCTTCCCTACACTCACCCTAGCCTCCCTACTCCAGTGCTTCTGCCTACAGAAAGAACACAAACTATATTCTTGAACAGCTGACTGCCTGCTACTCTTCTGAGCAAACTGACACCAGCCAGATACTCCACTCAACCCAGAGGCCCTCCTGAGATGGAAGAAGGGCTTAGCTATTCATTCTGGCTTATGACAAAAGGTCTCCATCCCTTGGAAAAGAACTAATTTCCTTAGTAGTTACACAATTGCCTCTTTGAAGTTGGTTGCACACCAAGGGAAGAAAGAGCCAACTCACAGACCTCTAAATCATCCTAAAATCGAAGTCTCATTCTTCTTCCAGTCATTAGAGAGAGACTGGGAAGAAAAAGGAAATGAGGCTAAATCTTGTTGAAAAGAGCACGTTTTTCTGCTGTCAGAGCAATGTGCCCCTGGTAGAATGCAGACCACGTGACACACACAAAGCTCCTCCTTTATTGAAAAAACTTCAAGTGCTTCATAAGCAGCCATTTACACTGATGCGTGAATATTTGGTTGGTCTGTTGCATAAGTGAAATCCCTGGGTAAGATATCTTAACCTTTGTGTTTGAAGCTCATGCAGTTTAGCAGGAGGCAAAGCTAAACATAGAAACCCGAGAGGTCTGTAACTGTCTAGAATCAGTCTCTCCCACTGGGCATGCTTGTCAGTGGTCTTCCACGCCATGGACCCCAAGCCATTATTTTTAGTGTATATTCCATAGGCATTGATCCTACCCAGGGAGCCCCTGCTTCACAAGGAAATCGCATAGATAAGGCAACAGGCTTTACTTTGTTGGAGATGTCTTTGTATTACAGTTGATGAGGAGTGAAGGGGCTATTTCTGGGGCATTTCCTTGAAACTCACAAATAAATACTTGTAGCAAGTCCTCAGCAACATGCCATTTGAAACTGTTCATTAGTATGTACTCCAGGTTCCTTTGTATGTCCAACTTGCAATCCGAGAAGTGTCCCAAAAAGTAAAGTACACATTATCTTCCTGAGCTTTTCTTTTAAATGTACGTTTGTGAGAATCAATTTGTGTTGATTTTATTATTGTTGATTTATTATTTTATTTATTCCTACATATTTTGATTTGATTACTTGATTAGAAGAACCTCAGGTTTGATATCCCAGCACTAGAGCATGCTGAACATCTTATGCGTCATGTTGTTGCTTAGACATTCCTTCCAAGCAGAAATTATGATTCTGACTCACACATTTACCCAGCCTACACCTCAGGAAATTTGCAACCGGCATCCTCTCACAATAGCTGGTATAGCTGCAGCAATCACCTCTAGAGAAATAGGAATTAGTCACCTTGCCAATTTCCCATATGTCCTATTCAACTTTCTGAGCAATTTCATTAGCATTCCTGCAAGTAAAATTAACACAATATGGCAAAGACAAGCTTGCCCAAACCAAGGCCTTGGAACCCAGCCAGTCCCCCAACAGAGAAGCAATTGCTACTCATTGTGACACAGTGAGTGGACATGTGCAGGTGGGGATAGATGACAATGAAGTACCTAAGCAGCTAGTGCCTGTTGAGGTGAAACAGATCTGCCTCCCAGAGACCAGGATATTAGCCTAGAATAACAAGGATTTTAAGGCACAAAAACATGGCACTTTTATTTCCACTGCCTCTAATGGCTGGAACAGAGAACTAATTCCCTGTTGTCCAGCCTCTGCCATTTTTAAAAAATTTGCTTTCTCTACTCATCGTGAGACAGCAAGGACAGCTACTCAGTCTCCTACTGCAAGTCTCTGCTTCCCAGCCACCTTTACCCAATTCATCTTCCACCGCATGGGGTGGAAAAAACTATAGATGTTGGGATCTGTTTTATTTATTTATTTTTTTAGGCTCCAAACACCACTGAGAGGCATTTTGGAACAATAGTTTCTTTATAGGAAAAAAAAAAACGTGTTTAACAGATAAAAAGTGATTAGAGATCATCCCCCCGGGGAAACAGAATAAAGGGAGATAAATATTTCTGTAGAAATGTTTTTTTTTCGCATTTGGATTTAATATAAGGAGTAACTTTGATCACAAAGGTTTCCTTAAATGTTAAGACAGAGTACTTAAGGGTAATGCAGCTGTAGGTGGGTTTGTCTGCTTATTTATTATGCTGCATGTCCAGGTGAAGATACATCCACAATCTCCAGGCTGATATTCAGCCAGTGTGTGCTGGGTGATCATTATCAGTTTTAAAATATTGAAAAACTCCTGTTCCACTTGGTAAGTAGGTACTTCCAGGTGCCCTCTAAGTGATCACCAACCATCCCCGCCTATAGTCACTGTCCATATCCCCACCAAGTGACTGCCTGTCATCCAGGCCACCCCGATACTCTCCACAGTCTAGCAAAAAAATGGATCGACCTCAGGCACAACAACAAGATCTCCCGGGTCCTACTCCAGTGGTAAGGTTCTGTTTGGTTGTTCATGCCATACTGGTGTTTGACTGTTCTGAATATCATTCTTGGTTCCCCGATCTTACTCTGATGACTTGAGATTATTTTTGTAGACAGAATGAACCAGTTAACCCCTGGTGGAATTTAATGCTCTTATGTAGGCTAAGTTCAGTTAGTGAAAGAAAAAATTAATATGGCAAATATTAGAAAAATTAACTTGGGGAAAATTTATAGAAAAGTTAGGGGAAGCATTTTAACTTAAAAAATAACAAATAATGTGAGCCACAATTATTGTCAGGCATTTCAGTGCTGTCAGAAGACTGAAGGGGCTAAAACTCAGCTGTTTGTTCATTCGCTGTGCCGTGTCCATTCCCTGTGCCACGTTCAATCGCTGTGCCGTGTCCATTCCCTGTGCCGTGTCCACTCCCTGTGCCGTGTCCACTCCCTGTGCCGTGTCCACTCCCTGTGCCGTGTTCCAGAGCATAGTTAACAGTATATAAGATACCATCCCTGCCCTCAAAGTTCTTCCAACCCAGCAGGGGAAATATCTCAGGTACCTAGTTAATTATTCACACAAGATAAAATGCTGATAGCCATTTAGAGAATCGCACTAGCACTAAGTATATCTTAGAAAGGTACAACGTCAGCATACCTTCTGTGGTACGAGAGAACACCAGACTGGAAAATGTTCAGTTCCTATAAGAAAAAATAAGAGGGGATTCACTTAGCCAAAACTTGACTACTTCCTTGATGTTAAATTAGTACTGACTCTACAGTGATGCGTAATATATAATGCTACAAACCCCTGACTATTAAAGAAAAACTTGTTGGAATCAGTAGAATGATGCAAAACAGACCATTGAAGGATTCCCTCCCACTCCTATGATGGAAACGAATTGGACAATTTTGATTCCCCTTTCATCCTATATGAAATTATATTTGCTAATAGATACAGATATCATTGGTAAAGAAAGAAGAGTAGAGATGAATCATTATAGTGGATATTCAGATAAAGAGTACCAGATTCAGAAAGTTACATCATTATATTGCCTAAATAAAGCCAACCAGGATTTCCCACTGCAAAGAGTCCAGCCTTTGTGTATAACACATTTGTTTCAAGTGCAGTGACTGGAACACTTCTTCTTCCTGGGTAATGCTGGCGTTAGCACTATTGTTGCAGAGACTTTCTGGAAGCCCAATAGAATTCTCTCCTATGTGAGGTTCTCTTCACCATCCTGGGGAGGTTGCATCCTTCTTAATTTGTTGGTATCCATTTGACTTTCTTTTTTGGTTGTTGTTGTTTTTGTTTGTTTGTTTTTAAATTACTTAATGAATTTTATTACAATTAGAGGTGTACAAAAATCATCACAACATTTGACTTTCTTCATTTCTGATTAGCAACCTTCTGCTCCAGATTCCAGCTTCTTACCACCCGCTGGAATGGGAAAAGGGGAATGCAGGCCAGTGTGTCTTGTACCATCACCGACCCACTCACCTTCCAAGCCTCACCCTGAGGTCTCTGGCACTTGCCAAATGGCTTCCATATGTGAGAAGTTCATAGGGATTGAAGTTGCATCAGTGGGTGATAGGGAAGGGGCCCTCTAGGTGTCAGATTTCACTTTTGTATCACTCTCGCCTCATTCACTGAATCAGTTCTCACTGAGTGCCTACTGTGCATCAAGTGTAGCCCTTTTCATATTATTCCTAGAACTCTATATTCCTGTTCTTTTCCATGTGTTTTGGCCAATTTGTTGATATCCTGAAATACATCAACCTCAGTTCTCCCCTCTGATGAGCTTAAGTGGAATTTAATAATCCCTGCAAAATTGTCTTGTGACTCTGTCATATGGATAAAGGCTGTGGACTCTAGGTTAGATTATAAGCATCAAATTAATTTTAATGCAAAGGTCAGGCTGCTCTCCTGGTGTTCTGTTGTGCTTGAAGGTTAGTTACTGCATGCTTGACCAAAGCCTAGTCCTGTCTGAGCTGTATTAAAAACAGATTTCAAGATGTAGTCACATGAAAAACCAGACATTTGGAGACAAAGACTGTGTACACTGACCCCCTGGAAAAAGCATGCAGCTGCAGTGATTTTATGTGTATATACAATACATCATCATCTCCAGGAGATGATAGGCATTAAGCTCAGCACCTCTTGCTCCCAAAGCAAATGTCTGCTCATCTTTTCCACTTAGCTGCTCATGTCAGAGGAAAGAAATATTTCTTCCCAAATGACTTCTAAGCTTGCTTGCCTGAGAAGTGTGCCCCTAGGGAAGCAGGACCTATCAGTGGCGTTTGATTCAAAAAAAAAAGACATAATCGTATTCAGATAATGGCAGACACCTCCATCCTGGTTCCCTTTAACCTTCATCGTCTTCCTAATTTACCACGGGTTATCTCTTTCCAGCTCACCTGTTTCGGCCAACCCTGTTGTGAGTTCATGCACTCCTGATATATGTGTCTAATATATTCATCAGTTCAAGTTCTACAAGTAACATGTATGGAATAAATTGCCACTTAGGCGTTCCTGTCGTGGCTCAGTGGTAACCAACCCAACTAGCATCCATGAGGATGCAGGTTCGATCCCTGGCCTCGCTCAGTGGATTAAGGATCTGGTGTTGCCGGAGCTGTAGTGTAGGTCACAGCATTGCTGTGGCTGTGGTGTAGGCCGGCAGCTGTAGCTCCAATTCGATCCCTAGTCTGGGAACCTCCATATGCTGTAAGTGTGGCCCTAAAAAGCAAAAAAATAAAAAATAAATTACCGCTTACATTCCTGGAAAAATCCAGAGATAGACCCTGAGGCTATCAAGTCGCATCCAGGCTGTTGTCAGAGCTATAACACCTTGAAACTGTAGGGGCTGAGGTCACAAACTTCTTATAGCATGACAGTTCCTTTGGGCATAACTGTGGACTCTATCAAATTTCCTAAAAAGAGATAGCAGTGGTCAATTTTCTATTCCAGAGAGTGGGTCCTATAGAGGGAAATATGGTCAGATTGCAATTCTGAGTTGAATTCTTCTCAGTGAGAAATCTACAAGTAGACCTAGGGAAGCTCTGTAGCCTGTTGTTCCTTACAGCGTTCAGCTTTCACCTGTTTCAGGCATACTGCTGACCTGCTGTGTGCGGGATGTATGTGTTTGGTGGTTGGGTTTTTTGAGTAATCCTCATTCCCTTCCCAAGTCTCCTGTAGTCAGCTGTTTGCAAGGCAAGGTAAGGTGAGATGTATAGCCTGAGGCTATAGAGCAGAGGAAAGTAGCAAGTGAAGTTGCTCAGGAAGACGACATCTGGAACATTGATGAACACTAGCTAAGTCACTACAACAGACCCAAAATGCTTTTTTTCAGGAAAATTCAACTCCTCCCTACAGATACCCTATAAGGGGACTAACATTCCATCTGGACAGGCATACAAGTTAAACACCTTAATTTCTGAAACAGAGTGACAGCTTGGCCAGTTTGCATGTCTAATAGCTAAAGCATGTGGGCCTCTCTTTAGCCCACAGCAGACGAACTGCCTTCCATGTGCTCCCTAGAGCACTCTGTTGAATTATCCGCCCTACAGCTCTCAGCTGTATACAGGGACATGCCACCCAGATGTGCTTGCCCCAAGAAGGGCTGTCTCCAGGGAAGCAGGCCCTGTCATCGGGGGAGTTTGGTTCGAAAAGGACTTGCTCATATTCAAATCATGGCAGATACCTCTGTCCTGGTTCCCTATGACCTTGCATATTCTTCTAATATGACTCATGCTCTCTCTCGCTCATCTCCTTTGTCCACCCTTTGGTGAGTACATTCACTGCTGATGGAAGCATCTAATATATTTGTCAGGTTAAGGTCTCCTGATAACATTCATGGAGGAACTTACCAGCATCCCACCTTTCAAGTTTTCGCATTCTTTTCCTCTAACCAGTAGGACAAACATGATTGTCACTTTACGCTTAGGCCATCTATAGAGGCTTGTTTGGTCTCTGTTTTGGGTGTGAATTTGCCCACCTCCACCCCCAAGTAGATTATAAACTCTCTGAGGGAAGTAATTGTCTTTTACTTCTCTTATGTCCCTCTCAAACTAGCAAAAACATCAGAGGGGCTCATTAAGTACCATTCATTCATGAAACTAGGACATCCTATTCAAATGGACTATACTGGTTTCTGAATTCCAGTGTACTCTTTTTTTCTCCTCAGAAGTGAAGTTTTACTCTGAGGTTGTATTGTACTCTGCCAGAAGTGAAAATGTGCTCTGTGGTTCCATGCTTTGAGCTACAATCAGATATTCCAGCTCTAGTGTCTTAAGGAGTCGACAGTTTTCACTGCAGCTGAGAGAGTGACTGAAAACTCTGATCCGCTGCATTCAGAAGGTGTTGCCATCATTGAAGGAGCAGCCCAAAGCCCTTTGCTCTGTACCTTGGCTCTCTTTATAGCCCCAATTCTGTTGGAATGGTCGCACTGCCTCTGCTGATTTTCACTTAACCTCTCCATGCCTCTTTGTTTTCTTCAAAAAAAGCCCGTCAATATCGACCTTCCTTCCAGGGATGTTTTGAGGACATAATGCTGATAAGAAAACATTCTCTATGAGAGAATGTTGATGACAGTTGTTTTGTAGCCACAGAAAGAGAGGGCACTCAGCAGTAATTGGGGGCCATGTTTGGCCACCCAACCACCCATTATTATTAGTACTCGGATTGATTCTAATGCATCATAATAATGTAGCTTCTAATGCACACGTAGTGGGGTAATTTATTGTCAGGTGGTGATTGTTAGTAATTACAAGCTGTTTGGACATATTCAGAACATAGTTGTAAACATCTCTTATTTTTCTTCCTACCTTTGTTTGCAAGTCTAATTCTCTCCCCTTTTGCTATCCTGTTTTCTCCTTTTACACTGCATATTATAGTACTGTCTTTATTCTTTAAATGAGCTTTGTGTCTCAGTGAAGAGCTAGAACACAGGAGACTGATTAGGAAAAGGAGTTTAAGTAGCCAAGTCCAATTTAAGAATGGTGGTGGATTTTATCACTCAGCTTTATTAATGGGCCTCATGCCCGCTGTATCGCATTTCTTTCCCTAATGCATTTGTATAAAAGCCCTTGCCTCTCCCATTAACCCCTTTGGCTGGTGTTAACTCATTCCTGGGCATTTGTTGCCATAGCTGCAGCCACCCCTCAGCTGGAGCCCTTGCTCTAGCCCCTGCAGAGGCCATGAGGGACTGGCCTGATGGTTCCAGGCGTCAGCTGTTAGGCGGAGGGCAAAAGCCTTACAGCCTCAGAGAGAGGTCAAACAGCCTGTCCCAGGCATTTAAACGCTGTCCTTTTTTTTTTTTTTTTTTTTTTTTGTCTTAGCAGCAGATGGGTATGTGACTGTCCAGCCTCAAGGCTGGGAAACATGTGTGGGAATATTACCAGCCCAGTTCCTCCCTCACTCCCTCCTGGGCACCCAAGCAGGTAGCCTAGCACCATAGTCAAAAAGATGATGGATATTTCCCCTCTGTTGTTTGAATCTCTTCCTTTAGCACCTGCGGCAGCTGTGGGGAATTGTGCACAACTTGAGTCTGTTCACTGAAATAATTGCCAGCAGTTTTATAGAGCGTCTCTTGTGTGTATTTTTGCCCATTTACAGATTTGATTATATCGTTTGCAGAATGGAAACGTGCCTTTCCACTGCTTACTCTCATTCTTGTAGATATTCAAGGAGAAACCCTTTTAAAAACAAAATGCAAATGACATGCAAATAGTTATGCTATAATATCACACAGGCTAAAGTCAGGACCTTCGGAAGGTTCCTCAGGCGCCAACTGATCAGGTGATGAGCACATCCTGTACACATTGCTATTTGAGTCACCAGCCGACACCGTCCTATGAGAAATAACTAGGAAGAGAAAATGTTAGATGCCTGTAATGTGTGATTACTTTCTGCCCTAGGCTTCAGCACTGACGTAGGCTGGAGCCAACACGACTCCCACACATGCAGATTGGGCAGGTTCGGTGGGATTTGAGGAAGATGTTCAAAGGTAGAAAGTTTCCACATATACCAGTAAATACAGAGTTGGAAAAGAAATTTTAATTTTGTCTATGCTGTGCCAGCTTTGCCAGACAGCTGGCAAGAATAAACCTGTGGATTAGCTCCAGACTTTAGAAAATTCATAACCATCTAGTCCTTTACCTTGACTTTAACAGAACTGATATTACAGCAACAACAACAGCGGCAGAGCCACAGCAGCATCAACAGCTAACGTTTATAGAGTATCCTATGCCCTTTAAGATACTGTTACAATTAATATCTCTTGTTTAACAATCACACCAACCCTGTAAGATCAGTATTATTGGCGTCTGTCTTTTGAGATGAGGATACCAAGGCTCAGAGACATTAAGTGACTTGCCCAAAGTCACATGGCCAGTAAAAAGCAGAGTTTTCTGGCTCCAAAACCCCTAGGTGCCCCTACTAGACAATATACACAGCCCTGTCACCCTGCCTGCTAGCCCACTGCCACCTCCATGTCCCCAAATCTCTGAGTAAACAAATTAAGACCCATGCAGGGATTCGCATGAAAAACAGAAGGAAAGTAGCCTTGTTACAAAAGAATTACTGGCTTTCCATATGGGTTTACTAAGAAATGATACCTTTGACACTCATGTCTGTTCATAGATCACTAATTACTGGGCAAGCTGGAGGGGGGTGGGAGAAGCCAGGGAGAGGGGAGGAAGGTGAGGGCAAATGGCACCTATTAAAGCTTCTGGCAACTGATGAATCCTTCCGAAATTCAGATAAAACATTTCTGAAGAGACTGCATCGTTATATGTAGCAGTACGATAAAGATAAGCAAGGAATAATGAACCCAAAATTCAGAATAGTGCTCGTCTCTAAGGGGAGATAGAAGGAATTAGGAGAGGGGCACACGGTAGCCTTTAAAGGTAACAGATTCTTTTTCTTAAACTGCATGTTAGATATACAATTCTCATTGCACTGTTTTTTAGACATCACACTTGTCTCATAAATTCTTCTTTGTACCTACTCAATATTTAATTTTTTAAAAAGTAGAAAAAGATAGTGTGAATCAGTGGAAAAATAGGATTTGATATACAGGAATGAGCTCTACATTTTTAAGCAAGCCTGCTCTTCAGAGCTGGGTGTATTTTGATAAAATCCTCAGCCAGCTATTTCTGACAGTGTCTTCTGGTGACATACCAGTTAGTTTCTCAAGAAGTTGTGATTTGTGAGGAGGGCCTGCTTTCCCAGAATTTTGCTGGGGTCGTTGAACATTTCATCTGCCTTGCCCCTTCCTTCCCCTCCCCTCCTTTTTGACCGTGAACTTCTAGTTTCTGGAAGGAGGAAAGAACAGTGGCACAGTCATTTGGGAATTTGGAGTTAAGTGCTTGAACTGTAACCGTGAATTTATGGGTTGTTATCCAAAGACTTATTATCTTTATGGCTTTTCTTGTGTTGGACCTGACAGTGAACGCAGTAAAAGGGTGGGCTTGTATATTTATTTTCATCACTGGTTGGTTTCTCTCTGGCCAATCTAGGCATGCTGTTAAGCACAGGCTGACAGGAATTATGGCTTTTCTTCCATGTGGAAATAAGTGGATAAGCAAATACTCCCAGCCTGATTTTCTTTCCAATTCATTATTTACAGGGAATTCACCCTTTGTAATCATTTTCAAATCAAATTTGCTCTACCAATCCCTGTAAGGTTTGCTCTGGAGATCATCACTA
Organism: Catagonus wagneri; assembly: GCA_004024745.2. Lineage (NCBI taxonomy): Eukaryota > Metazoa > Chordata > Mammalia > Artiodactyla > Tayassuidae > Catagonus > Catagonus wagneri. The sequence goes on along the minus strand of PVHT020000015.1, from coordinate 35,477,080 downwards.
AGCTAGATGCCTTTCATTTTTTAACAGCTTATGTTTCCTCCATGTTAATGCCAGTTTTAAAAAAAGAAACACAAATGGATTAAAGGTGATGTCACTAGTGGCCTGGAGATTCACTCAGGAAGAAAATTTAAGTTACGGCAGAAATGGATAAAAGGATAGAAAGTCAATAATTCACATGTGTTTGCTATTTGGACTACTATTGCTGTATTAAAATATTCAGGAGAACTATTGAATTAAATGGGGCAAAATATGTCATATATAAGAGAGATGCCAGGAAACACACTATTATTAATCCTGTTCCAGGATTACAAACTGCCGACCAAATCACTTGCATATGGATTGTTCCTGGAGTAGGCTGATGCAGTGGGTGTCCTCTGCTCAGCTGTCACAGAGGTCACAGCCATGGCCATAACCTCCCTTTGTCTTACTAGAAAGCTGGCCAAGAAGAACAACCTCTTCCCCTGCCTACCCCTTTGCCTCCCATCCTGGTCGTGGATAATTGAGACATAATAGTAAGTTATTCTGGTTTTCCTCCACCACAGATGGGGTGACCACGAGAGAGAGCCTGGATGCAAATGCCATCCATGTTTTTGGAGAAAAAAGCAAGTGGGTTTTGGCAGCAGGTCTGATGGGTTTGGGGTATGTCTATACAGTGGGGGAGGAGGGTAACACCAGAAAATCTTTTGAGGATTTCATTAGCAGTATAGCTTTTAGAAAATATATCAGTCAAATGAGAGTCATATAAATTAGCCTTGCTATTCTTTCTGGCAATGCTCTTGGTAAAGAATTAGTTAAAATGAAGCCATCTTATTCTTTAAAAAAAAAACATTCCACACTGTTATTAATGGCTCATTCCTATACTGCTACTTTCCTGTCCTTTTCACCTGAAGGAATCATAACACTCCCCTCTCTCTCCACCCACAGTAGCCCCTGTTTTCTATAAGGTGTCAGAGGTAATGTCCACTGTGGTTAATATATTAGTAATTATTACTGGTATTCTACTACTACTTATTAATCTAGGCACTGATGTGGGCTTTCTTCTCATATTTTCTCCCTTAATCCTTCCCATAACCCCATGAGAGAGGTACTTGTTAACTGTCCTCATTTTTCACACATGAAAACTGAAGAACAGAGATATTAAGTCACTTCCTTAACATCACACAGCTAATAAGTGGCGGGACAAGATTGGAACTCATATCTAATCCAAAGACCATGACTTTACCATTATAATCCCATTTTTCTTCATTCAGGCTCACACGGCATTAAGGGTTGAGAGGTTATTATGCTTGGCCTGGCCAAAGGCCTGTTGGGGGTTGACAGGAGTCTGTTGCAATTAAAAAAAAAAAAAAAAGCCAAACTCAATCATTTTGAAACATGAAGGGTGGTAGGGACAGTGTGAAGTTCTGTATAGTAAAGGCTGTTGTTTTCTGATTATTTTTCAAATTGAGATGGAGTTTGAAAACTCAAGGTAGGCTGCCTGTAGAAGTAAAGAAGCTAGAAAGGGCCAGGGCTGCTGGCCCAAAGCAGAGCCATTAGTCACTGCCTCCTGCGGCTGTATGTGTATATATAGCATTGCCCTTAATATCTGAGGATGACTCTGCTGAGGCAGCTAGTTCTCAAGCCAAAGTTCCCATTATCAGTAGGATTTAACACTTGACTTGTTTATAGTGGTCATGGCCAGTGTTCCCACCCTCCTGACGTAGACCATAGCCTTGTAGCTAGCAATCTGCAAAGCAAGTCAACAACATATCCATCCTCTCAGAGTCCAATGAACTGGAGAACTGTGCAAAGTGACTCCAGTCTTTTTAATATTCTGCTTTTAGGAGACAGAAATAATAAGTCAACTGATATGGAAAATATTCTCCACTCATGCTCATACCCCCAAACAAGAACGATTTCTATTCTAGGTTTTAAACTCAGCACAAATATGGCCTGATCTCCTACACTTGTAAGATATCCACAATATCATAATTGACTTATCTTTCAAAACTCACTTTAAAGTCACGTTCTCCAGCTTAGCATCATTTCCTCTATGTCCCCCTCCTTCCTGCACCGCCACCTCTCGTCCTAGCAGAGTGGCTGCCTCCCCTTTCTTCGTATCTCCATTTAGCCATTATCAAACTATATAATAATTTTGCTTTTATGTCTGTCTCCCGCATTAGTTTATGAGCCCCTCAAAGGGCAGGGAAACGTGGATTTGTTTCACCTTGGTTCCATCAAATGCTGTATGGATTTAACATGTTTGTTAAATTAATATTCAGAATGTATCCCAAAGCCTTGCCAAAAACTCAAAGATTCAGGCATACCCAGCACATGTAGACCACATGTCTTGTTTTCACTGCAATCCTGGGGAAGGGGTGGTATCATTCTTACAAATGAGGAAACAAGTTCTGTGTTTCTCAGATTTGTAGTGAGAATAAGAGTTGTCCAGGGTTCTTGCTCAACAGTCACATTCCTCTGCACCACCCAGATGAAAACCTCAGCAGTTGACCCTGGAACTTGACTATTTAGCAAGCACTCCAGGTGAGTCTGATGCACATGTTGGATTGCACTTGGACAAACACGGGTGTAAGTGATTGCTACACCGTGAGTAAATAGTGGAGCCAGAGTTCAAACTCAGCCCTCCTAATTCTAGATCTAGCCCAAGCTATATTTATCTTAGTTGTACTCTATCTCCTATGGCAGGGCAGTGGACAGAAACATGTTGGAAAGATTTTCAGCAGCAAGGGCTAAAGCAAAACGGCTTGTGGATGAACCCCAGGGCTATTTTTTTCCTCTAAGAGATCTTGCCAGAGTTCCAACAGCATGGCAGCAGGTTTGCCAAATCATCGCTTAACGCAACTTACTTCTGAAAAGCATTGACTGCAGAGCTTTGGGAACTTTCAGAGTTTATGCTTCCATTTTTTTTTTCTTTTTCTATTACCCCTCCACCACCAGCCATGCCATTAACCTAAAGAGCATGCTCAGCACCTGAAATGCAATTAGTTGATTTGTTAAATATTAAGATTTCTAGTTTAAAACTAGTAGCTACAACATTTGGGATCTGACAGTAATATTAATGTGTCTTTTTCAAAACCAGGAAAAGAAACATGTGGCTTAACAGGCAATTAGTGGAGATGTTACAAGAGCTGAGGTATGGTAGGATTTCTTTGTGGCCCATGTATGCTTTGGGTGTTCTCTGTCTAAATGTTAGGGGAGGAAATATGGAATGAATGAGATGATGTAACCCTAAAGACTAGAGGCCCACAACCACTATTCACCGTAGAGCAGGGTAATTCATATGAAGTACTCTGGTGTCTCAGAAGCGCAAGAAGCCAGAAGTTGGGAATTATGGACCTTAGTCCAGAAGAGCCCAGGAGAGCCTCTCTAGTACAGCTGGCTACTACTCTTACTGACTGCTGAAGCCCTGCGAGGTTCCCATGGTGGAGCCTGCTGCAATGCCAGGACTCCTGTATCTAACTCAACCTATCCTCCTGTCTCCAGCTTAGAGAAGGGGGAGGAGACCCCTACGGGCCAGCGGAAGAGTTTCTTAAAAAGAAAAAAAAAAAAAAAAAAAAGGAAGTGGGGTTAAATCATGTTTGAGTACTTGCTGTGTGTCAGATATTAGGCTCAGCATTCTATATACTGGTAGTGATAGGGTATAGGCCTGAATCTGAATTTCATCTTCGGCATTAGCTCCATCTGTGACCCTGGGCAACTTCCTGACTTCTTTGTGTTCCATTTCCCTTATCTGTAAAATGGGTCTAATGATAAATATTACCTGTCTCGTAGGGTTGCTATGAGGATTAGATTATATAATATAAATAAAGCTTTAAAACAGTGTTGGGAACATAATAAGCATTTAACCAATATTAGGAATCAATATTATTATCATTAGCTTAGTACCTGAAAGATAGATATTATCTCTTACAGGTGAATAAACAGGTTAAAGAGTTTGTGAAACTCATCTAAAGTCACAAAGCTAGTAAATAATAGAGCCAAGACTTGATTTTAGATCCATCTGGCCCCGAGGTCTGTACTCCTCCCACTGTACCCTGTTCCCTTCATGAATGTAGGGTATATACTGTGAGTTCCCTGCAGAGGTGTATGCCAAAAGCTTTGCCTTCTTCTTCCTCACTACACCCCACCCCACTGCACCTGCCAGTTAAAAACCTTGAACATTGTCATAACTGCTCCAATATGGAGGTGGCGGTCTCCAGGACCCTTTAGCTTGTGGACTAGAATAGTGAGTCTTCCAGCATGAGGGTTAGTTTGTGAAAGCACCCTCCACCCTGAGGTTCTTATCTGTATACCTCAAGGATCAAGCTACTCTCTCCCATACCCTACCCCACCACACTCACAGCTCAAGTGAGAATAATTACCAACTATATAGGCTAGCATAAAAACCTTCCCTTTCTCTTTCATTTTTCCCTTTTGCTTCCCTTCCCCAAAGAAGAATATATTGTGACATCCTGATCCCCTTGAGTGGCTCTTTGATTCATCCTTGGTAACACTCATAAGGAGATAAAGCCCTCGCTTGCCTGATAGCATCATCTCTCTCAAGCCTCCCAGGAGCCTTGTCTTATGAAAGCCTTAGTCAGTGCTCTCACCCTGCACGGCCATGACGCAAGCTGTGGCACCACTGCTGGTGACGTCTGTGATCAGAGAGAGTGGGGGTGTGCCTGGGGTATCAGTGCATTGCTCACAAACAATGATGGGTTGTTATTTTCAAAGAAAATGAAGATGGATTCAAAATAACACTTACACTACACGTTATTGCTTCATGAGCAATAAATACCAAACAGAAGATAAACCCTTGAATCCTAGGGTTAATGTAAACTCCAAACATGATTTATGTTGCTGTTTCCTTTCTCTTAGCAAGAGAACAGAAGATATAATGTTATTGAGTTCTAGGACACCCGATCCTGCCCTCGTGCCATAATCTTCTTGTATGCCTACTGTATGCAAAGTCCTGTGTGATATGCTAGAGATAGGGTTTTCTTCTGTGGTTCCATGCAAACATTTTCTAAACTCCCTCTCTTTTCTTTTGTCATGATATTCCTAGTGCTATTTCCAGGACAGTTCTCTAAACAGTACTTCATCAGCCTTCCATGTCACCTGGACTCCTCATCATAAGGATCATTTCTTTGGTGTAAAATTAACCATGCTAAAAATGTTAATAGATTCGTGGATGAGGGTGAGAGGAGTGTGGTCAGATTAGTCTTAGCACAGTGGTATAAGGGAGGAGGGCATAAATTGCAGAAGTTGGGATTGGCTGTCCATGTGGTGGACGAGAAGGAATTATGAAGAAGTCAGGAGTATGAGGCTCTCTCCAATAAGAACATATGAAAATTGCTGCCAGACCTGGGTCTCTTAACCTCGGCACTATTGACATTTGGAGCCAGATAATTGTTTGGGGGGTGGGGAGTTGTCCTATACATTGTAGGCTGTTTAGCATTACCCCTGACCTCTCTTCAGCAGATGTCACTAGCACCTCCTCACTCCCAGGTATGACAACCAAAGATGCCCCCAAATATGACCAGATGTACCTTGGGGGATAAACTCAGCCCCCATTAAGAACCACTACAATAGAGGACATGGGGGGGCACCCATCTGTAATGATGAGCTCCATAGCTCTCCCAGATCAAAGAGTCTATAACTGTCTAACTCCCCTGGTTTTGTACAGGATAGTGATTAAGAGCGTGAAATGTGTGGAGCCAGGCTGCCTGGCTTTGCCTGCCCAGCTCACCTGCAAGCTAATGTATAACCACGGACAGGTCGCTTAAACTCTATTTCTCTTACCTCATCGGTTAAATGGGGATAATGAGAGGTCCTACTTTGTAGGGTTGAGAGTTTTAATTTAATGCACATAAAAGTACCTAAGACAGTAACTGGCACATAATAAGAATTAAAGGAGTGTTCATTATCATTAGTCTTGTTTTACTTACTGTGATTGATTAACGCCATCATTCACCATTTATCTGTATTCTGGTGTTCCAGTGGTCTGATGTCTCCCCCAGCTTTGGACCACATTTTCCTTCTTCAGAAATGACTAGAGAGTTAAGTCCACAGTTCAGTACCATGCAGTGCAAAGAGATTTTAGGTGGCTGTGGGTCTATGAAATAGGCATTGCAGGTAAGCCTCTACTTTGTACATTTACTGAGTTCTTGCAGAGTTCACTTACTTAAAAGCACCTACTTTTGAAATAGTCACTGTAGAGTATACAAAAGTAAATGAGGTTTTATATCTCCTGACCTCAAGGTACTACTAATATAGCTGCTACATGCACATTTATTTTAGTAAATTTAATTACCTTAAATTCTCAAGGAAATTTCAGTCGGTTCCTTCTCACTCTATGATTAAAATAAGAATTTCTCTATGATTAAAATTATCTCCCCATCTCCAGACTTATCTTTCTTAAAGTTTGTATTTCTGTAATTGTGATTCTCTTCTATTATCAGCATGTTAAGATTATAATACCCCAAATTACCACCATTTTATCTTCTCTCTCCATTTAAAATATTCATAAGAAACCTACTAACATATGTTTTATCTTAATACAACAACAGAATAGCATCCTGTTCTGAATAGCTTGGCATCTGCTTCTGGGAAGAATAATGTCTGTGCGGATTCCCTTGTACACACTCATAGATTTCCTTACTAATTTGTTTGAAACGGTTTCCCAAACATCTTCTCTATGTCAGACATGGTGTCTAGGCACTAGGATAACAAGGCGGGATAGGAGATTCCAGAATCTAGTAGGAGAGGGAGCCATAGAAAGAGGTGATACAAATATGATATAGTAAGAACTGTGATAGTCATGTTTTCAGTGAGTTAGGGGAACACAGAAAATAAAGGGGCTCTTTGGAAGGAGTTCAGTGAGATGGATAAGACTATGGGCATTGGCATCAGAGCTGTCTGGGTCTGTATTACTGTTCTACCACTTATTAGCTATGTGATATTAAGATGGTTACTTAAACTCTCTGTGCCTCAGTTTCATTATCAGTATAATGTAGTGTGATAATTCAGTATATGCTGTGTCTCTCAGGAGACTTTGATTCCTTCAAGGTCTGGGACCACTTCTTCATCATAATCTTAACGATTACCATGTTGTTATTACCACTTACCAAGTATTCAATATGACCCAGAAGTCATGCTAAATTCTTTACCCACATTATCTAATTTAATCTTCAGCAAACTTATAGATACTGTCATTTTCCTAATTTTGTAGCTTGACATTTTTCTCATCTAACCCAGTTCTTTATTCAGAGCAGTTATCGTGATGTGCAATTATTTTTATATTTATTTGTATTTTAATATTTCCTTATTGCAGTAGAGTGCAAGCTTCATAAGACCAAGGATGAGCCCTGTTTGACTCACCATAATATCTTCAACATCTAGAATGATGCCTGACACACAGAAAATGTTCAGTGAACATACAGTAAATATGAAAGGAAGACTGGAAGGCAGGCTAGCAAAAAGAAAAAAGAGAGAAAGAGAATGAGCACATTACAGTTACTAAGTAGTAGAGCTAGACTTTAGTCCAAAGCCCTTTGATTCCCAAACCCATGCTCTTGATCACTAGGCAAGATTACTTCCTACTCTTAAGAGAATTTCAACAAATGTTTGTTGACAAAATCCTCTCAACTTTGTACAACACTGTGTAACAAAGTTATAGCAAGCATAAAATCCAGTGGATGTAAGCCTGAACAAAAGAAAGAGAATTATAGGAGAGTAAATTGTCAGAAAAGAAAAGCTTATGTCTTAATAAAATATATTTGGCAAGATTGCACCAACATACTGAACTTGTTTCAAAGGAAACAAAGAGAACATTTGAAATAGTAAACCTCACTGTAGCACTACAGGACAGTGTGTATCACAGAGAGAGTGTGTGTGTGTGTGTGTGTGTGTGTGTGTGTGTACTGTCTTCGAGATCAAATGACTTCAACAGTAATTGACTACTTAATCAGTGACACATAAACAATGCAAAAATAAACAGATGGCAGTAGTGATTTGATGGTTATGGGATCAGGTTAAAGTGGATGTTCACTTCCCAATCTTTATTCTTTTGGTGCTAATGAACTCTTATTCCAAAATGCCATATTTTCAGTCAGTTTACCTGTAGGGCACTCATTTACAACCACTCTACAGCTTATGATCTCTTGAGGAGTTGCCACACAAGCAGAACAAGAAACCCAGCATAGCAGGACATGATCTACAGACTTGGGTGAGGTATTTTGAAGACCATTTGACAACCACTAGCACTTACCTTCGAATATTCTTGGCTGCCTCCAGTGAGTGTAGAACTCATGTGAAAATGAGCCATCTCTTCCTTTAGTGAGGTGAGACTACTTTTATAAAACACTCAAATTAATAGATGTCCATTTTTAGTCTGAAAAGTGAATCAGGCCAGGACTTAACTTTTGCGCCATTAAGTGATAATTCGTAACAGATGTCCAGCACAGCATGTTTTGTTAATGAAGCCTTAAATCCAGATTGCTGCCAGAGATGATCATCTGGGATTTCTCTTTGAAAGTACAAATTTACAGGCTTATCCAGCAACATGTAAAAAGGATCACGTACCACAACCAAGTGGGATTCATCCCAGCTTCACAAGGATGGTTCAACATATGCAAATCAATCAACGTCATACACCACATTAACAAAAGAAAAGTCAAAAACCACATGATCATCTCAAGAGATGGAGAAAAAGCATTTGACAAAAGCCAACATCCATTTGTGATAAAAACTCTTACCAAAGTGGGTATAGAGGGAACTTACCTTATAATAAAAGCCATTTACAACAAACCCACAGCAAATATAATACTCAATGGAGAAAACCTGAAAGCCTTCCCACTAAAGTCTGGAACAAGACAAGGATGTCCACTCTCACCATTTTTATTCAACGTAGTATTGGAAGTACTAGCCACAGAAATCAGACAAACGAAAGAAATAAAAGGTATCCAAACTGGAAAAGAAGAGGTAAAATTGTCACTGTATGCAGATGACATGATACTGTATATAGAAAACCCTAAGGACTCAACCCCAAAACTGCTTGAACTGATCAACCAGTTCAGCAAAATAGCAGGATATAAGGTTAACATTCAGAAATCAGTTGCATTTCTGTATACTAACAATGAAATATTAGAGAAGGAATACAAAAATACCTTTTAAAAGTGCACCCCCAAAGTATTAAATACCTAGGAATAAACCTGACCAAGGAGGTGAAAGACTAATACACAGAGAACTATGAAACATTAATCAAGGAAATTAAAGAAGACTCAAAAAAATGGAAAGATATGCCATGCTCCTGGGTTGGAAGAATTAATATTGTAAAAACGGCCGTACTACCCAAAGCAATCTACAGATTCGATGCAATCCCTATCAAATTACCCATGACATTCTTCACAGAACTAGAACAAACAATCCAAAAATTTATATGGAACCACAAAAGATGCAGAATTGCCAAAGCAATCCTGAGGAACAAAAGCCAAGCAGGAGGCATAATTCTCCCAGACTTCAGGCAATATTACAAAGCCACAGTAATCAAGACGGTGTGGTACTGGTACCAAAACAGACATTCAGACCAAGAATAGAGAACCCAAAAATAAAACCACACACCTACGGTCAATTCATCTTTGACAGAGGAGGCAAGAATATAAAATGGGGGGAAAAGAGTCTTTTCAGCTAGTGGTGCTGGGAAAACTTGTCAGACGCATGTAAATCGGTGGAACTGGAACACACCCTTACACCATGCACAAAAATAAAAATCAAAATGGCTTAAAGATTTAAACGTAAGACAAGATACCGTCAAACTCCTAAAAGAGAACATAGGCAAAACACTCTCTGACATCAACCTTACAAATGTTTTTTCAGGTCAGTCTCCCAAGGCAACAGAAGCAAAAGCAAAACTAAACCAATGGGACCTAATCAAACTGAAAAGTTTTTGCACATCAAAGGAAACCATAAAATAAAAAAAGACAACTTACAGAATGGGAGAAAATAGTTTTAAACGATGCAACTGACAAGGGTTTAATCTCTAAAACATACAAACCACTTATACAACTCAACAGCAAAAAAGCCAACAACCCAACTGAAAAATGAGCAAAAGACCTGAATAGACGTTGCTCCAAAGAAGATATATAGATGGCCAACAAGCACATGAAAAAATGCTCAACATCATTGATCATTAGAGAAATGCAAATCAAAACTACCACCTCACACCAGTCAGAATAGCCATCATTAACAAGTCCACAAAGAGCAAATGCTGGAGGGGGTGTGGAGAAAAGGGAACCTTCCTGCACTGTTGGTGGGAATGGGAGCTGATACAACCACTGTGGAAAACAGTATGGAGGTACCTTAGAAAACTATACATAGAACTACCATGTGACCCAGCAATCCCACTCTTGGGCATCTATCCAGACAAAACTTTGCTTGAAAAAGACACATGCACCTACATGTTCATTGCAGCACTCTTCACAATAGCCAAGACATGGAAACAACCTAAATGTCCATTGACGGATGAATGGATTAAGAAGATGTGGTATGTATACACCGTGGAATACTACTCAGCCATAAAAAGGAACAAAATAATGCCATTTGCAGCAACAAGAATGGAACTGGAGACTCTCATACTAAGTGAAATAAGTCAGAAAGAGAAAGACAAATACCATATGATATCACTTATATCTGGACTCTAATATACGGCACAAATGAACCTTTCCACAGAAAAGAAAATCATGGACTTGGAGAACAGACTTGTGGTTGTCAAGGGGGAGGGGGAGGGGGAGGGACTGGGAGGGACTGGGAATTTGGGGTTAATAGATGCAAACTATTGCCTTTGGAATGGGTAAGCAATGAGATCCTGCCGTATAGCACCGGGAACTATATCTGGTCACTATGATGGAGCATGATAATGTGAGAAAAAAGAATGTGTATATGTATGTGTGACTGGGTCACCTTGCTGTCCAGTAGAAAACTGACAGAACACTGTAAACCTGCTATAATGGAAAAAATAAAAATCATTAAAAAAAATTTACAAGCTTGCTTAGATGTCTGTTGATTGTGTGTCCAGCTCAATAGTACTTCCTTAAACTGCATCAGGAATATAAATTTTCCTTTTCACTGCTGCTGTGGAAGCCCTTGGATATTTTTTTTGTTACATGCATGAGTAGCTTGGGTGGAAGTTGCTGATGTAATCACATGCAACTAGACTGTGAGAAGAATGAGAAACCTCTTAACTATCCCAAGGTCCTTTGGTGTGTACACTTGAAAAACCTCAGAAAACTATAAAATTCGGATGAAAAAAAGCCAAATAAGTACCAAATAAATGGAGAGATATTTCATGTTCATGAATAGGAAGACTTGATATTGTCAAGATGTCAGTTCTTCCCAACTTTATTCAATGCAATTTCAATCAAAATCCAAGCAAGTTATTTTGTGGATATCAAAAAAAAAAAACTGATTCTACAGTTTATGGCGAGGGAAAAGACCCAGAATAGTCAATACAATATTGAAGGAGAAGAACAAAGTTGAAAGACTGAGCTACTGAACTGACTTACTGTAAAGCTACAGTAATCAAGACAGTGTGGTATTGGTGAAAGAATAGACAAACAGATCAATGGAACCGAATAGAGAGCTTAGAAATAGACCCACACAAATAGAGTCAAACGATCTTTGACAAAGGAGCAAAGGCAATACAATGGAGCAAAGACAGTCTCTTCAACAAATGTGCTGGAACAACTGGACATCTACATGCAAAAAAAAAAAAATGAATCTAGACCTAGATCTTATACTCATCATAAAAATTAACTCAAAATGGATCATAAACCTAAATGTGAAATGCAAAACTATAAAACTCCTAGAAGACAGCATAAGAGAAAACCTAGATGACCTTGGGTATGGTGATAACTTTTTAAATGTAACACCAAAGTTATGACCCATGAAAGAAATCACTGATAAACCAGACAATTAAAATTTAAAACTTTGTGAAAGACAACGTTGAGGAGTTCCCGCTGTGGGGCAACGGGATCAGTGGTGTCTCTGGAGAGCTGGGACACAGGTTTAGTCCCTGACCTAGCACAGTGGGTTAAGGATCTGGTGTTGCCACAGCTGCAGCATGGGTCTCAATTGCAGCTCAGATCTGATCCCTGGCCTAGGAACTTCCAGATGCTGCGGGGCAGCCAAAAAAAAAAGAGAGAGAGAGAATAAAAGACAATGTCAAGAGGATTAGAAGACAAGTCACAGGCTTGAATAAAATATTTACAAAATACACATCTGATAAAGGACTGTTATCTAAAATACACAAAGAACTCTTAAAGCATAACAATAGGAAAACAAACAATCTGATTAAAAAGCCAGTGACTAATAAAACACCTTGCCAGAGAAGATACATGGATGGTAAATAAGTGTATGAAAAGATGCTTCACATCATATATCATCAGGGAAATGCAAATTAAAGCAATAATGAAATACCACTACACACCTATTGGAATGGCCAAAATCTAGAACACTGACAACACTGAATACTGTTGAGGATGTGGATCAACAGAAGCTCTCATTTACTGGAGGTGGGAATGTAAAATGATACAACAACCACTTTGAAAGACAGGTTGATGGCTTACTATAAAACTAAATATGCTCTTACCATATAATCCAGTGACTGTGTTCCTTGGTATTTACCCAAAGGAGTTGAAAACTTAGGTTCACACAAAAACGTGTATACAAATGGTTATAGCAGTTTAATCATAGCTGTCAAAACTTTTAAGTAACCACAGTGTTCTTCAGTAGGTGAAAAGCTAAACTGTGGTATATCCAGACAGTGGAATATTACTCAGCACTAGAAAGAAATGCACTTTAGAGCCATAAAAAGACATGGAAAAAAACTTAAATGTCTATTATTGAGTGAAAAAAAAATCTGAAAAGGCTACATACTGTATGATTCCAACTATATGAAGTTCTAGAAGAGGCAAGATCAGTGCTAGCTGGGTTTGGGGGAGGGGGGAAGGATGAATAAGTGGAGTAAAAAGGAATTTTAGGGCAGTGAAAATACTCGGTATGTTACTTCATTGTTGGACACATGTCATTATACATTTTTCAAAACCTGTAGAATGTAAAACACCAGAGTGAAACCTAATGTAAATTATTATGATGCCTCAGTGTAGGGTCATGAGTTGTAACAAATGAACCACTCTAGCGGGAGATGTTGATAACTGGGGAGGCTATGCATGTGTAGGGGTGGGGGATATATGTGAAATCTCTGTGTGTCCCCCCCTCGCAACAATTTTGCTTGAAACTAAAACTTCTCTCAAAGAAATAAAGTCTTCATGACTTTAAAAACAAGAGGGAAGGAAGAAAAGAAGGAAGGAAGGGAGGAAGGAAGGAAGGAAAAGGAAAGGAAAGGAAAGGAAAGGAAAGGAAAGGAAGGGAAGGAGGGAGGAAGGTGGAGAGAAGGAGAGGAGGAGTGGGAGGAGAGAGAAAGAGAGAAAGAAATATTGAAATGCCATCTGGTAAACTGCTTTCAAATTCTATGACTTCCTGCCAGTTCAAGCTGTGTTGTTTTAACCCTTGTAAAGAGTTGAAATTAAGGCCTCATCCACCACTTGTCCGCCAGTCCATTTCTGTAAAGAGTGTGCCAGAGTTTACATTGTTAGGTGAACTAGATAATGAAACCTAAATACAACAAATTATTTTGCTTGTCATTTCTTTTTAGCTGATAATAGTAGAACTCTGAATGTGGATTCCACTGCAATGACGCTGCCTATGTCTGATCCAACTGCATGGGCCACAGCAATGAACAACCTTGGAATGGCACCACTGGGAATTGCCGGACAACCAATTTTGCCTGGTATGCTATTTTTAATCACCTCACAGATGTTTTTTTTTATCGACCATGTGGACATAAATATAACAGTATGACGTGACTTATTTTGAAGTTGACATTTACCAGATTCTGCCTAGAGTGTGCATTTTTGTAATATGAGCTTTATAGGCTGGGTGGCCTGTAGTTTCTGGTATACTCCTTATTGCACTCTGGGCAAGCTAGAGGTATATCTGATGCGGGATATGGTCATTGAACATTTAAATAGCTCTTTTGAAATAAAAGTACAACAGGGTTTGCCAAGGGGTTACAAGGTTTCTTTAAATTTATAGATTTCCTAGAGGAAGCAAATGAACATGGAATTAGAATGACAACTGACTTAGACAGCCCAAAAATCTTAGGTTGATTCCTAAAGGGATGGATAGGCGATAGTGGGCAACATCCCGAAGACTGCTGTTAAAACATTGAATATCTCTGTTCATATGTTTTCGAACAAAGTAACCTGTAAGAGAATGGGCATGGCATAATAACTCCATCTCCACTAAAGATAAAATCAGAAGAAAAATGCTATATTATCTGAAAGGCTTAGTTTAGGCACAAAAAACTTCCTGGACTGTCAGAGCCATTAACCGTTAATATGGGTTTGTGAATGTGCCTTGGGCAACTTAAATTTTTTGCTGCTCTGCATATGTCCTTAAATGACCTTGGAAGTACTGCAAGTATTGATTTGGGGGTTTACAAAGAAATTGTAGCAAGTTGGCAAATTTGCAAATATAAAACCATGAATAGGAGTTCCCGTCATGGCTCAGCAGAAATGAATCTGACTAGTATCCATGAGGACACAGGTTCAATCCCTGGCCTTGCTCAGTGATCCGGTTAAGGATCTGGCATTGCTTTGAGCTGTGGTGTAGGTCACAGACGCCACTCGGATCTGGCATTGCTGTGGCTGTGGCATAGGCCAGAGGCTACAGCTCCGATTGGACCCCTAGCCTGGGAACCTCCATATGCCGCACGTGGGGCCCTAAGAAGACAAAAAAAAATCATGAATAATAATATAAATGATATGAAATAATTGTAAATTTGGTCAGTTGCCAAAAAAAAAAAGGGTTTGTGAAGACATTTGGAAATTGCCATATCAGGAAGCCTGGGGTGCTTTTTAAACATCTTAAACATTAATTCCCCAGATTCACTTAATTGTCATTCTACTTTAAAGCAGGACAGGACCAGACCAGTCTAGAACCCTGCTATTCAAAGTGTGTTCTGCATAACCTAGGAGTTCTTAAGAACCCAGAATCGCATTCCATACCTCAGACCTACTGAGTCAAAGCTGCATTCTTTTATGACCACATCCGTGGCATATGGAGGTTCCCAGGCCTGGGATTGAATCCGAGCTGCAGCTGCGACCTGTGCCTCATCTGTGGCAATGCCAGATCCCTTAACCCACTGCACCAGGCCGGGGGTCAAACCTGCACCTCTAAGGCTACCTGAGCTGCTGCAGTCGGATTCTTAACCCACTGTGCCACAGCGAGAACTCCCTCAAAGCTTCATTTTAACGTGATCCCCAGGTGATTTTTAAGCACATTAAGTTGAGAAACAGGTCTAGAGTGACACCACTTAGGGTTGTGTGAGAATTAAATTGTGCTTAGCATAATGCAGGGCACATAGTTAGTCCTCAAAAAATGTTGACTGTTAAAATACTTTAAAAATTGTTTTTAATGTATTTCTCATAAAAATTTCCAAAGGGAGTAACGGGTTTTTTATTTAGGTTTTCTTCATTATTTCATTATAATAGAATTTAAACTAAAATCTTATATATTATTTTATAGCTTCATAGATTCAGGAGTGGTCTGAATCACAAGGACCTGAATCACAATCTCTCAGAATCTAGAGTGACTATATTCTCTGATTGGGCTTAAATATTACTGGTTTATGGAGATCTGAACTGTATGGGTATATGTCCCAGGAAAAATCTTGAGGCCAAATCTGCTCCGATACCAAGAGGACCAAATGTTAGTTTATATCAGATTACTTGTAAATTGCCACATCTTACCATAAATCTATGCCCACAAAGTAATCTTCAGTGCTTGGCCCCTCATCTAGAATGTGGAGCAGAAGCAGGCCTAGCACTGACAATAAAAAATCATCTAAGCCATCATTAGAGGCTTGTGCTGGGGTCAATATCAGGCCTAGAAAATTAGAGTAAGTTTTCTTAACAGAATTCATAGGGCTATTTCTGCAGAGACAGTACCTTGCTTAGTATGTAATACCACAGGCCTCAAAGACAAACTGCTTGGTTTGAATAGTGGCTCTGCCACTTGCTAGCTATGTGATCTTGAGCAAGTTACTTGACCTATCAGTACCTCGGTCTTCTCATCTATAAAATGGGGATGGTTATAGTATCTAATTCATAGGATTGCTGTAAAGGTTAAAAATACATTTAGCACGACACTTCATATAATAAGCATTAATAAAGTTTTCCTGGAGTCATTATTATTGCTGTTAGTCATATGTTATTTAAGATGAAAGAAACATTAACATACTTCCTTCAAATGGGTGCTAAATCGCCACTTAAACTGAAAATACTTCAGTGCTAGGCAGCCAATATCAGCTCTAATGAGTGTTCCTAGCATCCACCCCCAACTGGACATTTGAAACCTCAAGAGTGATTTTAATTTCTACTTCTAGCCCCTCTGCCTCCCTCTTGTTTTCTTAAGGACTATGAAGAAATTTCTTCTCAGGGTCCCCTTCAACCTTGTGATGCAGTGATCATTTAGCTATGCTCCAGAGAAAGTTACTTGACTTTTTTGAAACCTAATCTTAGAAATACTGATATTTAGTTCAAGTGTGCCCTTTTCTTAAAAGTATACGGGGCAATAGCCTTAGGCTGAGACATACCTTGTAAAGCTATGTGTAAAATTACTTCAGTTATATATGAAGTGATTTTTCTCCTCTCTGTATTATTTTAGGAAGGCAGTTTAATCACTGAGATTAGAACTTGGGTTCTGGATATAGACTGCCTAGGTTCAAATAAATCCCTGCTCTGCCATTAAGTGGCTGTGTGACCTTTGGCAATTTACTTAACCTCTCTATGCCTCAGTTTCTTCATTTGTAAAGCAGAGAAAACAGTAGCACCTGTGACAGAGTGTTATTATGAGGATTAATGAGTTAACACATGTAAAGTGTTAGAATAATGCCTGACTGACAATAATTCCTCAGTGAACTCATCTGTGATTATTATTATTTCAAGATCATATCTGATGCATAGCTCACTAAAAGTTGAATTATGACTTATTTCTATTCTTAACACACAGTGAAGTATAAGGAATGCAGGGGCAAATTTTTCCCTGGAGAAATACTGGACCATGGCATGTGAAGAGAACAGTATGTGTCTGACAGTGCTGATAACTGCTCCCTATAAAAATGGTGGTGGTGGGGAGTCCACAGAAATAGAAAGTTGGTATCACACTCCAGTGATGCCCACCCTTCTTGCTAAAGTCTGGGAAACAGGGGGCCTGCCACCTTTTTATGTAATGTTTCAACTGAATGGGATAAAACAATGCCCTAATCCTCTTCCTACTGCCCCAAATTCCTTAAAATGGAAAAGGCAGCAAATGAGCCACATGGAACTCTTCCTTGAGGTCACCCATTGATGACTTAGTAATTCAGCTATTTTCCTGCCTCTTAGCAGGCTTCCTTCTGAGCCAGCAGGCTTTTCTTTGTCGTGTCTCATCTGGCCTGTCTGTGACAGTAGAAAAGGCTTTTGGCATTGATGAAAAATAAATGATACATAAGCTTCCTTGACTTCCCCCAGACAGCTCAAATCCATACTGTCACGGATGCTGAGTCTCTTGGACACATACGCGTCATCAGGACAGTGTCTTGCTTATTGTATTAATTGAGTAGGAAGCATAAAAGGCCATCTCTAGGATTTGGTGTAGAGCTCCCTTTCATCTAACATAGTGGTATTTGTACAACTGCTGTTCGATAAAATAATGCACGATGGTGGCAGATTAGAAGGTCCTTTCTGGTTGGTGGCTGTCTTCCCTGCAAGAGTATTTGCTTTTCCAAGCTGGTCAAATCAGACCAATGTTAGTTTTCACATGAAGGGAGGCACCGAAAAGAGGCAGCCTTTTTAAGGAGCATTGTTCTGCCCATCACCCAAGATGAATCCAAGAATAGACAGATTAAAGGGTACTCACTGAATACTGTGTGCTGCTCCCTTTATTTTCGCCTCAATTAAAATATCTTTAGCATCCAAATGTGGAGCCTGTGATGTCCCAAAGAAGGAGAAGTGTCCCTCATTATGGTGTCTCCATTGCACTGACTATGCCTGCTCCATGAGAGATGTTAGAAAATATGGACTCATGCACCTTATTCACAGAGCAAGAACCTGCCCTTCTGTGGGCATTGTCATTCTTAAGGAGGCAGTTCTCACTGGACGCAGCAGGCAAACTCTGATGAGAACAGAAGAAAGAAGATGTGTGAAGAATGAAGATGAAAGGCTGTTGTTCTGCAAGCTCCTCAAGGAGACCTGGACTTGGGTTTCTATTATTTTAACATCTTCCACAAATAGAATATCCCTTCAGTGGTAGATAAAGTTGAGATCCTGGGAAAGGAGAGCGCTGTCCATCATCACGTGGACACTTCATCAAGAGCCAATAATATATAAAGCGCTACACCAAGTAGGCATAATGCCTCTCCAAAACAAGCTTGAACCCTACCAAATGATAGTACTCTCAAGATTCCCCATGGAAATTCTTATAAAGAGTCTGGTAGCATAAGGTGGTTTATTCATTCGTTCATATTAAGAAATATTTACTGAGGCCTGTTGTATGCAAGGTACTGTTTGAAGCCCTGGGGATAAATCAGTGAATAAATAAGAAAAAGACTCTTGCCCTCAAAGTGACTCCAGAACTTTTAGAACCCCAATGTTTTCTCCCCAGTAAGACCTATTCTCATTTATGAGCAGCCGCTTGACCCCCAACAACTCAAAGACTTCCCAAACAGTTTGATCATTTGTGCTTTTACACACCCATCCATTCATTAAAAATATATTTTGAGTTCCCGTCGTGGCTTAGTGGTTAACGAACCCAACTAGGAGCCATGAGGTTGCAGGTTCGATCCCTGGCCTTGCTCAGTGGGTTAAGGATCCGGCATTGCCGTGAGCTGTGGTGTAGGTCGCAGACGCGGCTCGGATCCCGCGTTGCTGTGGCTGTGGCGAAGGCCGGCGGCTACAGCTCCTGTTAGACCCCTAGCCTGGGAACCTCCATATGCCGCGGGTGTGGCCCTAGATAAGGCAAAAAGACAGAAAAAAAAAATTGAGCTAGGTCAAGGAGATCCCAGTTGGGCATGGCTCAATCATTGCCTTCAAGCTCAGAGTCCAGTGGCAGAGGCAGCCAAGTCCATATCACTGCATTACAATGTAGCAAGTGTCATAGTAGATACATGTAGAAAAGTATTGTTTTAGGCAAAGTGAGATGGAGCAGATACTAGGTAAGCAGTGGTGATCAGGGAAGGTTCACAGAAATGGCAACATTTGAGCTGTCCAGGGATATATAGGAAAATGTTAGGTGAATAAAAGGAACTGAGAATAGTTTAGGCAGAGGAAACAGTACACCAATGACTGGAAGGTATGCAAGACTATACAGTATGGATGGGGTCAGTGGTTATATATTGACTTGATTTACATCACCCATTTCACAAAGTGTTTGAGGCAGCTTATAAGAATGATTATAGTAAAAGAGAAAAATTACAAGTACAATAAACCATCATCTGGGAAAATATAAATTTATGCATATAGAAGGTGACTACCAGGTAGGGAGGTTAATTAGAATTCAGAGTGTAGGTGATAGGACCCACCCAGCTTCTAAAGGCACCTATGAGCAGGTAGCCAAAACAAAAAGGGAAACCTGATCATTTGTATTCTTCGGGAAAAATTAAGAAGTCAAACTTTTCTTTTTTTGGCTGCACCCACAGCATGCAGAACTTCCTGGGCCAGGGATCAAACCCACATCACAGCAGTAACCAGAGCCACAGCAGTGACAACACCAAATCCTTAACCCACTGAGCCACCAGGGAACTCCCAGGAGAAGTCAAACTTTTCATGGCCCTTAACACTTGTATGTGTTTAACACTTCAGTTCTGAAAGGATTTTTTCATAGGGATCTTTATATATAGCAGGTGCACACTAAGTGAGGTATCTGAGTGATCAGAGCCCAAATCCTGGGGTATAGCCCAGAACCAGGTGATATTGCTTTTCCTAGTCTGCTGCAAATTGTAAAAACTAAGAATATAGGGAATTTTTCGTGAATTAAATTTGCTCAATTGAAAGGACTATTTTTTAATCAGAGATTATAGATTTCCTGTATTTTTAGTTTTAAAATGTTCTGTTTTTTATAAAGTGCATGAATGGTACATGGTTAGTTCTTGTTATTTTTTCCCATGTCTTTTCTTGGCAAATTAAGAGATTGACAACCTTAAATATAAATATGTATACATTTTCATTTTATTCATCTCTCAAATCTAGAAACCTCGGAACCAAAGATGTAATGTGAAATGTCTTCCCTAATGCCCTTCCAAAGATGTTCACAGCATCCCTAGTTGAAAGTCAAGGGCATGACCCTGAATCTGCCAAATGTTCTAACAAAGCAAGAACACAAAGAACAAAATAGGAAGGAATGAGGGAAGGTGGGCTAGAAGGATATTTGCAGAAACTTATACTAAAGAAATAGATCTTCATTGGTTGAAATTTGGAGTCAAAGTTGAGATTTGTTGGGGAGAGTCTTTATGAACTGAAATTATGCCATGTAACCTACCCAAGCCCAGCTTGCTGCCTCATTTGTCATTGTACATGAACCAGGCCCTGCTTCAGCTTTCCCACTGGCCTGAAACAAGAGTTTTGATGATCTTCTGAAGAAGCAGGACAGATGTTGGTAGAATTTGAGAGTCACTGTGCAAAAATTTAGCAACTTGTGTTCTTTTTCCAAGAGAGCTAGTGGCAAATTCAAGATCATCTCATGATCAGCTCAGCCAAGCTGTCTTTAGAAATCTGTGTTCCCTCTTCAGGTTGGCTGCCTAAAAAGACTTTTCAAGGATCTGCCTAGAGAGGAAGCAGCCAGGAATGCAGTGAGTTAAAATTTCTCAATACCCAGGTGTAGTTCATAATTTTCCAATGAATTTTGTAGGAACACTAAAGAAGTAGCAATAAAGTACCAGAAATGTATACCTGAATTAGAATCATAATTTTCTATAAAATAGCTTAATTATGCATATATAATTAGATCCTATTTGGAACACTTATTTTAGATTAACCTATAGCTGCATTTCAGTGGTTTTACTGTGAGTACAAACTACCTCCTGGTGCTCAAAGGGTATCTGGAGTACCTAAAAGACTGGAAATGCCTTTAGTGGACCTGGAAGGACTTAATGGGAAGAAGTCAATAAGTGTAGGCAAAGCCTTTCTGAGTATAAAAAGGGGCCTATAGCCAGCCAGAACCAGGGTCAAGTTCTAAAAAGGCAAACAGGAGAGTAAATGTTAACCCCTAAATCTGCCTACCTCAAAGGTCATACATTTCCACAATTCCAACTTCTCCTATGGGTCAAAGTTGAGACACTGAATTTAGAACAGAGGCCTCTAAACATCTAACACTGTGACAATACATATATTGAATATCTCAACAGGAAATTCTAGGAGTAGAGATAAGCAACCCTAAGACAGCCTCTTGGACAGGAACATTTGAAGGATGCTACAGGCTGAGTAAGTAGATACAGAACTTAATCTGACAAGAGCATCTTTTTTTCCTGTGGACCCATGGACTTTGTGAGAAGCAGAAAAGACTAATAATTGAGAGCGTGGCTAGTAAAAGCCACCTACTGTGTGGCCTACTGTGTTACCTCTATAAGCTTCAATTTCCTCATCTGTAAAAAGGGAATAATAATGTTGTTCATTCCTTAGGACTGTTGTGAATTTTAAGTGAGATGATGTGCATAAAACTCGAAAATTCATATATACTCAATTAATGAGCAGTAGTATTACGGACACCATCCTCCTCCCCTGTCACAAAAGTTGAGATTGCTGTCTGTGGGAAGAAAGCCATCATGAGCTGGCCTGGTAGAAAATATCAAGGGTTGAACCATTAAATTGGCACACATGGTGTCTTTGTCAGCCATCAAAGATGGGCAACCTCTAAGATTTCCAGTTTTTTGTAGACATCTGTAGTTTTAGTACATCGAGTAGAAAGTCCGTCATGTGGCATTGTTCCAACTGGCCCTTCCACAAAGCAACACTGCAGTGTTAACAATTGCTCCAGACAATGGCTATGGGGCCCTGCTGGGTCCCAAAGCACCTTTTCAATAATCAGGAAAAGTGTCAGTCTAGTTGGGTGTTTAGTGTTCTATTTTCATTATTTGAAAATAGCTAACTCCATTCACCAATTACACTCCACTCCTCAGGCATGCTGCATATTCTGCTTACCTATTGCTGTATGACAAACACATTATAACCTATTGGCTTGAGACAATCATTTTATTATATTTTAGAGATTTTTCTGGATAAAGAATTGGGGCAAGATTTAAATGAGCAATCCTCCTGTTCCATATAGTATCAACTGGGACGCCTCAGCTGTGGTAGGCTAGTCAGGAGGTTGCAAGACAACTTTATTCATATGCATGGCACTTTGGCAGGGACAGATAAAACACTGAGCTCAGCTGAATCCCTCCCTTTCCATTTACACTACACATTTACACTAAATCCCTCTCCACATGGTGGTCAGACATGTTCCACTGTGACTGAAGCTCCCATAGCAAGTATTCCCAGAGACACCTGGAAATTTTTCTCTGTCTTAGGGCCTGGGCCTGAAAATGAGCACAACATCCCTTCTACTGTATTCTGTTGGTCAAAGCAGTTAGAGAGCCCAACCAGATCTTTAAGGGGATGAGGCATAGACCTCGCCTCTTGATAGGAGGGGAATCAAGAATTTATATTCACCTTTCCACAACACTTGGAAGGAAGAATTATATAGATGTATTTTGTTATTCATCTGCCATGTTTTTCACCACACCTGCTTCACCTTATACCTGTAATTAAATTAATTTATTAAAACAATTTTCATATTATATTGAGAGGCAGGCAGTGGTTGAGAGGATTAAAGTTAGACCAACCTGAATTTGAATCCTGGGCCTTGCCTCTTACTGGCTGTGTAACCTTGGGAAAGTAACTAAACCCTTCTAAGCCCTAGTTTCTGGTTTTTTTTGTTTGTTTGTTTGTTTGTTTTGTCTTTTTGCCTTTTATCTAGAGCTGCACCCGTGGCATATGGAGGTTCCCAGGCTAGGGGTCTGACAGGAGCTGTAGCCGCCAGCCTACACCACAGCCACAGCAACGCGGGATCCGAGCCACATCTGCAACCTTCACCACAGCTCACGGCAATGCCGGATCCTTAACCCACTGAGCAAGGCCAGGGATCGAACCCGCAATCCTTAGTCGGATTCGTTAACCACTAAGCCACGAAGGGAACTCCCAAAGCCCTAGTTTCTTTATGTATGAAATGAAGGATAATAACAATACCTAACCCACAGGTCTTTTGGAATGAAATTATATAAAATGCTTAGCATAATCCCTAGTACAATGTAAGCACCCAATAAACAATTATGATGATGATAATAACAGACGATAAAACATTATAACTGTTTACATAGCTGTTTCCAAACTAAACTCTGAGGTTAATGATTTTATCTTATTCATTTCTTCAAATACAACAACTGCAAGGGGCCTGGCATCAAAATATTGAAGAATAGATATATGGATGACTAAATGGAAGCATAGAACTGACATTTGCCTCCATTGTAGCTCCCTGGCTCAGATGTATACAGAGAATGGAGGATGATAGTATTGCTAGATAACTACTCTAGGTTGAGTTAAGTGCAAGTTGCTGGGCAGCAGGAAGGCTTAAGACTACACTGAAACATTACTTAAAATCATGTAACAGACATGTAATAGAACTGCAAGTCAGAGGAGAAAGCTGGCCCAACTAACACACAGCATTTGCAACATTTCCGGTAAGCTGAGAGTCTGGAAAGTACATGAATCAGAAGAGGGAATACAAACCAACACATGGAGTTCCTGTCGTGGTTCAGTGGAAATGAATCCAACTAGGAACCATGAGGTTGCAGATTCGACTCCTGGCCTCGCTCAGTGGGCTAAGGATCTGGTGTTGCCGTGAGCTGTGGTGTAGGTCACAGATGTGGCTCAGATCTGGCATTGCTGTGGCTGTGGTTTAAGCTGGCAGCTATAGCTCCGATTAGTCCCCCAGCCTGGGAACCTCCATATGCCGTAGGTACGGCCCTAAAAAGCAAAAAAAAAAAAAAAAAAAAAAAGACAAACCTACATCTTATGTGTGACACTTCCATCCACAGACATGCCAAGAGTCAAGAAACCAGTACGGAAAGGGTATTAGAAGAAGAGATGGTAAAAGCAAAACAGAACAGGATATTTATTGTAAAAGGACTTTGGGGGAATACCTTGGCCTTTTCCACAACCGTCTTGCAAAATGACTTCAAATCTCCTTCAGAAGTTTGAATTCCTAACCTAAATGGTAATACTATGTACTTGTTGGCTATACTCCTCAAGCCAGAACAGGGTCTGGAAAAGGGAGAGAATTACTCTGGTTTTCTACTCCAGATGTGTTTTAATTAGTATTTGTAATGACGTATTTCTTCTCCAATGTATTTTAAATTGTTGGACTTCTTTGATTTTTTTTCAGGTTCTGCAATTCTTATATAAGGCCCATGATTTCAAAGTAGTATTTTCTTGGTTGGTGTTGGAATTTCAAGTCTACTTTGATCTTAGTGGTTGAAGATAAGCAAAGGAAATAATCAATGTGATAGGAGCCCTTGAATAGTCACGTGCAACGTACAACCTGCCCTGCTGGGCAGTGGGACTCTTGGCACATTGAGCACAAGAAAGAAAGGGAGTTTTATCTACTCTGGCTTTAGCCATATGTCATCAATGCACTTGCTTTTAAATGAATTTCATAAAATATTCATGTAATCATACCAAACAGCACAGCGGTGAGTACATCAGTCAGAAGTTATATTTATCATGTGTATTTGTTTTTTTTGTCTCCATTTATTAGTAGACAGTACGTGGAGACAGGCATTTCTTTCTCAGTCGAAGTGGCAGAACTTGTTTAATGAACTGATGTTTCTGTAATCGGTGGGAAGGTAGAGTTGTGAGTGACAGAACTATATGAATAACAATGAGGAGGCAAGCAGAACGACAAAAGGAAGACAAACATTTCAGTAGAAGGGGGAAAATAGATGGGATTGTTTAGTTGGCACACAATCTAATCTGATCTTTTCCTATTGAAAATTGTTTGTAAATGGGGGAGATAATGTTAACAATTTTTCCAAAATCTTATACACAAGGAATCAAATTTTCCAAAGACATAAATAGCATTCTTAACCACAGCACTCCTATTCTAAAGTATAGGAACACAGAGGGTCAGGGGCCTTCAGTTCTCCAAGAAGGAAAAAAAAGACCTGAACCCCCTCCCCCCACCTACATAGAGCCTGACAAATAGGAGGCTATCACAAATGTTTGTGGGATGTGCCTAAATAAGTGAATGTATTACTGTGTGTGTGTGTGTGTGTGTGTGTGTGTGTGTGTATGTTTTGAATGGAAGGAAAGAAACATACCTATCAAGACCACCACCTGTCATGCCAGAGGTTCTCATATCTGTACTGCCCTTTCATCCTTTGAGCTAAATGTCATTATTTATTTCTACTTT
The DNA here is from genome assembly GCA_004024745.2 of Catagonus wagneri. NCBI lineage: Eukaryota > Metazoa > Chordata > Mammalia > Artiodactyla > Tayassuidae > Catagonus > Catagonus wagneri. The sequence continues at coordinate 35,451,499 of PVHT020000015.1, read as the reverse complement.
TACCAAAAAGAGAGATGGACACACGCAGATATTAAGCAACGTTTCTCAAGGTCATGTAACTAGCATGTGAGGGAACGTAGAGATATGAGAGTCACAGGGAGGAAGTGAAGGAGTGTGTCTGTGTGTGCCCAGGCATGTGTGTGTGCGTATACCTCCATGTCGGAGGAGATAACATAGGAGAGCTAAAAGTAAATTTGTTTTCAGAAAAATAAAATTTCCTCTTATAAGAAAAGTTTTCTTCCCAAACACATTCCAGGTCTTGGTATCTCAGCATGACAGGCACATGGGAAGATGGGGAATGCCCTAGTTCTCTTGCAATGGGGGGATGCCCTGTGCCACCCACCTGCCAAATCTGTTTTCGTTTTTTTTTTTGCTTTTTATGGCCACATCCATGGTATATGGAAATTCCCAGGCCAGGGATTGAATCCAACCTGCACCTGCAACCTCCACCACAGTGGCAGCAATGCTGGATCCTTTAACCCACTGCGCTGGGAAAGGGCTCCAAACCACAACTCCACAGTGACCGGAGCTGCTGCAGTTGGATTCTTAACCCACTGTGCCACAGCGGGAACTCCCCACCTGTCTACCTACCCAGTCATAAGAGTCCCTCCTTCTGGCCTGTTGTACCCGAAGTTCTGCTTCTGTATGCACTGCAGACTCTTCCCACTGTTTAGATACAGCTCCTTCAACATCTTACAAACCACCCAGGGGATTCAGAGCCACCTTGAGGACATGCTTAAAGGCACTGCCCCTCGGGCCTGAGTGGTAAGCAGGGTAAGATTTGGGGGAGTAGGACCTGCTGCTGCTACCTTGCAGAGCTCCTTATGTGATACTTTCTTTGTTTAGAGTACACTGTGCATTCTACAACAGAGGGCAGGGGGAGAGGTAGGGAAATGAAGGAGAATGCATGCCCTCTCTCAAAGAACTTGCATTTGGATATAGAGACAAAAAGTGAAGAATCAAATCAGTACCACCTTTAGAGCCAGGCAAGCAGGGTCCTCTCTATGGACCCTCACTTCAGGGAACCCCCTGCTTTGGAATGACTGTCTCAATATGCTCTAAGCTCTTCTCCAGACCTGAGGACTGGCCAGGTAAGTAGTGCCATCAGGGTAGGCGCCCCAAGTCCAGAGCAGGTCCTGTGTGGGTCTTGATGGGAAGAAGCACCTTTCTCAAAATTTTTTAGGTTCCCCTCCAGTGTCTGAGACCGACCAAGGCTTGTAGTGTCATCTAAGCAAGGAGCCCCAATCTCAAATTGAACGCATGTGGACTCCAGCCCCCCATTTCTCCCCTTTGAGGCACTCTTCAATCTTCTACCCCACATATGGAGTCAAGTAGATGCCCTAAGAAGCTTCAGAACTCATACCTATGGAGTCCTCCCAGAGTCTTGGTTCCAGGAGGGTATATTGGCAAGTAACTCATTCCAGCTGGCTACTATGGTATTTCTTTCATGGTATCGCAGGAGATTGGGCTACCAAAATAGTGCTGACGATGATTTGATGTGAATCAAATTGTGTATTTAGACAAGGTCCATAAAAACATTTGTTTGAGGGGACACCCACACATCGTAGAAGCATCTTTGAATAAAACAAAAGATGATGCAAAATAAAAATTCAATGGTAGCAGGTGTAGAATGGTTTTTAGACACAGAGATAAGAATGAACTAGAATTACCTGGAAAGCATTCTTCAGGGAGGGTGGGACTTTAAGCCAGGCCTTGAAGGGTGTGCAGAATTGGGGGAGTCTCGAATGATTCCAGACAGGCAGGGAGAACAATGGCTGAGGATAGTTATTTATTGAGCATTGTTGTGCTTTGCATAATAGAAGGCACATTTTATTCATCATTTTGTTTATTCCTCACAGCTCTCTATAAAAATGGTGGAATTAACCCTATTTTGCAAATGACAAAATGGAGGTTCAAAAGATTCATCCTACTAAGCAAATGGTAGAACTAGGACACAGGTCTGCCTGATGTCTAAAACCGTACGCTCTTAATACCACGCTATGCTGCAAAAAGACAGGTAGTATTACAAGGGATAGCAAGAAGCCTTGTCTGAATGGAGCAGAGGGTGTGTGTTGGAAACTAGTAGAAGGCAAGATCAATGAACAAGGCAAAGTCATATTACAAAAGGCCTTGAATGTCAAAATGAGATGTAGAGAGAAGTAGGCACTGGTCAAACAACAATGAACAGCCCCAGCCGAAAAGGAAAATGCGTGATTATAGTATTTCAGCCCTGGTAATTCGAATAACATCTTGCTTAAATGTTTTGCTTTTGTCTAAGAAAGATCTTTGGTTTGAAGCTTATAAGGTAGCATTCTGCCTCTACTTGACCTTTCCAGATATGATTTATTGTTCTCTTTCCTCTCCTTTTTTTAGACTTCGATCCTGCCCTTGGAATGATGACTGGAATTCCACCAATAACTCCAATGATGCCTGGCTTGGGAATAGTACCTCCTCCAATTCCACCAGATATGCCAGTAGTAAAAGAGATCATACACTGTAAAAGCTGCACGCTCTTCCCTCCAAATCCAAGTAATATTCTTCTTTTTCTCCAAACAAGTCCCAATGTTTTGGTGTTTAGGAACACTTTCTTCTTTTCCAAAAGAATACTCAAGGGCTTCATAAATGTATGGGCAGGAGCTTCCCCCAGAAAACAAAAAAATTTCCTCTTACCAAGCAAGCTGAACCTTATGCACAGATCAGTAAATTTCTGTGTGCTGGTTGCAGTACAAATGATAAAACAGGTTTCTAATGTCATCTGGCAAGGAATTTTTAAGTGCATTGGTATAGAAGGAGACACCTGACACAAATTGCTCAACATGTCGTTTGCATTCTCTGCCTTTCAAAATTGGCCTACATGCTGATGATGGCAGAAACAGGGTGTGATCTGAGCCTGCCTGGGGCACATGAGACTATACACTGGGGCTAAGAATCCTCCACTGCTACCAGCTATTCACACATCCCTCAAACTTCTGCTATTCAGTGATGGGCTGTGATAGACAATGAGGTGAGATTCAACTTACTGTGAGGGCAAAGATGAATACTGAGACTGAGACAAGCTACTTTCAGCCACCCAGTCAATGCTGTTCGTGTGGAAATGATCTAGGGATCTGTCTTGTCAGTAATGAATAGGTTTTTCCTTAGACTCTTAAAAACATCTGTGGAGCTATGGTGGCCATATTTCTGTTAAAATGTAGCAACAGTAAAAATTGACTCAAACTTTTTTTCAGGACCTATGTGGGATTTTATTTTACATGATCAGCAGCTACTTCTGCACATGACCCAAGCCTCGTTAAAGCTTTCTCCATAGTTCTAGTGGTGCTGGGTTGCCTACTTAAGGAATCTGACACTGTAGTGCTGAGAGATTAAAACTGTCTGTTAAGCGACACATTCAGTGGTTCAGGCCATAGATCAAATGAACTTGCCTTATGATAAACATGAACTTTTGACATGTGACTTCAGACAATTGTTTCATCTTGTACCTTACATGGGAATCAGATAATCATGGAATCAAGCCCTGGCAGGAACCCAGATTCTATTTAGTATGGTCTTCTCATAGCCAGGAGAATTTTGGAGTCAGTCAGGATTGATTGGACAAATCATCTTGGCCCCTTTTGCTAAGTGAAACACCTTCTCAATGCCTTCTTCAGGTCTTTGAACTCAGTAGTCAGCAGAATACTTCCTTCCAGGCCAATAAAAAATCTAGGAAGCTGGCAGCTCAGGGACTGAATTGGGAGAAGATCTAACATGTCACAGAAAATTAGGGAATGGAGAATAAGATGGTTCTATTAGGCCTTACCTGCCAACTCAAGTGGCCATTCCTGGATTTGTGTTTAGTGCCTAGGTGAATGAGTGGTACTGTGGTCCTCTTGTCTCTTACTCTTAGTGCCACTGTCCCTACAAATGGGCAATGGACTTTTCCCCCTTTCTTCTAGTTTGTGACTTCTGGATTAGAGAAAGCGGTGGATCCCAATACTACTTTTTTTTCACTTCAAAATCTATGAATTTAGGCATTGGCAGTGTTAAAACCTCCTGCACTAGGCTTTCATTGTCTCAGTCAGGTCTAATCAAACATATGGATTGCTCAAAACCTATAATGTCTAGGCTGGGTGCAAGAGGTGACTTTACAGGATGTTCAGATTCTGAATTTCCAAAAAAAGAGCACATGCATCTTTTGTATAACCACATTGTTGAGCAGTCTTTAAATGAATGTAAAAATCTATGGCTTAAAGAGGCTCTAACTTTTGAGAGTCTTTAGTAAAACAAACAGAAAGACACCTCTCAAATACATTAATCTTTCCCCACCTACAGCCATGCTGTCACAATTCTGAGTTGGAAGGGCCATGGAGTAAGAGGGAAGCATTTTACCTTCACAGTTCAATCCTTTAGTTATTTGTTTTTGTGTTGAGAATGCTGACAGGGCAATTAGTGCCTCTGAAATGGTGGCTTCTGGGAAGAAACTGGCTTTGGAATTGAATTCAAAATACAACACTCCTGACACAGCTTAAAGTAAACCGGTATTCTGTTTCCTTTATAGAACTTGAATTTTGTTGAAAGAGGGCTCGGGTTAATTAGATGGGGAAAACACTAACAGGGAAGGCTGGCTTAGTTCTCTGCTGAGAACATGGCAAAAGTGCCATTTTTTTTTTTTTTTTTTTTGTTAACAGCCCTAAGACTTTGTGAAGGTGAAATGCAAAGAGCAAGTAGGAAGCGTAGGATCTGATATGATTGATTTATCTTCTCCAGAGCCCACAAACCTTGTCTGATAAGGCCTTGATTATAAACCCCAGTACTTACTCCTGCTTGTCACTGGTATATTCTCTTGCACTCAGTTGCCTCTCAGCAATAAGGTCCTGTGATTTAGGTACTCTCACAGCCTCTTTATGCATGGATCCGATCTTCTTCTGTCTTACTGCTCCATTAGAAAGTATCTTTACTATCAACTCCTTCCCCTCTCTCCCACCTAACATTTCATTCTGGTGCTTGTCACATACACAGAACCCTAAAAGTTCTGGAGTTTCTATTGCCCACAGATTCAGAGTCCAAATCCTAAACTTCAAAAACCTTTCACTGGTCTGCTTTGCCAACTTAAAAACGCACAACATGAGAGTTGTGGGTTTAAATTTTATTCAATGTCTTGCTGAGGACTAGAGCCTGGGAGGTAGCCACTCAGGTAGCTCTGAGTAAAACTACTCCAAACAGGTAGGGGAGAGGCCAGTTTATCTATGATTTTTGGCTAGAAAATACATGCAGTTGAGCATACATCTTAGTAAATGATTACTGCTAATCACAAAGAGCAAATATCTCCAGGTAATGATTTTGGTGCTTTTCTATGTGTGATAAGCTGCAAGAATCTGGAGTTGTTGAGATTCTTCCTGAGATATGCATCTAACTGTCTATGGTGGCTGCTTATCCAAAGCACAGAGTACCTCATCCTGTTTTTCATCTGAATTCCTCCCAAGGTACACTGTCCATCAGCAAATGCAATGGGTCACAACTTAACCCTTGTAGAACTAGGTGTTGAGCAATGCTCTTTGCCTTAGCGATCCTAATTTTTCTGCTTCTACTGCATCATATGACCATCTTCAATCTATCATTTTTGCTTGCCATTTACCCACCATTTAGTCAAGTTCAACTACTTCCTAATCTCATTTTCCTCTCTATCCCAACTCCAAGCCTACTGTCTCTCAAACACTTCCACGTGGAAGGTACTGAAATTAAAGCAAGTAGTTAATCATTCATCATTTGAATGCATTTCCACTAAAATATTAAGTGCTAAATCCAATGGATACCTTTTAGTCCTTAAATCACTTTATTGCTTTTCTATATTAGAACCAGTGACCCCTTCATCCTTCTTGAAACATTCAAAATCTATGGGATGCCACAAAAGTAGTGCTTAGAGGGAAATTCATAGTGCGGGCCTTCCTCAAAAAAGAAGAAAAATCTCAAATCGACAACTTAACCCACTACCTAAATGAATTAGAAAAAAAAGAACAAACAAAACCTAAAGTCAGCAGAAGGAAGGAAATCATAAAGATCAAAGAGTAAATCAATAAAATAGAGATTCAAAAAACAATAGAAAAAATCAATAAAACCAAGAGCTGGTTCTTTGAAAAGGTAAACAAAATTGAAAAACCAACATCACAAAATTTAAGAGAGAAAGAAGGAAGAGCTTGTATTTCTGTACACCGCTTAGCAGCAAAAGTCCTTGAAAAATGTAATCTTTACATGCTGTTTCCACTTCTGCCATTCTCTCTTAAATGATCTTCATTTGTGCATCTGCCTTACACCCCTATCAAAACATCCCTTGTTTAGTGTTCTTCTTAAAGAACTCTAATGGCCTCACAATACTAAATCCAGTGGACACTTCACAATTCTCTTCCTAATTGACCTAATAGCCACATCTGACACAGCTGATTACTCCTTACTCACTGATATACTTTCTTCACTTGGTTTCCAGGACACCACAATCCCACCACCCTTTCCTCCCTACCTTGGTTGTTTCTTCTCAGTCTCCTTTGCTAATAACCTGTTCTCCTTGACTTCTTATCATTGGCAAGCCCTGTGGCTTAGTCCTTGGACCACTTCTCTGTCTATACTCATACCTCTGATATGTTCATCCAGTCTAATGGCTGAAAAAAAAAAAGGGGGCTGTGCCAATGATACTCTAAACTGTATTTTTAGCTCAGAGCTTGTCTCTGAACCCTAAACTTATATCCAACACCCTACTTCATATTTCTACTTAGATGTCAAATGGACATCTCAAATTCAATATGTTTAAAACAAAGCCCCTAATATTTGCCCCCAAACCTTCTCCGCTAGTATCCCTTTCCATCTCTGATAACGGCAACTGCATCTTTTCTATTGCTCAGTCAAAACTTAACGGGCAAACGTAACTACTGTCTTTCCTTCACATACCGTATTTAATCTGTTAGAAAACTCTGTCAGTTCTACCCTGAAATATATAACTAGAACTCTACTATATTTTTTATGATTACTGCTATGATCTAGCTTATAATCACCATAATACATTTTCTGAACTATTGCAATAGCCTTTTAATTGGTCTTCCTCTTTCACCCTTGACCCCTACAATGTATTCTCAAGAGAGCAGACAGAGTGATCCTTTTTAAAACCTAAGTCAGATCATGTCCCTCCTTTATGCAGAACCCTTTAATGGCTTCCTGTTTTACTCACAATAAAGAACAAAATCTGTTTAATGGCACAGGAGGACCTTTATGATCTTCCTCCCCAGTCTCACATGGTCTCTTTGACTTAGTCTCTTACTATTCTCCTTCCCATCACTCACTGTTCCACTTATACTGACCTCCGTGCAGTTTCATGAACAAACCAGGCACTCTTCCATCACAGGTCCTCTGTATTGGCTCCTTTCCCTGCCTGGAATACCCTTCCCCTACATATCTGCATGGCTAACTCTCCTCTTTCAAGTCTTTGCTCAACTATCTCTTCCTCAGTGACCCTGACAGCCTCTTTAAAAGTTCAGCCCTCCTTGCCACACTCCCAATCCTACCTACCCTCTCTATTTTTTACATAATACTTATTACCTTTTAACAAACTATGCAATTTATAGAATGTAAATTCCACAAAGGCAGGGGATTTTTGTCTGTTTCGTTCACTGATATATCCACAGGACTGAGATCTGACATGTAGTAGGTGTTCAATAAATATTTCTTGAGCGGTGAAGGGATGTATGGATGAACACAAAAGGAGAGGTCAGAGGTCTAGAAATCAAACCAAGAGAGCATGGAGTAATTACTCCATATGCTGACAACTTCCAGTTCTACATTTTCAGTCCGTAGCTCTCTTTTGAGCTTCAGACACATATAGCAACTGACCACTGGACTTTTATAGGTCCATCTACATCAAACGTCTAAAAAAATGGTATTATAGTATAATGAACAAACTATCAGATTAAAAGTCAAGAGAACTGTGTCCTGCTCCCAGCTCTGTCACCAACTACTTGTGGAAGTTTGGGGCTAGTCACATGACCTCCCGGGGTCTCAATTTCCTTGTCTGTGAAGTGAAGCTAGTGGGTTAGATTAGCCTAGATACCTCCAAGGTTTCTTCCAATTCTAAAACTATGATTCTTGACATTAAAAATGCAGCTACCACAATAATTATTCACCTATTATTCACTATTCACTTAATTATTCACTATTAAGCAAAAGTCCCTCAAAATGTATTAGGAAAGACAAGAGCAAATTGGTAGGTGGCACACAGAGCTTTGTACCTTCAGTGGAACAGGCAGCCTGGTGTAACGATTAAAAGCACCAAAGTGACATAGCCCTGATTTCATATCCCAGATCACCATCACTAAATAGCCATGCAATCTTGGGTAAGTAACTTAACCTCTCTGATCAATACTAGGCAAAACCAGCTCTGATCTAAAAATTCAGTGGGTCAAACTAGACTGGAGCTGACTGTATCCTAAATGGTGAATGAATACCCCATTGTCCTAGAAGCAACACCCTCCAATGCCTAGGAGTCAGAGATATGATAAAAGAAAGCTCACGGGAACAAAGTTACTTTTTTCACAGGGTGGCTATCAGTGATTTATTGTATTCTCAATTAACAGTTCTCAGTTGGTAGTATAAGAAGAGGACAGCACCCTCTCTCCAGAGAAGTCAGTTCTGTCAAGATTTTTCACTTCAACTGATAGACCTGTATGGAGAGGTTGCATTTTTCATTTACTGTGAAATAACAGTAAATGTGAAATAAATGCTGGAATGTCATCTGCTGCTGTGTGCAGGCATGTGGGAAAGCACCCAGGAGCCAGAAAGACAGCAATTTTTTTTTCATTTTACCATCTCAAAACAGGTTGAACTCACTTTGGCTTCTGGGGTTCGGTTCTATAAAGAAAATTAGAGAAAGTGGATAAATTGAGAATTAATAAAGATTTGCTGGCCTTCTGATTACTTCCAATCAGTTAGGATTACATTAAAATATATCCGACCCTTGCTGATTGTCTAGGGGACCTTCAATCTTGGGCTGTCTGATAAAATCAACTCAAAAATTTTGCAGTATGTAAATTCTGATAAACCAGTTGAGTGATCTGTGGTGTTTCTCTGAAAAACAAGATGCAAGTGGTTTATCAGGCCTCTATGCTGCTCTGTGCCTCACTTCTCACAGATCAGCAGTGACTTTGATCTTAATGCTGATTGCCCCAACACAGATCCCCAGAGGGGGTGCTTAGTTGCAATTAGAATTGCTAGAAGTGCCTCCTTTTCCATTACCAGAGATTAGAGTTCTTTATACACTCAGTTATCTTGAATATTTTTATGTAGAAGTTTCTTCTTCTCCATCCAGAATGGTGATTGTGGTGTTATAGGAGCTTAGCACATTACCTGATTAATAGGTGGACTTTGAATCTGCTCTCCTATGAAGTTATCATTGCTATGCCCAGATCACTGTATTTCAGTGGGATTAGAAAATCAGGCCCAGACAACAAAGTACTTTGCGCCATTAATTAAAGAGCAGGTACTACCCATTAAGGAAGATCGTACAGCCCATTGTCTTGCTGGTGGTATACACCTAAATCTAGGCAAATGCTATCAAAGAGGCTTTCTACATTTACCCAAAGAAAAGAAATAATCCCCAGCATTCTTGACATTACTCTTAGTGTCTTTTATGCTCCTTTATTTAGTAGACAGTCACCACAGAATAATCACAGCATCTAAATAGGGTAATGATTTCACCACAGAATTTTTAACCCCACAAATACAGCCAAAGGAAAGAGCCTTTGACTGTCAGAGTTACATGTAACTGCAGCAGTAACCAGACATTCCTTAGAGTTTCTCAATGGATCTAAAGGTAGACTTAACTAAGATAACTCAAATAATATAAAAGGTGATTATTTGCCTCACAGAAATGATTTAACATCGAATGCATTTAAAGAGTAAACTTCAGAAGGATTCTAAAATAGGATTTTATTCTGAAGCCTTAGATTTGAAAACATGGCTCTAACTAAATGAATGTTCTTGAAAATTCTTTATCAATATAGTCAGTGGCTGGGTTGTGTTCCATGGTCAAAATCATATGTGTCTTTACAGTTACAGATTCTGAAACTGAGCAGCACCCTGCAGGGCCTTACAGGATCCAAAAGCTCCTCTGTGTACCCCAGTTCTTATTTATAGGAAGAAGCTTCGGTCTCCTAGGCCTTCCCTGAGTGCCAAAGAGCAGGCCCAAGCAGTTACTAATTGGTGAAGTTATGGAATACAGAAACAAAGGAAAAGCAGTTAAACAAGATAGCTTGAACAATAATTCAGCAATAAAACAGGGTCCTAGATCCTCCTCATGGAATATGTATAACATTCTGACACATATCTTTGAGTTGTTATGCGAAAGTAAAACGCCTCCCTCCCCCTTCCCTTCCCAGGTAGAGAGGATGGTGACTACATGCTCATAACACTTAGACCCCAGACTGGTTGGAAGCAGAAGGTTGATTGAAATTCCTGGAACACCACCTGTTACCTCACCACCAACCAGTCAGAAGAAATTCATGTACCCTGCAGCCCCCACTCCAAATGTTTCCTTTAAAAACCCTTCAGGAAAGGCCAAGGAAAGACATCAGGGAGTTCAGGTCTTTTGAGCATGAGCTGCCCATTCTCCTTGCTTGGCACCTACAATAAATGCTGTATTTTCCTTCAGAAAACCTGGTTTTGGTAGATTAGCTTTACTGTTGGTGGGGGGGTAGCTGACCAAAGTTTGGTTCAATAACACTTTCTCTGTCAATAAGAATGATTCCTTACCAAACCCAGCCTTATCTAAAGATCTGGATAAAGCAAGGAGCTGAGAGTTTAGAAGTCCAGATCTTAGATACCACTCAGGACTAGAGGTAGGGCTTTAGAAAGCCTCAGATTAGTAATTAGGAAACCTGGGTTCTATAATAATAAATAACAATAATACTATAATGACTATAATTTATTGGGAAACTATCAGGTGCTAGGCATTGTACCACATACAATATAGGCAGTAGATTATCAGTTATCCTGCAATAACTCTTGTAAGGAAGAAGATAGTATTCCTATTTTAAGATAAAAACGAGGTTCCCAGAGGCTACATAATTTTCCCAAGGTCATACAGACAGTGAATAATTAAGTTTAAATCCAGATTTAACTGCTCCAATTTCATGTTCCTTCTCTTTCTGTCTGATTTGTTGACCTTGAATAAGTTACTCAGCCTTACTCAGCTAAGGTTTTTCCTCTATAATATTAGAAGTTTAGACCAAGTCAGTCATTTTCAACCATAGCTATACATTATAGTTACCTGAGGAACTTTAACAAAATAGTGCACAGGCTGTACCTCACACTAATTAAATCAGACTCATTGCATGGGACCCAAGCACTGTTTGTTTGTTTGACTCCCAAGCTGATTCTAATGTGCTGCCAGAGTGGAGAATCACTGAAAGTATGATTTCTAGAATCATTTTCAAATATTTCAGAATCCATTTCAAATATTAACAGAAATTTTGTAAGTCCCCTAGATCCCTCTACCCCTTTTATTGACCAAATAGAGGAAAGAAGGGCATCATGAGAACGTCATTATTCTGACCCACACTGATAAGGCAGACACTGGTAGTAAATGAGAAAGCTTCAGATGCTAATAGCCAAGGAATCTCTCAAATCATCTGCTTGCCAACTTGGATAAGAGTCAGGTGGGGGCCTTGGCCGAATCTATGAGTGAGACTCGTTTATTTTTGCATGTGAGCTGTAATCACTGGTTGTTGAGCTCTCCAAATCTTGAGCTGGGAGAATTATTGTTAAGAGCTGAATGGAAAGAACGGATTACACAAAATAAATCCTTGCAGATACAAAACCAACACTAGAAAAACCCTTGACCATTATGCTTTGTTTTGTTGGGCTATGAACTGTAGGATTTTGCTTGGAAAATGCTTTGGTACATATAAATAGCAACAAGGAGCTGGCAGATACAACAGGCTCTATGTATAATATAAGTCAGTAGAAAGCATATTTTTAAGCAGAAGGAGAATCATCTCATTAAGTAGGTTTTTAATAATTCTCTATAGCCAAACTTATCTCACTTTATTTAATGATTTCCTAGATGAGCCTACTTTCCCTCTAAATGAGGCACGATTATCTCTAGACCGCCCTTCTCCAGCAAAGAATTTGAGGAAGAGCTCACTGGTATCAAAAAACAAACAAAAAAAAAAAACCAAAAAGGGATGGTCGGTACTCTAGCTAACTTTGACAAACAGATCATTCTGATAGCTATACATCTTTTTGTACACATTTACCCATCACTGTCAAGTTCACCCTGCAACAGTTCTGTCAGTAAACATGAACAGAAAGAATACCATAACTACAAACTGAATTAAACAAACCCTTCTCTCAAGGACCCTGGTTCTGAGAATTCCTGAAAATAAGAGTTTAAACCGAGTGGAATTTCTTTCCACTGTCTTCCTAATAAGAAGGCTTGAAAACTGAGCATTGCTAGGTTGTCACAACAAAGGTAAAGAGCAAAATTAAAGAACTTTTGTGGGACTGATGGGTCTGAGTCATTATCCAATATATGTACATCATGGTCACCAAACCATTGAATAAAATAATTCTCACGTTCATGCAGAGATGAACACCTTGAAGGCCATATGCCTCTGGGACTCTTAGGCAAAGGTCTGATGGGGACAGTAGTGCTGGTTCTGGGACATGCTAAGTTTCTAAGAGGTCTGTCCCAAGCAAACATTTTAATTTCTAATGCTTTTGCATTTACACTTAGACCTTCCACCTCCTGCAACCCGAGAACGACCACCAGGATGCAAAACAGTATTTGTGGGTGGCCTGCCTGAAAATGGGACAGAGCAGATCATTGTGGAAGTGTTCGAGCAGTGTGGAGAGATCATTGCTATTCGGAAGAGCAAAAAAAACTTTTGTCACATTCGCTTTGCTGAGGAGTACATGGTGGACAAAGCCCTTTATCTTTCTGGTAAGTGTTCAGTGGTGAGGATTGTGCCCACCAGGCGCAACACAGAGACTGGGGATCAGTGTATTTGCATCTGTGGTGACTAAAGTTTGGGCTTAATGGCAACCTCTTTTGCCTTCATAGACAGAAAATGGATGTTACTACCCAATATATTCCTATTAAGTTCTTAGGTAGTTCCCAGTTGCCTATGGGATAACTCCTGAACTCCTTACTTGTAGCATCTAAAGGCCTTGATTAGCTGTTCTACCTCTCAGCATCATTTCCCAATCTTTCCTTCACATTCCATATCCTAACCACACTAAACCAATTCTAGTTCCCAGAATGTGCCCGTGGTGTTTTATGCCTTTTCCTCTGACTAGAATTACTTTTTCCTCCCCTATGCACCATACACATATCTTCATACTCTAAAGCTCCAGCTCAATCATAACATTTTCTAGAAGGTTTTCTCTGCCTTCTCTCCCCACTCTGCCCCAGGCTGGTTTGGGCACCCCTTCTCCAGTGCCTCTGTCCTGGATGGTGCGTCCACCCAACATAACACCTGTAACACCATTGGAGAATTGTCTCTTTCCATATCTGTCTCCAACAACAGAGTGTGAACTCCTTAGTGGGACTGTGTCATATTTAATTTGAGTCCCCAGCATCTAGCACATAACCTGGTACAAAAGTAGATGCTCAAAAATAACTGTGGAGGTCAGTTAGTTATCAAACATTTATGGACTGCTAATCAGAATGCTAGGTTGCTGAGGACACTGAAAAGACTGAGGCAGACAAAATTCCTGCCATCACGGATATTACATTCTGAAGATGGCAAAATATGATACCTATGTAAAAACACAAATTAATATCAGATACCAATAAATGCTATGAAGAAGATAAAAACAGCTACTATACCTGGGGTTTCTGGGAAAGCCAGTCTCTTACATTTGAATTGAAATCTGAACTGTATAAGGCGGTTGCCATGTGAGCATCTGTGGGAAGAGCATTCCCAAATAAGGAAGAACAAGTCAAAGACTCTGAAATGAAAATGGACTTGTCATGTTGAAGCAAAGAGAAGGTGAAGATGACTGGAGCATAGTAAATGTGGCAGAGGCAGTGAAGGGAAATGAAACCGGATAGGTAAACAATACCAAATTATGTTGGGTCTTATAATATACACAAGTACACCTCATTTTATCACCCTTTGCTTTACTGTGCTTCACAGATAATTGTGTTTTTTACAAACTGGAGGTTTGCGGCAAAATCAAAGCAATTTTCCCAACAGCATTTGGCCACTTCGTGTTTCTGTGTCACACTTTGGTAATTCTTGGAAAATTGTAAAGTTTTCAGTTATTATATTTGTTATGGTGATGTTTGATGTTACTATTGTCTTTGTTTTGGGGTGCTACAACTGCACCCATATAAGATCATGAACTTAACTGATAAACGTATGTGTGTTGAGTGCTCCACAAACTGGTCATTCCCCCATCTCTCACCCTCTCCTTGAGCCTCCCTATTCCCTGTGGCACAATAATATTGAAGTTATGCCAGTTAATAACCCTACAATGACCTTTAAGTGTTCAAGTGAAAGGAAGGATCTCTCACTTTAAATCAAAACCTAGACATGTTTAAGCTAAGTGAGGAAGACATGTCCAAAGCTGAGATAGGCCAAAAGCTAGGCTTTTTATGCCAAACAGCCAAGTTGTGAATGCAAAGGTAAAAGTTCATGAAGTTCAGCGAACACACAAAGGATAAGAAAGTGAAACAGCCTTATTGCTGATATGGAGAAAGTTTTAGTTGGCTAAAAGATCAAAACAGCCACAACATTCCCTTAAGCCAACACCTAATTCAGAACAAAGCCCTAACACTCTTCAATTCTGTGATAGCTGAGAGAGGTGAGGAAGTTGAAGAATAAAAGACTGAAGCTACCCTAGGCTGGTTCATGAAATTTAAGGCAAGAAGCCATCTCCATAACACAAAAGCGCAAGGTGAAGCAGCAAAAGCTGATGTAGAAACTGCAACAAATTGTCCAGACCATATAAGATAATTAATTAAGGTGGCTCCTTTACTCAAGAGATTTTCATCATAGATAAAACAGACTTCTATTGGAAAAAGATGCCATCTAGGAATTTCATAGCTAGAGAGGAGAAGTCAGCACCTGGCTTTAAAGCATCAAAGGACAGGCAGACTCTTTTGTTAAGAGCTAATGCAGCTGGTGACTTTCAGTTGAAGCCAATGTTCATTTACTGTTCTGAAAAATCCCAGGGCCTTCAGGAATTATGCTAATTTCTACTCTTCCTGTGGTCTATAAATGGAACAACAAAGCCTGGATGACAGCATATCTGTTTAACAATATGGTTTACTGAATATTTTAAGCCCACTACTGAGATCTACTTGTAAGAAAAAAAAAAAAAGGATTCCTTTCAAAATATTACTGCCCACTGACAGTGCACCTTGTCACCCAAGAGATCTGATAGGGATGGACAATGATAATGCTGTTTTCATGCCTGCTAACACAGTGTCCATTCTGATCAAGGAGTCATTTCAACTTTCAAGTCTTTATTATTTAAGAAATACATTCTGTAAGGCTCTAGCTGTCATAGATAGTGATTCCTCTGATGGCTCTTAGAAAAGTCAATTGCAAAGGAAAGGATTCACCATTCTAGATGCCATTAAGAACATTCATGATTCATGGGAGGAGGTCAAAATACCAACATTAATGGGAGTTTGCAAGAAGTTGATTCTAACCCTCACGGATGACTTTGAGGGGTTCAAGTCTTGGGTGAAAGAAGTAACTGCAGTTGTGGAAACAGCAAGAGAACTAGAATTAGAAGTAAAGTGGAACCTGAAGATGTGACTGAACTGCTACAATTTCATGATAAATCTTTAACAGATGAAGACTTGCTTCTTACAGATGAACAAATAGTTTCTTGAGATGGAATCTACTTCTGGTAAAGATGCTATAAAGATTGTTGAAATGACAACAAAATATTTAGAATATTACATAAACTTAGTTGATAAAGCAGCAGCAGAGTTAGAGAGGACTGACTCCAGTTTTGAAAGAAGTTTTACTGTGGGTAAAATGCTATCAAAAAGCATTACATGCTACAGAGAAATCATTTGTGAAAGAAGAATCAATTGATGCAACAAACTTCATTGTTGTCTTAAAATTTTAAGAAATTGCCACAGCCACTCCAACCTTCTGCAACCACCATCCGGAGTAGTCAGCAGCCATTGACATCAAGGCAAGACCCTCTACCAGCAAAAAGACTGTGACTCACTGAAGGCTCAGTTGATGGTTAGCATGTTTTAACAATAAAATATTTTACATAGAGGTATATACATTGTTTTTTTAGACATAGTACTATTGCACACTTCATAGGCTACAGTACAGTATAAACATAACTTTTATATGCACTAGGAAACCAAAAAATATGTGTGACTAACTTTATTGTGATATTTACTTCTGTAGTGGCCCAGAACCAAACCCACAATATCTCCAAGATATGCCTGTAGTAATGAATTTATTATGTTGGATACAATGGGAAGCCATTGGAGCATTTTAAGGAGTAGAGTGACATGATCTGATATACATTTTTTTTAATTTTTTGTCTTTTTAGGGCCGCACCCACGGCATATGGAGGTTCCTAGGCTAGGGGTTGAATCAGAGCTACAGCTGCCAGCCTATGCCACAGCCACAGCAATGCTAGATCTAAGCCACGTCTGCAACCTACACCACAGCTCACGGCAACACCAGATCCTTGACCTACTGAGAGAGGCCAGGGATCGAACCTGTGTCCTCAGGATACTAGTCAGATTTGTTTCCACTGAGCCACGATGGGAACTCCCTGATAGAGATTTTAGAAATATCACTTTTGGGTAAAAGATGGACTGAAGGGTGTGGGCAATGGTGATGACTGGGAGATCAGTTACCTAACATAGCATTAGTCTAATCCAGAAGTGATAATGGCTTATATACTGTTGTAGTTAGAATACAGATATTAAGAACTACTTTGCATAAAGTCTCTTGTTCGTGGTAAAAGTTCAGATTTGGGGAGACTGAGGCAAAGGATTATAGTTGGAATGATTTCTGTTAAATATTATAAAGTGAAGCTCTTTGCCTTTTAGGATGATTTCAAGATAAAGTTTCATGGCTAATCTTTGCTCATTTTGAATTACTATTGTTTCTTATGGGGCAGTGGGTAAATAAGCCTAAGGGCAGAAGACAGAGTAACTGGAAAGGACATGGGACAATTAACTACTTCCTTGACTAAGGGTTAACAGTTTGGAAGAACTGAGTCCAAGTGCTAGACATTTTATGGTGGCAGAATCTTCATTCATACAGGAGGTGCTTGTTGGACATCTCTTTTTTATAAGCTATTGTGCTAAATGTTGTGCGGAGTAGAAAATGGGTAAAACCTTGTTCTTCCCCTTAATGAACTGAGAGTTAATATGCAGTTATACATTCATCTAAACAGACACTGAGCACCAGCATTGCTCAAGACAGTGATAAGACACACACAGTGCAAATGATAACGACAGATTGAAAGTTATGTGTGCTGTATGAGAAGTATGGGTAAAGTGTCATGGAAGTTTAGAGGAGAGTAATGGAGAGAGGAAGGGGGAAGAGAGAGAGAGAGATTGAAAATATCTGCCTCCTGACTAAGGTTATCAAAAAAGGTAGCATTTGGACCAAGCCTTTGACAAAGAAAAAGCATTTGAATGTGAACAATGGGGCATAGCGATAACATGAGCAAGAGTACATGGTAGGAAACAATGAGTAGTGATTTGTGTACTGAGTAGACTTGGAAGGAGGAGGGAAAACATCCATTGTTAGCATACTCTGGAAGCTTAACATTTTGGTCTTTACTCCTCAGGTAACAGGAAATTGTTGAATAAATTTCTGAACAAGGAAGAAGATTGTTTCTGAAAGATTAATCTGACAGCTTTATATAAAAATGAGTGAGGAAAGGAGATCCGTCAGATACCTGTTGCAATAAGCCAAGAAAAAAAAAAAAAAAAGTAGTGAGCATTTGAAAAAGTAGGCTGATAACATGAGATAGGAGAGGAGGAGGCAGATGTAGAATGCTCTTTTTACATTTACTAAGTGCTCTAAAATCTAACTACTGAAGATTTAACAGCCCTTACAATGCTAACAGAGCACTGCATAATAGACTAGACTATTTTAATAAGACCTTAAAGGTTTTGAAAAGCTCTGAACAGTTGTACATAAAACACAACATGCTGGAGTTCCTGTCGTGGCTCAGCAGTTAATGAATCCGACTAGCATCCATGAGGACACGGGTTCGATCCCTGGCCTCACTCAGTGAGTTAAGGATCCGGCATTGCCGTGAGCTGTGGTGTAGGTCACAGACATGGCTCGGATCCCATGTTGCTATGGCTGTGGCGTAGGCCAGGCTGGCAGCTACAGCTCTGATTAGACTCCTAGCCTGGGAACCTCCATATGCCTCAAGTACAGCTGTAAAAAAAAAAAAAAAAAAAAAAAATGCTGCTCCAGAGGCATCCATCTAAACGTCATTGAAATCAGTTCTCTAGTAACAGCCATATCCTCCTGGAAACATTGTCATGACTGCCAAAGGAAAGAAGATTGCAATCAGTGATGTAAAAACAGCTAATTTTTCCCTTGAAATTTGAACCTACTCCCTTAAAGTTTACAAGTACCAGAAAACTGAATTTTTCGGGGGTTTTTTTGCTTTGTTTTGTTTTTTGTCTTTTTAGGGCCGCATCCTTGGCACACGGAGGTTCTCAGGCTAGGTATCGAATCGGAGCTGCAGCTGCAGCTGCCACCCTACATCACAGCCACAGCAACACCAGATGCAAACAGCATCTGCAACCTACACCGCAGCTCAAGGCAACACCGGATCTTTAACTCACTGATTGAGGCCAGAGATCAAACCCACGTCCTCATGGATACTAGTCGGGCTCATTAACCACTGAGCCACGACGGGAACTCCAAAAAACTCCAGAATTAGATGGCTTTCTCCCACATTGTAAAAGAGCAAGTTTAAAACAAACAAAAATCTCATAAAAGGAAGGCTGGAAATGTAGAAATAATCATTTTTACTGTTAGAGTTTGAGCACCTTTGGAGCTGGCATTGTGCACGGTGCACCGCCTTGTAACATCACAGCATCTTGTGTGTATTTATGCAAAGATCATCCTCCCATTTGATCTTCTCCACAATCCTGGGAGAATAGTCACAGTAATAATTATTAATCCCATTTTTCTTATGGCTCAGATGATCAAATAAAATGAATGGGTGTGAAAGTGTACTGTAAACTATAAAGGGCCCTAGCAAAGTTTGCTTAGGGAATTGTATTATTCATCCTCTTTCTAAAAAGAATGTTTTAGTGTGACTGGGAATTATTCTTTATAATAGCTTTATTGAGGTATAATAATTTATATACAATGAACTTCGTGTACTTCAAAACTGCAATTTGATGTTATTGACACATACACACAGCTGAGAAACCACCACTATAGTCAAAATAATGAGTATGTACACCCCTCACAAAAGCTTCCTTCATGCCTCTTTTGTAATCCCTTCTTCCTACCCTTCCCCACACTTCTCTCCCAGGAAAACACTGATTGGTTTTCTGTCAGATTAGTGTGCGTTTTCCAGAGTTTCATATAAATGAAATTGTGTTATGTATGCTCTTCCTTCCTTTGTATAAATCCAGATTTCCATTTGATGTCTTTTTCCTGTAACTAAATTTCCTCTGACATTTTTTGTAGTGCAAGTCTGCTCCTGATAAATTCTTTCAGCATTTGTATGTATCAAAAAGAATTTATGGAGTTCCCATCGTGGCGCAGTGGAAACTAATCTGACTAGGAACCATGAGGTTGCAGGTTCAATCCCTGGCATCGCTTAGTGGGTTAAGGATCTGGCGTTGCCATGAGCTGTGGTGTAAGTTGCAGACATGGCTCGGATCTGGTGTGGCTGTGGCTATTGTGTAGGCTGGCAGCTGGCAGCTGTAACTCCAATTTGACCCCTAGCCTGGGAACCTCCATATGCTGAGGATGCAGCCCTAAAAAGACAAAAGACAAAAAAAAAAAAAAAAAAAAAAAAAAAAGAATTTATTCCCCCTTTTTTTGAAAGATATGTTCTCTGGATATAGGATTCTTGGTTAACAGGTTTTTTTTTTTTCCTTTCTTAGATGTTGTTGCACTATCTTCTTGTTTGAATTGTTTTCAACAAGAAAGATATTATCCTTATCTTTTTGTTTCTCTGTACATAAAATGTGTCTTTTTTCTGGTTTTTTTTGGGGGGGTGTCTTTTTAGGGCTTCACCTGTGGCATATGGAGGTTCCCAGGCTAGGGGTCCAATTGGAGCTGTAGCCAGAGCTACAGCAATGCGGGATCCAAGCCGCATCTGCAACCTACACCACAGCTCATGGCAATGCTGGATCCTTAACCCACAGAGCGAGGCCAGGGATCAAACCCACAACCTCATGGTTCCTAGTCAGATTTGTTTCCACTGCACCACAACAGGAACTCCTTTTTTGTTGTTTTTGTTTTTTGGTTTTTGTTTTTTGGGCTTTTTTTGTCTTTTAAAATGTGTTTTTTTTCTATGGCAGCTCTCTTTATTGTTGATTTTGAGAAATTTGATTATTATGTGGTTTTTGTACTTGAGGTTCGTTGAAATTCTTAGATCGCTGAAGGTTTTTTTATTTATCAAATTTGGACATTTTTCCTCCCTTATTTCTTCAAACATTTTCTCTGTTCCCTCCCATGTCTCCAATCAGGGTTCCACTTAGGCACAAACTGGGCCCCTTAAAGTTGTTCCACAGCTCACTGGTACTCTGTACTTTTTTTTGGTCTGCTCTTTATGTTTAATTTTGAATAGTTTCTATTGCTATGTCTTCAAGTTCATTAATATTTTCTTCTACAATGTCTGTTATGTCATTGGTCCTGTCCAGTGATTTTTTTTTTCAACTCAGACATTGTGGTTTAAATCTATAAAAGTTTGATTTGGGTTCTTTTTATGCCTTTTGTTCTTCTGCTTAGTATGTTCATTCTTTTTTCTAGCTTCTTAAGCATATGAAATCCAACTATAATATTTGTTTTTATGTCCTTATCTATTAATTATCTGTATCACACCTGGGTCTGTTTGGATTATTGACTTTTAACTTTATTCCTGCTTATTTGCATATTGAGTAATTTTTTGCTGGATACCAGACATTGTGAATTTTACCAAGTGACAAATATTCTTCATTCCTGTAAGTGTTCTTGACCTTCGTTCTGGGATGCAGTTGAGTAACCTGAAGAAATTTTATCTTTTCAGGTCTTGTTTTTTAAGTCGTTCAGTAAAACAAGAGCAGGGTTTAGTCTAGGGCTAATTTTTCCTAACTTAGGCAAACTCTTCTGATTACTCTATCCAATGCTCTCTGAATTATTAGGTGTGAAAAGGAAATATTCCCAGCCCTGTGTGAGCTGCAGGGATTATTATCTTTAATGCTCAGGTAGTTTAAACATATACATAGATGTTAGTACTCAACCACATAATAGGGAGGACCCTCTGCAGATCTCTGAAGTTCTTTCTCTATGTACCTTTCTCCTTCCTAGTACTCTGCCATACAAACTCTGTCATAGTGTCCCTGGATTCCCAGTTTGATCTCCTCAACTCAGGGAGGTCATGCTTTGCCTGAGTTCGCCTCACTGTGCTGAGGTCTAGAAACTCTCTCCAGGCAATGAGCTGGGGAAATCACAGGGATCATTTCATTTGGTTCTTGTCTCACTGATCTCTGTCTTCATTGCCTAATGTCCAAAGTCTTAAAAGTTGTTTCATATATTTTGTCCATATTTTTAGTTTGTTTAAGGTGGGAGTTACTCTGCAAGCTTGTGCTGAGAATGAAATGAGACAAATATGTGTGGAAGCAGCTAGCTCAGTTTCTAAAAGTTTAAAATTTAATAAAAAAAACAGTATTTTTTTATTTTTTGATGAGAGATTTAACTTGGGTACTGTAGCTGGCATAAAAAGTGGAGGTGTAGACTTGAATCCAGGTTTTCTGAATCCTAGTCCTATACCATTATACTAATAACAGTACCTTTTTTAAAAATCCCAAGTTATGTGTCACCTGGATCACATACCACTTCCCATTTTATATATTTACACCCTCCAAAAAAATGGTTCTGAGTCACCAAATACACCTAGGAAGCAATTTAGAGGATTGAACTGTCAAGCTGATGTATTTGAATTTTATCAAAATTACTGACACTCTTGAAGTTATCCAGAGACACAACAGTTTGAGGCCACCTTTTCCATCCTTCCTGGCCCATGGTCCATATGAGGCTTATTCTTAATACCATTATCCACAGATCCTCCCTCTGTCAGAGGTGAGGTGGCAGATGAAGGAATGGAACTCCTACGAACAAGACTGACCCAAACCATAGAATATTAAGTTTTACCAGAGATGAGACTATAATCCAAGTCTTTAATGATTCACGTTGCTAGTAGTGGGGAGAGAATTTGGGGTTATGTGGGCCCTTGAAACTGCTATGACTGCATCTGAAGTGTGGAACTTAAAAAGGTGCTTATAGATGCTCACACACTGGGCTCTTCCTCTTGTGCTCTTAGGTTACCGCATTCGCCTGGGCTCTAGCACTGACAAAAAGGACACAGGCCGGCTCCATGTTGATTTTGCACAGGCTCGAGATGACCTGTATGAGTGGGAATGCAAACAGCGTATGCTAGCAAGAGAGGAGCGTCATCGTAGAAGAATGGAAGAAGAAAGGTTGCGCCCTCCATCCCCACCCCCAGTGGTCCACTATTCAGATCACGAATGCAGCATTGTTGCTGAAAAACTAAAAGGTATACAAAACATTCAAGCTTTGTAATTAAAAGAAGTCTTTTCTTTGGAGAAATTTAATAAATATATTTGCATTGTTGGCAGTTATTGAATTTCCCACTGATGAATACTAAGGATTTCTTATGTTGAAGCCTTGCAGTTAAAGAGGTGTACCTAGTAATTCAAGAACCAAAAAGTTTATCCCTCCCACCTGTGTCTCTGATCCTTCACTGTCTCAAGTGCTGTTACTTTCTCTCCATATATCAGGTTATTAGGAAGAAATGTTTTTCCCACTTTTCCACATCACAGAATTTTAGCTGTGGTCCATGACATGGGACCTGTAAGCACCCTTCTCCACCTTTCATTGTGGATAGCAAATTAGTTTTAAATTATAAATTAGAATAAATCAGAATGATAGAACTTGATGTGATCCCAGAAAACTATGATAAAATCCCATTTTATAAATGAGAAGATGGAGGGCCAGAGAACAGTTACAATGCACATTCTTCTTAGATTACTCAAAGACTTAGCTACCACCTAGACTGCTTTCCTTTTAGTTTTGATTCCTGTTCCCTGTGCTTGACTCTCAGAGCCATTTTGCTAATTTAAATTTAATTGCCCTGCCCTGTCTCCTGTGTTAGCAGCTCAAATCCAGTTTTCATTCTATGAGTATAATTTATTTTTTTGGATCAATACTGGTGTCCCATTGATCTTATTGATAACACCAACCCAGCTCTAAAGGTATTAATTTACCCTGCTTCTTGTGCTCTAGGCGCAGCTAATTCTACTTTGCAAATAGGTCTCATTCACCAAACTTGTTTGTACCACATAGCCTAGGGGGTTCACACATTTAAGAAATCCTTTGTTTTGATTGATTTGTCTCCCTGTTAGGGAAAAGCAGTAAACATAGGGTCCAGAGTAAAGACACAGAAATAATAGTATACTGGAAAACTAGAAAGGCTGAAAGCATCGGTAAGATGCCAGGTCCAAGACTTGCCTGTTCACATGACACCCAACAGCTCAGTTTGAATTTTTTTTAATGAATTTGCTGGTTGTGTGGACCTCAAGTAAAAGGTAAACATCAATAAATCAACTATACATCAGTACTTGTTTTAAGTGATCAACATAAAGACTATGTAAGTAATGAAAATCTGCTATACTGGTGAGGCTGAACTCTCATTACATGCCTGCACTAAAAAAGGCAATAGATAAGAAGTTCAAATTATAGTAAGAGGTATTTCCACCAGACATAAGGATTCCTGGCTAGACAGGGATATGGAGTCCTACAGTGGGCCTTCAGTGGAATGCTAATGGACTCACCCTCTCAGGATCTTTAACAGCACAATACATAAGTGGCTATCTCAGAAAGCTGACCCAGAAGCTTTGGAAGAGCTGTGCTACTATTTTAACATCAGAGAGTAACTCTTAGATAGCTGTAGAAATCTACATGGAGGGTTCCTCAGGCAACAGAAACAGGATGTAGAGCAGTGTAGAAATAGAATGAATTACATCGAAATAGATTGTGACTCTGAGTGGAAGGCCTGAGGCTGTGGATTGAATGCAGGAAAAATGTTTTAAAAGGTCAAAGATATAAGTGTTTATACCAAGAGAATTGCCATTTAACTCTTCCCTTTTTTTAGTTTATAATTTTTCATTGAAATATAGTTGATTTACAATGTTGTGTTAATTTCTTCTGTATAGCAAAGTGATTCAGTTATTCTTTTTCATATATTCTTTTCATTATGGTTTCTCACTATTGAATATAGTTCCCTGTGCTATACAGTAGGACTTTGTTATTTATCCATTCTATATATGTTGCCATTTCATTCTTTCCTAAGGCTTCTTCCAACATTATAATTCCTTGGATCCAGGATAATGTTACTGTCAAATTCAAGTTAAACTCAAGACTCGAGTTTACTTCTCCTTATTAAAAAATAAAATTATAGAATTCTGAAGTACTCTCACAGCTAATTCATACATTATACAACATGTGTACACACACACACACACACACACACACACACAGCCAGAGAGGTTAAGAAATTTGCAATATGTGAAAACTATTATCAGTCAAGAAAACTTTAAGGAAAGAAGAAATCTTTTTCTGAAAATTCTTCATAGACTACAACCAATCTAATTTTGAGTCTTTAATTTTTTCAGTCTATCTGCCTGCCTGCTGCCTGTGTGCGCATGTGTACCTGCATGGCTCCTGACTCTCAGCAATTCATTTCACAAACACTGCCAAAAAGCCATGGTGGCCTCCTTGACAGCATGTTGGGAAAGTAGATTGAGATTTGGTTATTTTTGATGATTCTAGAAATAAAGTCTCTTTTTTCAGATGATTCCAAGTTCTCAGAAGCTGTGCAGACCTTACTCACCTGGATTGAGCGAGGAGAGGTGAACCGTCGCAGTGCCAACAACTTCTACTCTATGATCCAGTCGGCCAACAGCCATGTCCGCCGCCTGGTAAATGAAAAAGCTGCCCATGAGAAAGACATGGAAGAAGCAAAGGAGAAGTTCAAGCAGGCCCTTTCTGGAATTCTCATTCAATGTGAGTGGAAGTCATAGTTCTGCTGGAAGGGTGAGAGGGCACTTCACTTAGTCACCAGTCTCTCTACACAGGAACTAGGACTACAGAGCCATCCTGTGTCAAGGAACAATGCCCTCTTCATCACTGCCTGTGCTATCCTTATATTGCCGGGTACCTGAGCTCCAGTTTCATGGGAACCATGTGTGCACCTGCGATGTTCATTTTCTCTAGTATTTCTATTTGAGTTCCTTAGAAACAGTGACATTTAGGCCATGATCCTGTGCTTTTACTTTTGCTTGTTCTTACAGTAAGTTACAAGCAGCCCCAAGCCCCAGTGCAAAATTAGGGATTTCATTGCTAAAGACAGAATGTAGCATGAGGATTTGTAAGCTTCTTAGCTGTAGATTTGCATCATTATTATTGTGTAATATGCTTTTAAGGTACTCTATTTTAGTGATAAATATAATTGTATTTCCCAAGGTAACTGAATAAAAGAGCTAAATTTGCTACTGCTAGCTTTTGTTTTTTTATTTTCTCTACATTTCCTTTGCTAGATTCAGTAGATACTGGGACAGGATGGGAAGCCACTGAAATGGCCGTTTTCAAAAAGTAGTACCACTCCAAACCTATCCAAGCTCTCTTAAATGAGACAGATCAGAAAAACTCTCAAGTAATGTTTTTAGTTCACCATATGATAAAACTATGCACTCTTATCTTTTGAGTTAGAAACTGTATTCACGTGAAGAATAAGGATACAGTGTTATGACTTTGGTTTTAAACAATTATGGCCCACTCTTCTCATACTTGACTTATACGTAACTGGGATTAAGGAATAGTTGTTTCATTTCCCATTTTTATTTTGAAAGTATCTATGGACACAGAGTCCAGGAGGAGAAAGAATGTTTTTAGGACTTCAGAATAAATAGAAAGAGAGAAGGCATTATAGGAATATAAATCCTTAAATCATTAGTAGAAAGGGTACAAACAGGGCTATAAAGAACAAAATAATACCTCTGAATTTTCTTACTGTGAACCCCCAGCCAGGGAGAGAGAGGATCTTATCCTTCTTTTCTTTACCCAGCAAAAAGTCATGACTAAGTTTCCCTTCTCTTGAACTGATTACGATCAAGCCCCAGAATATTTGTACACTTTTCCCCATTTGACATTTTAAGCAACCCTGAAAAATACTCTCTAGGACTACACTTACACAGTATTCCATAAAACTTATATTCCTCCAGTCAACGAACCTATCTAGGTAGACTTAAAATAAATAGATCCCATCCATCTTGGGTTTTGATTTGATGATTCTGGTTAAACATGCCTCCTAACAGTAAAAGGATGGGTTTCATTGAAATGAGGCATCCAGGCTCATTCTTGAGGACTAGTTTATGAAAGAAGCCAGTGGTCTAAAGGAGCTGGCACCCCTCACCGTTTGCTGTCACGCTGTGCAGGGTTAGCAGTGCTGAATCACATTCACCACAAGTTTTGCCTTTCCTGCCTGAATGAATACAGACCGCCTGTGTTAAAACTTTACTCACCATTTTACCCTAAAACTTCTGGAGTTCTTTTTTTCTTTCTGTATATTTATATTTCTGCCTTTGAGTCCCCTTTAAAATCATGGTATCCCAACACACATGGCCTTTTTTGAGCACAACCATAGTCTAGTCATGTCATAGAAGGACACACAACAAGCCTGATGCTTCTCTTATATCTTTTCTCCCCACTTTTGCCATCCCTGGATGATGCTCGGATTGATCCAACTGTTGATCTGACACTGCAGTTGAGCAGATAGTAGCTGTGTACCACTCCGCCTCCAAACAAAAGGCATGGGACCACTTCACAAAAGCCCAGCGTAAAAACATCAGCGTTTGGTGCAAACAAGCTGAGGTTAGTAACTTTTTACTCTGGTAGCCCCCCAGGGGTACAGTTTCTTTCTTTAACAAGTTATTGATTTGGAGTTTAGCTGGAACTAAATAATGCCAAGCTCCCATGGCCACAACAAGGCCCTAATGAAACACTGAGACATGTTCTATAGCCTGTCACTGTGTCCAGACCACCTGCTGCCAGAAGGGTAATAAATGTGCACATGTTGTCTTGAATGCATTCTGCTGGATGGAAACTTCGTAGTGAAAATGGAGCTGTGATAATTATAAGTTTACTTCTCTAAGCTAGCTAGTCTTGGGTACAACAATAATTACCGACCTGTGGGTCTAGTGTTAGTAATATTAGGGCTGTCTTACATTTATTAGAGCGTCTTGACAGTTGAGGCTGAAAGCTGTCTGGTGTTACACTGGAGCACTGAAATTTCTGAGCTTCTTTTATCAAGCCTGCTCAGCCATCTTTACGGGTGGCAGCTTTAAATGTAACAGAAGACTCTGATTTCAAATTAGATTGACACACACCTCTCTGCTTGTGTTCAAGTGACATTTTTGGCGTTAACACTAGAATATGTCTGATGTGATTAAGTTGTGATTCTAAATCCGAGATTAAAAACCGAAATGGGAGGTCTGCTTACATTCATCTGCCTTTGGAATGGTATTACATAGGCCTCACATTCTTCTATTCCTATGGGTAGCTTTCTTACCCAGCCAGCCCTGCCACTTTCCATCTATGTATGTAGCAACTTTTTCAGCTTGGTTTCTAGTCCTCTTTGCCATCTGGTAGCACTGCCGTTATCAATGTAGGTTGCCCTGTTGCTTAATATTTAAGTAGCATTTGTAAGGAATTTACATATTATAAGGCACTTTCACATTGGTTTATCTCGCCTATGTGAGCCTCGCAATAGATGTGGTGCAGTGAAAAGAATCCTGGAGTTGAAGTTGAAATGAATTCAAATCTCAGTTTGACAGATTGTAGCTGCATGAGTTTGAGCAAGTTACTCAACCTTTCTCAGTCCCTATTTCCTCACCTGGATTAAATGATAGAAGAGATACGTAGACAGTTTGAAAATGCAAATGCTGTATAAATGATAATAGTATTATTTCGATTTATCATTAACAGCACCATAAAGAATAATAAATAGGTAGAGTGTCCATGTTTTACCTGTGAAGAAACTGAGACACAGAAATGTTAAGCGATGTACACAAAATTACACACAGCTAGGAAGTGGTCAGTTCCTAGAAATTCTCACTCTGAGCTCTGGTATCAACTGCCTTGTGATCTTGAGTCAGTAATTTAATGTTTGTGAACCTCAGCTACCTAACCTCTAAAATGAAGATAATAATCTATTCTTTCTGTACTTCATGAGAATACATGACATAGTTTGTGTAGCTGCAATTTGAGAACCCTGAAGAGCATTTAGAGGAAAATAAGCCCACCTCTGTTCATAAACTGACAGTCTCTGAGCCATCAGTTCTGGCTCAGCAAAGGGATCTGAGAGTCACTGGGGAAAAATCCCTGAAGACATCAGCCCAGTGGAGGGCAGAGTCATAAAAAGCCAGTCAAGTTTTTAATTGTTAAAAAAAAAAAAAAAGAATTAGGATGCAATAAAAGGGATCTCTTATCTTATTGTAGCACAAAACTATTCTAGAATGCTAGGGCTACTTTACATTGTGAGCCCAACAAACAAAATTCAACATTTCAATGCAAACGTTTACTGAGCACCTTCTTCTCTTGCTCAGGCATTGCCACAGGCAATGCAGGATGAGCTGGGCTTTGCCCTCAGGGAGCTAGAAAGGTAACAAAAGCCATCGAGGGGAGGAGTGGAGGTTAGCACCCAAAATTTAAAATATCCAAAATCTTTAGTTCGAATAATTTAGAGGAAAACGCTCAATATGTCTTACAGTTGTAGAAAGCAATAGTAGTCTCCACCTTCCTTTTAACACACAGACACTCGGATCCCTTTTAGGGGCTGGCAGAGGCTGTCCGAACTGCCCCACCCAGTACCGAAAGCTCTGCCAAACAATATTGCCTTTTGCGCAGAATGAGTAGAGCCTCTGGCTGGAGCACTGACTGATAAGGCCACAACCCTTTTGTAAACGACTTGGCAATAAAATATTCTCCATTAATATTATTTATCCATGCTCTCTGGAGTTACAGCAAGCCTACCGATCTGGCGGGTATACACTTGAGTTTAATTACCTCCTCAGTAAAGATAGCTATGCCAGTGAGCTAGGCATTTCTGTGGGCCTGTGGAGAGCTGAGAGGTGCACACCCGAACACCTAATGTTGTAGCGGAGCTTCCTTGGCACAGCGATGAGGATAAAGCACACAGCCTGCATGACTTGCTACATGTTTTGTGATGTGCCTTGCAGACTTTGCAAAAACCTAGAAAAATGCTTCCTGCCTATTGGATTAGACTAAACTAAGGTCTACCCTGAATGCCTCAATCGTTAAAAGTAAAACCGCAGAGAGTGGAACATAGCTCATGACCTTCCCCTGGCACTACAGTCCCTCAGCCTAAAGGATTTCTTCTGCTTTATATTAGTGCCTCATTAAATCATGGCTTCTAAGATTTTTTTTTTACCTTCGCATACTTTCACTTGATGACAGGCAACTCTGAGGACCAGAAAGAGGTATCCCGTAGAAAGAGACAAAACAGTCCCCTAAATTAGGGCTACATCTTAGCACCCCGTTGAGAATCAGATCATCTCAGTGACCTAACCAACTAAACTGGCTTTTTCTGGACCTAGGCATCAAAAGTACAGCTATAAGTTAGAGGTTTCATCAAGGTAGATGTGTCTGACATTGAACCTTTTCTACCAATTGCCTGGAGGAATAAACCAGTTGGTACCTCCTCACGTCACAAAATACCTATTCCTTGTCTCATTGTCATCCTCCCACCAGCAATGAACATTGTCTCACTCTGGTGAGAGATAATAGAGTAAGAAGAAAATGTCCCCACCTTCAGGGAGTAATAAAATAATAAGGCTGAAGTTCCTTTTCTTACAAAAAGCATCTACAGTGATTTCACTGACCATTCTGTGTGTTGTGGGAACACTTTTTCTACAGAATCATTTAAAACCTGTGTGTTGCTCTTACTGAGATCCTGGCCTAGATTACACGTGAAACCTTGGATGATGTAGAGAAACTAGATGCGTAGCAGTAGGCACCAGAAGACACTCCTTTGCGTTCTCCCTAATGTGAGATTTTATATCAGAAGCAGAGGGACATGGTAATTAGGTACCAACGTTCTTATAAAATGAAATAGTGTGATCGCTAAAATAACTTTCTCTCTAGATTTCCAGGCCTATTATTCCAAACTCTGGATAACTGTTTACAGATAGATGTTCAAGTCATTTGCATACCCTCGTTTTAGGACACATTTGCACTAACACTAGCTATTGGCTTCAGCCCTCAAACCACATACTAACAAAATTTGGATCAACCTCATTTGTATTTCCATCATGTAGCATACAATAGACACTGATTAAGAGCCCGTGTTTGTGCTTTGCTTCATTGGCTTGAATGCTATCTCAAAATCAGATCTCTACAAAGTGTAGGAGCTATCTCCTTATCCTCTGCTCCTTTCCATTCCTTCATCTGGCCCCTTCCCCACCAGCTATCCTGTTAATATTCAAAGTCTTGGCAAGTACAGTTTTGTTACACAATTCATAAGGAACTTTACTTTTCTTATAATCATGTCCCTGTCGTAAAACATGAGTAAGATGAATTTAATTCCACATAAATTTTTTGGAAACTATATAGTTAGATAATTAACGTGCAATGACTTATGATTCTCTTACTTTATAATAAATCAAAAATGTCAGCTGGTACAGAGATGATTCTTTTCATGCATTTTCCTCTGTCTACGGTTTGTTTTATTCTGTGTTGAAAGTGCTTAGTCCCATGTTGTGTAGTAGTATGTAAGTTTCTAAGCTTCAAAAAAGTAACCACTAGAATCCTTATAATGGATTTTGAGAAGTCACTACCAGTTCACTGTTTAAATGAAAACTATCACAGGTCTACTGTGGGCAACAGAATGATATAGGAATGTTAGGGGGACTATTTTTTTTTTTAATTTACCTTATCAGTGATGTGACCCAGTCAATTTCAGGTAGAGATTTACAGTTACAAATGAAAATTTCTGGAAAATGTTTTTGTGTGTCATTGCCACTCTTTTTTTTTTTTAGGGTCACACCCACGGCATATGGAAGTTCCCAGGCTAGGGGGTCCAATCGGAGCTGCAGCTGCCGGCCTACACCACAGCCACAGGAATGCAGGATCCGAGCCACGTCTATGACCTACACCACAGCTCATGGCAATGCCAGATCCTTAACCCACTGAGCAAGGCCAGAGATCAAACCTGTGGCCTCATGGATACTAGTTGGGTTCTTAACCTGCTGAACCACAATGGGAACTCTGCCACTCTTGCTTTCAACGCTGTATCTAACTGTCAGGGTGGGAAAAGGGGCAGATCTGGGAGGCAGCTATTTGTCTTGCTGCGTGCACTTCAGTGGCTCAGAATCCTCCTGCTTCCTGCTCCTATGCTCAAGCTAGGTAGAATGCCTTCCTTAGGTAAATGCACCTTTTAGCCCATCACTCTGAAACTATGTTAGGGTTTGATTTTCAAAGTAGCACTTTTTTTGATCCACTTAGATATCAAGGGCTTTAATGGTAAGGTTTTCAAAGAATTAAAATCTCACTTGCTTTACCTAGGAGTAGTGTCATTTACTGAATGCTCTCCCTAAGGTTACTGCAGTATGGTACCGTCTAACCTCTGTTGTTCTCTTTGACTTAGCTTCCATTCATGTGACTTAGTACTGATTATTTATAGAAAAGTAATGATACAGACCTTAGTTTCTTTATAGCTAAGAAGGATTTTCTAGTGTTTAGAGACAAGCTCTGCCACTTTGCCTGCCTGCCTGAATAACTTACAGCAAGCTTCTCCTTAGTTTTTCTTACCCTCACTTCATTATCATCTAAAGGAACTGGTAACTCTTGTTCCTGAAGTATTTTGAGGCATTGAGGTAAAATTTACCCATAGGTCTGATATATTTCTAGGGATTTTTTTTGAAGATATAAAAGACCTCTAGATAAGCTGTATCGCTTAGCTATTGAACATTTTATACTTCCAAGAAGAGATTACACTTTCTTGCCCAGCTGGAAGCAGAAAGATGTTTTGTGGATGCTGAGCAGCTACAAGGCATGGCTTAACTATCAGTTATATCTTCCTGCCCTGGGACATTTCCCTAGAAGGAACACAATTTACTCTTCTGAGAAACACAATAACTTTCCCAGAGTTAGACGACATGTCTGTGAATTGAGAGTTGGTTCCCTGCTTATACCCTCTGACAGTCTGCATTTTTGTTAGGCAACTAGGAGAGCCACCATTTTTCCTGATGAAGTAAGTTGTACAATATTCGAATTTGCCAGTGTCAAACGTCATTATGATCACCTTTCCAGTAACAGCTCTTGGATAACTGAAGTCCAGACTCCTGAGATAGAATAAATTCTTAGGAATAAGTGATTCCTTTATTGTTCTCTGTGCAATGAGTTTGAATAAGACATAGCAAATCTCTCTCTTGACACAGCCCTTGAAAGTTCATTTTTCTCAAGCAAATCATTATTTTCTTCTGTTCTAAGTAATGCCCCTGCAGTACATGAAGGATCCTATGTTAGTATTTCTATTTATTCTGTTTTTTCCAATACTTCTTAACTATCAGTGATAACACTGAATAGCTCACTTTTTTATTTTTTATTTAGTTGATTTACAATGTTGTGTTGGTTTCAGGTGTACAGCAAAGCGATATATATATAAATATATATATTTAGAGAGAGAGAGACACAGAGAGAGAGAGAGACAGAGAGAGAGAGACAGAGAAAACTGTTCCCTGTGCTATACAGTCAGTCCTGGCTGGTTATCTATTTTATATATAGTATTGAGTGTGTATATGTTAACCTCAACACTTCTAATTTATCCCTCCCCTTCCCTTACCCCTTTGGTAACCATAGTTTATTTTTTATGTCTGTGGTTCTATTTCTGTCCTAATATAAGTTCATTTGTATCATTTCTTCAGATTCCACATGTAAGTGATATCATATATTTGTCTTTCTCTGTCTGACTTACTTCACTTAGTATGATAATCTCTAGGTCCATTCATGTTGCTACAAATAGCATTATTTCATTCTTTTTTATGGCTGTGAATAGCTCACTTTATTAAATAGGTACTTTTATTTATATTTAGTATAAACTTAACTTGATATAGAAATCATTATTTTTCCAGGAGTTCCTGTAGCGGCGCAGCGGAAGTGAATCCGACTAGGAACCATGAGATTGTGGGTTCGATCCCTGGCTTTGCTCAGTGGCTTAAGGACCTGGTGTTGCCGTGGGCTGTGGTATAGGTCGCAGACACGGCTCAGGTCCTGCGTTGCTATGGCTGTGGTGTAGGCTGGCAGCTGTAGCTCCAATTCAACCCCTAGCCTGGGAACCTCCATATGCCACAGGTGCGGCCCTAAAAAAAAAAATCATTATTTTTCCTGATAAAACGAATTAAGAAGGAGAATATGTTGAGGTAGTGATTAACTGTAGCATTAATTATTAAGAATTCCATTTGAAATATTCATAATCTCCTTAAATGGAGGCAATTTTCACCAGAGAGCTTCGGACATTTCCTGTATGATGGCCCAGTTGGGGCCACTGTAGGCAAGGAACTCTCAGCTCAGTGCTGAGGAGCCTCTAGCAGGCATCAAGTGGCCCCTAAATGATTGCAAACTGCTCCAAAATGGAGTTCTCATACTTGATTTTTTTTTGAAAAGTAACTTTTCCAGTGTGATCTTGATCATCTCCAGTACTCTCTAGCCTTCCTGCAGATCAGGGTTTACATCTGGTAGCACTTCCCTTCAGCCTGAAGAACTTTCTTCAGCTTTTCCTATAGTGTAAGTCTTTGAGTGACACATACTTGTGTTACATTTGTCTGAAATATATTTATCTTATCTCCATTCTTGAAAGAACTTTTTCTCTGAATATAGAATTCTGAATAAACATATTTTTTATTTTTTTCTTGCATTTTAAAGATACTGCTTCCTTAACTTCCAGCCTTTATGGTTTCTGAAAGAAATCAAAGTATTAAAATTATTGTTCCCCTGTATATAATGTATTGGTTTCTTATGGCTTTTAAGAGTTTCTCCCCTCCCCCCAGTTTATTGAGATAAAATTGACGTACCGCACCATATAAGTTTAAGGTGTACAGCGTAATGATGTGACCTACATGTACTATGAAATAATTATCACGATAAATTTAGTTAACTAAAGAGTTAAAGAGTTTCTCTTTGTTTCATTTTCACAGTTTGACTACTGTATTCCTACACATACTTTTTTCACATATATCCTTCTTGAAGTTCACTGAGTCCTTTTTTTTTTTTTGTAATTTTATGGCTGCACCCTTGGTATATGGAAGTTCCTGGGCCCCAGGTATTGAATCCAAGCTGCAGCTGCAACCTACACCACAGCTGCAGCAATGCTGGATCCTTAACTCACTTCACCAGCCCAGGGACAGAACCTGTGCCTCTAGAGCAACTCAAGCCACTGCAGTCAGATTCTTAACCCACTGCACCACAGCAGGAACTCCTCACTGAGTTCTTTAAATATTTAGATTAATATTTCATCAAATTTGAGAAATCTTCAAATACTTTTTCTCAAATGTTTTGATTCATTTAATCTCTATGATTCCAGTTCATTTCTGTTTTTCAGATTTGATAAATTTGTATTGTTTCCTCTTTAAGCTCTCTCTTCATTCTGTCATCTCTATTCTACTGTTAAGCTTATCCAATTACTTTTATTTCAGGTATCATATTTTTCGGTTTTAGAATTTCCATTTGGTTCTTTCTTAAAGTTTCTATTTCTCCGCTTAAGACTAGCTATCTTTTCATTCATTATTAACAGTTTTCCTTCATATCACTGAGATAGTTAAAATAGCTAATAGTTCTGCTAATTACCATATCTGGTTCATTTCAAGTTTAGTTTCTGTTGTCTTTTCTATTGGAAATAGGTCATCTCATCCTAGCCCTTGTAGGTATGTCAGTTAACTGAGGTCTTTATCTGCATATTGTGAATATTTTGCTTCTGAGTCTATGGATTCTGTTATGTTCCTTCAAAGAATATTGATCTTGTTTTCTTTTGTTTTAATGGTCAATTTACTTCACTGAATTTAAGCTGTCTCTCTTAGATGGCAACTAAAATCTCAGTTCAGTTTTAGCCTTACCTGTGTTGATTGGAATCTACCCTGTGCTTCAGGGGTCATGTAGCAATTTGAACAGATCTTATACACAGAATTTGGATCCCTTTCTCTTTGGCTATCTACTTTCTGGAATCCCTTCCTCACTTTCCAGTGGCTATTTAGTGGTTGCCCTGAACTCTCTCCTTTATTACCTTAGGATATAAATCTGTGGATTTTCTATTAAAAATGTAGCCACCCTGTGAGGTGCTAATTGTGATCTGCTCTCAAACTAAAAGGCCCTTTTAAACAGGAAGAGCGATAGCCTTCTTCTAAGTGTCAGCTCCTGTTCAGAATATGCCTGCTTTTGTTCACCCTCCAATGCCATCAGATAGTTAGGGATTGGGTTGGGTTGGGTTTTTTTGTTCAGAGAATATAGTTATTCGTGAAAGGATTAATCTGGTACGAGCTCAGTCCTGAGAGCTCATTTTTATTATAACGCCTAAATTTACGAAAGTTTGATTACGAATCTTGCTAAGACTACAAGGGGAGAGGGAAAAGGATGAAAAGCAGCAAAATCAAAGGATTTGACATGGGAAGGTGAACACAGCAGAACCTTAAGGGAAAGTCCACATGAATAAGAGGTGGGAGGTCTTTTGTGGCCAACAGTACTTTATAAAATGGGAGGGATATAAGAATTATCAACTGCCAGAGCTCTGGGTATGGAAAGAAAGTCTTATGCAGGACAGCGTGTACAAAGTCTGCTTTGTCTATTGAGACTGTGCTCTGCCTCAACATGCCCCTTTGCCTTTGCCTTAAGAGTATTCTAAAGTTTAGTTACAATTTTTTTTCTTTTTTTTTTTTACTTTTTAAGGCCACACCCTCAGCACATGGATGTTCTTAGGCTAGGGGTCAAATTGGAGCTGTGGCCACCAGCCTACACCACAGCCACAGCAATACCATATCCCAGCCACATCTGCAACCTATACCACAGCTCACAGCAACAAGGCCTTAACCCACTGGGCAAGGCCAGGGATCGATCCCATGTCCTCACGGATATTAGTCAGGTTCGTTAACCGCCAAACCACGAAGGGAACTACTTGTTACATGTTTTTTTTTTAAATCCTTTTATACCTTATCCTTAATTCTGTTTATTTCTTAAACATTTTCAAGGCTTTCCCACCTAAAAATCATACCTTTTAACCTTAGGAAATTCGCAATATACATAATGATGAATTAATGGGAATCCGACGAGAAGAAGAAATGGAGATGTCTGATGATGAAATAGAAGAAACAACAGAAACAAAGGAAACTGAAGAATCGGGTAAATATAATTGTTTTGCTTGATTTAACCAACATCTACTTATAGGGATGATATTTTAAAACTGTTAGGTATGGGCACATACCCATCAGACTGGAATCAGCTAGAATAGGTATGAAGCCATCTAAGTACATGCTGGATGTAGTCTTAATTTATCCCCCTCTTCCATCATGGTACCTAAATAAAAGTAGACTGTCTTTTTCCTAGGAGAGCTGGACATTTGTGCAGCATTGCTCTATGTTTGGTTTGGATTTATTAGTAATATATTCTATAGTACAAACTGTACTAGCCAAACTTTTAGAAAAATTGAGGAGAACGCTACACCACTTAAACCTTACACCAGAATTAATAACAGATAGATTTAAGATTCAAATGTAAAAAGCCATGTGTATCTGAAACAAAAGAAATTCTGGAAAATATAGAAGTCTGTTATGTAATTTGAGATGATGATGATTGCCAAGAATAGAAATAATGAGATATTTCTGATAAATATATGTGCATAAAATTAACTACTTCTCTTAAAAAAATCATAAAGTTAAAAGACACTCCATAAACTAAGGGGAAATACTAACAATAAGTGAATCTGCCTATCTGCTGCCTTTTATTGTGGTTATTTGGAGGTTTATTAGGAACCAAACAGGCATCTACAAATAGTTGCCCAGGTTCTTACCTAGTATAGTTATGATTTCACTGAGAGACAGTAGTCGTGATGTGGGTCCTCAATGAAACTCATATAGCAAACCTGTTGAACAATATAATGTACTACCCTTCAATTTCCTAACGAACTATCTTGGAGTGGGTATTACCATGGGGGAGATTAAAATATCATCTAAAAGACCAGAGTTTTCAGATTAACCATTCCAGATACTCTTAGGAGTCAGGAAGGCACGGTGGACAAAACACTGGACCTAGTTGGAACACCGGAGTTCCAGTCCCAGCTCTGCTTTTCTTGATGTAGGAAGGACTTCTTCCTCAGTGAGCCTCAGCTTCCACACTTATAAGAAATACATTATAAAAAACCATATAACAAAGATTAGGCACTGTGCTACACATTGGAGATATGGTAGTTTACTGTGCCCACTCACTGTGTGTGTGTGTGAGAGAGAGAGAGACAGAGAGACAGAGAGAGAGACAGAGAGAGAGAGACAGAGAGACAGAAAGAGACAGAGAGATAGAGACAGAAACCAGATTGGTTATAATGTGAGTCAGAATTTATTGGTTCCGGTATTAGCATTTTGAAGTCAACAGCTCTAGCCACTTAGTGATCCCAGAATCTTCACTCCATGAACAAAAACTCTTAAGGAAAGAAAATCACCAAGTCATACTTTTTAAAAGCATTCATTAGCTGTTATATCTGAATGTCTTCTATTTTTGCAATTTGTTAGATCCCTAAACATAAACCTCCATATACATTGAATAAACCCTCTGTAATCAATGGATAGCTAACATTTTTAAAACAGTGAACTAATCACTGCAAACACATACTATAAACTTATAGCCAACATAAACAAAAATTTTTAATAATGATTGAGCTATTCAAATTACTTAAGCATTTAGTCAGGATGTTTTGTACCTGATTAATCTTTGACTTATAGGATTGTCTTCACTTCAGTAGCTGCAGTACTGTATATAATGTTGATCTACTGTTACCCTGAAATGAGTACAACCATAAGTTTGAGTATCCACTTGATAAATTGCTGAGTTTGAGGAATTACTGGGGGGGGGGGGTATATAGGAGATTCAGACTGAATGCACTTACTGGGGTTATATAATTGCATTCTGCTTCTGTATCTCTTTTGAGTTAAAAGCTGTATTGGCTACTGCACAGAATCTTATTCGTTTAGAGACTGGAAACTCCCTGACAGATCATCTTATAGCTATTTTCTTTCCTGTTCCACATGCCAGGATGCTGCTTTGTCAAATAAAGCTATCTACAATAGACTTAATGGAGCTTACCAAATAGCTTTTCTCCCAGAAGGTTTCAATTCATTTTAATTCAAGGACTTTTGTGCATTTTTCTTCCCCTCGATCATATCTAATTTTGTTATCTCATGTCTGTAGTACTCAACTGCAGAAATCCTGCTCAGTGTGAGCTCGTGAGCAGGTCCTCAGTTTTTATCTAAAGCAGCTACATGTTTTAGTTATCTCTTGGTTCCACTTAAAAGCTTAAGCAACTAGATCGCAAGGTGTTTTTTTTTTTTCCTCTCCCTCCACGCTACCAAACTTGAATTCCAAGAGCCTATAGCATGTTTCTGGTTAAATTTTCTTCCCAGAGAAAGTAAGAATCAAAGCTAGCCTAGCAGTCTGTTACCTTTCCTTGGAGTGCCACGAAATTTCTCTTCTGTGAGATTCTCTATGCTAGCTAGCCCATATTTGTGATTCAGTACTGAAAACACTCTTGCCATGGAAGAAAGGACTGCTGTGCTCAAAGCAATGTGTTGAAGAGGGAGAATCAACATCAAAGCAAATCATGATAGTGTGAAACTATTTCATTCTATTGTTAGCCATACTGGAAAGTACA
This sequence comes from Catagonus wagneri, assembly GCA_004024745.2. NCBI lineage: Eukaryota > Metazoa > Chordata > Mammalia > Artiodactyla > Tayassuidae > Catagonus > Catagonus wagneri. Next base: position 35,412,298 of record PVHT020000015.1, on the reverse strand, counting down.
TGTACCCAGTAAACATACGAACAGCTGTTTCCTTTCAGCATTTAACTTCTGCCTTCTTCACTTAAACTGGTGGTTTTCAGATATGGTATATTTATATAAGAATCATTGGGTTACCTTTTGAAATTCATGTTTCTGGGCTGCAGAGTCTGACTCAGTAGGTCTGTAATAGGGTTTGGGAATCTGAATTTTATCAGGAATCCTAAATGATTTATACACTTGTGGCCCAAGGAGCAAATTTGGAAAACACTGACTTAGACTAGTTCTCCTTCATTGTTCTAGCCAAAGTTTTCTCTTCCATTAGTATCCAATCTCCTTTCTTCTCTCCTCTTACCTCCCTTTATTCCCAGCTTAGGAGTTTGATAAATTAGTCAATAAGCACTATGTCCTATAAGCTGATAGAAATAAAGTTGTAATATATGTAAATATACATAAAATATAAGAAATACCACTTGTTGATAACCTGGAAGGTATTGACTGGAATGCAGCAAGGGCAAGACATTTTAGTATGGGACAGAGTATTTGCAGTCAGTGAAAACTGGGCAGGGCCTCGAAAGATGAACAAGTTTGGATGGGAGGCAATAAAGTAAAAAAGCATCTTGATGCAGGGGTGGGGAGAAGAGAAGGAGCAGGGATCAAGGAGGGAAATAAGGATAATGTGCCTAGGGGTATAAAAGATTGAGTGGGCAAGATGGGTCTAGACCATGGGAGACCACGAGTGCCAAGCTTAGACTTGGCATAGTAGGCAGTATGACACTATACGCATGTCTTTCAACCATGAGGCTATAAGTCTGAGATCAAGGCTCCAGTGGGGTTGGTTCCTTCTGATGGCTGTGAGAGAGAATCTCTTCCATGCCTGTCTCCTAGCTTCTGGTGATTTCCTGCCAATCTTTGACATTCCTTGACTTGTAGATGCATCACCCCAATCTCTGTCTTCATGTTCCCATGACATTCTCCCTATGTGCATGTCTCTCTGTGTCTACATTTTGCTTTTCCATAAGGACGCTAGTCGTGTATAAGTCTATAAGCCCACCCTAATGACGTCTTTTTAACTTAATTACCTCTGTAAAGATCCTTATTTCCAAGTAAGAGTACATTTGAGGGCTGTAACATACCTTTTTTAGAAGGACAAATTCAACCCATAATAGTAGAACTAATAGAAATGGACTAACAGATGGGGCTGGGTTACAGAATATAATGAGATCAACTTCAGACTATAGGTAGTTAGAATATATATATATAGCATTTGTACACAAATCAGGGTTGAAGAAAGTAGAAGGAATAGAAGATAGTGGTATAGAGGTGTTGGCTGGGGCCTGGAGAATATGAATAAACAAATGCGAAAAACAAGTGAGAAGGAAGAGCAAAGGCTAAATACAGAATTTTGGAGACTACCTACAGTAAGGAAGAGGATTTTGCAGAAGAGTTAGATAAAGAGCAGTGTGAGGGGCTGGAATAAAACTTGAAAAGCATTGGATTATACAACCCACAAGAAGAATTTATAGAAGTAGAGACTAAAAAACATTATCAGATATTATAAAGAATAAAGGAGAGGGAGCTCCCATTGTGGCTCAGTGGGTTACAAACTGAGTATCCAAGAAGATGCAAGTTCAGTTCCTGGCCTCTCTCATTGGGTTAAAGATCTGGCCTTGCTGTGAGCTGTGGTGTAGGTCGCAGACGTGGCTCGGATCCTGCATTGCTGTGGCTGTGGCGTAAGCCGGCAGCTGCAGCTCTGATTCAGCCCCTAGCCCAGGAACTTCCATATGCTGCAGGTGTGGCCCTAAAATGCAAGAAAAAAAGAAAAAAGAGTAAAGGAGAACAGTATTGAGCAAGAGCTATTTTAGTAGAATGATAGAGATAGGGAACAGAGCATCTAACATTGAGAGAAAATGGACAAACACAGAGGCATTATAGATGGTGCCTAGAACTGGTAACAGAATTAAAGTTGTTTTTGTTCAATACAAGGGAAGGAGGCCACGGAGAGTGTGAATTTAAAGATGCTTGCACATGAAAGAGTATTTATGGGTAATAATGGAAGTGAAATTCTGGAGAAGAGGAATGGGAAGTGACCTGAATTCATATGGAATTTGCTTTAGAGAGGGGAGAACCCTCTTCCTCTGAAATAAGAAAGATGAAGCTAAACAGATATGTGTAGCCCATGCTTCTCCATATAGCAAGAGATTTGTCATCCATTGATGAGGTAAATTATTTGGAACTGACACCACGAGGAGAGAGGAACAGATCTGTAACAAATGCTCTGGGTAGTACAGAAGGAAGAAATCAGTGAGAGGTGAGAAATCCACCAAGAACGGCCAACGTGTGTCTGTATTGACCAGGACCGCCAAGCTCTGCAACTTGCCATAATAGTCCTCTGCAGCCTAGGATAGTTAGCAGAGAAAGTTGAGTCAAAAGACCATGAGTTAGAGTTTAGCATGGTAAACCTGGCCAAAGGTTTTCAGGAGAATGAAGGAGTAAAGGGTACTGAGGAGTTTGCAGTAGAATATGTTTAACCAGCAAGCAGTTAATCGACTGGGTGAAATTGGCTTAAGGTCCCAGCAAAGAAAGAGAGCAGAGTCTCAGGGTGACGAGGGGCCATGACTTAACTGACAGTTGGAGATACTGTATTTGAGAGGGAACTTTAGAGGTCTCAGGGGAGAAACAATGAAATCCCAAGTGTCCGGACTAGCAGAAGCCTGACTGGAGTCATGACCTGCAGAAGCAAGCAAAGTGAGGCATAATAAGGTCGGAGGACTCACTTGAGATTTTGCCTGAACTGGCCTGCAACCACCTGCAATGGGCCATGCTCATATCTCCTACTTTTCCTTCCAATTCTTTGTTCTTTTGGGCTTTTTGTTCTTTGTGAATCACTCCAGCTCACACTTTTTAACCTTGAGGGGAATGTTGCACATTTTTCCTCCTTTAATTTGGTAACATTTTTAGCATATTTCTTCCAAAATTTGGTAACAATTTTTAGCACCTCTTGTATCACAGCTTTGTAAGAGTGGTTGACTCCCTGAATTTACTTCTGTTAATTTTTTTTTGTTTGTTTTCCTTGTACCATTGAAGAAACCTAGACAGTAATTTTTTTAACAGCACATAAAATGTTTTAGATCTTTTGTTGTAGAAAAATGTGTCTGGGATTTTGCTCAGAGTGGCTCCTCTGAAAGGAGGAGTCCACAGCTGCCTTCCTGCTTTCACGTTGCCGGGATGAACTGGCAACCTTCAGATCTGAGGAGCAATCCTCATAAAGAGAAACATTTTTCCTACATAAAGAATAGTCAAAAAGGAGAAGCTGAGACCTAATGATGGCAGGATATGAATAAACTCACTGTACTACGCTCTTCAGTATCAAGACTGATAGATTCACCTACTCAAACATATTATTAAAAGGTAATATTGAATTTTTCAGTGTTGTGGCATTGTACAAAAAAACTCCAACTTCAGAAATGGACCCAATTAATATTAAGTCTGTGAAAGTAAAGACTTGATGTCCTCATTAAAATGGCAAAAACCCTCATTTTAAAGAATGGGAAATATATTTTGTAAGTGAGGTCCCTCGGTAGCATTATAGGAGATTACATTTTCTTTTGCTTAGTGACAGGTCCAGACTGAGGAGATTATTATCTGCTCCCACTTGGCTGCATGTATCTATCTGCACTCATCAGCTTGCCCTTTCCCCCAGGAAGGAAGCAGTCTCTCCTCCTCATTTTCTTGGAGGGAGGATATTTTCACGTTTCAATTGGAGAACATGCCTCTAACCCTTCTCCTAGATCTCTGCCCTTTTCCCTGCCATGTTTCTCCACATGACTTGCAGGAGACGAGCATAATTACTGGCCTGCAGTACAAGAAGAAACAAAAAGAGAAAGATGAAATATCACTATTTTGTATTTAGCTATGTGGCTTGCCAGAGGACAAACATGCAAACCAAAGCAGAAATAGGTAACTGTCCATCTGGAGCAGTCACTGGATTTGCAGTGTAACCTCTGTGCTGTTCAGCCCAACTACATGCTATCATTGGTACTGACCCAGTAAAGTAAATCAAGTATTTCTTCCCCGGTTGACAGATACTTTTTCCATCCAGTTCCCAGTATACAGTCATCTTCATTTTTAGCATCTTCTTTTGGTGTTGTGATTGTTAGGAACACTGCCTGTCTGATGACATGTTACCCAGCCGCTGGGAAAGATGGCAAGTATAGATATTATTTGGAGTGCTGTGAATTCACGTCTCTGTGTAACAGCCTTCACTTCAAAAAGACAAAATCTGTGTGATTATAGCAAGAACTGAAATTGGTAATAAAACCAAACATAACGTGAATTTATCATGCCAAAGGTCTTTTGTAAATTTTTAAACTAAAATACAAGGTTTAAAATTGTCATATCAAGATAATTGCATTGCCATTCACAGAAAACAAATGTGGACACTGAGACCATGTCTCAACACTACTCTGGTGGAAAGGCAGTTCTCACCAGAACCCTGCCTATTATGTTACCACTCACTTCTTTGAACAGACAATCTGATCATATCAGCCTGCACCAATACCTAAGTGTTTTAGGAAAACCCTCAGGTTCACGGCATTGAATTAAACCCAGTGCCTCCATAGAGGCAACTTCCTTTTAGAATAGGAAATATTTTCACCCTTAGAATATGATTTTATTCTATATATTTTATCTTTTTATTTTTTTAGGGCTGCACCCATGGCATATGGAGGTTCCCGGGCTAGGGGTCTAATCGGAGCTTTAGCTGCCGGCCTATGCCACAGCCACAGCAATGCCAGATTCCAGCCGTGTCTGCAACCTACACCACAGCTCACAGCAATGCAGGATCATTAACCCACTGAGTGATGCCAGGGATCGAACCTGCAACCTCATGGTTCCTAGTCAGATTCGTTTCCACTGCACCATGATGGGAACTCCCTATATATTTTATCTTTTTAAAGCACAGCTTCTTGGAGTTCCCGTCGTGGCTCAGCAAAAACGAATCCGACTAGGAACCATGAGGTTGTGGGTTCGATCCCTGGCATCGCTCAGTGGGTTAACATTCTGGCGTTGCTGTGAGCTGTGGTATAGGCTGCAGATGCAGCTCGGATCTGGCATTGCTGTGGCTGTGGCATAGGCCAGCGGCTACAGCTCCAATTAGACCCCTAGCCTGGGAACTTCCATATGCCATAGGTTTGGCCCTAAGAAGACAAAAAAAAAAAAAAGCACAACTTCTTTCCATTCATTATGTAGCAGGTGAAACTGGTCTTTGTAATCCCCTTAGAAAATTATTCTTCCACCATTTATAGCTATAATCTCAAAGATTTGATTTCCATTATTTTCTTTTACTCTCTTCCATCCAAAGTCCCTTCCCATACGTAGCTGAGAAAATTCACACCTTTGTCAATTTGCCTTTAATGTTCTTTTTTTTTTTTTTGTCTTTTTGCCTGTATGTAGAGTCACACCCGCGGCATATGGAGGTTCCCAGGCTAGGGGTCTAACAGGAGCTGTAGCTGCCGGCCTTTTGCCACAGCCACAGCAATGCGGGATCCAAGCCGCGTCTGCAACCTTCACCACAGCTCACGCCAACGCCGGATCCTTAACCCACTGAGCAAGGCCAGGGATCGAACCCGCAACCTCATGGTTCTTAGTCGGATTCGTTAACCACTGAGCCACAAAGGGAACTCCCCTTTAACGTTCTTCTTCATCTAATATACAGATTTGTAATTTTGATCCATTTTGAAAATATCTCTTTTCTGGACCTTATACTCTTTTAGGAATCAAAAAAAAGTATTTCCATTAATCTGGAGTGTAAACAATTGAGATTAGTAGAATCTCATTTTTTACCATAGTTATAAGCCTGGGACATGGAAGGAACTTAATAAATGTTTGTTGAATGAATGCACATCCTCTTATTAAATATTTTGAAGTGGCTTTTTGACCTTGAAAAATGTGCCATAATCATAAATAATTAAATTTAACCCAAGTTTCCCCTTTTTTTCAATTAATTAATAAACTTTCATTTTTAGGTAAGTTTTAGGTTCATAACAAAATAGAGCAGGAAGTACAGAGATCCCAAATACTGCCTGTCCTCATATACACACAGCCTCCTCTACTGTCTACATCACACACCCCAGGGGTACATTTATTACAAAAGCTGAATACATCATCATCACCTAAAGTCCACAGTTTGCACTAGAGTTCACTCTGGTGTATATTCTATGGTTTTGGACAAATATATAAAATGTATATATCCACTGCTGGAATATCATACAGAATAGTTTCATGGACCTTAAAATCCTCTCTGTTGAACCTATCCATCCTTCCCTCCCCCCAAATATCTGGTAACCACTAATCTTTTTACTGACTCCATAGTTTTTCCCTTTCCAGAATGGCACATAGTTGGGAATAAACAGTATGCAGCCTTTTCAAATTGACTTCTTTCACCTAGTAATATGCATTTACTTTTCCTGCATAGCCTTTCATGGCTTAATAGCTCATTTCTTTTTAGCATCATTGCTTAATCCGTTTTTCTGGCTGCACCACAGTATATCTATTCACTTACTAAAGAACACTGTGGTTGCTTCCAAGCTTGAGCAAATATGAATAAAGCTGCCGTAAACATTCATGGACAGGTTTTTGTGTGGACAGTTTTCAGCTCATTTGGGTAAATACCAAGGAACTTGATTGCTAGACTGTACCGTAAAAGTAAGAAACTGCCAAACTCTTCCAAAGTGATTGTACTATTTTTCATTCTCACCAGCAATGAAGGAGAGATTTTGTTTGCACCATATCCTCACCAGCCCTTAGTGTTGTCATTGTTTGGGATTTTGGCAATTCTGATATGTTTCTAATAATACCACATTCTTGTTTTAATTTGTTTGTAATGACATATGTTGAATTTTTTCATATGCTTACTTGCCTTTGGCATGTCTTTGGTAAGGTATCTATTCAGGTCTTTAGCCCAACTGGGTTGTTCATTTTCTTATTGTTGAGTTTTAAGGGTTCTTTGTATATTTTGGGTAACAGTCTTTTATCAGATGTGTCCTTTGCAAATATTTTCTCCCAGTTTGTGTCTTGTCTTCTTGACATTATCTTGACATTGTCTTTCACAGAGACGTTTCCATTTTGACTAAGTCCAGATTATCAATAATTTCTTTCATAGAACATGCCTTTGGTGTTGTGTCTAAAAAGTCATCACCATACCCAAGGTCACCTACATTTTTCCTTATGTTATCTCCTAGGAGTTTTATAGTTTTGCATTTTTCATTTAGGCCTATGATCCATTTCGAGTTAATCTTTTTGATGTCTGTTAGTTCAGCACATTTGTTTAAGAGTCTATTTTTGCTCCATTGTTTTGTCTTTGCTCCTTTGTCAAAGACCAGTTGACTTTATTTATAGGGGTATATTTCTGAGCTCTCTAATCTGTTCCATTGATCTATTTGTCTATTATTTCACCAATATCATACTGTCTTAGTTACTGTAGCTTTCTGTAAAATCTTGAAATCTGGTAGCATCAGTCCCCCAACTTTGTTCTTCTCTTTCAATATTGAGTTGGCCATTCTGGGTCTTTTGCCTCTCTTTAAAAACCTTAGAGTCAGTTTTTCAATTATCCACAAAATAACACTTGTTTTTGATTGGGATTGCATCGAAGCCAGAGATCAAGTTAGAAACAACTGATATCTTGACAATATCAAATCTTCCTATCCATGAACATAAAATATCTCTCCATTTATTCGGTTCTTTGATTTCATTCATCAGAGTTTTGTGGTTTTCCTCATAGAGAGCTTGTACATATTTTGTTATATCTATACCTAAGTATTTAAATTTTGAGGTGCTAATGTACACAGTAATCTGTTTTTAATTTCAAATCCATTTGTTCATTGCTGGTATACAGCAAAGTAATTGACTTTGTATATTAACTTTTTTGTTTTGCCTTTTAGGGCCACACTTGTGGCATATGGAAGTTTTCAGACTAGGAGTCGAATCAGAGCTGCAGCTGCCGGCCTGTATCACAGCCACAGCAATACAAGATCTGAGCCAGATCTGTGACCTACACCATGGCTCATGGCTGTATACTAATGTTTTTTGTACATTAACTTTTTTATATCATCCTTGCTATAACTTAATTAGTTCCAGAAGTTTTTCTGTCAGTTCTTTCAGATTTTCTGCATAGATGATCATGTCTTCTGCAAACAAATGCAATTTTATTTCTTCCTTCCCAGTCTATATACCTCATTTCCTTTTTTTGTCTGGCTGGACTTCCCGTACAATGCTGAAAAAACAGTGGTTAAGAAGGGGATATCTTCGTCTTGTTCTTAATAGGAAATGTTCAAGTTTCTCACCTCTGTGTAAGATATTTGCTATAGTTTTTTTTTTTTTTTTATAGATGTTCATTATCAAGTTGAAGTTCTCTGTTCCTAGTTTACTGAGATTTTTTATCACGGATGAGCGAGCGTTGGATTTTGTCAAATGCCTTTTCTGCATCTGTTGATATTATCATGTGATTTTAACCTCTTTAACTTGTTAATGTAATGTATTACATTAATTGATTTTCAGATGTTGAACCAGCCTAGCATATCCCAGATAAATTCCACTTGATTGTGGTGTATTTCTTTTTATACATTCTTGGATTTGATTCACTAATAGTTTGTTGAGGATATTTGCATCTATGTCCATGAGAGATACCAGTGTGTACTTATTTTTCTTGTAATGTCTTTGTATAGTTTTGGTATTAGGCAAATGCTGACTTCATAAAATGAGTTAGGAAGTATTCCCTCTGCTTTTACTATCTGGAAGAGAGCGTAGAAAATTTGTATCATTTCTTCCTTAAATGTTTAGAAGAATTCAACAGGGAACATATGTAGGCCTAGTACTTTCTGTTTTAGAGAGCTATTAATTATTGATTCAACTCATTAAGAGATATAGGCCTATTCAGATTGTCTACTTTTTCTTGTGTATGTTTTAGCAGATTGTGTCTTTCAAGGAATTGGCCAACTTCATCTAGTTATCAAATGTGTGGACATAGAGTTGTTCATAATATTCCTTTATTATCCTTTTAATGTCCATAGGATCTATAGTGATATCTCCCCTTTCATTTTGGATAATAGTAATTTGTATCTTCTCTATTTTTTTCTTAGTTAGCCTGGCTAGAGGCTTATTAAAGACCCAACTTTGGTTTCATAGATTTTTTTTTCTACAGTGTTCCCGTTTTTTATTTAATTGCTTTCTGATCTATTTTTTATTATATCTTTTCTCCTGCTTACTTTACATTTAATTTGCTCTTCTTTTTCTAGTTTCCTAAGGTGGAAGTTCAGATGATTGATGTTAGATCTTTCTTCTTTTCTAATGTGTTCAATGCTATAAGTTTGCCCCCAAGCATGGCTTTCACCACATCTCACAAATTTTGAGATGTTTTTATTTTCATTCAGTTTAAATATTTTTAGATTTCCCTTGAGATTTCGTCTTTGACTCATGCATTTTTTAGAGGTGTGCTGTTTGATCTCCAAGTATTTTGGAATTTTACATCTGTTACTGATTTCTAGTTTAATTTCATTGTGGTCTAATAGCATATATAGTATTATTTCTGTTCTTTTAATGTGTTATGATGTGTTTTATGGTGCAGAACATGATCTACCTTGGTGAATGTTGCATAGGAGCTTGAGAAGAATGTATAATCTGCTGGTGTTAGATGAAATAATCTATACATGTCAATTATATCCAGGTAATGGATGGCACTGCTGAGTTCAACTATGTCATATTCTGCCTGCTGGATCTTTCCACTTTTGATAGAGGGGTGTAAAGTCTCTATTCTTCCCTTATAGTTCTATCAGATTTTGTTTCACTTATTTTAACACACTGTTGTTAAGCTCATACACATTAAGTTTGTTGCGTCTTCTTGGAGTACTGACCCCTTTATCACTATGTAATGCCCCTCTTTAGCCCTCATAACTTTCCTTGGTCTAAAGTTAGCTCTGTCTGAAATTAATACAGCTACTTTTACTTTTTTTGATTAGTGTTAGCACAGGGTATCTTTCTCCATCCCTTTACTTTTAATCTATATGAATTTTTATATTTAAAGTGTGTTTCATATAGATACCATTATAGTTGTGTCTTGTTTTTTTATCACTCTGACAATCTCTGAATTTTAGTTGACATATTTAAACCATTTATGTTTAAAATGATTATTGATGTAGTTGGATTAATATCCACTGTTTGTTACAGTTTTCTATTTATTGCTCTTGTTCTTTGCTCCTCTTTTTGTCTCCTATGCTTTTCCAGCCCTTTATGGTTTTAATTGAGCATTATATATGATTCCATTTCTCTCCTTTCTTAGCATATTGGGTATACTTCTTTTTTCACTTTTTTAGTGGTTGCCCTAGAGTTGCAATTTATGTTTACAACTAATCCAAGTCCACTTTCAAATAATACTATACCACTTTGTGGTAGTGCAAATACCTTATGATTGCATAATCCCAATTTCTTCCTCCCAGTCCTTGTATCATTGAGAGCATAATTTCACTTGTACAGAAGCACACACACGCACTCACATGCACACAAGCATACATAATTGAATGTATTGTCACTATTAGTTTGAACAAACTATTATCTGTTAGATCAGTTAAGAATAAGAAAAATTAAAGTTTATTTTACCTTTATCTATTCCTTCTTTTGTGATCTTCCTTTCTTTATTATAGATCCAAGTTTCTGACTTATGTCATTTTTCTTTTCTCTTAGGAAATTCTTTTAACATTTCTTGCAAGGCAGGTCTACTAGCAACAAATTCCCTCAATTTTTCTTTTTCTGAAAAAGCCTTTATTTCTCCTTCACTTTTGAAGGATAATTTCACAAGACCCAGAATTTTAAGTTGGTAGTTTTTTTTCTCTCTCAGCACTTTGAGTATTATCTCCATTCTATTTTTGCTTGCCTGGCTTCTAAACAGAAGTAATACGTAATTCTTATCTTTGCTCCTCTATAGATAAAGTGCCCCCGCCTCCCTGGGCTTCTTTCAAGATTGTTTCTTTCTCTTTGATTTTCTGAAATTTGAATCTTATATGCCTAAGTATAGTTTTTTTGGCATTTATCCTTCATGATGTTCTCTGAGCTTCCTAGATCTGTTGTTTGGTGTCTAACATTAATTTAGACATATTCTCAGTCATTATTATTTCATATATTGCTTGTGTTTCTTTCTTCTTCTTCTGATATTCTTGTTATATATACATTACATCTCTTGTAGTTGTCTCACAATTCTTACATATTCTGTTCTGGGGGGGTAGTAATTTTTTCTCTTTTTGCTTTTTAGCTTAAGAAATTTCTCTTGTCATATCCTCAAGCCCAGATATTCTTTCCCTAGCCATGCCCAATCTACGAACAAGTCCATCAAGGGGATTTTTCATTTCTGGCAGTGTTTTTGATCTCTAGAATTTCTATTCGATTCTTTGAATTTCCATCTCTCTGCATACATTATCCATCTGTTCTTCTATGTTGCCTAATTTTTCTGTTAAAGCCCTTAGCATATTAATTATAGTTGTTTTAAATTCCCAGTCTGATAATTCCAACACTTCCACCATATCTGACTCTGGTTCTGATCCTTGTTCAGTTTCTTCAAACCAAGTTTTTTACTTTTTACAATTTCTTGTAATTTTGTTGTTGTTGTTGTTGTTGAAATCTGGACATGATGTACTAGATGAAAAGAACTCTGATAAATAAGACTTTTGTGGAATGGTGCAAAGATGTAGAGGTAGGGCAACCATTTTATAGTCCTATGATTAGGTCTCAGTCTTTTAGTGATCCTATACTTCTGAACTTTGAACTTCACAAGTGTTTCCCAGTTTTTTCTCCCCCCTTATGTGGGACAGAATGGCTAGAGGGGGCTGGTTAGGTTGGTTGGTTCCCTGGTTTGGTTAGACTCTGTACTACACCAGTAGATGGGGCTCTGGTAAAATAGTTTCTTCTGAGGGCATGCCTTTTTAAGAACATGATGATCTGGCATATTTCAGAAGAATTTCTTTTTCCCCCTCCCCTGCTGGAGGCACATATGAATTTTTCTCCAATATTCACTCTGAGGGCCTGGTGGAGCTCCTGGAGATAAAACTCACAAAAGTGTAGGTACCTAGCTATGACTGGGTCTCCCTGTAGTTTTTAACTCTCATATTTGTCCACACTGAGCCTCCAGCAAATTGCCAAGTACAGTTTCAGTTTTCCGATCCTGGCACTGTTTCCTGTGGAGATTTCTCTTCATGGTTGGGTAAGCTGTGATTCTCTATATTCACCTATCTGTCCCTCCACTTTTGGGAGCAGAAGTTTTCCCTGTTACTTCATGCCTCTTTTGTATCTAAGAGTGCTGATTTTTTCAGTTTGTTTAGTTTTTAACTTGTTGTTAGGATGGAGTGGTGACGCCTAAGCTTCTTACATGCTGGACCAGAAACTGGAAGTCTTGTATCTTATTTTTACACTTACCTTTCCTCTATAGGACCAGTTAAGGCTACATTTTTTATTTTATTTTTTTTTTTAGGGCGGAAGTACTCTTTCATCTTTATTTCTTTTTTTTTATAACAATGAATTTTATTTCAATCATAGGTGTACAAAGATAATCACAAGTCAATGTGATAGATTTTGTGTCCCAAACCTACAGTGTATCCCCCCACCCCCCAGATTGTCTTATTTGAAAAACCATGGTTTTCCAAAATCTGTGAGTCATTCTCTGTTCTTCAAAGAAGTTCACTGTGTCTCTTTAGTTTCCACATGTAAGCGGTAGCATTGGGTGTTGCTGTCTAATTGTCTGACTGGTTTCACTTCGTGCGATAATTTCCAGGTCCATCCAGTTGCTGTAAATGTTGTAATTTCGTTCCTTTTAATGGCTGAGTAATATTCAATTGTGTGTATGTACCATATCTTCCCTATCCACTCCTCTGTCGATGGGCATTTAGGTTGTTTCCATGACCTGGCTTCTTCCCTCTCTAGCTGCTTTGAATGTAAAGTTAGGTTGTTTATGTGAGCTTTTTCTTGTTTCCTGAGGTAGGCTTATTTTGCTAAATACTTTCATCTTAGAACTGCTTTTGCTGCATCCCAGAGGTTTTGGAGTGTCGTATCTTTGTTGTCATTTGCTTCTAGGTATTTTTTAATTTCCTCTTTGATTTCTTCAGTGATCCATTGGTTGTTTAGTAGCATGTTGTTTAGTCTCCATGTGTTTCTATTTTTGGCCATTTTTTTCTTGTTGTTGATTTCCAGTCGTATAGCATTGTGGTCAGAGAAGATGCCTGATATGATTTCAATTTTCTTAAAGTTACTGAGGCTTGATTTGTAGCCCAGGATGTGATGAATCTTAGAGAATGTTCCGTGCACACTTGAGAAGAATAATTGTGCATGGATGATTTAGTATCTTCACTGTATATATGCCTTTCCTGACGAGCCTTGTCATTTGTGGTGTTTTTGTTTCTGGTTGTGGCCTTTTCTTTTCTGACTAGAGAAGTTCCTTTAACATTTGTTGTAAAGCTGGTTTAGTGTTGCAGAAATCTCTTAGCTTTTGCTTATCTGTAAAGGTTTTGATTTCTCCTTCAAATCTGAATGAGAGCCTTGCAGGGTAAAGCAATCTTGGCTGGAAGTTTTTCCCTTTCATCACATGAAGTATATCATGCCGCTCCCTTCTGGCCTGCAGAGTTTCAGCTGAAAAATCTGCTGATAACCTTATTGGGGTTCCCTTGTATGTCATTTCTTTCTTTTCCCTAGCTGCTTTCAATATTTTCTCTTTGTCTTTAATTTTGGTCATTTTGATTAATATGTGTCTCGGGGTGTTCCTCCTTGGGTTTATTTTATATGGTACTCATTGCGCTTCCTGGATTTGAGTGAGTGGTTCCTTTCCCATATTAGGGAAGTTTTCAGCTATTATCTCTTCAAATAGTTTTTCTGTCCCTTCTCCCTCTCCTCTCCCTCTGGCACCCCTATAATACGGATGTTGGTATATTTAACATTATCCGAGAGTTCTCTGAGACTCTGCTCATTTCTTTTCAATCTTTTATCTCTTTTCTCTTCCACATTAGTGATTTCCAGTAATCTGTCCTCCACCTCGCTGATTTGTTCTTCTGCCTCCTGTATTCTACTGTTGGCTGCTTCTAAGGAATTTTTTATTTCAGTGATTGTATTTTGCATCTCTTCTTGTTTAATTTTTACATCTTGTATTTCTTCGCTTAGTGTTTCCTGTAAATTATCAATCTTTGCCTCCAGTTTATTTCCAATGCCTTGCATCATCTTCAGCATCAACAGTCTAAAGTCTTTTTCCTGGAGGCTGATAATCTCCTCATCACCGAGCTGTTTTTCTGGGCTTTTCTCTTTCTCCCTTATCTGAGTTAGAGTTTTCTGTCTTTTCATTTTTATAGGTTTTTGGTGTGGTGACCTTTTTGCCAACAATAGAGTTGTAGCCTCTCTTAGTTCAGGTGTTTGCCTCCCCTGTGGCTAAAGTTGGTATGGAGGGGGCTTGCTGTAGGCGTCCCAATGGGAGGGACTGATGCCTGCCCACTGGTGGGGGGGGTTGATTCTTATCCCTCTGATGGGTGGGGCTTTGTGTCTGGATGAGATTAGAGTCTGGCTGTGTGCCTGAGGGGTCTTTAGGCAGCCAGTTTACTGATGGGTGGGGCTGAGTTCCCACCTGGATTATTGTTTGGCCTGGGGCTTCTCAGCGCTGATGGGAGGGACCAGGTTTTCTCAGAAATGGCTACCTCCAGAGAAATGCAGGCTGATGAATATTCCTGAGAACTTCACCTCCAATGCCCTTCCCCCACAACAAGGCACAGTCACCCCTGTTTTCCCAGGAGATCCTCCAGGAATTGCAGTCAGGTTCCACCCGGATTCCTCTGGAGACTGCTTTGCCCTGGGACCCAGTGCACGTGAAAGTCTGTGTGTGCCTTTCAAGAATGGGGTCTCTGTTTCCCCCAGTCCTGTGGAGCTCCTGCAC
>PVHT020000015.1:35364017-35396375 GCA_004024745.2 Catagonus wagneri | reverse complement strand
CCCACAACAAGGCACAGTCACCCCTGTTTTCCCAGGAGATCCTCCAGGAATTGCAGTCAGGTTCCACCCGGATTCCTCTGGAGACTGCTTTGCCCTGGGACCCAGTGCACGTGAAAGTCTGTGTGTGCCTTTCAAGAATGGGGTCTCTGTTTCCCCCAGTCCTGTGGAGCTCCTGCACACAAGCCCCGCTGGCCTTCAATGCCATATGCTCTGGGGGCTCTTTCTTCCTGTGCCAGATCCCCCGGTGTGGGGTTTTGATGTGGGTCTCAGAACTCTCAGTCCTGTAACTGAGTCTCTGTGATGCAGTTACTTTCCAGTCTGTGGGGCTTCCCACTCAGGAGGTATGGGGTTGCTTCTATCGCATAATCGCCCCTCCTACCTCTTGATGTGGTCTCCTCTTTGTCTTCTGGAGTAGAATATCTTTTTTGAAAGTTTACAGTCCATTTGGTTGAAGGCTGCTTGGCATTTGGTTGTAGTTTTGTTGTTTTTTGGGAGAGAAGTTGAGCTCCAGTCCTTCTATTCCACCATCTTAATCCAATTACTCAAGGCTACATTTTTTAAAAAACAACTGTCAGCAAAATTATTATATGGACAGTCATCAGTTCAAGACACTTGGCCCTCTATTTTATTATTACAGTCTCTTATCATTTGCTGCATTTCAAATAAAAGTAACTAATGTTACCTAGAAATATTTTAGTGGTATCTTGGGTGAAGAATTTGAAACATGATGAGGACTTTTGTGTTGGAATCCTGTGTTCATTTACAAAAATGAACCTTTGTGCTTTTGTGTTTACCTATTGCTACCATGGCCAACTCAGTTTTTCATTGAGAGGCTTTTTATACATGTCAATTTAAAATACCAAGTTTTTGGAAACAACCCAAATGTCCATCGACAGATGACTGGATTAGGAAGATGTGGTATATATATACATGATGGAATACTATTCAGCCATAAAAAAGGATAAAATAATGTCATTCGCAGCAACATGAATGGAATTAGAAACCCTCATACTGAGTGAAGCAAGTCAGAAGGCGAAAGACAGATGCCATATGAAATCTCTTATAACTGGAGAATAAAACACTACACAAATGAACATCTCAACAGAAAAGAAAACCATGAACTTGGGGAACAGACTTGTGGTTGCCGAGGGGGCGGGGGAGGGGGTGGGAGGGAATGGGGATAACTAGTGCTTTAATGACGGAAAAGCAAGGAGATTCAACTGTATAGCACAGGGAACTATATCTAATCACATGTGACGAATCCATATATGTACATGTAACCGGGTCACCACGCAGTGCAGTTAGAAAATCTAACAGAAATCTGTAAACCAGCTATAATGCAAAAAAAAAAAATTAAATTAAAAAAAAATCCTTGCTAAATAAAATTGTTGTTAAGAAATAAAATAAAATATCGAGTTTTCATGGTACCAAGGTGAACCACAACGGAATCTAGATATATGGTTTTAGTACTTTATATTGATTGTTTAGCCTTAGTATCACAGGCGGAAGCCCTGAAAGAAGAAAATGACAGCCTCCGTTGGCAGCTTGATGCCTACCGGAATGAGGTGGAACTGCTCAAGCAAGAACAAGGCAAAGCCCACAGAGAAGATGACCCAAACAAGGAACAGCAGCTGAAACTCCTGCAGCAAGCCCTGCAAGGAATGCAACAGGTAAAGGCATTTTGGTTTTCTCAGGTTTCTGAAGCAATAGCATCAGCTCCTCACTTGTAAAAGGGCCCCCACAAGCAAAGAGAATAGCAAACCTCTTATTCTTCTTGATATTCTGTTCTCTAGCATAGCTGAGGAAGGATTATGTGTTGTAGTTCATGAAATATTCTGGCTAATACAGAGATAGCAGTGGATCACCAATTTTCAAAGAATGTACAATCAGTTAAAAATACTTAACAAGAGTTCCCATGGTGGCTCAGTGGAAACGAATCTGACTAGGAACCATGAGGTTGCAGGTTTGATCCCTGGCCTTGCTCAGTGAGTTAAGGAACTGGTAGTGCCATGAGCTGTAGTGTAGGTCACAGATGTGGCTCGGATCCCCTGTTGCTGTGGTTGTGGTGTAGGCCAGCAGCTGTAGCTTTGATTAGACCCCTAGCCTGGAAAGTTCCATATGCCACAGGTATAGCCCTAAAAAGCAAAAAAACTACACTGAACATAACCTAATCTTTTCTTTATTGCTTCAGAAGGTAATTTGGGATTTGGGCATGGTCTCAGGGTCCTTATCAAGAACCTCAGTTACTTAGATATGAAAAAAAATCCTGGTGAATAAGTATCTAGTTGATGCAATGTTAAGTAATACAGTCTTTTAGAAGAATTGGCAGGAATTCTACCTTTGATTTGGGTAGAAGGAGGGGTGTTTATGGGTTTTTAAGTGTTAGTGCTTTGGGGCACATAATACCAATTTGCTTTTGTTCTGTTTTGTTTTGTTTTCACAGTCATTTATGTGAATGAGTTTACCTGCACATTTTTCCAAGTATAAAAAGTAAAGTAAATAAGTGCATCCAACTGTAACTGCATTCCAAATACAACATTGTGTAATAGATGCTTAATATCTAGAAGTTTTCTATAACCATCACCACAGCAAGCCTACTATTTTAAAGATATCAACATCTGTTCCCACTATCGTAAAGGAGTAGTACTTCTGAGTACCATCCTCTTTTGTATTGCCAGACTACCAGCCATTTTCCTTACAACTTAAACTGTGCAATAATTTTTAATTATATGCCTTGGAATTATCTATGGCAAGCTTATTGATGGTTAGAAATCCCAAATTGTGAACAGGGAACCTCTTCTGGAACTGAAAGCCCCATGTTCCTATTACTTCTGCTACCATTGTTTCCCTGTGTGGCAATGATTATCACATTGATATTTCACCTTTCCTATTAGCAAAATGTGTAAAGTAATGCTTACCTCCCTTTTGCTGTCACCATGGAGTTTAATTAGAACATGTAAATTACATCAGATCCTTCCACCAAAAAATACATCTCGTCAGCTAGACTTAGAATTTTGACAGTGGACATTGTACGGTGGCTTTTGGCCCTCCCAGTGATCTTTTGGAAGTCTATGAAAAGCAAAGTTTTGAAAACATTTTACTGTTGTTTTCCCCTTACCTTGATTTTTAAACCATTCCACATAAGAAGAGTGCTGTTACTTAAATTCAATTTAAAATTGATGAGCATTTTTTCATATCATTACTTCAGAAGCCTCAGTGAGACAATTAGTCTCTACCTCTTGAAAAATTAATTTCACTCACTTTGATTACTTTTTATTGGAAAATAGCCTTGTAAACAATGATAAAATTTTTTCCCATCTTACCCCCAAAAGATGTATAGTCTAATATGTTGGTTAAGAGCATGGGCTGTAGGCTTGACTCAGCCTGGGTTTAAATCTCCTATCTGGCACTGACTATCTGAATAGCTTTAGGCAAACCACTAAACCTCTCTAACCTTCAGGACTGTGTATCATAGGGTTATTGTGAGCTTATATGAGATCATGCATCCAAAACAATTTGCACAATACTTGGCACATGTAAGATGCTAAATACATACTATGTGTAGTAATCATTAATAATGAATCTAGATCCTTGCCTACTGATAAGGGAGCTAACATTTGTGAAATTTGGATTCTTTACTACTGCTCTTACAGAAGTTGAACTTGGCTTGGAAAATGGCTATTTGCAAGAATGCTTTACAACATTCAGTTCTATGCAAAAATCAAGATATCATCTACATAGTATTAACTGCACCCTACCCTTACATCTGGCTGGAATAGGAAAGTTAAGTGATTAGATCGATTAGTTTCTCAGACTCTTTCTAAAATATGAACAAATCCAAAAGAAATTTATAAGAGCCAGATAAAGTAACTTCAAGTGAAAAGTATCTTGATTTTCCCTTTAGCATCTCTGCATGGAGAAATGATTGTGTGCACTGGGGGAAAGTGAGACAGGCCTGCCTAATATCTAACTTCAGCCAGGGTGTTTAAGTGAAGTGTGGCTCCTTAAGATTTGATTGTCTTTGGTCTTTCTTGTAGCATCTACTCAAAGTCCAGGAGGAATACAAAAGGAAAGAAGCTGAACTTGAAAAAATCAAAGATGACAAGTTACAGGTGGAAAAAATGCTGGAAAATCTTAAAGAAAAGGTACATGAATCCTAAGTGACCCCTTTTCCTTGCCCCCTTCCCCTTTTTCAGTGACAATGAGAATGCCCTGGAAGTTCCTATCTATAGGTATCAACGTAGAATGTTTGATTGACTGGGATTAAAAGCTCTCCAAGGTAATTCTTGAATCCAGGGCTGTGCTTTGAGTTATTAGTCCATGGTATTTCTAAAGGTTCTGGAGAGTGTCCTCTTCAATGAATAAAATGTCTTACCACCCCCAACATTACTCAAGTCTTCCTTCCCAGAGAAGCTCAGAGTATGCACCTCATCCCTGCTTCATCTAGTCAAGCAGCCCTGCTATTTGCTTGACTAGATGAAATAGGGATGAGCAACATAAAAAGCCCGTGTGACACAAAATACCTTTAATTAAGCATTTCATTAGATGAGGAAACACAAGTACAATTAGAACATTGATTAACATTTCTTTGCAGACACTCCATCTAGTGTAATAAGGAGCCACTGCAGGTGAAACAGCCAAAACCAAAAGGGGGGAACCTTGGTAAACAAACAAGGAGATACAATATTCTAAAGCTAGATAACAACAACAGGGAAGACAAAATGTGACTTTGCCTAATAAGAGCCTGCAGCAATAAGAACCACCAGTGAGGACCTCTAAGACAATCTACCGACTTCTCAATGGATAAATGTGTCACAGCCATGCACTGGTGCCCAGTCTATTTAAGGTGCAGAAAGTCTACTGATGGTATCTCCCTGTCATACCTCTCTAACCTCCCTTATGTCTGAACATCCAACTGAAGTTATTCTCTGAAAAGAAGAACCTGCACACCAGAACTGCCTGATTTTAATGTCCCAGAAGGAAGAGAAGATTAGGAGCTTATACCAAGTGCCAGAAACCAATTCCACAGTTCTACAGTTCCGCAGGAACTTGTGCTCTTTATCTTCTGTGCTCAGCTCGGGAAGATGCAGTGCATACAGGCCCTGGGCGTGTTTGCCAGCATCGTGACTTCCCCTAGAGTACCATTAAGAACTGGCAACCTTGGTGTAGTTGAAACAAATGATTGAAAGTGTTTTCTTCTGGAGGCCATTTGCAATATGCTTTTAATTCTTCCACTTCATAAAGCCA
This sequence comes from Catagonus wagneri, assembly GCA_004024745.2. Lineage (NCBI taxonomy): Eukaryota > Metazoa > Chordata > Mammalia > Artiodactyla > Tayassuidae > Catagonus > Catagonus wagneri. Next base: position 35,391,128 of record PVHT020000015.1, on the reverse strand, counting down.
ACTCACTTTCCAGTTTTGTGGGTGCTATTAAAGAAATGAGCATAATCCCAGACAAATTCATTCGTCAAGCATTTAATTGAAAAGTGCCAAAGCTGTTCTATTTAGCAGGACTTTCCTCAGACTATCAGAGCTTCTAAAATGTCCTAAAGCTGCTACTTAACTCTGTTTCGCTTCTTACACAAAATGGAGTGTGTAGCCAAAGACTATAGATAGACATGCAGTTATACTAATGATATTATGCTTAGAATCACTCTTTAGGATTGACATCACAAACAGAATTGAGGAAATTTTTCCCTTAAGCAGCTCTCTGCTTTGTAAAGTATTTCATTTAAAGAAGCAAGAGGTCAAGAGACATAGAAGAACCTTGCAATATTATACCTAAGTCTGTTTCCCATTTGAAACAAAATATACCATGAGGTGGCAGCTAAAGAGGGCAGGGAGAGAGACCCAGCTGATAATCAGGAAAATGTTGAGTCAGAATATGTTTTGGTCCTGTTATTTTAAGTGAAGTTTCCTTCAGAGAAAGTCATGACGGTTCGTTATAAATTGATCTTCCCTGGGAAGCTGATTTGTGACCACATATTTCAAACTGACACAATTAGGTTAGGAAGCAAAGTACCATCACATTAGACTGCAAAAATAATTTCAGGTTGAAAGGAAAGCAGTAAGTTTTGGTGAGGAGGCATCTTTTTTCTTTTTGTTTGGGTTTCTTGACAGTAAACCACAGTGTGAGTTATTGTCAGTGTTTTGCAATATAACAATGTGACTTATGTCTGTCTTACTGCAGAAAGAGCTAGCTCTTTGAATCTGCTAGTAAAATTCAAGGTGATAAGCATCTCTTCAATATACTTTCTAATTTTTTAAATGCCAGCTATAAGAAAATCAAAGTCAGGTTTCAGTAAGGCTACATTTTGATTCAAGATGGCTAAAACTTCTCAGGATGTCTTCATAGCTTAAATCAACCCCATTTGCTAACTCTCATACTTAAGAAATGGCTTACTGAATCATTTAATGTTTTAAGGGTGTTAGAAGCAGATGTACAGCCCATGGCTTAGAAGTGAGTCGCCAGTTTAAATCAAACCTGGCATTGTGGTTACTGACTAGATTGGATTCTAAAGGCGAAAGAAAGATTGAGTAGGTCATCAAGAAAGGTTTCCCTCTGACTACAGCCTGGAAGCCTGTAAATCCACAAAACAACATATCTTGCAGCAAAGACCATTAGTTTCATTCAGGGGCAGCATCTGGAAGCTTTGAAGGCATCTTTAAGGAAACTGGTCCCTGATGAGGTCTCGTGGTAGGAAAGAAGTGACAGAGCCCCTGAGTCATCCATGACCTGCTCCCTCTCTGGAACATTTCCCCAGCACTCCCTTCTACAATGGTAGCGAGACTGAAGCAGTGATTTCTTGTATTTATTCTTCTGAGGGCTCTTCCTTCACACTTATAATATAGAAAAGACATTTTCAGTACCCAGAGAGAGAAAGAAAGATCCAAGAAAGATCTGGAGGCATTTTTCAGTTTCATTACTGGTCATGGATTTCACCTGAGTATCCCTTATGAAACATACCCATTATGCTCAGAAAGAGAAAACTTCCAGCAACAAGGAAGGCCACCAACCAGTGATATTTTTGGTCATGGTCATTTCTTGCTTGTAAAGTCATAAATATCCTGATAATGTCCTTATCAGAGAAGAGAGGGAGAGTTGATTGATAGTCAATAACTAAAAGCTCTAGTTTTTGGTTCTAGAACTAACAGTTGAGTTAGATCAGCTACATTATAGATTCTCCCTTCAGATATGTGACTTGCCTTTAGCAGAGTATGGACCTAAAATAAAACGGACTGGTCCTTTTAACACTGGGTGGCCTGGGATGAAATCCTGGCTCTTACCACTTTCTAGCGATATGGTCTGAGGCAAGTTACCTAATTTATCTGTGCCTCACTTTCCTCACCTGTAGAATGGAGATAAAACATACCTAACAGTACCTGGCATCTCACAGACAAGAAATATTGGGTCTGGTTCCCCAGATTACTTGGATAGAGTCAAGAATGATGAAGGCAGAAGGAAAAAAACTAGTGAAGAGGAATGTCTAAATTTGTGTGTTTTGAAGCCTTATAAAGAAGCTTTGGATTATCGGTGATGCTTTTGTATTTTGTTATTTTCCCTCCCATTCAATAATCAAAATTGTACAGTACTGCTTTTGAGGTGCTTTTAAGTTCCCTGCCGTGTAACTGAAACCAAGTCTGTTCCCACATAAGGTGCACTGACCCAGAAGACATATTATTCCCACAGGAAAGCTGTGCCTCTAGACTGTGCGCATCCAGCCAGGATACTGACTACCCTCTGGAGAAGACCCTGAACAGCAGTCCTATCAAATCTGAACGTGAGGCACTGCTAGTGGGTAAGGAAGATAACACATTCAACATACATAGAGTATAGTGGAGCTGGGGGAAGGATTAATCTAAGATGAATAAGTACATGACAAGCATTTATGAAGCATGACAGTGCAAGGACTGAGAGTCCTGAAGACAACAGGATAAGAACAAGTACAGATTCCCATAAAAATGGTAACAGCAGCTCCCAACCCTCTCCAGGCTCCTTGTAGCCAGTGCCACATCAAGTGTGTCGGTATAAGTGCTATGCTAAAGGGGGGGGGGGCACTAGAGAAACACATTGTAGATTTTTAAAATCTTTATGCAAAGAGTGCAGACAAGGGGCAGTGCAAACATTGTCTGGCAGAGAGCTTCACCAGATAAGCCTCCAGAGGAAGTGTGTGTCTCTCAAGTTTTTCCAGGTTACTGGCAGATGACTCAGGAGGCTGTGTGTGGGGTGTTGAACACTAGTGGGACCTGATGAGATAAATAAATGCTAGAATTGCTCTCATTACATAAAAATGTGTTCACAGAGGCAAGATAGCATAAAAGGTTAAGAAATCAGACAAAACTGGCTTTCTGTCTTGACCCCATCATTTCCATCTAAGCTTCAGTTCCTCCATCTGCAAAACAGATGTAATATTATCCATCTCAAAGGGCAGCTGCAAGTATTAAATACAGTAATTCATCTAAATCACTTAGCACAGTGCCCAGCCCATAGTAAGCCCTCAAAAATGAGAACCATCTTCTTTATAATTCCTATGTCAGTGGATGTTTAGATTGCTTCCATGTCTTGGCTACTGTAAATGGTGCTGCTATGAACATTAGGGTGCATGTATCTTTTTGAATTATTGTTTTCTACAGATACATGCCCAGGAGTGGGATTGCTGGGTCATGTGGTATTTCTATTTTTACTTTCTTAAGGAAACTCCATACTGTTTTCCATAGTGGTTGTACCAATTTACATTCCCACCAATAGTGTAGGAGGGTTCCCTTTTTTCCACACCCTCTCCAGCATTTATCATTTGTAGACTTTTTGATGATGGTCATTCTGGCAGGTATAAAATAGTAGGTACCTCATAGTAATTTTCATTTACATTTCTCTAATAATATGTGATGTTGAGCATCTTTTCATGTGCTTTTTGACCATCTGTCTGTCTAATTTGGAGAAGTTTTTATTTAGATTTTCTTCCCATTTTTAAAAAAATGATTGTTATTTTTTCCCATTATAGCTTGTTTACAGTGTTCTGTCAATTTTCTACTGTACAGCAAGGTGACCCAGTCATACATACATGTATACATTCTTTTTTCTCACATTATCATGCTCTATCATAAGTGACTAGATAGAGTTCCCAGTGCTATACAGCAGGATCTCATTGCTTATCCAGTCCAAAGGCAATAGTTTGCATCTATTAACTCCAGATTCCCAGTCCATCCCACTCCCTCCCCCTCAGATTTCCTCCCCATTTTTTGATTGGGTTGTGTTTTGTTTTATACTGTGCTGCATGAGTTGTTTGTACATTTTGGAAATTAATCCCTTGTAGGTTGCATCATTTGCAAATATTTTCTCCCATTCTATGGGTTGTCTTTTCATTTTCTTTATGGTTTCCTTTGACGTGCAAAAGCTTTTAAGTTTAATTAGGTCCGATTTGTTATAGTACATATATACAATGGAGTATTACTCAGCCATAAAAAATAATGAAATAATGTCATTTGCAGCAACATGGATGGACCTAGAGATTATCATATTAACTGAGGTCAAAGAAAGACAAATATCATATGATATCACATATACATGGAATCTAAAAAAAATGACACAAATGAACTTATTTATAAAACAGAAACAGACTCACAGACTCTGAAAAAAAACTTATGGTTACCAAGGGATAAGTGTAGGAGGGAGGGATGGATTAGAGGTTTGGCATGGCATATGCATACTATGGTGTATGGAATGGATGGTCAACAGGGACCTGCTGTATAGCACCGGGAACTCTACAGGATATTCTGTGGTAACCTATGTGGGAATGGATATGTGTATATGTATAACTGAATCACTTTGCTGTACAGCAGAAATTAACACAATGTAAATCAACTGTACTTCAATAAAAATAAATTTTAAAATTAAATAAATGAGCACCATTTTACACTTCCAGCACTAATCATAAATGCTTGTTGACTTTATATTCTATCTGGAGAACAGTGGCTAAAATATTCAGTCATTTAAAAGGGGCTGATCTTGGGTCTCAGCAGATAATCCCAGCTGCCTTCTAGGAAGCTGAGCCACACAGTAGGCCCACCCCAGTCTCTAAAGTTCTCCACACTGCTTAGCTTCTGCATAAAGATATATCTGCCTCCTTCAGTAATGGATATTGCGCTTACTCAGAGTTAACACTTTGATATGTTAATAAAGATGCACAGGGGGATCTGCCAGTGAGTCTTCAAGAAGAGTGACAACTTATTTCCGTTTTCCAACTCAAAGCTCTTAACAAATTGGCATGGCAACAGGGAGACCTGTCAGAGAAGAGCCAGAGGTAGGAGGAAGCCTCTGGAAATGGATAGTTCTAGAAACAAAGATTCTTAAGATAAGTGTTTCATGTTTTGTTTTTTAAAGTAGTCTTAGGCTGACAGAAAGGAAAATCTGTTTTTTACATTGGCTCTTTGGGTGTGAACCCACAAAAACTGCTTAGTGCTTTGAAACATACGGAGTTATTTTTTGGCGTTTGACAGCCTCTCTTGGCCGTAGCATTCAGAATTTCTTTGAACATGGAAGCTTCAGAATTTAAGCTTCTCAATTTGAGTCAGTGTTTAGAAAATCAAGCCATTTAAGAGTAAAGTAGTTATAAATAATAGTATCCATTTTGAATAGATTTTTCAACCCTACCATCAGTTCCTCCTGGATCCCTTAGACCACCCACCTGCCATCTAATATTTGGAGAATTTTCACAAAGAACTAATTTGAACTTCAAGCTACAATTTAAACTTGAGATATTCTTTGTTAATTGCTTAAAGCGATAGACGAGTTACAGTTTATGAACCAAATCAAATTTAGTTTTTATTTCCTGGCAGTTTTCAGCAAACTCAATTCTGGTCTGTTTGATATACCCAAGATCTTATGAAAGGAGATGAATTCAAAAAATTACATTAAAAAAGTCAACTTTTGAACAATTTATATTCTACTTGTTGCCAGAGAAGGAAGTAGTATTAGGACAATTAACCTGATGGCCAGAATAATCAAAGCAGTATGTGTAGCCACCAATCACCCTAGAGTTATGCTGAGTAGAAATCATACACTTTCCCGGAGGCGGTAAACTTCTAAGAATTCTGTTCCTTGAAGAGATTCAGGGCTCTGGGGACAAACAAAATGCTAGTCGCCACTTGAGTGAATGAAATGTTTGCCTTTTCTCTACAGAGCTACTCACAGACTAAAACCCAAATACAATCAGCAGACTGTCTTGTGAGAGGCAGAAGGTTAATCAGGCAAAGTACATGATTTGTACTTTTGCCATAACAGCAAGACATTATTAAATGCATAAGAGGCTCAAATCCAATTTAAAGACGGTGCAGAGGAACTGCAAAAAACCAACACAATCTAAATTCATTGTAAAGTGTAGAACTCAAATGGTGTTTAGCCATCATGAATGATGGAAGTGACACCTCAAATGCCATCTTTCACTCTACAGTATAGTGTAGTAAGAGACAGTGCACGTAGTGGTTGAAAGCAACTGTCTGGGTTCAAATACCTGCTGTGCCACTTACCCGCTATGTGACCTTGGACGAGTTGCTTAAATTTTCTGTGCCTCAGTATCCCCTCATCTGTGAAAGTACAATGGTAATACAACCTCACAGTGTTGCTGTAAAGATTAAGTGAATAAAATATATGTATATATGTAAACTTAGAATAGTATACAATATGTAATATGTTGTACGCGAGTTGGCTCTTGCTATACACTATCAAGTGGCATCTCAAAGACTGCACTGCTCAAGTGTAACTTCCATGGTATTATCTCCATAGGGATTATCTCCACATTCCTTCATGTCCACCCATTTGGAGCAAGCATTGAATACATCTGCTCCTACTTGCACCGTCTTGATAATAAGGTATGTGGGGGGCCTGAGATGGGCATGCAAGAGAATGCAGGGTTCTTTGTGAACAGCTGACGTCACTCTCCTCAAGCATAAGTCAGTCATTAGTAATCACTACAATTCAGTATGCAGTTTCTCTCTTGTAAGCACAGTGACCATCTGTCCCTGTTTGCCTGGGACTGAGGGCTTTCCTGGGACTTGGGACTTCCAATGCTGACACCATGGAAGTCCTGGGCAAACCTGGATGTGTTGGCCATGCTACTTCCAAGATATGTCTTAGAAGAATTTTCCTCCTTTCTCTTAATTTATATATTAGACACTAACCAGTATTTCTCATCAGTCAAACTTTTGCCCTGGGCCTTTAGCCATTAGCAAATGTTAGCTTTCAAAAGTCTTATTCCAACACACCTCCCGACCATCTGTAATGCCATTGTACAATGACACAATCGAGGCAACGGCAAAAAAACCTGGAATAATACGTCTGTAATAGAGACTGAATATTTGCTCACAGCTGGTCTTGTAGGCCAGTTCCTTCCCTGGATGCTGTCCTGTGGGGAGCTCACAAAGGGTAAGTGCCAGTTCCCTAGAAATTCAAGGATACATGCCTCGTAAAGGCAGGAGGGGACTCTTGACCACTCAGAATAAATCAACTCATAATACACTTTTTTTGAGAGGCAGCATTCACTTAAACCTGCTCATAGATTGTACTCTCTATTTCACAGGATCTGAGCCTTTTGAGAAGCACCATTCGAATGCAGGTTCTTGACAGTTAGATGTCCAAACTGTTAAGCCATTTAAGGATATGTCCTCTTAGCAGAGGCACTGGCCCATTTGGGAATCCAACTCTAATGACACATGTTCCTCACGGTATTTGTTTTAGTTCTAGCTAGCACTCCCCCACCTCGTCATTTATCTCTGAGAAATGATGCTATTTCACAGTTAAGCAGCCAGCCCATTTGGCAGTGAAGGGAGGGATAGAATGGGAGCACCAGGACCAAGTGGTCTGTAGAATTGGTTTGAAATTGAACTATGTGTCAGTAAAAATGATCTGTTTTTTTGATCACAAAAATAATGCATACATACTCTCTTTAAAATGTCAGTAATATAGAACTACAGCAAAGGCAAAGGGCCAGTTTCCCACAATCCCACCCTCAAGGGTAACCACTGTTAACAGTTTGGCATATCTTATTTCAGACCCTTTTCTATATACATCTGCTGCACCTCTATTGTATTATATAGCTATAAACATTACATATTTATGTTTTTTGAAATGGAATTCAAGTCTACAGGGTACTCTGCAGTGTGCTTCTTTCACTTAACCGGATACAGTCCACTACTAGCACTGGGAGGAAAGCATGACCTCACTCCTAGTCTAGTTCCAGTTCCTCCTGAGCAACCTCCTGCTAACATAGCGCCAGGGCCTCCCAAAGACAGCCTGCAATGGTATGAACAGAATTTAGGGGTGCCTCCCATCAGCTTTAGGAATATTCAGTATGGCAGCAACTTGAAGTTTAAGAATCTCCTAGCACTCTTCAGCCAAGCCCTGGTGCCCAGATTCAGTTAAAAAGCTGCTGCTAATATAGACATGACCACCTGAAGCAAGCCCTAAAGGTTCACCGATTTGGTTTGGTTTTTATATTGATGAGAGAGAGAGAGAGAGAGAGAGAGAGAGAGAGAGAGAGAGAGGGAGAGAGAGAAGAGTGAGATAACACACAGAAGTAGGAACACCGGGCATCCCCTACTCCTGTCACTTTTCCTTTGTGAACCAAGACATGGGTGAAGAATTCTGCTCTGGTGGCAGCCATTTCTGCCTCCCTCCTTTCCCCAAAGGCCTTGCAGCCTCATTGGGCCTGAACATAGCATCACCAGCACTGATAAACCATCGTTCAGCTGGCTGCAGACCTGGGCCTCTCCACACGACTGACACCAGCTTGTTCCCTTAGAAAACTCAGTGCCGATCAATCTCAAAACATCATGCTAAGTGAAAGAAACTAGTCACAAAAGATTATATTGTACACATATATAATACATGTATGAAATTTCCAAAAACTACAAAACCACAGTGAAAAAAAAACTGAGTCAGGGTTTGGGAGTGGGGATCTGCAAAGGGGCCCAAAGAAACTTTGGGGAGGTGATGGAATGTTCTAAAACTGAAATGTGATGACAGTTACACAACTGTATAAATTTACGAAAATTCACCAAGTGTACATGAAAAATGGTTGAATTTATTGTATGTAAATTATACCTTAAAAAAAGAAATTAGGAAATACAAAAACATAAAGAAAGCTTAGTAGACTCTGGTCACAGCAGAAGAACGCTTCCATGTGGCAGCCACTCGGCCAACACCTTCACGTGCACAGAGAGGGGACGGTCAACCCCACACCCAGCACATGCCCATGCACATTCTAAAGCTGATGTGGGGAGCACTGGGGAAAATCCAGATTAATTAGGTGGGACTGTTTTTGAATGGAGATGTCCCCTCTGTCCCACAGATCTGCACCAGTGACGTAGAATGTCTCATGAGCCGGCTCCAGCACACCTTCAAGCAGGAAATGACTGGAGTTGGAGCCAGCCTGGAGAAGAGATGGAAGTTCTGTGGCTTTGAGGGCTTGAAACTGACCTGAATCCTTTTGCCTACCAACCTGGGATCCTGAAAATAAGTGTGTGTTGGACAAGCTTAGAAAGTGATTCGTATTTTCAATGGTTATCAAGTGGAAATGCTTTAAATTTGTCAGTTCATTCCTGGAATATCTTTTGAGTTAAAATAAGGATCCTAGAGTAGCACCTCGAGCTACAGGCCCTGTAAAGAAATTGACTCAAAGCTCAAGTGCTGTAACTCCCTCCCTTTCTGTCGATTGGTTGTCTTTTTTTTTATTAGCAGTATTTTAAAAAAGGCCTGAGGCTAAAGAGTATTTGGGGTGTTTTCAGTGTCTGTACTACTGTTGTAGACTTTGGTATTTTTTAAACACTGTTAGGTGAAATGTTTTGATGATTTGTATGTGATTTGTGTTTCAGAACTTCTCTTCACATTAATGTTGCTACTGGTGAGAGGAATGAGAGGAGCACTAGGGACTCCATAACTGACGTTGTCTATCCAATCCCAACTAGGCCAGCAAATGAATAACACATCAGTGTCTTCTAGAAGGTGCTTGACCAGGTTCACCTTTTAAAACACAAAGCATGGTCTGTGGCTTTCTGCAAAATACTGTGAACCAAAAGTTGACAAATGTTTCAAAGTTATTTTCTCTAATCTTTCAGATAAAAGGTTCATTTCAGAATTTTTTAAAGAAATGTAGATGTATTCACAGAAACCAACTGTCCAGTATGACTGGCATGTGTATGTGGTATTCAGAATCGCCTTGTAAATAGTCTGCTTTTAAAGGAGGGCATGTTTACTTTTCTATAAATTAAAACACATGCGTGTGTGCACACACAAATATACATACACACGCACACACACATTAGCAGAGGGATTTATTGTAATATGATTTCCCCTCTGGCCTTTTTACAAAGCCTGGTGGTCCCTCTTCTTCTGCTGTCAGTGTGTTCAATTGCAAACCATGTGCTGCTGTAAATACTATGTTTACTTCATGCTGAATGTTTGCAAAGACTTGATATGAGTACTAATAGAAAATTCTCGGTAATGAATAAATAATGGGCTAGGGTGTGTGAGGCTTCCTGCAAACAGGTCAGCTCTACCTGGAGTGCTCAGTGCCTAGGACTCCTCCAGGTCTATGGTGCCCATCAGCAGATTATACTGGCAAAGTAGACATGGACCAGTCAGGAAGTCCTGCTTGATGGAAAAGTAAGGGAAAGGATGAGGACTGGGGCTCATATCCTGAAGCAGAGATGATCTTTTCTTCTGTGGTGTTGGTGGTGCTTGTAGTCACATAAGCATGCCCTCTCTTGAGTCTTGATTGAGAATAAGAGAATGTCCTAGGTAAGCGGAGCCAATGAAGAGTATTTCAGGAAAATACTTTGTAAATCAGATGTCAGTAGTGTTCAAAGTTGTATTTTTAAAAGATAAATTTTCCTTTTTTATAACTCAGTTTGGTGTCCTGTTTTGAATTGCTTGCTCTCTAAGTAATCCTTTAGTAAATCATCTCAATTTCTTCCTTTGAATTACCAAAATATTGGAAGAGGATGCTAAACTTTCTGCTTTGACAGCTAGAAATAGGATTCCACAGCAGCCCATTCATGCTGAAAGCTGGCTTCCCCTTAAGCACCCAGCTGTGGGACCAGCAGGAAGCGAGAGTTATTTTTACACTAGCTTCCTCACTGAAGCATCTCTGTCATCAACGCTACAGAGGCTTTGATTCATCACTCTCAGGGGTCCTGGAATGCCTTGTTTTAATAACATCTATGAAGTCGGGGGAAATCTGCCACTGATCAATTATTTCTTATTTCAACAAGTTAAATAAAATACATTTTAAAGCAACAACTGCCAGACCCAGGCCCCTTGCTCTCCCTTACTCGATCTGCTTGTACTACCAATGCTCTCTTCCTAGTATTCCTGCCCACTTAGTCCAGGTGGACGCCTCCCTGCCTGCTGAAATACACTCGTTGTAATGGTGACTTTTGCATGTCAGGCTGGACGCTATAATGCCCAGTTGCTTGGTCAAACACCCACCTAGATGTTACTGTGAAGGTATTTTTGAGATGTGATTAACATTTAAACCAGTAGACTTTGGGTTAAATGTCTTACCCTCCACAATGTGGGGAAACCTCATTCAATCAGCTGTAAAAGACTGAAATCCTCCAAGGGGAGAAGAACTGTTGCCTCCAGATTGCTTTGGACTCAAAACACAGCATTAACACCAGCCAGAATTTCCAGACTGCTGGTCAGCCCTACAAAATATCAAACTTGCCAGCCCCCACAATCACATCAGCCAATTTCTTAAAATAAACATCTCTCTCTCCCCGCCATAGAGAGAGAGAGACACATATAGAGAGACATGTACATATGTGTACACACACACACACACACACACACTCCATTGGTTCTATTTCTTTGGAGAATCCTAATGCGCTAGTCCAGACTTGTTAAAATGTATAAAAACAGAATATGTTTGCATTATGGCATAATCACATTGCAGCACATACCATCTCTCACAATCCTTTTCATTCACCATAGAAATCTATTAAAGAAGCTATTTTTTTCCTTAGAGTGCTCAGTGCTATTTATTTATTGTTCTGTTGTTCCTCCTGAGTTTTGAAATTTTACTGTTTTGTTCTTTTTAGGAGATATGATAGTTAGATCTTTCCAGATAATAATGAATAGAAGCTTCCTTTTATTTTACAAATGGTTGTTTCATCTCCCTTCCTAGTCCTGTGACATCGCCAATTCTGATTTTTTTAATATTATCAAGTGGCTTGTTAAATGTCTTCAATGCAAATGGAAAAGTTAATTTTCAGAGCCAATTAGACACTTCTTTGTTCAAGTTATACAGTGTTTGGTATTTAATTGGGCCCCCAAATGTATGCTTTTCACATACTGCAGAATAAACTGTGCTACTCGAAAAGACAGCAGAGATGTGCAAGACCTTTTGACTCACCTGGCAGGACTGGGTGAGTCCTTGGGATTCTTAGCTGTCTTGGACAGTCTATCAAAAAGACCTGGATTCACTTTTCAGCACAACTGCTACCATCTACTGAGCACCTGTTATGCTATCTAAAGTCACCTCCTGCTTGTGTGTCTTCAGGCCAGTTCCATGGACACAATGGGAACATCGATTTTTTAAATTAAGGAGAAATAGTACCTACCCCAGAGAGTAGTGGTGAAGATTCAACAATAGTACCTGTAAATTGCTCAGCCAGTGCCTAGCCCAGAGTGAGTTCACAATAAAGAGTTACGATTATGATTATAGCTCAGTCAGAAGTAATTACGAGTCATGACCTTCCCCATTTTAAGAAAAGTGTCTTTGTGTTCACACCTAGAATTGTGGGGCTACATTTTGCTGTAGCCCCTAAGAGAGGAAATTCAGCTGTTTAAACATATTCTGAAGATTTTACTCAGCCCCAGGCACTCTTCCAGACACTGTAGTATACAGAAGGAGTATGACTGGCCCTTGCCTTCAAGGAGCCAGAAGAGTGGCTTCTAATACACTGAACTTAAATCCTTCATTGTTTACTACAGTTCTGAAACATAGATAGTACTTAGTACTTCCTGGTTTCAGCTGAGACTTGGAGAAATAAAACAACTAATTTAAGCTCTTAAAAGGCAGAGAGGAGATTTGAATCTTGGATCTGTTCAGTTGAAAGCTCTATAAACTTTCTATTGCCCCAATATCTTATTTAACCTTCGTATCAACCTAATCGGTAAGAATTATTGTAAACCCTATATTGTTACTCTCATGCCATTATAGAGACCCTAATATGTACAAGCCTTGGTCCTAGAAATTCAAAGAGGAACAAAATATGACCTCTTCCCTCAAGAGTTGACACTTAATAGGGATGCCTGCTAAACGACACAGTTGTGTACAAGGCGCTGCAGGAGGGACATCAAGGGAGGCTTCACAAATGTTAGGAAGCTTGGAAGACAGTCAAAGGAGAAAACAGACTTAGAAAGGTACACAGATGGTATGTGACCAAGCCCAAGATTTGAACCCAAATCTGCCTGGCCTCAATTTTTGCTCCATTATACCACCATTCCCAAGGCCACTTTCTAACACTGTCATTTAACTTCCATGAGCCTTTGTTTCTTCATCTATAAAGTGGAAATATATGTATACTTCCCTCAAAGGGTCATTTAAGAGGCTTTACTCAATGTAAAGTGCCCAGTACTAACTCTGCCTGGCAAAATACATGCTCAGTAAGTAGCTATAATAATTATTCAACTAATAATCATATTAGCAAAGCTTTAATGATACCAGAGCTACCTTTTCAGTATTGGGAATCCTATAGAGCTACAGGGCAACTCAAAAGGAGTGAGATCTGCTGGTTCAGAGAAATTCAGAGGACTTTACTGAACAATGTTCCATCAGAGGTAAGTAATGCCTGACCCCAGCTTGAAGGAACTTCCTTCTGCTGTCTTATGATATAGTCTCCAGTATCCTTCTAATTTTACCCCTCCCATCACAGGACAGACCACATCCCATCCACAAGGTGGCCAGAGGGGTCTTAATCTTTCCTTCCACATCCCAGGATCGATGACATCATTCCATACTTCCAGTTTGGCAGGAAGCTTTGAAGATCTCAGCTTGCCTAAATTTTCTATCTGGGTGGAAAGTCTCAAAGGCATACGGAAGCAATTACTTAGGGCAACAGAAGGAAGGTAAAGGAATTGATGACACACAAGTCTGAGCATTCAAGGTTATAGAACCATGTGGAGATGATCTCAGATATTGGGTGGAAAATGGAATGCAGGACATAGGAAAGAGTGTTCTGCCTAACTGCATTCACTCCAAGTCCATTTGGATATTAGACTACCCTAAAATTAACAGTCTTCTGGGGCACCAAACCTCTGCAACCTTAACTCATTAATATTCCCCAACAAACACCTCACATTGTGCTTGAAAGTGTTTTCTAAGCAACTCTGGACACTACACAGACATTATGTCATCTGATCTTCACCACACCCTGTGAGCCAGCAGGACCAGGTGGTTCCCTCCCCATTACTGCCTCTAAGAAAAACAAGTCTCAGCAGGACGAAGCGCCACACCCTCAGTCACACAGCTAAGTGGCTGGTGGAGCTGGGGTGAGAAGGCAGGACTCCTGAATCCTCCCAATTTCTACCCCTCTTCAGCTACAGTCTCTGCCAGTATGGCTGAGAGGATGTAAAGGAAGGATTCTTAACAATTTTTGGTGCATGGGAAGCCTGGTGAAGCCTGTGAATGCTTTATCAGAATAGCTTAAAATACATGAAACAAAATACAAAGGAAACCAACTATATTGAAATACCTTTATCGAAAAACATTTGTGACATAATAACATGTGCTCCTGTAGCACATTAAATAGCAGTGTGTAATGACAGGTCTAATAGCTACTATTCTTTTGAAGTATATGAACACAAATATTTCAAAAAATCTGCAATAATGTGTGATAAGATAATATCTGTGAAAAAGTCACAGGGACTGCTAATGCCTCTGTACTTCATTGCCTACATTTATAATGGAAGAAAACACTAAGTTTCAGTTAAAGGTTAGTGAAAATATAAATGTATTTTTCCATCCAAATTCACATGCTTCCTAAATTCTACCCACAGTCTCTAGGTTAAAAAAACAAGACAAACAAACAAAGAAACTCCTAAAATAGGAGGTTGATGAAATATAAAGAGAGTGCCCCCAAAGTGAGGCCAGGATGAATTTCATTAAATACAGTAATATTTATAAATTAGAACAGTGCCCATCACAAAGAAGCGATAAATTTTATAAATGATAAAGATACTGATTCTTTGTACTTTTGAAATGGTGTAATTCTAAGTCAATGCAAAACTGGCAGGAGGGCCCCTCAAGCCTGTATTTCTGGATGAGGAAGTGACAGATGAGCCTCAATGTGAGCAAACACAAAGTACTGCATTTAGGAGAAAATGAGCCAAATGCGATATTCACAAGATGTTAGTCTCCAAACCATCAGTTCTGGCACAAGAAAGTGATCTGGGAGTTGTTGGAGAGAAGTCCCTGAAGACATCTGTCCAATGTGTGATTAGAATCATAAAAAGGCAACAAATTCTAAACATGCTAAAAAATAGAAACAAAACATAAGATATTATATTATCTCCATTTTTTTTCAAGTTTTGTACCCACACCCATAAAACTGTGTTTCCATGTGGCTGGACCTTAAGAGTTGAAACTCCACACTTCAATTCCAATGTTGTTCAGGTGCTTACTCCAAATGTTCAAAACATTCTGCTCGCCAGTAGGGGCTACAAGGATGAATATGACAGGGTACCTGCACTTGAGGAGTTTGAAGATGAGCTCTAAGAATTAAGGCTGGTGGGTTTTGAGTATTAAAAAAATATGTTCTGCCCTGTGGATCAAAACTATATAGTCCAAAAGAGAAAAACCTGTACTGTTAAATTAATTGTTTTTCACATAATAAGCTCCCTCACCCTCCCTTCCCCCTGGTCTGTCTGTCTCTGTCTCTCTCTGTCTCTCTGTCTCTCTCTCTGTCTCTCTCTCTCTCTCTCTCTCTCTCTCTCTCTCGCTCTCTCTCTCTCACACACACACACACAGGTGTGTGCAGCACTAGGTAACACTGATATTATGATCTTTCCTTGTTTATTCAGCAAGAGAAGTCATTGAGGTATTTGAGTTTACCAAGTAACTCAAACGTGCATCTTCCAGTACCAATCTTATTTTGAAATCTTTTTCAATGAAAATGTTTCTAAGATATTATACATCCATTCCTGTACTGTTAGAGGGTTCTACACCTGTCCTGACCTTACTATGATAGCTCCATATTGAGTCATCACAATGACTATTAACTAAGAACATAAAGTTATGAGAAAACTGCTGAGAAAGAATATCCTTCCCACTAACTCAACTATACATGGGACAGTGAAAGGGCTGATTCCCTGATAAACATCCTTCCTCATTAAATGGCTAAAATCAGCCTCCAGTAGCCTTAACTACCTAACCCAGGCTTACCACTCTAGAAATGCTGGGGCTAAGAGATGCTCACCGGACCACTAGCAGAGATGTTACTCTGAATCTCAATTGTCTAAAGGGCTAAAGGTGCCTACCCCCTCTGCTGGCCTAACAGCCTAGGGAAAAGCAGGCATTATTGGCTCACCATTCTCCAGCCTCTGCCCAAATATGCTAGTGAGACATACTAGCACAAAATGGCAGTCTGGTTTATCAGACAGCTAAGTCAGGAGAATTGGAGCTCCTGGTTTTGCCACTGACCCTGAAACTTTAGGCAGGTCATTCAACCTCTGGGTCCCATGAGTGGGAGAGCAGGAGAGAGGATGCTGGCACTGCTGGCTAGATTCTTCTTTATTACTCACCTAACAGAACCAAATACATCCATGATAGCATCCATCAGCCTGTGGTGGCCAAGACTGGTGAGCATTGCATTCTGGCCCAGTGTTCAGAAAGTGACTCTGCACTGTTATTAATTTGGCAAGCCAGTGATAGTGCAGGGCCTGTGACACTCAAGAGTCCTGAGGGACAAGGGTGGAGGGAGGTACAGAGTCACTTCTTTGCCACCAGCTGGCATGTGGACCCTTCAGCAGCTGTATTCACCCCTTCTGCCCCCCATGGCCCATGACTCCCTCCTTCTTCATTTGGAAGGACACAGGAACAAAATAAGAGCATACCTACTGCATACAACAAGCCCCAAGGCCAATCTGGAATAAGACTATGATCACCTTAGCATAAATCTCTGCTGGACCCAGCACTGGAAACAAAACCTTTAGCAGCAAGTGATTCAGCTGGTACCTATCCTTGAGGCTGTCCTCTGTAGTGGAGTAAAGGAGGCTTGGTGAATCACTCTGACTCCCAAAGCAGGCTGTTCTCATCCCACTCACTCATAGCGACAATGCTGTAATATAAAAATCCCAGCTCACATTCACAGGGAAGCTGGTATGTCTCACTCACATAAAGGCTATTGGTCCAGAAGTGCACACTTCAGAATAGGATTGAGTGACCCCTCTGGCTTTTCATTTCTCTCAGAAACATCAGGATAGGCTTACAGGGCATCAACATACACTTTGGTTCCTAATAGATGTTACCCTGGATGTAAGGCTACAGATCTCAAGAGGTACAAATTCTTTCCAAGTTCTCCTCCCATCTCTTACTTTTCTAGCTGGTCCCTGCTGAGTGACTAATACGCATGTCATGTCACCTTCTAACAGCCAATCTCATAGGCTCTTGCTCTTCTTAGCCCTAAGGACCTTCCTTCCCTTGTCAGCAAGCTGAGAGGAGGTGCTCTGCTCTCCCCAGGGCTAAGACTCAACCAGTTTCGATTGGATGCAGGTAGTTGCCTCATGGTTCTCATGGATCCCCTGGCACATAGGCAATCGTGTTGTCCTCATTGTCCCTAGAGAGCAGCATTTGATGTGGTCAAGCAAAGCCATCCTCAAGGTACCATTCTGCTCAGGAGAAAAGGGAATGCCAAAGTCTCAACCAGGGACCACAAAGCAAACAGGATTGACTGAGTCCCCTAGTCCTGAAAGTTCCTTAAAAACATCCCCCAAAAAGGGAAAAGCAAAACAAAAACTGAAAATGAAAAATTTATGCTATCCTCCAATATTCACAGCAACATTATTTACAATTGCCAAGACATGGAAATGACCTAAATGTCCACTGAAAGATGAATGGATAAAGAAGATGCAGTACGTATGTGCAATGGAATACTACTCAACCATAAAGAAGAAGGAAATTTTGCAGCAATGTGGATGGGCATGGAGAGCACTCCACTCAGTGAAATAAGTCAGACAGAGAAAGACAAATACTGTATGATATCACTTATATATGGAATCTAAAAAATATAAACTACTGAATATATCAAAAAAGAAGTAGACTCATAGAACAAACTAGTGGTTATGGGGGGAGGGGCAATATAGAGGTGGGGAAGTGGGAGGTACAAAGTGTTGGATGTAAGATAGGCTCAAAGATATATTGTACAACACAGAGAACGTAGCCAATATTTTGTAATAAGTGTAACAGAAAAGTAACTTTTAAAATTGTATAGGAGTTCCTGTTGTGGAGCAGTGGAAATGAATCCAACTAGGGACGATGAGGTTGCGGGTGTGATCCCTGGCCTCACTCAGTGGGTTAAGGATCTGGCATTGCCGTGAGCTGTGGTGTAGGTCACAGATGTGGCTCAGATCCCACGTTGCTGTGGCTGTAGCATAGGCCAGCAGCTGTAGCTTCGATCTGACCCCTAGCCTGGGAACCTCCATATGCCACAGGCGTGGCCTTAAAAAGCAAAAAAAAAAAAGGGGGAGGTATAAAAATTTTAATGGAGGTCATAAGATATATCACTCAAAACTGAAAAAGTTTTAAGAGGGCCAATGTTGCTAATATTAATTTTGGTGAGACATAAGGCCTAGGCTTGGACTTTCTAGGCAAAATGAAATGTTTCATCACCTTAAGGGAGCCAATTTAGGTTGTGTGTTGCGATGATTATATAAAATATATTCACTGATATTTAGAATTAAGTAATCCAAATGCAACTATATTTCACCTTCCTTCCCATTCTGTAAATACAATGTAGGAAAGATTAAAAGAGTTGAAGACTTAGATGTGAGGCTCTTAATAACCAGAAGGAGGTCTCATTAAAAAAAAAAGTCTATACTATCCTGAGCATAAGGAAACAGGCATATCCTCTCTGCTAGTGGGAGTGTGAACAGTGAAACCTTTCAGAATGGAGAAGCCTTAAAAAAGTGCAGTCATGTGTTATTCTAAAAATTTCACTTCTAGAAATCTATCCCTAAAAAAAATAGCAGAGAAAAGTGCTAAGATGAATGTAACAAGGATATTGAATTACAAATAATTAGAAACAATCCAGATGGGCAAAATAAGAACCAAGAGAATACCTTATAGCCATTAGAGCTGATGTCAGACGGCGGCAAGATGGCAGAGGAGTAAGAGGGTCACGCTCACCCTCTCCCACAAATACATCAAAAAACACATCTAAATATAAAACAACTTGGACAAAACATCATTTGAATGCTGCTTAATTTAAACCTCCAAAAACTGCAAGAAACTCTTGAAATAACTGAGTAGAGCAACAGAAGAAAAAAAAAAAAGAGAGAGAGAGAGAGAGAAAGAATCAGGACGGCATCCAGCACTCCAGGGAGGGAGCTGTGAAAAAGAAAAGGAACCCACACCCTGGGAAGCCACCTAACAGATGATCAACGGAGCTAGAGGACCTGAGAAAACCGCAGCAGCTGGATTGAGAATGGAAAAGCGGAGTTAGAGACTCACACAGACGACCTGAATACCGGCACAGACACCACAGCCTGAGGCGACGGGCGGTGCCTGGGAGCTGAGACATAGGCTCCTGAGGTTAGTCCCTGGGAGAGGGCAGAGGTCAGTGGTGGTTGCAGAGATAGGCTAGGGAACAGTGCACGGGAGGGAGGGCGATACTCTATGGACTGTGGAGTGTAAAGTCAGGACAGAGGGAAGTCTGGTCCCGCAGGGGAGGCAAGCCTCCATTGTCGGGGAGGAGAAGAGGAGGAGGGGCTGACTGCCATAGGAAGCACCTTGAACTAGCATGGAGGGCGGGGAGGCGGAGCCTGTGCCACAGAGACAACAGTGGCAGTGGGGCGGAGCCAGTGGAGGCAGCATTGGTGGCGGCAGGGACGGAGCCCATGCCTTGAAGCCCGTGGAGTCAGCATTGACAGTCGGGCAGGGCCCTGTGCCAGGTCGTGGAGCCAGGAACCTGTGCCAGCCCACAGAACTAGCATCTC
This sequence comes from Catagonus wagneri, assembly GCA_004024745.2. Lineage (NCBI taxonomy): Eukaryota > Metazoa > Chordata > Mammalia > Artiodactyla > Tayassuidae > Catagonus > Catagonus wagneri. The sequence continues at coordinate 35,371,321 of PVHT020000015.1, read as the reverse complement.
TGGTGGGCGGAGCCCTGTGCTACCACACGGAGCCAGCACCAGCCCCGCAGAGCCAGCCTCTGCAGGGGGGCGGAGCACTGCACCAGGGGGCGGAGCACTGCGCCAGCCGCCATTGCCAGGAGCCCGCACCAACCCACGAGCAAGCATCAGCAGAGGGGCGGAGCCAATGCCAGCCTGCTGAGCCAGCCTCTGACAGGTACCCCTGTGGTTCCAATCACCTCAAAGAGGACTTTGCAATCAAACACTAGCTGTTGTGGCTCTCACTCCCCTAGGAAATCATACTTCCTGCTGCTGCTACTGCCAATTGCTCTGGACACCTGGTAGATCTGCCTAGAGCTCATGACCACTTCCCAGGGCCTGGCAACTAGGAGTAGCCAGCGCCACCTTCCTGCAATTGAGAGCCCAGAGACTAGGCACCAACTGTTGACCTTAGCCATTTCTTCGTTCTCCCAGAGAACACTCAGAGCACCATTGAGATAACAGCCTGCTCACTCCAAAGAAAAAGACACCAAATATTCAAACTCCCACACCAAAAATAAATAGTAAGCCCACCAAAAAAATACAAAGGGGTGCTCCTGCCTATAAGTGGCCTTACAAGACTACAGTGTGGCTTCCCCAAACTCACAGAGAAAGAAAACCACAAGCAAGATGAAGAAGCTCAAAAACCATCCCCAGTTAAAAGAACAGGACAAGTTATTTAAATCAGCCAACAATGAAACTGACCTCTGCAGTCTGACAGAAATGGAGTTCAGAAGGGAGGTAATGAAATTACTTGAAGAATTAAGGCTGAATATCCAGGAATTAAGAGAAGATGCAAACAGCAACGCAGATTCCCTTAGAAAGGAACTAGAAAACATAAGGAGGAGCCAAGAAAAGCTAGAAAACTCACAACGGATATCACAGAAATACAAAAAACCATGAGAGAATACTATGAACAACTGTATGCCAACAAATTTGATAACCTAGAAGAAATGGACAACCTTTTAGAGACTTAAACCCTCCCAAAACTGAATCAAGAAGAAATAAATCAACTGAACAGACCAATCACTAGAAATGAAATTGAGTATGTCATCAAAACACTCCCTACAAATAAAAGTCCAGGACCAGATGGCTTCACAGGTGAATTCTACCAAACATACAAAGAGGAACTCATGCCCATCCTCCTTAAGCTTTTCCAAACAGTTGAAGAAGGAACACTCCCAAAAGACATTCTATGATGCCAACATCACCTTAATTCCAAAACCAGACAAAGACACCACAAAAAAAGAGAACTATAGGCCAATATCTTTGATGAATATAGATGCAAAAATTCTCAACAAAATTTTAGCCAACCGAATCCAACAGCATATCAAAAAGATCATACACCATGATCAGGTGGGATTCATCCCAGGTGCACAAGGATGGTTCAACCTATGCAAATCAATCAACGTCATATGCCACATTAACAAAAGAAAAGTCAAAAACCACATGATCATCTCAATAGATGCAAAAAAAGCATTTGACAAAGTCCAACATCCATTTATGATCAAAATTCTTACCAAAGTGGGAATACAGGGAACATTCCTTAACCTAATAAAGGCCATATATGAAAAACCCACAGCAAGCATAATACTCAACGGCAAAAAGCTGAAAGCCTTCCCACTAAAATCTGGAACAAGACAAGGATGCCCACTCTCGCCACTCTTATTCAACGTAGTATTGGAAGTCCTAGCTACAGCAATCAGACAAACAGAGGAAATAAAAGGCATCCAAATAGGAAGAGAAGAGGTAAAACGGTCACTGTATGCAGATGACATGATACTATATATAGAAAACCCCAAAGACTCAACCCCAAAATTACTTGAACTGATCAACAAATTCAGCAAAGTAGCAGGACATAAGGTTAACCTTCAGAAATCAATCGCATTTCTGTATACTAACAATGAAATATTAGAAAAAGAATACCAAAATATTTTATCTTTTAAAATAGCACCCCAAAAAGTCAAATACCTGGGAATAAACCTGACCAAGGAGGTGAAAGACTTATATGCAGAGAACTACAAAACATTAATCAAGGAGATCAAAGAAGATACAAAGACATGGAGAGATATTCCATGCTCATGGACTGGAAAAAAAAGTAATATTGTAAAAATGGCGATACTACTCAAAGCAATCTACAGATTCAATGCAATCCCTATCAAACTACCCATGACATTCTTCACAGAACTAGAACAAACAATCCAAAAATTTATATGGAACTACAAAAGACCCAGAATTGTCAAAGCAATCCTGAGGAACAAAAACCAAGCAGGAGGTATAACTCTCCCAGACTTCAGGCAATATTACAGGGCCACAGTAATCAAGACAGCGTGCTACTGGTACCAAAACAGACATACGGACCAATGGAACAGAATAGAGAACCCAGAAATAAACCCAGACACCTACGGCCAATTGATCTTTGACAAAGGAGGCAAGAACTTAAAATGGGAGATAGACAGTCTTTTCAGTAAGCGTTGCTGGGAAATTTGGACAGCTGCATGCAAATCAGTGAAACTAGAACATGCTCTCACACCGTGCACAAAAATAAACTCTAAATGACTTAAAGACTTAAATATAAGACAAGACACCATTAAACTCCTGGAAGAAAACATTGGCAAGACATTCTCTGACATCAACCTTCCAAATGTTTTCTCAGGTCAGTCTCCCAAAGCAAAAGAAATCAGAGCAAAGATTAACCAATGGGACCTAATCAAGCTGACAAGCTTTTGCACAGCAAGGGAAACCAAAAAGAAAACTAAAAGACAACTTATAGAATGGGAGAAAATTGTTTCAAATGATGCCACTGACAAGGGCTTAATCTCTAAAATATACAAACAACTGACGCAGCTCAACCGCAAAAAAGCCAACAACCCCATTGAAAAATGGGCAAAGGACCTGAGTGGACATTTCTCCAAAGAAGGTATACACACGGCCAACAAGCACATGAAAAAATGCTCAACATAATTGATGATTAGGGAAATGCAAATCAAAACTACCATGAGATACCACCTCACACCAGTCAGAATGGCCATCATTAACAAGCCCACAAACAACAATTGCTGGAGGGGGTGTGGAGAAAAGGGAACCCTCCTGCACTGTTGGTGGGAATGTAGGCTGGTACAATCACTGTGGAAAACAGCGTGGAGGTACTTTAGAAAACTATACTTAGAACTACCATATGACCCACCAATCCCACTCTTGGGCCTATATCCAGACAAAAATTTCCTTGAAAAAGACACTTGCACATGGATGTTCATTGCAGCACTATTCACAATAGCCAAGACATGGAAACAACCCAAATGTCCATCGACAGATGACTGGATTAGGAAGATGTGGTATATATACATGATGGAATACTATTCAGCCATTAAAAAGGATAAAATAATGTCATTTGCAGCAACATGGATGGAATTAGAGACCCTCATACTGAGTGAAGCAAGTCAGAAGAAGAAAGACAGATGCCATATGATATCTCTTATAACTAGAGTCTAATATACTGCACAAAGGAACCTTCCAACAGAAAAGAAAATCACGAACTTGGGGAACAGACTTGTGGTTGCCAAGGGGGTGGAGGAGGGGGTGGGAGGGAATGGGGTTAACTAGTGCTTTGGTGATGGAAAAGCAAGGAGATCCAGCTGTATAGCACAGGGAACTATGTCTAATCACATGTGCCAAATCCATATACGTATATGTAACCGGGACACCACACAGTGCAGTTGGAAAATTTGACAGAAATCTGTAAACCAGCTATAATGCAAAAATAAAAAAAAAATAAAGCTGATGTCAACTTGGGAAATATTCATGATATGTTTATTGTTAAGTAAGAAAAGTAGGCTATTTCATATCTGCACAGCATGATGTAAGTTTTATTTAAAATATGTAAATATATATGTAGATATGCTTCTGGACACATGCAAAGAAAGGGCTGATACCAAATTGTTAGCTGTGGCTGTCTCCAGATGGTAGATAGACATGGAAGGATTTTTTTTCTGTTGTTATGTTTTCCAAGTGTCTTATATTGAATATGCATTACCTCTGTAATTAGAAAAAAAAGATTATTAAAAGAATATTTAAATGCAGAAGCAAAGAACAGTTTTCAGACTGTACAGTGAAAGAGGTTCTACGCCTATGATTTAGGGTTTCCATCTTCATCTTTTAAACCAAGAAGCCATCTCTCCCTGGAGGTATATCTCTTTACAGGTAAAGAGCTCCATCCTCTTTTTCTCGTTTGCTTCTTATCTGTGGTAGGTTAGGAACCATATCATTAAGCCTGGAAACAACTTAAAATAAGAGACAACTGAGTAAAGACCTGAAAGTTAAATGAGAGAAAATCATTGATTTGCAACACAAATTTTTACACCCACTTGTACAACTTTCATATCAGCTCAATTGTATGTCACACCTAAAAGCAAAACATTTAACCTGACATTCAGGAATCTTCATGTTTTAGCCCCAGATATCATTTCTAATCTTATTTCTCACTTACACCACCATTCACACAGACTACTTAAGCTTAACTGAACTCCCTGTGCTTCCTCCTACATCCACAAGTCCAAATACAACCCATTCTTCAAGTCCTCACTCAAATGCTACCTCCTCCAGTAAGCCCTCCTGGATTCCCCTTATTCCCTTCCCATATCGAATGAACTTTCCCTTCTTTGAGTTCCCAAGAACCCTTTATCTGTATCTCTAATATAAGACTTAACAACCAACTGTCTATCTTGTGGTATGATCATGTACCTGGCATCCTCCCCACAAGGGCCATATCTAATTCATTAATTCACTCAGCCAGTACTTATGGAGCACATACTACATGCTGAGAATTATTCTAGGCATTGATGATATAACAATAATCAAACAATACTCCTTGACCTTACTGAGTTTATGTTCTAGTAAGGGGCTTTCTCTTAGGTCAGGTTGCCATAATAAAATACCACAGACTATGACTTAAATGTAGAAATGTACTTATATCTCACAATACTGAAAGCTGGAAAGTGCAAGATTGAGGTGTGGATTGATTTAAGTTCCCCAGAGAGGACTTTCCTCCCATCTTGCAGATATAAGACATCTGAATATATCTCTGTGAGGGAGAAGGAGAGAGAGAAGCAAACTCTCTAGTGTCTCTTTTCATAAGGGCACTAATCCCATCACAAGGGCCGCACCCTCATGACCTCTTCTAAACCTAATTATCTACCAATGGCATCATTTCTAAATAGTATCACATGGGGGGGGGTAGGCCTTCAACATATAAACTTTTAAGAATACAGTCCAGTCCATAGCAAGAAGTAGTCAATTATACAGTACACAAGAAGGTGCTAAGGGTCAGGGAAAAAGATAAAGAAGGGAAAGAGAATAGGGAATGTTGGTGGGGGTATTTAATTTTAAATAGGATAATATTTGAGTACTCAAGAAAACATAATTTCCTTAAAGATAAGGAAATGAGTTATATATGTATATGGAAGGGGAGTGTTCTTGCAGAGGGAAATGCAAGTGCAAAGACCCTGAGGCAAGAGCTTACCTGAAGTAGTCAAGGAGCAGCAAGGAGCACAGTGTTCCCAGAACACTGGAATAAAGGGGAGAGTAACAGATGAGAACAGAAAGATAACAGGGGTCCAGATCCTGTAGGCCAATATAGGCTACCATAATGACTTTAGCGTTTATTCTGAGTGAAAAGCAGAACCACCATAGGGTTTTGTGCAGAGGAGAAACATAAGATAACTAGCATTTTCAAAGGATCGCTCTGGATGGAGAGTAGATTATAAGTGGTAAGGGAGGAAATAGGGAGACCAGTTGGAGGTTATTGCAGTTATCCAGGCAAAAAACAAATAAAGGCATTTTCAAACCATGGTGGTAGAATGGGAAGTAATGAGAAACAGAAAAATTCCAGATATAGTTTGAGGATGCAAAATAACTTAATATACAATATAAGGGAAAGAGTGGTGTAAGGAATGAAGCTTCTTGGTCTGGGCAGCTAGAATTTACTGAGATGGGGGAGGTTATGAAAGGAGCAGATTTGGGAAAGAAGAACAGATTTGGACATGTTAACTGTGAGATGTCCATCGCTCTTTAAGGTAGAAATCTCAGGAGAGCAGTTGGACAAAGGAAACTAAAAGTCAGAAGAAATCCAAGATAAGGAAATACAATTGAAATCATCAGCTTTTAGATGGTATTTAAAGCCTTGAAACTAAATGAGATCACCAAGGGAATGATCAGAGCCTAAGGACTGAGTCCAAGATTAAAAGGTCATAGCTATTTTAAAAATCAGCAAGTGATACTGAAAAGGAGCATTGAAAACCAAAAGAATGTAGCATCCTAGAACACAAGTAAAGAAAGTATAGGAATGAGGAAAGAGTGCATGTTTCAAATGCTGCTGAAAAGTCAAGTAATGTGAGAACGGACCACTGGATTTTGCAATGCGGGGTGAGGGGCACTGCTGACCTTGCAGGATGGGAAGGATGGGAGGAAAAGCCGGACTGGAGGGGGTTTCAGAGAGAATAAATAGATGAGGCTGAAGGGGGAAATCGAGTCAAGAGAGGATTTCTTTTAAGATAGAAAAATGACAATATTATTGCAAGCTGCTGAGAATAATCAAGAAGATGGGGGAATGTTCAGTAAATGAATTTCAAAAAGGGAAGAATTTCAAAAAGAGAAATAAGTAAAAAATAAAAGGAGAAAAGTAGGGCAAGTGAAAAGGAGAAGGGAGGCAGCAAGGGAAAGAGAGCCAGAGAGAATTAAACTTTTAAAGTTGCAGGTATAAAAGGTAATCTTGTCGAGTTAAATATGAGATTGGATTAAGATGGTGGAATAGAAGGACTGGAGCTCAACTTCTCTCAAAAGAACAACAAAATTACAACCAAATCCCAAGCAACCTTCAACCAAATGGACTAGAAACTTTCAAAAAGTTATCCTACTCCAGAAGACAAAGAGGAGACAACATCAAGAGGTAGGAGGGGCAATTACACGATAGAAGCAACCCCATACCTCCCGGGGCGGGGAAGCCCCACAGACTGGAAAGTAACTGTATCACAGAGACCCACCTACAGGACTGAGAGCTCTGAGCCCCAGGTCAAATCCCCATGGCTGGGGGGGGGATCTGGCACAGGGAGAAGGAGCCCCCAGAGAATCTGGCATTGAAGGCCAGTGGGGCTTGTGTGCAGGAGCTCCACAAGATTGGGGGGAAAAAGAGATGCCATTCTTGAAAGGTGCACACAGACTTTCACGTGTACTGGGCCCCAGGGCAAAGCAAAGTCTCTACAGGAATCCGGGTGGACCCTGACTGCAATTCG
>PVHT020000015.1:35339942-35360499 GCA_004024745.2 Catagonus wagneri | reverse complement strand
CCAGTAAAGGCATATATACAGTAAAGATATGAAATCATCCATGCAAAATTGCAATACCAAAACCAGAAATCGTGAGAAGAGAGCACAAATGCAGGTCACTGGAGACGCACTTGCAATTAAGAAACCAACAACTTAAAACAATCTCGTTTATATATAGACTCCTATATCAAAACTTCAGGGTAACTGCAAACCAAAAATCCACAATTGATACACAAACAAATAAGAAAAATCAACTCAAATATAACATTAAAGATAGCCATCCTGTGAGAGGAGACAACAAGAGAAGAAGGGAAGAAAAAAGAGCAACAAAAATCTAAAACAGTTAATAAAATGGCAGTAAAAACATACTTATCAATAATTACCTTAAATGTCACTGGACTGAATGCCCCAACCAAAAGACATAGACTAGTTGAATGGATACAAAAACTAGGCCCATATATATATGCTGTCTTCAAGAGACCCACTTCATTTCTAGGGACACATACAAATTGAAAGTGAGAGGATGGAAGAAAATATTCCATGCAAATGGGAATCAGAAGAAAGCCAGAGTAGCAATACTCATACCAGAAAAAATAGACTTTAAAATGATGAACATTTTAAGAAACAAGGAAGGGCACTACATAATGATCACAGGATCAATCCAAGAAGAAGATATAACAATTTTAAATATCTATGCACCCAACATGGGATCACCACAATACATAAGGCAACTACTAACAACCTTAAAAGGAGAAATCAACAATAACACAGTCATAGTGGGGGACTTTAACACCCCGCTTACAGCAATGGATAGATCATCCAGACAGAAAATCAATAAGGAAACACAAGCCCTGAATGAAGCATTAGACCAGATGGACTGAATAGATATTTATAGGACATTCCATCCAAAAGCATTCTTCTCAAGTGCCCATGGGACATTCTCTAAGATTGATCACATCCTGGGCTACAAATCAAGCCTCAGTAACTTTAAGAAAATTGAAATCATATCAAGTATCTTCTCTGGCCACAATGCTATACGGCAGGAAATCAACAACAAGATAAAAACGGCAAAAAATACAAACACTTGGAGACTAAACAACATGCTACCAAACAACCAATGGATCACAGAAGAAATCAAAGAGGAAAGTTAAAAATACCTAGGAGCATATGACAACAAAGATAGGACACTCCAAAACCTCTGGGATGCAGCAAAAGCAGTTCTAAGAGGAAAGTTCATAGCATTACAAGCCTACCTCAGGAAATAAGAAAAAGCTCAAATAAACAACCTAACTTTACATCTAAAGCAGCTAGAGTGGGAAGAACAGACAAGATCTAAAGTTAGTAGAAGAAACGAAATCATAAAGATCAGAGCAGAAATCAATGAAATAGAAACAAAGAAAACCACAGAAGAGAACAATGAAACTAAAAGCTGGTTCTTTGAAAAGATCAACAAAATTGATAAACCCTTAGCCAGATTTATCAAGAAAAAAAGAGAGAGGACACAAATCAATAAAATTAGAAATTAAAACAGAGAAGTAACAACGGACATCACAGAAATACAAAGGATCATGAGACTACTATATGCAACTATACAGCAACAAAACGGAAAACCTAGAAGAAATGGGCACATTCTTAGAAAAACACAATCTTCCAAGACTAAACCAAGATGAAATAGAAAAGACGACTAGACCAATCACAAGTTCTGAAATTGAAACTGTGATTAAAAAACTTCCAACAAACAAAAGTCCAGGACCAGATGGCTTCACAGGAGAATTCTATCAAACATTTAGAGAAGAGCTAACACCTATCTTTCTGAAACTCTTCCAAAAAATTGCAGAGGAAGGGACACTCCCAAACTCATTCTGTGAGGCAACCATCACCCTGATAGCAAAACCCGACAATGATATCACAAAAAAAGAAAATTACAGGCCAATTTCACTGATGAATATAGATGCAAAAACCCTCAACAAAATACTAGCCAACGAAATCCAGCAATACTTTAAAAGGATTGTACATCACGATCAAGTGGGATTTATCCCAGGGATTCAAGGATGCTTCAATATCCGTAAGTCAATCAGTGTGATACACCACGTTAGCAAACTGAAGAATAAAAACCATATGATCCTCTCAATAGACACAGAAAAAGCCTTTGACAAAATCCAACACCCATTTCTGATAAAAATCCCTTCAGAAAGTGGGCATAGGGGGAACCTACCTCAACATAATAAAGGCCATCTATGACAAACCCAGAGCTCACATCATCCTCAGTGGTGAAAAGCTGAAAGAATTCCCACCGAGATCAGGAACAAGACAGGGATGTCCACTCTCACCACTACTATTCAACATAGTTTTGGAAGTCCTAGCCTCAGCAATCAGAGAAGTAAAAGAAATAAAAGGAATCCAAATTGGACAGGAAGAAGTAAAATTATCACTATTTGCAGATGACAAGATACTCTACCTAGAGGATCCTAAAGGCTCTACCAGAAAACTGTTAGAGCTCATCAATGAATTTTGCAAAGTCGCAAGATACAAAATTAATACACAGAAATCAACTGCATTTCTATACACCAACAACAAAAGATCAGAAAGAAAAATTAGGGAAGCAATCCCATTTACCATCGCATCAAAAAGAATCAAATACTTAGGAATCAACCTACCTAAAGAGACAAAAGTCCTGTACTCTGAAAACTATAAGACCCTGATGAAGGAAATCCAGGATGACTTAAACAGGTGGAAAGACATACCATGCTCTTGGGTTGGAAGAGTCAATATAATCAAAATGACTGTACTACCCAAGGCAATCTACACATTCAATGCAATCCCTATCAAATTACCAAGGACATTTTTCATAGAACTAGAACAAAATATTTTAAAGTTTGTGTGGAAGCACAAAAGACCCAGAATAGCCAAAGACATTCTGAAAAAGGAAAATGGAGCTGGAGGAATCAGGCTCCCTGACTTCAGACTATACTACAAAGCTACAGTCATCAAAACCATATGGCACTGGCACAAAGACAGAAATAGAGATCAGTGGAACAGGATAGAAAGCCCAGAATTAAACCTACGCACTTACAGTCAACTAATCTAGGACAAAGGAGGCAAGAATATACAATGGAAAAAAGACAGCCTCTTCAATAAGTGGTGCTGGGAAAACTGGACAGCCACATGTAAAAAAATGAAATTAGAACACTTCCTAACACCATGCACAAAAATAAACTCAAAATGGATTAAAGATCTAGATATAAGGTCAGATACTATAAAACTCTTAGAGGAAAATATAGGCCCAACACTCTCCAACATAAATGACAGCAACATCTTCTCAGACCCACCTGTTAGAGTAATGACAATAAAAGTAAAAATAAACCAGTGGGACTTAATTAAACTTCAAAGTTTCTGCACAGCAAAGGGAACCCTAAACAAAACGAAAAGACAAGCCACAGAATGGGAGAAAATTTTTGCAAATGAATCAACTGACAGGGGATTAATCTCCAAAATTTACAAACACCTCCTACAGCTCAATACCAAAAAGCAAAGAACCCCATCAAAAAATGGGCAGAAGATCTAAACAGACAATTCTCCAAAGAAGACAAATGAAAAAAAAAAAAAAAACCACATGAAAAGATGTTCAACATCACTCGTTATTAGAGAAATACAAATCAAAACCACTATGAGGTACCACCTTACACCAGCCAGAATGGCCATCATCAAAAAGTCTACAAACAGCAAGTGCTGGAGAGGGTGTGGAGAAAAAGGATCCCTATTACACTGCTGGTGGGAATGTAAATTGGTGCAACCACTGTGGAAAACAATATGGAGATTCCTCAGAAAACTAAAAATAGAATTACCATGCCACTCCTGGGCATCTATCCAGAGGAAATCATGACTTGAAAAGACACATGTACTCCAGTGTTCATTGCAGCATTCTATACAATAGCCAAGTCATGGAAACAACCTAAATGCCCATTGACAGAGGAGTGGATAGCGAAAATATGGTACATACACACAATTGAATATTACTCAGCCATTAAAAGGAACGAAATAACAGCATTTATAGCAACATGGATGGACCTTGAAATTATCATGCAAAGTGAAACCAGTCAGACAATTAGACACCAACATCCAATGCTACCGCTTACATGTGGAAACTAAAAAAAGGACTCAATGAACTTCTTTGTAGAACAGAACTGACTCACAGACTTTGGAAAACTTGTTTCCAAATGAGACAAGTCGGGGGGTGGGGGGATGCACTGAGGGTTTTGGATGGAAATGCTATAAAATTTGGTTGTGATGATTTTTGTACACCTATAACTATAATAAAACTCATTAAGTAATGGGGGAAAAAAAGGTAATCTTGTCCACTAGGACTCTTTCTCTTGCCTAAGGGTGACTAAAGGGCACTTGAAGTGGCTTAGGCAAGAGGGATTTAGAGAAATGCTACAAGGATTGACATTATAATGTTAAGAGCATGGAACCTGACTACAAGAGCACAAGTCCTCATGTTGTGACCTTGGACAAGCTACTCAAGCTCCCCATGCCTCAGTTTCTTCCTCTGTAAAATAGGGACAATAACAGTATCTTCCTCATAGGCTTCTTATAAGGCTTAAACAAATCACCTGTAGTGCTTGGCCCACGACGTACATGTGAGTAATCATCATTACCATCTCAAGGAATCAAAGGCCAGGAATCCCTCTGGGCTTCAGAAACAACTAGACTAGAGCCACAGAATGATCCAGGCCTCTGCATGGCTCATGTCTCTACTCTCCTCTGCAGTATAACTTCATTCTTTCCTCTCACTGCTGTCACCAGTGACTCTACAGTGTCACATTTTAACAAAGTCAGTTACCCAGAGGAGGGATAACTGAGCTACTCTCTGATCTTAAATATGGAAACTCTGAGGAAGGGACTCATTGGCCAACTTGACCCAAGTGCCCAGACCAAGTAGCCATGGAACTAGTGTCATGTAATAAAATGGACACTTCTGGGGAACCATATAGGTGGATTGGGATGTTGAGTGGTGCCAAGGAAAAATGAAGGTGACTGGGGGGTGCTGGTGGGGGCATAAACTGGAAAGGATTGAGAAGGGAAGTGCTAGTCAGCCAGAAAGATGATTGCCACACCCTCCTCTCCCTACATCTCTCCTTAGTGCCACCTTCAGAGAAAGGTGAGCACAGGGAGAATATGAGGATCTTCCACGGAGATTCTACTAATAAGCAGAGGGTTCTTGCTGGTCCAGACCCTTGATAAACACTGCAACTTGGGTGTTAGGAGAAATGAGCCTCCCATTATAGGGAGTTTCCAGGATGCTTGCATATGCTGGCCACGACCCTTGACAAGTTGCAGTCTGGGTACTAGATCCCCGACTCCACTCTAGGCCCCAACATTTCAGCAAGATTATCCATCTGAGGATTGATGGTTGTCTCTGCCCAACTGAGGCTGATGTGTGTTCTGCCCTCCTTTCCTGATCTCCTTTGGCAGTCTCTGCTGCTTGCTTAAGCCCCCAAATTCTAAAACCACAGTCTTGCCAAGATGCAAGGTAATTAGAATGCCAGGCTGCATCACAGAGGAAACGCAAGTGAGAGCCAGGAGCTGGGCAGAAGGCTATTAAAGTTTGCTAGGCAGAAGATGATCAGGGCTTAGATCAGAGAGACAGAAATAGCACTGAGAAGAAGAAAAAGATCTGAGAGACATTCCACAAAAAAGTAAATGGAGAAGTGGTCTCAGGAGCATAACTTAGTTATATTTATCTAGTACAACTTTGTGTACTAAGAGAAAAGCATGAGAGAGTGTTTCAAAAAATGAGGTCATTACTAATATAAAGTTCAGCACAGCTGAAAGAAAGGAGAAATATGAGGCAATGCAGGTTTAAATGAAGTTTGGCACTGGTTGCCATGTCATGAATCTCAAGTATACAGGAATGGAAATATAGAATTAAAAAATTACCAAGAGTTGCATACCTAGCCTCCCAGACTTGATAATTTCTTCCATAACTTGTACCATTGGCTATGAAAGAATGCTGAGGAAGGGGAGAACGACGGGTTGTATAGCAATTATAAGAATAAAGACAAAATATAAAGTAAACGTATTATTCGAGGTTCTCCAGAGAAACAGAACCAGGAGGGGAGAGATATATAAAAAGAGATACATTATAAGGAATGAGTGTACATAACCATCAAGGCTGCAGAAACCATCCCATGATCTGCAGTCAGCAAGCTGGAGGCCCAGGAGAGCTGGTGGTATAGTTCCAGTCTGAGTCCAGAGGCCTGAGAGCCAGGAGGCCTGATGGTCCAACCCCCAGTCTGAGTCTGAAGGGCTGAGACCCAGGAGAACAGATGGTTTAGTTCCAGTCTGAAGGCCAGAGGGCAAGAGACCCAGAAAGAGCTAATATTTCCATTTGAGTCCAGCAGTAGGAAAAATCCAGGGTCCCAATTCTCTTACTTGTCGGAGGGTCAGGGTTTTTGTTCTATTCGGAACTTTAATTGATTTAGATGGGACCCACTCACCTTGGCAGGGCAATCTGCTTTACTCAGTCTGCTGATTCAAATACTAATCTCACTCAGAGACACTCTCACAGACACACCCAGAAATAACGTTTAATCAAATATCTGGACGTGCTGTGGCCCAGGAAAGTTGACACATAAAATTAGCCATCACAGTAAGCTGTCACCGCAAATGTTCCAGGTATAAAGCAACTTGACAGGACTGACACTGAGTGTTTACACCTCAAGTTTCTCCAATATTTGAAGTTTTATATAGTTTTATATCTATTATAGGTTCACGAGCCAAAATATTATTTTTACAATTCCCTCATTTAATCTAAGGAGATACTGAGAAACATAACAGCTTCTAGGTTGTGTGGGCCCAATCCTATATTACTACAAGTAAAGATGGCCTTTCCTTTCTGTACTGTCTCATTGAGTCCTGGCTTCCAGAAACTAGTCATCCGGGCTTGGACAATGCCTTCATTCATTCATTCATTCATTCATTTATTCATCAAATTGAGCACCAATGTGCCTACCATGGTTCTGGAAACCAGGAATACACATTTATGTTTTGTATAGATATTATATGCAAATATATAATATAAATAAAGTTAGATGATACGTGTTATGCAAAACTAAAGCAAGGAATACTTCTAAAGATGAGCGTATGCACCATACTGATAGGGGAAGGGCATTCCTCAGGAGGGAACAGCAAATATAAAAGCTCTGAGACAAGAAATTACCTGGTGTATGTGAGGAACATAAAAGCAGAGTGAATTTGGAGAGAATTACTAAGAGAGGAGGTCAGAGAGTTAACTGGGGGATGGGGGGCAGATCATGTTTGCCCTTATAGACCTTGACACCTTAATATCTTTGATGAGATGAAGACCACTGGGGATGTGGGGAGTTGGAGAGCCTACCCTGCAATGGGTAATTAAAAGACTCTCTATGGGAGCTTCACTGAGAACATCCTGCAGGGCTGAGGGAGGTAAGAGGGCACGAGAACACCAGTGAGGAAACTATTGCAGTTATCCAAAAGATAGATGATGGCAGCTTCAGGGCCAGAGCACTGGAGGCCAAGAGTGACCAAATACAAGAGACATATAGATATTGAAGCTGAAACCATCAGGATTTCCTGATGGATTGGCTGTGAAGTGTCCAAGAAAGAGAGGAGTCATGGGTGATTCAAGTTTGGGGCCTGAGCAACTAGAAGGATGGAGCGCTGTCTCCTGAAATGGGAAAGACTATGGGATGAGCAGATTTGAGTGGAAATTCAGTTTCTGACATGTTAAGTGTGAGACATCTACTACAAATCCAAGTGAAAATATTGAGTAGATGGGTATGTAAGTTGGAGTTCAGAGGAGAGGTCTGTGTTAGAAATATCCACTTGGGAGTTGCTAGCATATAGATGTTATTTAAAGATATAGTACTAGATGAAATCACAAAAGGAGTGGGCTTTGCTAGAGAAGAAAAGCAGTTCAAGGACTAAGCCTTGGGGCACCCCAATATTAACACATCGGGGAGGTGAATAAGAAATTGCAAAGGAAGCTGAGAAGGGGTAGACAGAAATGTAGGAGGAAACCATTTTAAGAGTTGTCTTGACCAAGTCTTTGCTCTATCTGCATGAAGAGCAACAGAACCTAGAGTGTGAACCGCAAAAATAAAAGAAGGAATGGATGAGTGAATGAATTAAAATCTCTCACCATCCTTGAGCTGCCTTTATGCACAGGCCAATATATTAAGTAGCTGCATCAACTTCAGGGGAATATCTGATGTCACTGGGCAATTTTGCCAAATGAAACATGCAGGCCGTCATTTGGAGCATTCCGTTTACTGTTGAACTCCCTCTTTCCTCCCCAAGTTCTAGGACTAAGTCCCGGGTTCTTATTTGGTCCATTTCTAGATTCCGTTTCACTTGACTCTCTGCCCAAGCCTGATCTCGGAAAATTAGCTCATACTGAAAAACTTAGGGAACTTCTTAATGAGCTCGATTTTCAGCTGTTAAACTTGATGGAACTCACAAAAATGTTGTAAAAAATCAACTGTGACAGCCCTGACAGGAGACGGAAAGGCCATTAGCAGCCCTTATTAGAAGTGAATGAATGCCGGTGCATACCTGATCTCCCCAAGCAGTAAAAGACTGGTGGTGTCACTGAGAAACAATCACAAAGGTAGGCTGAGGCAAAGATAAAAGGAAGGGGCTCTGTTTTCCTTTGCTCTTTACCTTCCACTTCTCTTACCACTAAGATACACTCATTATATAAACACCTCTGGTTAAAGAACTCAGAGAGAAAAAGCAAAAAGATCTTCGAACGTTATTTGCTTCTCTAGATATCTACAGATAAGAGTATTAACTCGAATAAGTACTCTTGTGATGGTTCTATCATGATGGCTGCAGCCTGTAGGAAATTATAATTTTGAAATCCCACCCCTGAGGTTTATTATTGAGAAAAAAAAGAAAACCTGCTTATGCCAGTGTTACAAATTTGGTTCTATGTTTAAAAACCCATGCAAATAGCATATTTGATTGGAATTGTAAAGTCCCCTCTTTCTACAAGTCAGGAAAACTGAGGCCCAGAAAGGTAAAAGGACCTGACCATGGTCACAAAGTGAGTAAATGGCAGAGCTGGAACATTCTCCACCTCCCGCTCCCAGCTCAGGGCTTTTTCTTTTCACTACACTTGAGCATGTACTAATGGAAAACAAATTAAAGCAGAAGATTGCAAAAGGGTTAGAAAACCTGAAATTGCTCATAAAGCATTGTTATTTTTTCAACTGGTTTTCTGCTGCACCAGAAATTCTAGCTGAAGTAATCCATGGAGCAAAACAAAGTGGATGACAGTCAAATACTAATCACTACTTTCATTTGAAAGCATTGTATTTACAGCCTTCTTTTTCTTCACAGGGTGAGGCTCCATATATGTTAACGACTGAATTTAATGCCATTGAAGGTTTGGTATAATGACTGCTGAAAATCACAGGTGATTCTTGGTCCATCAGGCATACGTTTTGGGCCAGGAAGCAGCTAAAATTCCTCACCAACAAGACTGGAACCCAAGGGTCAGTCCTGTGAGATGAACAGAGATTAAATCACTGATGACATCAGACAGTTTTTTTTCCCACACCTGTGGCATGAGGAATTTCCCAGGCCAGAGATCAAACCCAAGCCATAGCCACGTCAATTCCGGGTCCTTGTCCACTAGGCCACCAGGAAACTCTCAGACAGGAATTTTTTACGAATAAAAACAGGGAAAGGCAGGGCTAAGAAAGCTGACTCTGTATGTGTGTTTGTGTGTGTGTGTGTGTGTGTGTGTGTGTGTGTGTGCTCGCGTGCGCACAAATGCGCGTGCAGGCCAAGTGTGTGGAACTAAATACCACCCTCTGGAGACTTCCACAGGGAGTGAGGGTCCCCTGGAGTGTGCTATCCTTAATAGCTCTACTAGGAGCTGACGGAGCAGTGAGAGCCTCTTTTCCTCACAATAGGGACAGGAAAAGGGAAGCAGTAGTGCGTTTCCTCGCATACCTTTTCCCTCATGTATTCTCTATGTGCACTTTAAGAATAATCATTTTTAAAAGCGTTTTCCCAATTAAGTTTCACTCTTCACTTTGTTAAAGCTCAGAAACAGCAGCCACTGCAGACGAGAGAAAAGATCTCTAAAGACAGTGGTCTTTGTCTTTGCCAAGGCAACCAGGGTAAAATTAGGGGGCCCGTGTCTTGCCTTTTCTGAGTGAGAGAGAGATTGAGAATATTCACTCTCTAGCTATCTCTCACTTTCCGGTTTACTTCCAGCCTGGAACTGTTAGGAAACCATTGACTGAAACCACTCACCTTGGTCAGACATGATAATAGCTGCTTGCGCGAGTTGTCTCACAACAGGAAGCCCTGAAAAAGAACGGGATGCGGCCCTGAAGACCGTCGAGGAGGATGTGGGAGGGCCCACTAGGAGGGAGGAGAGGACCAACCTCCCAGAATCCTTGGCGCTGGAATCCGTCTTGGCTGAGAGGTGCACATGCCTCCAGGAAGGACCCTGAGTCAGACCAAACATGGGTCGCGCAAGACGATTGGCTGGAGACAACCTGGTAACTAACCCCACCTCCACAAAACCTGAGACTGCGAGCCGGGTGGCAGAAGAGTTCTCCTGGGCAACCTTACCCTGGTCCTGTCCGCCAGTCGCTCCTTCCCAATAAAGTCTTGGGCCCTGGAAGGGGTTTGCCTTACTGCAACAGCATTAGACAATATTGGCTTCCCATTCACCTCCAAATCTGTGGAATCAAAAACTTGGGTGGAGTTGCCATAGCGGTCCTTCCATAAAACTCCTCTTTCCAGGAGAACAAAGGCAACGGGTGAGATGAAAAGGCAATTCTAAAAGCAAAATCTTATTTGTTTGTTTAGCTTTTTAGGGCTGCACCCAGGGCATATGGAGGTTCCCAGGCTAAGGGTCTAATCGGAGCTCCAGCTGCCAGCCTCTGCCAGAGCCACAGCAACACCAGATCCTAGACGCGTCTGCGACCTATGCCACACCTCACAGCAATGCCAGACCCTTAACCCACTGAGTGAGGCCAGGAATTGAACCCTCAACCTCATGGTTCCTAGTTTGCTTCCTTTTGGCTGGACGTCACCCGGGAACGCCCCTATATTTTTAATTTTAAATTGACACTCCAGGGAGTTCCTGTCGTGGCTCAATGGAAACGAATCTGACTAGCCTCCTTGAGGACGCAGGTTCGACCCCTGGCCTTGCTCAGTGGGTTAAGGATCCGGCGTTGCCGTGAGCTGTGGTGTAGGTTGCAGACGCGGCTCGGATCCCACTTTGCTGTGGCTGTGTCGTAGGCCAGCGGCTACAGCTCCGATTTGACCCCTAGCCTGGGAGCCTTCATATGCCTCCAATGCGGACCTAAAAAGACAAAAATAAATAAATAAGTTAATTAATTAATTAATTTGACACTCTAATCAGTGGGGGAAAAAATGGTAAAATAAGCCAACGGAGCATTTATGTACTTAGCCTTGTGAGGATAGAAGGATATAGTCTTTGCCTTCACACAGCCACTGTTTCAGCCTGAGACATGACATACACATTCAGTAATAGCAACAATTTAAGAAAAAGAAATAAAATATTTTTCAAAAAGGAGTTCGAGTGTGGCTCAGCCGTTAAAGATCCAGCATTGTCACTGCAGCAGCTTGGGCCGCTGCTGAGGTGTGAGTTCGATCCCTGGCCCAAGAACTTCCATATGCTGAGGGTGTGGCCAAAAAAACATATATATATAAGACAATACAGAGGCTGAGTAGAGCGTGTTGTGATGGCGATTCACAATATAAGGAAAGTGATTAGGGTAGAGACCTCAATGGAGTGTTTGTAGAGGAGGTGGGATGTGAAGAAAGACGAGGAGAGCTGCAGGAACAGAAAGTCAAGTGATAGGATTAACACAGGTATCTACAGAAAGGCGAGGAGACCAGCAGATTAGGAAGCAAGTTACATAGAAGAGGTGCAGCCTTGAGAGGAGACAGCAGACAGCAGAATCTGGACCTGATGAAGCTAAGAGAACCAGGTACTGTGAAGGTCTGAACTCAGGAACAATTTAGGGAAAGCAAAATTGCCCCCCCCCCCAAAAAAAGTAGTTAGGCAGGATAGACTCAGGAGAGAAAAAGCCAGAAAGGAGGTGGTTATGGAACACCCACCCAGCAGGAGATAATGAAGGCTTAGATTACAGAATTGGAAAGAGATCTGGCATTAGTGAAACCGGGAGGTCCCTTTCGGGTTCCTGGGCACAGAAGCCTTTCTGTGTCCTCCCATTTCTTGCCTGTAGAAACTAGGCTTCAGCCGCCATGACCATTCCTGAATTCCAAAGGGCAAGTTCAAACAGTTGCTAATCAGGGAAGGCAGTGGGTACAGAGACAAGGGAGAAGCAGTCAAGAGACAATGGTGCAGACTTGGGGCAGGGTCCTCCTGGTCTCTCCTCAAGGAATATACACAGCAATATCTTTGAGTTCTTCTGCAGAACTAAACCCCCAACAAATGAAAGATATTAACTACTTGATGAGGCATTCTTCATTCCAGAAAGAACGTCACTGTGCTATAGCCTCAAGGACCACTAAAACCCCCTCTCAGGACCACCTGAAACCAGCTTTAAGAAGAATGCAAGCTTGCAGCTACCCTGATATGTATCTGTGGTGCTATTTTCCATTCCTGAACTATAAGACCCTCCTTATTCTCTCCTAAAGAAAGACACAGTCTTTAGGGTATTAGCCTGCTGTGGCCTCCTTGCCTGGCAAAGCAATAAAAGCTACTCATTTCTAATTCATGCAAAACTCTGTCTCTGTGTTTCTTTAGGCACCAGTGGACAAAGGCTGAGTTTTGACAACATTAGTAGGGTCAAATGCACCAGAGCTAAAAGAAGAAGAGAGAAAAGTCAATTTGGATTTAAACTAATTTTGTCACTGGCTGTTGTGTAACTATGATAATGCTGTATGTCACTGCTCTGGAGTACGATGGACTCTCCCCGCCGCACCCCAGTGCACACACGTCTGTGTGTGTGTGTGTGTGTATGTGTCTGTGTTTTACACACTAAGGTAATTTCCCCTATGCCTTCTGCTGCTCTTCATGGAGATGTTAGAGAGAAAACAGAAGGAAGTCAAAAGAATTAATACATACTGACACTTTTTTTGGCTTAAATTAATGATTTATTATTTATTACTTCACATAATAGGAAGTCCAGAAGTAGAGCAGACTCTAAGTACAATGCAATCAAGTGTTAGAACAATTGGCTCTCCATATGTAAAGTGAACCTCAACACTTACCTCACGTCATACACAAAAATTAACTCTGAATGATGTTAACAATCCAAATACCTGACATAGGACTTCTAACCAGAAATAAAAAAACTCTTGCAACTCAATGATAAGAAAGCAAAAATCTAATTTTTATGAGACTGATGTGCTGCCTACTGCACTGAGGCAGGTTAAAAAAAATATTTTTTAAATGGACTATGGATTTGAATAAATATTTCACAAATAATATATAGCAATAGGCAATATACATGTAAAAAGATACTCAATATCATTAGTCATCGGCAAAATGCAAATTAAACCAGACTGGGATACCACTACTCACTCATTTGAATGGTTAGATTTAAAAAGACCGATGATACAAAGTGTTGGAGAGCATGCAAATCAACTGAAACTCTCATACATTGCTGGTGGGAATGTAAAATGGTATGAGCCCTTTGGGCAACAGTAATCAAGAGAGTGTGGTACTGGTACCAAAACAGACATATGGACCAGTGGAACAGAATAAAGAACCCAGAAATAAACCCAGACACCTACGGCCAATTGATCTTTGACAAAGGAGGCAAGAACTTAAAATGGGAAAAAGAAAGTCTTTTCAGTAAGCGTTGCTGGGAAACTTGGACAGCTGCATGTAAATCAGTGAAACTAGAACACATTCTCACACCGTGCACAAAAATAAATTCTAAATGACTTAAAGACTTAAATATAAGACAAGACACCATTAAACTCCTGGAAGAAAACATTGGCAAGACATTCTCCGACATCAACCTTCCAAATGTTTTCTCAGGTCAGTCTCCCAAAGCAAAAGAAATCAGAGCAAAGATTAACCAATGGGACCTAATCAAGCTGACAAGCTTTTGCACAGCAAGGGAAACCAAAAAGAAAACTAAAAGACAACTTACAGAATGGGAGAAAATTGTTTCAAATGACGCAACTGACAAGGGCTTAATCCCTAAAATATACAAACAACTGATGCAGCTCAACCGCAAAAAAGCCAACAACTCCATTGAAAAATGGGCCAAGGACCTGAGTGGACATTTCTCCAAAGAAGATATACAGATGGCCAACAAGCACATGAAAAAATGCTCAACATCATTGATGATTAGAGAAATGCAAATATAAACTACCATGAGATACCACCTCACACCAGTCAGAATGGCCATCATTAACAAGTCCACAAACAACAAATGCTGGAGGGGGTGTGGATAAAAGGGAACCCTCCTGCACTGTTGGTGGGAATGTAGGCTGGTGCAACCACTGTGGAAGACAGTGTGGAGGTACCTTAGAAAACTCTACATAGAATTACCATATGACCCAGCAATCCCACTCTTGGGCATATATCCAGACAAAAATTTCCTTGAAAAAACACTTGTACACGCATGTTCTCTGCAGCGCTATACACAATAGCCAAGACATGGAAACAACCCAAATGTCCATCGACAGATGACTGGATTAGGAAGATGTGGTATATATACATGATGGAATACTATTCGGCCACAAAAAAGGATAAAATAATGTCATTCGCAGCACCATGGATGGAATTAGAAACCCTCATACTGAGTGAAGCAAGTCAGAAGGAGAAAGACAGTTGCCATATGAAATCTCTTATAACTGGAGTCTAAAACACTGCACAAATGAACATCTCAACAGAAAAGAAAATCACGAACTTGGGGAACAGACTTGTGGTTGCCAAGGGAGTGGGGGGGGGAGGGGGGAGGGAATGGGGATAACTAGTGCTTTAATGATGGAAAAGCAAGGAGATCCAACTGTACAGCACGGGGAACTATGTCTAATCACATGTGACAAATCCATATATGTACATGTAACCAGGTCACCACATGGTCCAGTTGGAAAATCTGACAGAAATCTGTAAACCAGCTATAATGCAAAAAAAAAAATTAATTAAAAAAAATAAAATGGTATGAGCCCTTTGGAAAACAGTTTGTTAGCATTTTGTAAAGTTAAACATACACTTACCATATGTCTCAGAAATCCCACCCATGGCTATTTATGCAAGAGAAATGGAAACCTATATTCACAAAAAAAAAAAGACAACATATGAATGTTCATAGCAGTTTTATTTACAATGATCAAAACCATGACATAACTTAAATGTCCAACATCAGAAAAATAAAAAATAGTGTTTATTTATACAATAAAATACTAGTCAGCAACACAAAGGGATATACTGATAGGAATGGAGTAGGATAGTTACACAAGTAGTTGTAGGAGTCCCAGTAAGGGACTATAGATAGAGAGGTAAACCTAGGGAACTTTGTGAGATCACTCTAAGTTAATAATTGCTCAAGAAAGCTATCAGAATGAGGCAGGCTTTCTGGACTAGTGGAGGCATGAGATGTGCTCAGGTGGCAGATGAGGTGAAGTTCATTCAGGTTCCAACCAAGGGCAGGAGTTTAAGGACCATCCTTCTGCTGATTTGAATAAGAACCATGACAGTCCTAGTTTGCCCTTATAGGGTCAAATACTCTCTTATCAGATACCAAGGAGGAGCTACTTACTACTCAAAGAAAGAGAAGAGGGTCTTTTCCCACCCCCACTCCCCTTGGATTATAAAACTGTAGGCCACCAGATCCTCGGGGCAGAGCCTCCTTGCCTGCCCACTTGCATCTCTCATAAGCGTCCTATTTTAACAAATCTATTTTTTGCCTCTCACTTTGTGTCTCACTGAATTCTTTCTGCATGGAGGCACAAAGAACCTGAACCTCAGCAAGTCCAGACACTGGATAAGTAATTATAATTTAAAAACTGTGGGTTCAAGTCCCAATCTGGGTTCTGGCTGGGTTCAAGCCATAAATGCTGTCAATTTCAATACTACTGATATACTTACTACATGTTGAATTTCAAAATCCTCATGTGAAACAAAAGAAGCCAGACACAAAAGCAAACCTAGTGTTCGATCTCATTTATATCAATTGCTATAAAAGGTAAAACTAATCCATAGTTACATAAAGCAGATCCATAGTTGCCTGGGGCCAGAGATGGTAGGACTGACTACAAAGGTGCATGAGAGAACTTCTGAAGTGACAGCAGTATTCTACATTTCAATTGTGGTGATGGTGTCATGGGTATATATATTATATGTGTGTGTGTGTGTGTGTGTGTGTGTGTGTGAAAACTCATCAAGCTGTACAATTGGAAAGGGTGCATTTTATTGTACATAAAATGTTTAAAATCTTTATTGTTGATAATTCCCCTTCCCCCATGGAGGTAGTATGTCAGAGTAATAATGAGCTCATATCTAATATTTTCCTCGTTTTTTTGTTTATAAAACATGAATTAATTCAAGCATACATATGACAGAAAATAATAGAACAGACACATTCTTGCCTACTGCTAAGATAAAAAAGATGTAAACAGTTTGTCTTATGGAGCTCAAGAAAGAACAAAACAGATAAAACACCACTATTACAGGTAAAGCCCCACTTTCAACCTTTATCCCTCCCTCTCCTCTCCCCTTTAGCTTTCCTAAAGTTGATGTTTACTAATCAGCTGCTTGGTTTTGCACATTCACTATAAAATGTATGTCCATAAATAATGCATAACATTGTTTTATACATTTTTGAATGTATATAAGTGGGATCTACTGCATGTATCTTCTTTTAAATCAGTGTTATCATTTGACATTATTCTTTAGATTATCTATATTGATACAGACAGATCTAGTTTCCTTGTTTTAACCACTCTATGAATAAGGCCAGGCACAGTTTATTTAGCCATTTCCCAACTGAGAAATGGCACATTATTTCAACTTTTCACTTTTATACAGAGTACTACGAGAAACATCCTCATATATGTTTTTTATTCATACATACGAGAGTTCATCAGGGTAGACATGGATGTGGGATTGCTGGTTTGTTTTAAGACTACTTGATTGTTTATGCTACATAACAAACCACCTTAAAACCTGGTGGCTCAAAAGAGTAACTATCATGTATTTTTGCTTATCAATCTGAAATTTAAGTGGAAATGGCTCATCTTTGCTCTGCACAGCATCACCTGAATGGCTCTACTGATACTGGAGTATCCACTTGGAAAATAGATCATTCTCATTCTTGGCAAATTGGTATTGGGTTGTAAGCTGGGTGCTCAGCTAGCACTGTCAGCTGGGGACCTCATTTCCTCTCTACATGTTACTCTCCATGTCACTGTTTAGATTTTCTCACAGCATGGTTGATCGACTTCCAAAAGTCTCAGGCAGAAGATCGAGATTTCTTCTGACCTTGGGACTAAAATCTTAGAACATCACATATGTTGTATTCCTTAGTCAAGTAAGTCACCAAAGCCAGCCCAGTAGTGACAATGAATCTGTAGCCATTTTAAATGTACCACATTTTCCCCTCTAACTGATAAGGATGGAGTAGGATAGTTACACAGGTAGTCGTAGAAGTCCTAATAAGGGACCATAGATAGAGAGGGAAACCTAGGGAATTTTTGGAGATCACTGTAAGTTAATAATTGCTCAAAAGGGCCATCAGAATGAGGCAGGCTTGCTTGACTAGTGGAGGCACAAGATATGCCTCAGGTCACTGGGTGAGGGATGGGGTGAGGCTTGCATTCAGGTTCAGGCTTGAGTTTAAGGACCACTCTTCTCTGATTTGAATAAGCACCATGACAGTCTTAGTTTGACCTTATAGTGTCAAATACTCTCTTACCAGATGCCAAGGAGGAGCTACTACTTGGAGAAAGAGGAAGAGGTGGTCTTTTCCCATCCCCACTCCCCTTAGATTATAAAACTGAAGCCCACCTAATCCTTGGGGCAGAGCCTCCTTGACTACTCACTTTCATCTCTCACAAGCGTCTGTCTTATCCTAATAAATCTATTTCTTGCCTATAATTTTCTCTCGCTAAATTCCTTCTGCACTGAGACACAAAGAACCTGAACCTCAGTAAGTCTAGACACCGGGTGAATGATTCTTAAAAAAAAAAAAAAAAAAAAAAAAAACAACTATGGGTTCAAGTCCCAATCTGGGTTTGGGCTGGGTTCAAGTCCTGGCACATGGGTTCCGGCTAGGTTCAGGCCATAAGTGCTGTCAGTTTCATAACCATAAATTATTTACATTTCTCATATATGCAAAACACATCCATCCCCTCACAAGATCTCCAGAAATCTCAGTCCGTTTTGACATCAAGTTCAGGTTTGATGATCAAGATCTTATCAGCTAAATCAGGTCTAGATGGGAATAAGGGGATAAAGCTCCTCAAGAGAATTTCCTTAAGTATAGATCCTTGAGCTATGAAGACCTGTGAAATAGACAAGTTACATGCCATACACTCCCAACATATAATGCTGAGGTACAAATTTCATAACCACAGTAGATACTTCCATTCACAATGAACAGAGAGAGGAGACATACAGTAGTGTATAGCAACTCTGAAACCCAGCTAGGTATGTATCACTAGTTTTCTTCTTAGGGCCCAGTCCTGCTTTCTGGCTATGACTGTCCGTAGCTCTCGGCTCCACCCTCCGAATCTTTTCTCATAGATAAGAAATGGCCCATGAATGAGCAGGACTTCTGGATTGGTGTTATGAGGTGTTTGATGAAAATTTCTGCTGTGAAACAACCATTTAAGCATTGAAAAATTAAAATTTTGTTTGTTTGTTTTTTAGGACCACATCTACAGCATATGGAAGTTCCCAGGCTATGGGTAGAATCCGAGCTACTACTGTTGGCCTACACCACAGCCACAGCAGCTCAGGATCTGAGCCATGTCTGTGATCTACTCTACAGCTCACAGCAACACTGGATCCTGACCCACTGAGCGAGGCCAGGGATTAAACCCGCATCCTCATGGTTACTAGTCGTATTTGTTTCTGCTGCACCATAAAGGAAACTCCAGAAAAAAATTTAAAAAATTTAAAATCTCCAGAAATTGTCTTAAGGAAATATAGAAAATGATGAAACACTTATCCCATAAAATCTACTAAATCTCAGTAAGAATAGTGAGAGTCTGTGGCATCTGAGCCATGGCCTGCTCCCATGCCCCACCTCACAGCTCTGTATAACGAACTCTCTACTCTAGGCAGGTGGGCACAGGAAGACAGCTGCTCCCTTTCCCTCCAACTCCTAGCTGACAGCTAGTTTCACCCTGCAAAGAACAGCTTGCTGTGTCTTTCTTCCTCCCCAGCTCAATGTTGTAGAAGTTCTATTCTAGGCAGGTGAGTCTGAGGGGACTGAATCTCCCTTTCCCCATTTAACACCCAGCCATAGGACAAGAGCTTTACCTGAAAGACAAGCTGAGAATACTGGCACCCAGTTAGCTCCATCACAGCTCACTTAGACAATACGGATGCCACTATGGCTGTGGCAAGCTCCCATCACCCCTGGCACCCTTTGA
Source organism: Catagonus wagneri (assembly GCA_004024745.2). Taxonomy (NCBI): domain Eukaryota; kingdom Metazoa; phylum Chordata; class Mammalia; order Artiodactyla; family Tayassuidae; genus Catagonus; species Catagonus wagneri. The sequence goes on along the minus strand of PVHT020000015.1, from coordinate 35,340,903 downwards.
TAAAACAGAAGTATCCCCAGAAGCACCAAGCCACTGTCCCTGCCCTCAGCTTAAATGCACTGGTCTAGAGTTTCTTCCCAGGAGGAGGGGCAGGCCATAAGGATCAAGAGCTTGACGACTCTGCTTAAGATGATGGACTTTACTTAAAAAACAGCATAGAGAAGTTAATATCTAAGGGTATTGTGGAAAACAGTGGAGATTTTGGTGGCAAGCTTTTAAGAGGTACTGGTATCTCCATGGTAGCAATAATCATAAATGGCAAACCAGTCAAAAGACTAACAGAATCTGAGAGACAGCCAAGAAGAACCCATCCTGGAATTGCACTCTCCACACAGTCCTAGATCTCTTTGATAAGAAATTGTCATTATATTTCAGCATTATTTACTTTGGTTCTTTGAACATATTTATAACACCTGCTTTAAAACTTTTGTCTGTGTTTTTCCCATCACTTCACATCCAAAGACACATATCAGTTTGTGCCATTATCAGTTATGTTAATTTGATCACTTAAGACCTCTGCACTGTAACAGTATCTTTTCCCCTTTGTAAATAGCACTAAATTTTTTCTAAGATTGACCATGAGAGCCTATTTGTTTTTTTTTTTTTTTTGCATTATAGCTGGTTTACAGATTTCTGTCAGATTTTCCAACTGCACCATGTGGTGACCCGATTACATGTACATATATGGATTTGTCACATGTAATTAGATATAGTTCCCCGTGCATTACAGTTGGAGCTCCTTGCTTTTCCATCATTAAAGCACTAGTTATCCCCACTCCCTCCCACCCCTCCCCCACCCCTCCCCTGCCCCCTTGGCAACCACAAGTCTGTTCCCCAAGTTCATGGTTTTCTTTTCTGTTGAGATGTTCATTTGTGTAGTGTTTTAGACTCCAGTTATAAGAGATTTCATATGACATCTGTCTTTCTCCTTCTGACTTGCTTCACTCAGTATGAGGGTCTC
>PVHT020000015.1:35311535-35334317 GCA_004024745.2 Catagonus wagneri | reverse complement strand
CCAGTAAAGGCATATATACAGTAAAGATATGAAATCATCCATGCAAAATTGCAATACCAAAACCAGAAATCGTGAGAAGAGAGCACAAATGCAGGTCACTGGAGACGCACTTGCAATTAAGAAACCAACAACTTAAAACAATCTCGTTTATATATAGACTCCTATATCAAAACTTCAGGGTAACTGCAAACCAAAAATCTACAATTGATACACAAACAAATAAGAAAAATCAACTCAAATATAACATTAAAGATAGTCATCCTGTGAGAGGAGACAACAAGAGAAGAAGGGGAAAAAAAAAGAGCAACAAAAATCTAAAACAGTTAATAAAATGGCAATAAAAACATACACATCGATAATTACCTTAAATGTCATTGGACTGAATGCCCCAACCAAAAGACATAGACTAGTTGAATTGATACAAAAACTAGACCCATATACATATGGGTCTTGTTTCAAGAGACCCACTTCACTTCTAGGGACACATACAAATTGAAAGTGAGAGGATAGAAGGAAATATAAATGGGAATCAAAAGAAAGCTGGAGTAGCAATACTCATATCAGACAAAGTAGACCTTAAAATGATGAACATTTTAAGAGACAAGGAAGGGTACTACATAATGATCAAAGGATCAATCCAAGAAGAAGATATAACAATTTTAAATATCTATGCACCCAACATGGGATCACCACAATATATCAGGCAACTACTAACAACCTTAAAAGGAGAAATCAACAATAACACAATCATAGTGGGGGGCCTTAACACCCCGCTTACAGCAATGGATAGATCATCCAGACTGAAAATCAATAAGGAAATACAGACCCTGAACGAAGCATTAGACCAGATGGACTGAATGGGTATTTATAGGACATTCCATCCAAAAGCAACAGAATACACATTCTTCTCAAGTGCCCATTGGACATTCTCTAAGACTGATCACACCCTGGGCTACAAATCAAGCCTTGGTAACTTTAAGAAAATTGAAATCATATCAAGTATCTTTTCTGACCACAATGCTATACGGCTGGAAATCAACAACAAGAAAAAAATGGCAAAAAAATACAAACACGTGGAGACTAAACAACATGCTACCAAACAACCAATGGATCACTGAAGAAATAAAAGAAGAAATTAAAAAATACCTAGAAGCAAATGACAACACCATGCTAAGTGAAACCAGTCAGACAATGAGACACCACCATCATATGCTATCACTAACATGTGGAATCTAAAAAAAGGACACAATGAAATTCTTTGCAGAACAGGTACTGACTCACAGACTTTGAAAAAGTTATGGTTTACAAATGAGACAGGTTGCGGGGTAGGGGGATGCACTGAGGGTTTGGGATGGAAATGCTATAAAATTTGCTTGTGATAATTTTTGCGCACCTATAAATGTAATAAAATTCATTAAGGAATTAAAAAGAGTTAGAAAACATGAAGAAACAACAGTGCTGAAGAATATAATAACTAAAAAAAAATACACTAGAAGGAATAAATAGTAGAATAGATGACATAGAGGAACAGATCATTGAACTGGAAGACAGAATGTGGAAATCACTGAAGTTGAACCGAAAAAAAATTAATCAGGGATAGTCTAAGAGGCCTCTGGCACAACATTAAGCATAGTAACATTTGAATTACAGGAGTCCTAGAAGAAGAATAGAGAGAAAAACGGGCAGAGAACTTATTTGAAGAATGTAATAACTGAAAACTTCACCAATCTGGGAAAGAAAGAGACACACAGCTACAGGAATCACAGAGAATCCTAAACAAGATGAACTCAAAGAGATCCATTCCAAGATACATTATAATTAAAATGGCAAAAATTAAAGCTAAAGAGAGAATCTTTTAAAAAGCAAGGGAAAAGCAACTAGCTACATAGAAGTGAACTTCTATATGACTATCAGTTGACTTTTCAGCAGAAATTTTGCAGGCAAGAAAAGAGTGATTTTTTAAAATGATGAATAAAAAACCCTACAGCCAAGAACACTCTACCTGTCAAGACTATCATTCAGATTTGAAGGAAAGAGAAGGAGTTTTACAGTTAAGCAAAAGCTAGGAGTTCAGGACCATTAAACCGGCTTTACAAGAAATGTTAAAGGAACTTCTCTACATGGAAAGCAAAAGGCCACAATTAGAAATATGAAAATTACCCCCAAAAAATCTAATCGGTAAAGGCATATATACAGTAAAGGTAATAGAAAAAACACTTATAAAGCTAGAGGGACCTTAAAAGACAAAAGTAGTAAAATTATCTATATACACAATAAGTAGTTAAGGGATACACAAAACAAAATGATGCAAAATATGAAGTCAAAAACATTAAATGTGTAGGAGTGGGAGAAGCAAAACTGGTTGTTAGAATGCATTTGAACTTAAGAAATCATTAATTTAAAATGATCAAATATATATATAGGTATTATAGATAAACCTCATGTTAACCACAAGTTGAACATCTCTAATAGATACACACCAAAAAAAAAAAGACAAAGAAATTTATACATAACACTAAAGATAGTCATCAAATCACAATGGAAGAGAGCTAAAGCAGAAGGAAGGAACAATAAAAACAAAAAAAACCAGAAAAATAACCAGAAAAAAATCGACAAAATGGCAGTAAGTATATACCTATCAATAATTACTTTAAATGTGAATGAACTAAAGACACCAACAGAAGACATAGGGTGGCTGAATGAATAAAAACAAAACCCATACATATCCTGACTACAAAAGACTCACTTCAGATCTAGACACACAGACTGAAAGTGAGAAAATGGAAAAAGATATTCTATGCAAAAGGAAACAGAAAGTTGGGGAAGTTTACATCATACAAAATAGACTTTAAAACCAAGATTGTCCCATGAGACAAAGAAGAATGTTACATAATGAGAAAAGGATCAGTCTGGCAAGAAGACATAACAATTGCAAATATATATGAACCCAACCTAGGAACACCTAAATACAGCATTAATAAGCATAAGGGGAGAAGCTGACAGTTCAAAATAATAGTACCACTTACATCAAGGGAGAGCTCATTCAGATAAAAATTAATAAGGAAACACTGGCCTTAAACAGCACATTAGGATAGACAGACTTAGTGGATATATATGGAACACTCCGTACAAAAGCAGCAGAATATACATTCTTTTGAAGTACACAAGGAACAATTTCCAGAATAGATCACAGAATAGATCACAAAACAAGCATCAATAAATTTAAGAAGATTGAAATTATATCAAGCATCTTTTCTGACCACAACAATATAAGACTAGAAATTAACTACAAGGAAAAAAAACTGCAAAAAACTACAAACATGTGGAGGTTAAACAATATGCTACTAAACAGTTAATGGATTATTGAAGAATTCAAAGAGGAAATAAAAAAAAATACCTGGAGATATATGAAAATGGAAGCACAATGATTCAACATCTATAAAACACTGAAAAGCATATCTTGGGGGGAAGTTCATAGCAATACAAGCCTGTCTCAGGAAACAAAACAAGGAACTAGAAAAAGAATAAAAAAATTCTAAAGTTAGTAGAAGAAAATAAGTCATAAAGATAAAGCAGAAGTAAATGAAATAGAGACTAAAAAACAAAAGAAAATATAAATGAAAGTGATAACTGGTTCTTTGAAAAGATAAACAAAATTGATAAGCCTTTAGCAGATTCATCAAGAAAAAAAGAAAAGGCCCAAATAGATGAAAAGCAGAAATGAAAGAGAGGTTATAACCAACACCACAGAAATATAAAGGATCATAAAAAACTAATATATGCCAATAAAAATCATGAAAATCCTTGAAAAAAGCATAGTATGCTCTTGACATCAGTCTTGGCAATATTTTTTTTTGGGGGGGGGGCTCTGTCTCCTTAGGCAAGGGAAACAAAAGCAAAAAATAAACAAACTGGATCTAATTAAACTTAAAAGCTTTTGCACATCAAAGGAAATTATTAACAAAGCTAAAGGCCAGCTACTGAAAAGAAGATATCACCAAAAGATATATTTGATAGGGAGTTAATATCCAAAATATACAAAGAACACATGCAACTCAACATCAAAAGACAACCTGATTAAAAAATGAGCAGAGGACCTGAATAAACATTTGTCCAAAGACATACAGGTGGCCAACAGACACATGAAAAGACATACAACATTGCCAAGCATCAAGGAAATGCAAAGCAAAACCATAATGAGATATCACTTCACACCTGTCAGAATGGCTATTACCAAAAAGTCAACAAATTACAAGTGCTGACAAGGATATGGAGAATAAGGAACCCTCATGCCCTATTGGTGGGAATGTAACTTGGTGCATCCAGTATGGAAAAAAGTATAGAGTTTCCTCAAAAATTAAAATAGAACTACTATATGATCCAGGAATTCCAATTCTGGGTATTTTTCCAAAGAAAATGAAAACACTAATTCCAAAATATATATGCACCCAATGTTCACTGCAGCATTATTTACAATAGCCAAGGTATGGAAAAAACTTAAATGTCTATTGATAGATGAATGGATAAAGAAGATGTTGAATACATATACAACAGAACATTACTCAGCCATAAAAAATGAAATCTTGCCATTTATGATAACATGGATAGACCTAGAGGGTTATGCTAAATAAAATGTCAGACCAAGAAAGACAAATACCCCATGATTTGTCTTTTTATTATATTGTATAATATCATATTAATGTTGATTTCCCATGTATGGAAACCTAAAAAATCAAACAAACAAGCAAAACAGAAACAGACTCAGATACAGAGAACAAACAGCTGCTAGAGGGGATGAGGGGGGATGAGTGAAATGGGTGAGGGATATTAAGAGCACACACTCCAGTTACAAAATAAATGAGTCACAGGAATGAAATATTCAGCATGGGGAATATAGTTAATAATATTATAATAACTTTCCATGGTGATAGATGGTAGCTAGACTTATCATGGTGATCATTTTGTAATGTATAGAAATATTGAATTACTACATTGTGACCTGGAACTTTTTTTAAAAAAAGAAATATACATTCACATGTATGTATATAAAGTCTGCTTTCTAATCTATAGACATTTAAAAAAAAATTTAAAGAAAGACATCATACATTCAGGGTGCTCTTGTATATGCTTATATTAACGTAAAAATATTAGTGTAAAATATTAATAAAAAGCATTGCTCTGCATGGTGAGACTATAGGTGATTTTTTTTCTATATGCTTCTCTAAATTTTCTACAATGAATATATTGCTTCTGTAAAAAAAAATAAAAATAAAAAAGTCCTGTTCCAGGGATTCCTATCTTGGGATCCATGAACCCCTATAAAGTCAATAGCAGACTTCAGGAAGACTTTACAGTCCTCAAAATTGTGTACCAAACTGTGTGGGGGTGAGGGATTAGAGTTTATGTGCATTTTTTTTTTAGAGGAAGGCCCATGGCTTTTATCAGATTCCCCAACATATTTAGAATTCTTAGCAAAATGGCTGGCCTGGTAAATCATGAAAAACGATTAAGCCTCTGCTCCTTTCACAAAAGCCCTGGGTTTGGTTCCTGTGATTGGAGAGCCTTTCCAAATGGCTGGATTTGTGAATAAACAGTGGTTGTAAATAGGCTCATACCTGCCAAATGCTATCCAAAACGGCATGCGTGGGCCACAGGTCCCACAGTCATCAAAAGTTATTTTGATGTCCTACAAAACGTGTTGAATGTGGGCACTGATGAGCTGGGGTAGATGAATCTCACAGTTATGTCCCTTCCGCTCCAGGTTCATAGAATACTGGAGACACCTAACAGAACAGTGTAGGCATTACATTCTACACCTCAGTACTCTGGCATCCAGGAGCTGTCGTGCTTCTAGTTGGAACATCAAATTTCAAGGAGAAAAGTAATTTTAAAAAACAGATTTATTAAGGATTTGCTCTATGTTAAGCACTGTACTTGGTGTTTTTAAAAAATATATATGTCATTTAGTCTTCATGACAGCCCTGTGAAATTGGTATTATAATTAGCTCCATTTTACTGAGGAGGAAATTGAGACTCAAAGCTGAGGTTGTGACTACCCAAGATCACACAGTTAGTAATAGACGAAGGTGTCAAAACTTTACCCGTGGACTGTAGTGCACCTTCCCCACCCACCAAATTACCTCCTTCAAAATACACTCTCCTGGAGTTCCTGCTGTGACGCAGTTGTTTAAGGATATGGCCTTGCCACAGCTGTGGCATAGGTCACAGCTGCAGCTTGGATTCACTCCCTGGCCCAGGAACTTCCATATGCCACAGGTATGCCCACCCCCCCAAAAAAAAAGAAATAAAAAAATACACTTCCTTACACTTACTCATTACAGTCTACATACTCTCTCCAGGTATTGGTATCCACAGAAAGGATAACCAAAGCCTTTTTTTTACTACTTAGAATGTGCTTGAGCACTTTGCTATGTATTTTTCATCCAATATTTTATTTAATGCTAACCATAAAATCCAATACCCTATAACTTAGTGCATAATGAAGCAGTATGGTTAGTAGTTAAGAGTACAGGTTTAGGAGTCAGACTAGCATTTTACAGAATGTGAAGGAACCAATACTCAGAGAGGTTAAGTAACTTTCCCAAACTCACACAGGGAATAAGTAACAGAGCTGAAACACAAATTTAAGGTTATCTGACTCCAGAGGCTTATCCACAGGAAAAATCTTTTTTAAATATTTTAATGCAATGATAAGACAATTTTTCATCAAAGTTTATACTATTTTATGAGGTGGGAAAAAGGCTTCACTAGCTTCATTTTCCTTTTCCTGTGACATGGTCTCTTTCCTCTGTCCTTCTTTAGGTGACAGATCTTCACATGTAGTAATTTGTGCTAACATGAGCATAATGAAAAACAGAGCCTAGACAGTATGCATACATAAGCCAAGCAATGTACAAAACTATACTAGTCGTGCCAGATTTATGAAGAGAAAAGAGCAGAAGACGTGATCAAAATACACTCTCACTGAGAAGCTCTTTGTGCCCACCCCCACACCCCAACCTCATTTTATTGCCTTGTTAAACAAAAATTATGGCATAAAGCACATGGCTTATATCACAAGCAGGTCACATGTGGTGCTGGTAATGTGTAGCCCTTATCTACCCCTAGCAGATCCATTTACAGCCCTCTTCTGTCTGCATATTTTCCTGAATATAAACGTGCTTGCTAAGTGTTCTGTGCCTTGCTTCCATTCTTTCCATGCACTTGCCTTGGCTAGGGAACACAGAGCATTCTGGGACCAAACTTTAGGATCCATAGTGAGACAATAGTCTTCATTTTAATTAAAAGGAGAAAGTCTATGGCATCTCTGGTGCAGATAGCATTAGGGGAGGGGGAGAAGTAGTCAGAATATTAAATCACCTTTCTTTGTATGCATGGTCAGATTTTCTATTCAAAATTCAGCAAGCTTTGAAAACATGTTGCTGTGCACTGTCTCCAGGCTTGGAAGCTCTTCTTTTTCTATTGGGATGAGTGCCCAGCCTCAAAGAATAGTTCCCTTAGATGTCAGCTACACACCTTGCTCAGACAAAGCTTCTAACCGCTTGACTTATCCAAAGAACCCCATAGCAACGGAAAGACTATTAGCATGGTTAGATGTCAGGTAGGCTGAGCTGCATCTGTAGAAGGGTAGAGAAATGGAAATGAGAGGGATATTGTTGATAGAAACTTTACAAATGGAGAAAAAGCCACCAACAATTTGTTGTAGAAGAATCTTAGGCTCTTTTCATCAAGGTGGCAGGAGGCTCTACATTGAGCTTAACTTCTGTAGAACTCTTCAACTCCAGATTTTAATGTTCCAGAAAAATATACTCCTTAAGAAAGACTGAACCTTTTCTAGTATGATACTTGGAAATAGCATTATCAGACTATCAACTTGAGGATGTTAGGATTACCACACTACACGTTCACTCATTCACACAATCTTTTAACAAATATAAAAATATCACACATTGGGGATTTTCCAAGCATTTCCACAGGGCTTACTTTATCAGACAAAATCAGAATATATTTTTCTGTATTTTACAGGCTAATGAATCAGAAATATTTATTGTAAGCTATTATATACATAGGGCACACACCATACTAATTTAGTATATATAAAGCAGTGGCTTTAGTGGTTCTTTTGAGCACATTTAGGAGTTAGACTTACCTAGTGTTGAGTCCTCTCTCTGCCGTTTACTGACAATATGATCTTTAGCAAATGACTCAACCTCTCTCTGACTCAATCTCCTCATCTGTAGAACGCAGATCATAACAATCTCACAGAATTGCTGTATTGAGGAGATAATATATGTAAAGTGTTTGGCACAGCACCTAGCACATATCAAGGGTTCAATAAATGATAGCTCTAAGAAGTAGTGGTGTTTTAATTACTAGTCACAGTGGGAAAAAAATAGGTATGAGACAGCCCTTTCCCTCAAAGAGTTCCCTGTGTAGTTGGGAAAGTAGGTTATCTACATTTGAAAAAAATACTACCAACACTAGGTAGTAAGTGTTAAGTGCCACTTGAGTGGAAAAGAAGAAATTGCTAGTCAATAACAAAGAAAGACAAATAATACAATTTTAAAATGTGCAAAGGAATGGATATTTCTCCAAAGAAGATATACAAATGGCCAATAAGCCCATGAAAAGATGCTCCACACCATTAGTCATCAGGAAAATGAAAATCAAACCTACAATGAGATACCACCTCACATCCACTAGGATGACTAGAATAAAAAAGACAGATAATAACAAGTGTTGATGAACCCTCATACACTGCTCGTGGGAACATAAAACAATGCAGGCACTTTAGGAAACAGTCTGGTAATTCCTCAAAAAGTGAAACAGAGTTACCATAGGACTCAGAGATTCCACGCCTAGGTATATACCCAAGAGAATTGAAAATATACATTCACACAAAAATTTGTATATGAATGTTCATGTCAGCATTATCCATAATAACAAAAAGTGAAAACAACCCAAATGTCCATAAACTGATGAATGAATAAATAAAATCTGTCATATACATATATGGAGTACTATTTAACAATAAGAAGAAAGGAAGTTCTGATATATGGTACAACACAGCCACGGAGCTTGTGAAAGAAGCCAGATGCAAAAGGTCACATCCCATTCTTATAATTCTATTCCATATAATTCCACTCATATAGTATGCCCAGAACAGGTAAATCCACAGACAGATTTATGGTTGCCTATCACCAGGTGGTGGTGATGATAGTGATGGCTGGGAAATGATGGGTAAGGTCTTTGAGTTTAGGGGAGAGAAATGAAAATATTCTAAAATCAATACTGGTGATGGATGTACATCTCTGTGAATAAACTAAAAGCCATTGAGTTGTACACTAAAATGGATGAATTGTACTATATATGAATTATATCTGAATAAATCTGTTTTAAAAAAGAAAGTGCTGTAACAATTTGGAGGATGATGAAATCATTGAATATTGGGAAAGCAGCTCTTGAGATAAACAGTATTTCAAGAGCTAGAGAAGAGAAGATAGGACATATGTATCAGTTAGCTATCACTGCATAACAAAACACTCTATAACTTACAGCTTACAAAAACAAACATTTCTTCTCACATATCTGAGTGTCAGCCTGGCATCAGTTGAACTCAGCTGCTCATGGCTCCAAATAATGGATATGGATCCAGGTCTTTTCCACATTTCTCTCATCCTCCTTGGACATGTAAGCTACCAGAGCGAGTTCTTCTCATGTGATGGTAGAAGTACACAAGGGCAAGCCCAACCACATAAGCCTTTGCTTACATCCTATTGGTCAAAACAAGTCACATGGCCAAAGCCAAGGTTAAAAGCAGAGAAGAACTGCAAAATCTAGTGGTGAAGGGAAAAACAGGGAAGAATGGAAAGTTGGGACCTCAAATTCAATAGATAGAAAGAACATTCATTCATCTGATAAACATTTACTGCCTACTCTGAGAACCAAGATGCAACAGAAAACAATTTGGTCAGATACTTGCCTTCACGTTGATCATAATAGGTAGTAGTGATCCCAAAACAGCAGGTTTAAGATGGACCTATAAACTAAGTCTTACAAACAAGCTCAAATGGTCAGAGGATCTAGACTTGTGAAGTAAATTAGTTGAAATAAGGGACAGGACTAAGATAAGTTGGGAAGTGCAAATACAGTCTAAAGGAGACAACTATTACTCATCTTCAGCTGACTGTTACCAAGAAGGAACATAAGCTAAATCCTTATGCCATTCACATAATAATCCCCCCCATGCAAGCCAAAAAAAAAAAAAAAAAACTTCTTAGGAAATGACGTAACCTGAGAGTCACAAGTTTGTTGACATCCGATGTGGAAAAACATTTGGAACAAATATGCTAATTGCTTTGATGGAGGGTCATATAATGTGCAATGGGAGTAAAATAGGAGTGCTTCTGAGTGCTTGGGTGAATCCAGGAAGGAAACAAAGAAGAGGGGACACCTAGTGGACTCTCTAAGAGCAGAAGTCAGGGAATTCAGGCAGAAAGAATGCATGCACAGATATGGAGGACTGAGAGAGCACAGTGTGTTCAAAGAACTGCCAGTAAGTTGGTACAGCTGGATGAAGCTGATGAGGTGGACAGGCACCAGATCATGGATGTATTTTTGAGTCATGCTAACTGTTCAGCAGAGTAGAGACATAATAATGTTATGTGCTATGAATGTGATGGATTTGAGGGAGGCAAGAATGGAAGCAGGAAGACCAGTTAGGAGACTATTGCACTAATCTGGGTAAGTGAGAACAAGAACTGAACTAAGGCACTAGTAGTATGGATGGAAAGATCAGACAGAAATGAGAGGTGACAAGCAAGCAGAATCTAGTAAATTTGGTTAAATGTTAGACATTGGTACAAGAGAGAAAACAATATGGTGAGAACTAGATTTCTGGGCTGGGCAATTTGATGTAATAAAATGTTATTCATGGAGATAGGGAAAATGGAAGGAGAAGGTTCGGTTGGTGGGTTGACCTGATGAGTTTAGTTTTAGACATGTCATGTTTGGGGAGAGGTATCTAATACTTGGAAATGCATGTCTAGAACTCAGGGGAAAGGTTAGGGTTACAGGGGTGGATTTGGACATCTTCAGCTATCACGTGATAGTTGAAGCCGAGGGTTTGAATCAACTTACAGAGAGTTGGAGGTATATAAAAAAAAGTTAAATCCTAGGGAAGAAATACATTTAATGGATGGGCTAAAAGAAGAGGTTGCACATTATTCTGAGAAACCATCAGAGAGGTAGGAGGAGAACCAAGAAAAGTGCCATCATGGAAATGAAATGTAAAGATAATTTCAAGAAAAGAATGGTTTCATTCACAGAAGCCAACATAAGGAAACAACCTAAGGCAACTACTCTTGCCTCCCTCATCAAAAGATGAAAGTGGAAAGAAAATGTGATAGGTAGGTAGGTATGTATGTAGGTAGGTAGGTAGGTAGGTAGGTAGATAGACGATAGATAGATAGATAGATAGATAGACAGACAAATAAATCTAGATCTATATAATGGAATACTATTCAACCATGAGAAAGACATCCTGTCATTTGTAAATGACAACATGAGTAAAGCTTGAGATCATTATGCAAAATGAAATAAGTCAAAGAAAAATATATACTATATGATTTCACTTATATGTGGAATCTAAAAAAAATGTTGAACTCTTAACAGGGAGTAGAATGGTGAGTACCAGGGACTAGGGAGTGGGGGGGAAAGGGATGTTGGTCAACGAGTACAAACATCTAGTTATAAGTTCTGGAGAATCTTATAGCACAGTGATTACAGTTAATAATAGTGTATTATATACTTGCAAGTTGCTAAAAGAGTAGATCTTAAATATTCTCACCATAAAAAAAGGAGTAGTAATTATGTGACATGATGCAGGTGTTAGCTAATGCTATAGTGGTACTCATTTTGTAATACATAAACATATCAAATCAACAAGTTGTACACCTTAAACCTACGAAATGTTATATGTCAACTATATCTCAATTAAAAAAGAAAGAAATGGTTATCACTAACAGTTGCCAAGATAGACTGAGTCGGGTGGGAACGCAGATTCCGTTGGGTTTAGCAAAAAGAAAATTATGGGAGTCCCTGACCTTAACTCAGAAGAACTATGGGGAGTGGGTGTCAGGAAAGAAGAAGCCTAGTGATTATGGATTCAAGAGGAAGTGGGAAGTAAGAAAATGCATATGGTGAATGTAGGCAATTCTCTGGAGAAGCTTGGATGAAAAGTAAAGAATATCTATGTAGGCAGTAAAGAGTTAGAGGCATCCAGAGCTAAGGAAGTTTTGTTTCATTTCTGGTTTTAGTTGTTTATTTTTTAAGATGAGATGTCTCTGAACTAGCTAAATAAATATCCAATGGAAAGGGGGTGATTTCATAAGAGTTAGAAACAATAATGTATGGCTCTGATAGTATCCAAAGCAATGTTGGAAGGACTGGTGTTAACAGATAACTCTTCTCTGATAGTAAGAAGGAAGCAAGTTTGTGTAGATGTAAATAGATTGGTATGTTCATTAGCATGGAATTGAGGGAGATCCTGTTTGGTGGCTTCTTTTTAATTTTTGTAGTAGAAATCAAGGTTATTTTATGAGATTATCTTCTGAGAAGGAAAGCAACAGGGGAAAGGCTTTGAGAAGAATGGAAAAGGTTTGAAAATAGCCCCTGAAAAGAAGAGGAAACTAAGGACAAAGAATAAGATAGTTGGGCAGCACTTAGCACTAAGCACTAAGGGCCCCACTAAGGTTAGAAACCATTGATTTGCTATGATCCCAATCTGAAAAATTGTGTGATTTTTCCCGAGCAGTGTACAGCATCCTGGGGGAGCAACAAAGGAGCTGGAAGTTTGGATTGATTTGGAGTTTGGATTTCATGTGATGGACAAGTACATGGAAGACTAAAAGCAAAACTCAAGAGCTTATGTGATGAGCCATGGCAGTCTGGGCTACAGAGGTGAATTTAGAAGAGAGATGATAATTAGGAGAAAAAGCAGTTGTTTCAACTAGATCAAGGAATGGATAAGGGTTTAGATATGAGAATGAGAAGCTGGGAGGTGTAAAAACTTGTGGACAGAGGGATGTCAGAGGATTAAATATCAAAGATGGGACATGACAAGTTCCAAGGTATAGTCTTGGGAGTGAATGGGTGAGGTAGAATGGAGCTGGCATTAAAAAAGCGTAGAGAAAGGAAAGACCAGAAGGTTGGATGGATTATCCAAAATGATGGCACATGTGTGGAGAGGAAGATAGCGATCTAGGGGGGCAAGTGCATCACCAAATAAAAGGAAGTATTCAGGGGTTAGAAACTGACAGAGGTAAGAAAGAATATAAGATGATTTACCTGGACAATATGAGCCTTAATGGGGAAGTGATTTCTGCATCAGAGTAGAGGAAAAGTCATTTGGAAGTGCTATGTGAATTCAAATATAATACTGACTTGACCCCAGTCCTGCAATTTGTGGCCATAGAGGAATGAGCATCAAGTACTCAGAGAGTCATCTGGGAGTACCTGGGAGAGAGCCAGGACTCAGTTTGAGGGCTCCAGAAAGCAACATGGAAAGTGTTGGTAGGCAGTGAAGTAGGTAAGTGAGCCCAGAGTGAGAGTGAATTCAGTATGCGGGGAGCACAAGTTAGTTTGAGAATGACCAGAAATGAGACTCTGGATAGGATGGCCAGCGAGGCAAGCATTTAGGAAAATGCCAAAGAAGAGCAGAGATGAGAAACCTAATAAGATCGATTAGTATCAAAATTCTGAAAGGACCTGTGGGGAACAGTTTCATGCCAAAGCAGACCAATGCACAGGCTGCCACTAAGGCTGTGTACATGTTCTCATCAGCGTTCTGTGACTGAACCTCCTTGGCCTGGGGTATCAAAAGACTGTAGGTTCTGGAGGTCAGATTCTTGAGGTTCTAATCCCAGCTCTACAGTTCTCTAGTTGTGTAACTTCAGAGAAGTACTTTACATCTCTAAGCCTCCTTGAATTGGAATAATAATGGTACTACCTCACAGAGTTGTCAAAAAAAAAAGAGTAAAAGACATATTGTGCGAAATGTCTTACATGTGGTAGGCATTCAGTAAAGTCTAGACATATTTTCATATGTTGGCAAAAAGTAACTTTGACCTCTCCACTGAGCTCCAGGCTTGTGTAGCCAAAAGCCTTACTTTACATCACCATTTTCATATTTCACAGTCACCTTCACGTGTCCAGCACCTTACTTATGGTCTTCCCCACGCAATCTTGTCCTCTGTACCATTCCCCATTTCACTGAGTGACACTTCCACCTGCCCTATTCTCCAAATCATAAACCTAGATATTAGACTTGGTTCTTTCATATGGAGTAATTCTCTATAACTTTCTACATCAAGTCAATCACAAAAACTGCCATTTTTACCTACTAAATATCATTCAAATCAATCCACCTCTCTCCATCTCCATTGCCACAACTTTAAGAGCCTAAGAATCTTCTTGAATTCTTCTCTTTTCCTAACACCCTACAGCAATTATCAGCAAGTTTCTTTAACTCATTTATTTCCAATTATTTTTAAACCTATCATAGTGATATATATCATACATGGAGAAGAGTATATAAATATATATGTACAACTTAAAGAATGATTAGAAGGGAATACCCATTTACTACCACCCAAATAAACATTAGCAGTACTTTATAAGTACCTTCACCCCGTTCTGCCTCCTAATCATATTATTTCTCTCTCCCCAAAGGTAATCACTAGCCAAATTTTGAACAGTGAAGGCTCTGCTTCCCTTCATAGCTTTAGCACCATGTAGGCATCGTTAAACAATAGAGTTTCGTTTTCCTATCTTTAAAGTTCACAAAACTGTAACCATACTTATATATTCCTTGGTTACTTACTTACTTTGTTCAACCAATATATTAGTGAGATTCATCTATGTTGGCATGTGTAAATTCAGTGTGTCCACTTCCATTGCTCTATATTGGATAAGAATACCGCTATTGATTGGTTCATCCTACTCTTGATGAGTATTTGCATTTTTTTTCCAGTTTGGGAGCTATTACAAACAACACACCTATGGACATACAAGATACTTTAGAGTACACATTTAGTACTTGAACTGCTGGGTCATAAAGTATGAGAATCTTCTATCTGATGGTGATAAAGTATTTCCAAAGTATTTGTACTAATTTACATTCATATTGAAAGTGTATAGGATTTGCCATAGCATCTCCTTGCCAACATGTGGTATTTATTTGTACTTTTTTTATGTTTACCAATGCTATTGAAGTATAATTTACAAAGCATAACATCACCCATTGTAAGTGTACATATCCATAATTTTAGTAAATGCATAGAGTTGTGCAACTATTTGCATAATCCAATTTTGGAACATTTCCATCACTTTGAAATTTCCCTCAGTGCCTTTTACAGTGAATCCTCACTCCCCACCACCCTTTACACTTAGACTAGTACTGTTCTGCTTTGTGTCTCTATAAACTTGCATTATCTTGACATTTCATATAAATGGAATCACAAAATATGTGGTTTTTGTGTATATCTTCTTTCACTTAGCATAAAAATTTAGAGGTTTGGAGTTCCTGTCTTGGTTCAGAGGTTAATGAACCCAACAAGCATCCATGAGGTCATGGGTTCAATCCCTGGCCTCGCTCAGTGGGTTAAGGATCTGGCGTTGCTGTGAGCTGTGGTGTAGGTCGCAGACACGGCTCTGATCTGCTGTGGCTGTGGCGTAGGCTGGTGGCTACAGCTTGGACTCAACCCCTAGCCTGGGAACCTCCATATGCTGCAGGTGTGGCCCTAAAAAGACAAAAAAAAAATTGGAGGCTCATTCATGGCATAACATGTATCAGCCGTTTTTTGCCTTTTAATTGCTTAATGGTGTTGCACTGTATGGAAATACTTTTTTTCTCCATTCTCTGGTTAAGGGACATTTGGATTCTTTGCAATTTTTAATTATTGTGAACAACATTGTTATGAGCATTCATAAATGTCTGTGTGAACAAATTTTGCATTTCTCTTGGGTAAATACCTAGAACTGGGACTGCTGAGTCATATAGTAAACTTGAGTTTAACTTTTTAAGAAATTTCCAGTGGCTGTACTATTTTATATCCCCACCAGCTCCAGTCTCTCTACTTTGTAGTGTCTGCCTTTTTTACTAAAGCCAATCTAGTGGGTGTTGTAGTGGCATCTCGCTGAAGTTTTAATTTGCATCCTCCTAATGCCTAATGATGTTCAGCATATTTTTATGTGCTTATTAGTCATTCATATATCTTCTTTGGAGCAATGTCTCTTAAGAACCTACCCAATTTTTAAAATTAGAGTTAATAGTCTTTTATTATTGACTTATAAGTGTCCTTTAAATTTTTTTAAATATAAGCCCTTTATCAAATATATTATTTGCAAAAATCTCCCAGCCTATGGCTTATACTTTCACTTATTTAATGTAATCTTTTTAAATTAAACTTTTTGTTTTGAGATAAGTATAGGTTCATATGAAGTTGTAAGAAATAATACAGAGAGATCCCATTTACCCTTTACCCACTTTCCTCCACTGGCAGCACCTTGCAAAACTATACAATATCATAAGTGGGATAGTGACATCGATATGGTCAAGATACAGTAAAGTTCCATCTCCTCAAGGATCCCTCATGCTACCCTTTTATAACCATGCCCAACTCCCTCCCAATCCCCCTCGCTCATCCTTAACTCCTAGCAAACACTAATCTGTTTTCTTCTATTTTTTTCCTTTTAAGAATGCTATATAAATCGAATCATACAGTATGTAGTCTTTTTGGATAGATACTTGCTTTTTTTTTCAGCTTTAGTGAGGTATAGTTAACAAATAAAATTGTAATATACTTAAATGGCACAATGTGATGATTTGTTACATGTATATATCGTGAAAGGATTACTACCACTGAGTTAATTAACACATTCCCTCACTCATATATTTACCTCCCCCCCTTTTTTGTTGGTGAGAACACTTAGTTCTATTCTATTGGCAAATTTCCATTATACAATACAATATTATCAGCTATAGTCACCATGTTATATATTAGATCCTCAGATCTTATCACTGAAGGTTTGTACCCTATTACCAGCTTCTCCCTATTTCCCTCACCCCACCTCAGTACCCGGCCAATACCATTGTACTCTCTATTCCTATGAGTTTGAGTTTTTGTTTTCATTTTTTAGTTTTATTGAAGTATAATTGATTTACAATGTTGTGATCATTTCTGCTGTACAAAACAGTGATTCAGTTATAAATATACACATATCTATTCTTTTTTAGATTCCCTTCCTATATAGGTTATCACGGAATATTGGATAAAGTTCCATGTGCTATACAGCAGGTCCCTATTGACTATTCATTCCATATACAATAATGTGAATATGCCAATTTCAAACTCCTAATCCATCCGTTCCCCCACATATCCCCTTTGGTAACTATAAATTGGCTTTCAAATCCTGAGTCAGTTTCTGTTTTGTAAATAGGTTCATTTGCATCATTTTTTTAGATTCCACATGTAACTGATATCATACGATGTTTATCTTTCTCTGTCTAACTTACTTCATTTAGTAAAATAATCTCTAGGTCCATCCAGGTTGCTGCAAATGGCATTATTTCATGTTTTTTATGGCTGAGAAATATTCCATTGCATATATGTACCAAATCTTCTTTAGACATTCCTCTGTCAATGGACATTTAGATTGCTTCTATGTATTGGCTATGATAAATAGTGCTGCAATGAACACTAGGGTGCATGTATCTTTTTGAATTATGGTTTTCTCCAGATATATGCTGAGGAGTGGGATTGCTGGATCATATGGTACTTATATTTTCGGTTTTCTGAGGAACTTCCAAACTGTTTTCCATAGTGATTGTACCAAAGTACATTCCCACCAACAATGTAGGAGGGTTCCCTTTTCTCCACATCCTCTCCAGCATTTATTGTTTGTAGACTTTTAAAAGATGGTCATTCTGACTACTGTCAGAATGAAGTGATACTTCATTGTAATTTTGATTTGTATTTCTCAATAATTAGGGCTGTGAACATCTTTTCCTGTGTTTTTTTTTTTTTGCCATCTATATGTATGTCTTCTTTGGAGAAATGACTGTTTAGATCTTCTGTGCATTTCTTGATTGGATTGTTTATTTTTTTGATATTGAGCTGCATTAGTCATTTGTATATTTTGGAGATTAAACCCTTGTCGGCTGCTTCATTTGCAAATATTTTCTACCATTCTGTGGGTTGTCTTTTTTTATGGTTTCCTTTTATGTGCAAAAGTTTTTAAGTTTAATTAGGTCCCATTTGTTTATCTTTGTTTTTACTTTCATTCCTTAGGAGATGAATCCAAAAAAATATTGCTGCATAGCACTTCCCATTGTGGTTCAGCGGTAATGAACCCGACTAGTATTCATGAGGTTGCAGGTTAGATCCCTGGCCTCGCACAGTGGGTTAAAGATCCAGCATTGCTATGAGCTGTGGTGTACATCTCAGACATGGCTCAGATCCCATATTGCTGTGGCTGTGGCATAGGCTGACAGCTGCAGCTCCAATTAGAGCCCTAGCCTGAGAACTTCCGTATGGCACAGGTATGGTCCTAAAAAGAAAACAAACAAAGATATTGCTGCAATTTACGTCAGAGTGTTCTGCCTATGTTTTCCTCTAAGAGTTTCATAGTATCCAGTCTTACATTTAGGTTTTTAATATATTTTGAGTTGAGTTTATTTTTGTATACGGTGTTAGAGAATTCTAATTTCATTCTTTCACATGTGGCTGTCCAGTCTTCCCAGCACCACTTATTGAACAGACTGTCTTTTCTCCATTGTATATTCTTGTTTCCTTTATCATAGATTAGTTGACCATAGGTGGGTGGGTTTATTTCTGGGCTTTCTATGCTCTTCCACTGATCTATATTTGGGTTTTTGTTTCAGTACCATACTGTTTTTTGTTTTTGTTCTTTTTTCTGAGCTTATTTTTTATTACTTAATGAATTTTATTACAATTATAGGTGTACAAAAATCATCACAACCAAATTTTATAGCATTTCCATCCCAAACCTTCAGTGCACACCCCCCCCACCCTCTAACATGTCTCATTTGGAAACCATAAGTTTTCCAAAGTCTGTGAGTCAGTATCTGTTCTGCAAAGAAGTTCATTGTGTCCTTTTTTAATTTATTTTATTTTATTTATTTATTTTTGTCTTTTTGCCTTTATGTAGAGCTGCACCCGCAGCATATGGAGGTTCCCAGACTAGGGGTCTAACAGGAGCTATAGCTGCAGGCCTTCGCCACAGCCACAGCAACGTGGGATCCGAGCCGTGTCTGCAATCTACACCACAGCTCACGGCAACGCCAGACCCTTAACCCACTGAGCAAGGCCAGGGATCGAACCCGCAACCTCATGGTTCTTAGTCGGATTCGTTAACCATTGAGCCATGAAGGGAACTCCAATTGTGTCCTTTTTTAAGATTCCACATGTAAGTGGTAGCATTTGATGTTGGCGTCTCATTGTCTGACTGGTTTCACTTTGCATGATAATTTCTAAGTCCATCCATGTTGCTATAAATACTGTTATTTCGTTTCCTTTAATGGCTGAGTAATATTCCATTGTGTATATGTACCACATCTTCCCTAACCATTCCTCTGTCGATGGGCATTTAGGTTGTTTCCATGACTTGGCTATTGTATAGCGTGCTGCAAGGAACATTGGAGTACATGTGTCTTTTTGAGTCACAGATTTCTCTGGGTAAATGCCCAGGAGTGGGATTGCTGGATCAAATGGTAATTCTATTTTGAGTTTTCTGAGGAATCTCCATACTGTTTTCCACAGTGGTTGCACCAATTTACATTCCTACCAACAGTGTAACAGGGTTCCTTTTTCTCCACACCCTCTCCAGCACTTATTGTTTGTAGACTTATTGATGATGGGCATTCTGGCTGGTGTAAGGTAGTACCACACTGTTTTGATTACTGTTGTTTTATAGTGTAGTCTGAAGTCAGGGAGCTTGACTCCTCCAGCTCCGTTTTTCATTCTCAGGTTAGCTTTGGCTATTCAGGGTCTTTTGTGTTTCCATACAAATTTTAAAAATTTTTTGTTTTAGTTCTGTGAAAGATGCCATTGGTAATTTGATAGGAATTGCACTGAATCTGAAGACTTCCTTGGGTAGTATAGACATTTTGACAGTATAGATTCTTCCAATCCAAGAACATGGTATTCTTTCCAACTGTTTGTGTCACCTTAAGTTTCTTTCAACAGCGCCTTATAGTTTTCAGAGCACAGGTCTTTTGCCTCCTTAGGTAAGTTTACTCCTATTTTATTCTTTGTGATGCAATGTAAATGGAATTGTTTCCTTAAGTTCTCTTTCTGATCTTTCATTGTTACTGTATAGAAATGCAAGGGATTTGTGTATTAATGCCCAGATGGCTTCACTATCAGATATTTAAAGAAGAAATAATGCCAATAATTCACATGAACACTTTCAGAAGTAAAAGAAAAAGGATAGTTTCCCAATGTATACTATGAGGCCAGTGTTATCTGACACCAAAATCAGATGTCAATATCACAATGAAAGAAAAGTAGAAACCAATATCCCTCATGAATGCAAATGCCCTTAGCAAAATATTAGCTGATAGACAGAATTCTAATTTGTACCCCCAGGATTCCTGACCCTTGGTGTGCACACACCTTTTCTCAGTTACTTAATCAAACACTAATTTAGGTAATGCTGTGAGGGGTTTTGGAGATGTAATTAAGGACTGATTGGAAGATGATCCAAGTGGGCCTAAATTATTAACATGAGCCCTTTAAAAGCATAGAGATTTCTCTGGATGGTCTCAGATGGGGAAGTCAGAAATTTGAAGCAGTACAAGGATTTAATACGCTATTGCTGATTGAAAACAGAGAGGGCAAGGAGCTCAGAGCAACTCCCAGATGTTAACCAGAAAGGAAACAAGTGCGTCAGTCCTACAGTGACATGGAGCCAAATTCTCCCAACAAGAATGAATTTGGAAGCATATTTTCCCCCAGAGCATACAGATGAGACCCAGTTTGGCCAGCACCTTGATTTCAGCCTTGTGAGACCCTGAGCAGAAAACCCAGTCATGACACGCTAGACTTCTGACCTACAGGACTGTGAACCAATAAATAGATGTTCTTTTAAGCTGCTGAGTTTGTGATAATTTATTATGCAGCAAAGAAAACTAATATAATAGCAACCAAATGCAGCAACATATAAAAAGGATTATACACCATGACACAAATGAGATTTAGTCTAGTAATGCTAGATTGGTTTAATATCTAAAAATCAATTAATGTAATATACCATATTAATAAAATAAAGGAAGAAAAAATGATCATCTCAAGAGAAGCAGAAAAAGAATTTGACAAAAGCTAACGCTCAGTGATGATGCAACCAACCAGAAATAAAAAGGAACTTCCTCAATCTAATAAAGAGTATCTACCAAAAAATCCACAATTAACTTCAGAGTTTACAGTGAAAACTGAATGCTTTCCCATAAGTTCAGAAACAGGGCAAGGGTGTCTGCTTTCACCAATTCTTTCAACACTGTACTGGAGTATCTAACTCATACAATAAGGCAAAAATAAATATAAATGAATGAATAAAATGCATCAAGATTCTAACAGAAAAACTAAAACTGCTCTCATTTGCAGTCTGCATGATGGATAAAATCACAAGGAATCCACACCACGTTTACTTAAACTAATCAATGATTTTAGCAAGGTTGCATAATACAAGATCAATGTACAAAAATCTATTGTATTGCTCATACTAGCAATAAACCATCAGATACTGAATTAAGAAAATAACTCCATTCACAATAGCATCAAAAAAGAATAAAATACTTAGGAATACATTTAGCAAAAAAGTGAAAGATTTGTACAATAATAACTATAAACATTGTTGAGCTAAATCAAAGATCTAAATAAATGGAGAGACATTTCATCTTCATGGGTTGGAATACTCGATATTGTAAAAATGGCCATTCTCACAAAATTGATCTTTAGTTTTTTGTTTTTTCTTTTGTCTTTTTGGGGCCACACCTGTGGCATATGAAGTTCCTGGGCTAGCAGTCAAATCGGGGCTGCAGCTGCTGGCGTATACCACAGCCACAGCAACGTGGGATCTGAGCCACGTCTGTGACTTAACACCACAGCTCACAGCAATGCCAGATCCTTAACCCACTGAGGAAGACCAGGGATCAAACCCAAATCCTCATAGATATCAGTCGGGTTCTTTATCACTGAGCCATGATGGAACTCGAAAAAAAAATTGATCTTTAAATCACTGCAATCATTGGCAAAATCGTAGCATCCTTTTTGGGGTATTAACTGATACATAGATATTAAATTTATATGGATATGCAAAGACCTAGAAAAGACAAAACAATTTTGAAAAAGAAAGACAAAATTTGAGGCCATATATTACTCAATTTCAAAATTTACTATAGACGATTGGATTAAGATGGCGGAATAGAAGGACTGGAGCTCAACTTCTCTCCCAAATAACAGCAAAAATACAACCAAATGCCAAGCAACCTTCAACCAAATGGACAGTAAACTTCCAAAAAAGATACTCTGCTCCAGAAGACACAGCGGAGACCACATCAAGAGGTAGGAGGGGCGATTACGCGATAGAAGCAACCCCATACCTCCCGGGTGGGAAGCCCCACAGACTGGAAAGTAACTGCATCACAGAGACTCAGCTACAGGACTGAGAGTTCTGAGCCTC
>PVHT020000015.1:35235425-35310535 GCA_004024745.2 Catagonus wagneri | reverse complement strand
AACATAGGCCAAACACTCTCTGACATAAATGATAGCAACATCTTCTCAGATCCATGTGTCAGAGTAAGGACAATGAAGAGAGAAATAAACAAATGGGACTTAATTAAACCTCAAAGTTTCTGCACAGCTAAGGAAACCCTAAACAAAATGAAGACAGCCCCCAGAATGGGAGAAAATATTTGCAAATGATTCAACTGACAAGGGATTCATCTCCAAAATTTACAAGCAGTTCCTACAGCTCAACACCAAAGAAACAAACAACCCCATCCAAAAATGGGCAGAGGATCTAGGCAGACAGTTCTCCAAAGAAGACATGCAGATGGCAAATAAACACATAAAAAGATGTTCAACATCGCTCCTCATTAGAGAAATGCAAATCAAAACCACTATGAGGTACCACCTTACACCAGCCAGAATGGCCATCATCAAAAAGACTGCAAACAATAAGTGCTGGAGAGGGTGTGGAGAAAAAGGAACCCTATTACGCTGTTGGTGGGAATGCAAACTGGTGCAGCCACTGTGGAAAACAGTATGGAGATTCCTCAGAAAACTCAAATTAGAATTACCATTTGATCCAGCAATCCCACTCCTTGGCATCTATCCAGCAGACACCAGGACCCGAAAAGACACCTGTACTCCAGTGTTCATTGCAGCACTCTATGCAATAGCCAGGTCATGGAAACAACCTAAATGCCCATCCACAGAAGAGTGGATAGGGAAGATATGGTACGTACACACAATGGAATGTTACTCAGCCATTAAAAGGAACGAATTACCAACATTTATAGCAACATGGATGGACTTAGAAATTATCATGCAAAGTGAAACCAGTCAGACAATTAGAGAGCAACACCCAATGCTACCGCTTACATGTGGAAACTAAAAAGACACAAGGAACCTTCTTACAGAACAGACAATGACTCACAGACTTTGGAAAACCTTGGTTTTTCAAATAAGACAATCTGGGGGGTGGGGGGATGCACTGGGGATTTGGGATACAAAATCTGTAAAATTGACTTGTGATGATTTACGTACACTTATAATTGAAATAAAATCCATTAATAAAAAAAGAAAACTATTTAAAAAAATTTACTATAAAGCCACATTTAACAAGTCAGTATAGTGGTGGCACAAGTATAGACATAGAGATCAATAGAAGAGAATTGAGGGTCCATAAATGTCTTGACACTTATGGTCAACTGATTTTCCACAAAAGTGCCAGGGCAATTCAATGGGAAAGATAGCTTTTTTAACAAATAATACTGGGATAATTGAATTTCTACTTGCAAAAGTAATGAACTTGGACCTACATATAATAATCCACTCACAACGGATAATCAAACTAAATGTAAAAGCTAAAACTGTAAAACTGATAGAAGAAAACATAGAAAATTTTCATTACCTTGGGAACTCATGACCTTGAGTTCTTAGATACAACATCCAAGGCAAAATCCATAAAAAGCTGATAATTTGATTTTAACAAAATAAAAACATTTGTACTTCATAAGACATTGTTAAGCAACTGCACTCTTGGTCATTTTCCCCAGAGAAATAAACATTTATATTCACACAAAAACCAATACACAAGTGTTCATGGCAGCTTTATTTTTAATAGCCACAAACTGTAACAACCTAGATGTTCTAGATGTTCTTCAACAAGTCAAGCAAACATACATACAGCCACATCATGGAATACTACTCAGCAATGAAAATGAATTAACTATTAATACATGCATCTATTTGGATGAATCTGCAGGGAATCATGCTGAGCTAAAAACCCAATCCAGGAGGATTCTAAAACGATGTACAAGCCCCATGTCCTTGTGTTTTGAAGTAAAAGTCTTTTCCTTTAGCCTCCCAGGCCTCACCTCATTCTCAAAGACTGACTCAAGAGTTAATGATTAGGAAATATTGTTACAACTAAAAACTAGTTAAAACAGTCTTCATTATATTATGCCCTGCCTTGGCCCACTAACTTACTCTAACTGGATTTTCACAAGATTTTGTCCTTGCTTAATTGCTTTCTTTTACTGATGGTTACTTTCTCATTAGTTATATTGCACCTCATGTTTTCTTTTCCTTTTAAACACTCCCTAACATCCCCTTCCTTCTGTAAGCAATCTTCACTGCAGAGAGACAGTCAAGGTGCAATAACCCCAAAGACCATCAGAAACTGCCACTGGACCACCTGATTCCAGTCTTGATGACTTTGAAGTGATCTATGGAAGAAGAAGAATGCAGGCAACTTAATCCTTATCAACATCCCTGTTTTTTCAAGATAAACCTATAAAACCCCTTGCTATCCCCTCTCAAGGGAGGACACAGTTTTGAAGTGTTAGCCTGCTGTGCCCTCCTTTGCCTGGCAAAGCAATAAAGCTGTTCTTTCTACATCATTCAAAACTCTTGTCTCCAAAGACTTAATTGGTGCCAGTGTACAGAGACTGGTTTTGGCTGCAATTCCACACCACAATGGCGACATAAGAGGATCTGAATTTCCCTCCTCCCATGAACACACCAAATGTACAGCTACACATAGAGAAAATCCCTCTGAGAGAAATCCAGAAACAAGCTGAGTGACTCCTAAATATCAAGTGACTAAAGAAATGCCAACATTGGGAACAGATACGAAAGGCTGAGACACAAGCCATAAACTCCATCCCCAGCACTGCACCATAAAATTGGGAGGGAACTCCCAACTTCCAGCTCCTCCACGAGGAACAAAAGATTTGGAACACACATCTACTGCCCCACCTGAGGCATGGGCTCTCAAAACATCTAGCTCTCAAAGCCAATGGGGTTTGCACTCCTGAGTCCCACAGGACTATGGAAAACAAAGAACTAGCTCTTAACATGCATGCAAGCACACAACTGTGGCTAGCCTCCAGGGCTCAGTGCAGAAGGACCATGCAAAAAATGCTCGTCTCCAGTCTTTCCCTGGAAAGAGTTTCATTGCATATTTTACAAGCTGCTGTCTGAGGATCAGTTTTCTAATTAGCGTGGAGATGATGACTGCATTCCTCCTTAAAGCCGAAAAAAGCTGGTGGGCACTTCCCTCACCTTCATCCTTTGGCTCTAACAATAAAACCAACTTGCCAGAATTCCCATTGTGGCTCAGCAGGTTAAGGACCCGATGTTGTCTCTTTGAGGATGTGGGTTTGATCCCTGATCACACTCAGTGAGTTAAGGATCCATCATTGCAACAAGCTGCTACATGGTGATAGATGCAGCTCAGATCTGGTGTTGCCACAGCTGTGGTATAGGCCGCACCTGCAGCTCCAGTTTGCAATTCCAGCTGCAGTTCCTAGCCTGGGAACTTCCATATGCTGCAAGTGCAGCTGTAAAACAAACAAACAAACAAAAATCTTGCCAGTATTTCCCTTGAAGGAGCTTGTCCACACATCTATTGCCATAAATTTTATGGCTGCCACCTGAGGGACAAGCTCCCAAATCACCCATCTCTGGAAGCCAACAAGGCTAGCATTCTTGAGTCCCATAGGACTATAGCAAACAAGGACAGTCTTAAAACAGGCACACAAGCACTTCTCATGCAGAAGGAGCATGCAAAACCACCTATCTCTGTTTCTCCCTGGTAGGGATTTCACTACATACTTCCCAGCTGCTGCTGGAGGTTCCAGGCCCTAATTAGCCTGCATTACCCTGATACCAAAACCAGTCAAGAAACAAGTACAAGAAAAGAAAATTACAGCCCAATATCCCCAATGAACACAGATTCAAAAATTCTTAACAACCTGAATTCAGCAATACATTAAAAGGACATCATAATCAAGTGGGATTTATTCCTGGGATGCAAGGATGGTTCAATATATGCAAATCAATCACTGTGATAGTCCATATTAACAAAATAAAAAATAAAAACTATAAAAATCACGTGATTATCTCAATAAATACAGAAAAAGCATTTTACAAATTTTAACATCCATTGATGATAAAAATTTTCAACAAGTTGAGTATACAAGGAATGTACACCAATATAAAATATATATATATGATAAGTCCACAGCTAACATCATACTCAAAGATGGAAAATATAAAGTTTTCCTGCTAAAATCAGGAACAAGAAAAGAATACCCACACTCACTACTTTTATTCAAGATAGTACTGGAAGTTCCCAACAGAGCAATTAGCCAAAAAAAGGGAAAGAAATAAAAGGCATCCAAATAAGAAAGGAAGAGGCAAAATTATCTCTGTTTTTCGGATGACATTGAATTATACACTGAAAACCCTAAAGACTGCACCAAATAACTGTTAAAACTACAAATTCAGTAAAGTTACAGGATACAAAATCAATATACAAAATCAGTTGTGTTTCTATACACTAACAGTGAACTGTCAGAAAGAAAAACTTAATAAAACAATGCTATTTATAATAACATCAAAAGAATAAAATACTTAGGAATAAATCTAGCCGAAGAGGCAAAAAACCTATTTGGTGAAAACTATAAGACACTGACTTAAAAAATTGAAGACGACACAGGCAAATGAAAGTATTTGCCATGCTCATGGATTAGAAGTAATATTGTTAAAATTGACCGCATTACCCAAAGCAACCTACAGATTCAATGTAATCTCTATCAAAATTCCACAGGCATTTTTCAGAGAAAAACAACCTAAATTTTTTTTCATAGAAAAAACAACCCTAAAATTCATATATAACCATAAAATACCCAAATAACCGAACAATCTTGAGAAAGTACAGCAAAGTTGGAGGCATCACACCTCCTGATTTCAAAATATATTGGAAAGCTATATGTAGTATTCAAAATAATATGGTGTTGACATACAAACTGACACATATGTAAACGGAAGAGAATAGAGGATTCATTCATAAAATGGTCAATTAATTTTCAACAAAGTAGCTAAGAATACACAATGTGGAAAGAATAATTTCTCTAAAAAATGTGCTAGGAAAACTGGACAGTCACATATGACTTACACCATACCAAAAAAAAATCAACTTGAAATGGATTAAAAACTTGAATACAAAATATGCAACCATAAAACTAAAAGAAACATAGGGATTAAGCTCTTTGACATTGGCCTTGACAATTTTTTAAAAAAATTTTTACATCGAAAGCAAAGGCAACAAAAGTAAAAACTAAAGATGAGACTATCTCAAACTAAAGAGTCTGCACAGCAAAGGAAACCATAAGAAGATGAAAAGACAACCTATGAAATGAGAGATAGTATTTGCAAAGCACAATCTGACAAGTGGTTAATATCCAAAATGTACAAAGAATTGTATTTCCCTTCGTGGCTCAGCAGTTAATGAACCCAACTGGGATCCATGAGGATACGAGTTTGATCCCTGGCCTCGCTCAGTGGGTTAAGGATCTGGCGTTGCCATGAGCTGTGGTGTAGGTAGCAGACACAGCTTGAATCCTGTTTTGCTGTGGCTGTGGTGTTGGCTGGCAGCTGTAGCTCTGATTTGACCCCTAGCCTCCGAACTTCCATATACTGCAGGTGCGGCCCTAAAAAGTAAAAACAAACAAACAAACAAATAAATAAAATACCTCGATAGCAAAAAAAAAAAAAATAGGCAATATAAAAATGGGCAAAGGAGCTGAATAGACATTTTTCCTAAGAAGATATCCAAATGGCCAATGGGTACATTGAAACGTGCTCAATATCACTAATCATCAGGGAAATGAACTGTGGTGAGACATCACCTAACACCCAGTAGAATGTCTATTATCAAAAGGACAAGAAATAAATGCAGATGAGGTTGTGGAGAAAAGGAAATCCTTGTGCATTGTTGGCAAGATTGTAATCTTGTACGGCCACCATGAAAAACATTATGGAGGTTTCAAAACATTTAAAAATAGAACCACCGTATGATCTAGCAATCCTACTGCTGGGTATATATCCAAAAGATACAGAGTCACTGTCTTAAAGAGATAACTGTACTCCTAGGTTCGTTGTAGCATTATTCACAATAGCTAAGATACGAAAACAGCCTAAGTACCCATGGACAGGTGACTGAATAAAGAAAATGTGTTGTATATACACAAAGGATTAAATTAAGGAAATTCTGCCCTTTGCAGCAACATGGATGAACCCGGAGGGCAATTATACTAAATGAAGTAAACCAGACAGAAGAAAACAAATACTGCATTGTATCACTTATGTGTAGAATTAAAAAAAAAAAAAAAAAGAAAAGGCCAACTCATAGAAATAGACAGTATAATGGTACTGGCCAGGTACTGGAGGTGGAGGAAATAGGGAAATGCTGGTAATAGGGAACAAACCTTCAGTATCTTATTACTCCAGTTACTTATTTGGTCACAGACAATGTTGTACCGCAGGTTTTTGTTTGTTTTTCTTCATTCCTTTTCCCTCTATTCCTTGTACTGCATAATTTCTATTGGAATTATCTTTATATCCACTGGTTCTTTCTTCTGCCATCTAGAATATGCTCTTGAGCTCCTGTAATAAATTTTTCATTTTAGTTATTCTAAGTTTAAACTTCAGAATTAGTACTTGGTTCTTTTTTTATCATTTTTATCAGCTTATTGAGAATTTCTATTGATTCATTGTTATCAGACTCATATTTAATTCTTTCAACATGGTTTCCTTTTTAGTTCATTATACATATTTATAACAAATGCTTTAAATTCTTTATCTGCTATATATAACCTCTGGGAAACCCAGACAAAATTCCCACTGATGTATATTCTCCTGGGTATGAGAAAAAAAATTCTTCAAATAAACACTTTCCTGTTTATTTGTATGCCTTGTAATTTTTTTTTCTTGAAAACTGGACATTTTAGATAAACTTTGTAGTCACTCTTAATTCTGGTAGTTCTCTCCTGAAGGTTGTTGTTGTCAATGTTGCTTGTTTGTTTATTTACTTCTTTGTTTAGTAATGTGCCCAGGATAAACCAGTCAAACCTGTCACCCTTACATTGTGCAAGGGTGGGAGTTCCCGTCGTGGCTCAGTGGAAACGAATCCGACTAGGAACCATGAGGTTGCCGGTGCGATCCCTGGCCTCGCGCAGTGGGTTAAGGATCTGGCATTGCCATGAGCTGTGGTGTAGTTTGCAAACGCAGCTCAGATCTGGCGTTGCTGTGGCTCTGGTGTAGGCTGGCAACTGTAGCTCCGATTGGACCCCTGGCCTGGGAACCTCCATATGCCCCGGGTGCGGCCCTAAAAAAAAGACATAGAAGCAAAAAAAAAAAAAAAAACCCACTGTGCAAGGGTGTAGCCACTGATGTCTCTGCTCAATTATGTTTCAACATTCCTGGCTTTACTTTTAAGCCTGGATTCCTAGAGGTTGCCTCTGCATCTGTGTACCTTAGTGGTCAGAGGTTCCACTCACGTACTTCAAACAAGTATCATATGTAGTCTGTGCTTTGGTAGGAGATTGCATTTAAAGGTCAGACTGTTTTTCAGATCTACCAATGGTTTTATTTCCTGCAAGACTTTTTAAATCTCCTATAAGCATGCACACAGTCTCAGACTTGGCCAATAACAGAATGGGACTTCTTCAGTTCTTTGCTATGCATGTGAGCATCCTCAGCTAGTAATATGTTAACCACAACTACAACCACAACCTCAAGCTAGTAGAGCCAAGTCATTGGTTTTCTCCCATTGGCCATCCTCCTAGAAGTCAACACCATTGATGTGATGTTAAGCATGGGCATTGCCCTCTTCTCAAAACAGAGTGAGCCCTGCTGCTTGAACTTGGCAGAGAAGTTTCCATGTCGAAATCTGTTAGAACCTCCACTGCAATGGAGCTGAGGTAAGATAGGAGCATCCCTGGACCAGAATGCCACAGATTCCCACTGTTCTTGACGAGAGCTCAGCAGTTTTTCAAGTATAAGTGCTTCTCAGATTGTTGCATGCCTTTGGTTAATTTCCAGAATGCCGAAATGGTCATTTTATCATTTTGTCCAGCTACATAGTTGCTTTGGGGGAGAATGGATTTGCCTTCCTCCTCACTCTTCCACAGCCTGAAGTCTTGCTCCCGACAGATTTTAAAATTTTGCCAGTCGAATGGGTATGTAGTGGTTTTTCATTATGGTTTTCATCTGCATTTTCCTGATTACCAGTCAAGTTAAGCACTTTTTCATGTTTATTGACCATTTGAATTTCCTCCTTTATTTGGTGCCTGTTCAAGTGTATTGCTTATTTTTCTACTGAGTTGTCTTTTTCTTAATGATATGTAAGAGTTCTTTATATGTTCTGGACATGAATCCTTCATTGATTTATGGATGTTGCAAAATCTTCTCTACTTTTGTGGCCAGTTTTTTTAAACTCTTATGGTGTTTCTCAATTAAAAGCTCTTAATTTTAATGTGGTTGAACTTTTATTAATATTTTATTTTGTGCTTACTAATTTTTCTTGTGTTATAAACCCTTCCTCACCCTATGGTTATGAAGTAGCCTCCTGTGTTAACTTCTATGAATATTACCTAAGAAAGGTTCTTTTACCGTACTAGAATTGATTTTTGATATGGTGTATTTTAGGGGTCAATTTTCATTTTTCCCCATGGAGACCAAATTGTTATAGCATTATTAACTGAAAAATGCATACTTTTCATGCCAATTCAATTTTATATGAAATATCAATATATGAATGTGTCTCTGTATGTATCTCAGGACTCTATTCTGTTCTGTTGGTTTATTTGTTTCATCTTACTAAAATACCACTTGTCTTAATTACTGCAGTTTTGTAATCTACACTAAAACAGTAGATTGACTTGAGGAAGAATTGTCATCTCTCATATGTTGATATTACATCTGATTTCTCTCCTTGAATTTGTCAGGGTGCCAGAATTACATTCATTTCTCTTCCTGTGTTAAGCCAACTTTGCATTCCTAGAATGAACCCAACTCGGTCATTATATTTTCAAACGTCAGTTGTTTCAATCTGCCATTATTTTGCTTAAGATTTTTGCATCTCGACAAAAAAAAAAAAAAAAAAAAAAAAAAAAAAGGAGTTCCCATCGTGGCTCAGTGGTTAACGAATCTAACTAGGAACCATGAGGTTACACGTTTGACCCCTGACCTCGCTCAGTGGGTTAAGGATCCGGCATTGCTGTCAGCTGTGGTGTAGGTTGCAGACACGGCTCGGATCCCGTGTTGCTGTGGCTGTGGCGTCCGCCGCTGGCTACACCTCCGATTAGACCCCTACCCTGGGAACCTCCATATGCCCCGAGTGCAGCTCTAGAAAAGGCAAAAAGACAAAAAAGAAAGATTTTTGCATCTCTGTTCACAAATGAGATTGGCCTATACTTTTTTTCATAGTTTCTTTGTTGGATTTTGTTCTCGAAGTTAAGCTAACTTTATAAAATGAGTTGTGAAGCATCCTTCTTTTCTATTCTATGTATACATTTGTGCAACTTGGGAATTCTTTTATTCTTGAATATTTGGTAAAACTCACTGGTAAAGCCATATATACCTGGATTTTTCTTCACGGGAAGATTTTTAATGATAGATTCAATGTGTTTAATGCTTATAAGAAACTGAGATTTTCTGTCCTTCTTGAGTCAGTTTTGGTGTGACAACATTTTACCTCTACTCTAGCTCTCTCAAAACTACCATCTACACATCAGGTGATAAAATTGTGGCTCTAAAAAGCAAAGCAGATCAAATCATTCCTCTGTTTAAAATCTTCTGGAGTTCTTGCTTAATCCTACAA
Organism: Catagonus wagneri; assembly: GCA_004024745.2. NCBI lineage: Eukaryota > Metazoa > Chordata > Mammalia > Artiodactyla > Tayassuidae > Catagonus > Catagonus wagneri. The sequence goes on along the minus strand of PVHT020000015.1, from coordinate 35,300,874 downwards.
TGGGTTAAGGATTTGGTATTGTCTCTGCAGCAGCTTGGGTTGCTGCTGAGGCACGGGTTCAATCCCCAGCACAGTGCAGTGGGTTAAGGATTCAGTATTGCCTCAGCTATGGTGTAGGTCACAAATGCATCTCTGATTCAGTCCCTGGCCCTGGAACTTCCATATGCCACAAATGCGGCCAAAAAAAAAAAAAAAAAATCTGGCATTGTCACTGCAGCAGCCCAGGTCACTGCTGAGGTGTGGGTTTGAGCCCTGTACCTGGAACTTCCAGATGCCATAGGCATGGCCACAAACAAACAAAAAACATTTTAATGGCTTTTGATTTCATTGAAAAACAAAAGCTATTTGCCTTCACCTACAATACTTTGGATGAACTGATCCCTGCATATCCAGTCTCATTTTGTTCCATTCTTCCCCTTGCTTACTCTTTTCTAGCTGCACTGACTTTCTTTATGTTCCACAACACAAAACCAAGCTTATTCCTACCTCAGAGCTTTGCATTTGCTGTTTCTTCTCTCTAGAATACACTCTTCTCAAAGTGTAACGATGCTGGTTCCTTCTCATTCTTTTTATCTCTGTTTAAATGTCAGCTCCTCAGAAAGATCTTTCCTGACCATTTCACCTAAGATAGGCTCCTCTGTTATCATTTTATTTCATGGCACCTAATTATACTTTGCAATCCTAACTGGTTTTTTAAAATTCATTTAGCCTCTATTTATTGTTCCAGACTGTAAAGTCTTTGAGGCCTGGGATGTTGACTGTCTTATTCACTGTCACATTCCTAGTACTTAGCCCAATGTCTAGAACATAGTAAGCACTCAATAAATTTTATAAGTAATTAATGAGCCTAATCAGAGCTTAGATATGGAAGGAGGACATAACTTTGTTAGGGATGAATCCGGATATGAGCAAATTCACCCCAAAAGGTTAACAAAGACAGGAAGTTTCAAGTGAGTCTGATACTCAAAAACAGTGAACAAACCAGAATTGAATAGGGGCCTTGAATATTAGACGATGAAACTTTGATTTTCATCCCAAAAGCAATTGAGAGCCATTGAAATTGTGGCAGGAAGAGATTAAACAAGGTATCCAAGCTCTCCTGGCTAATTGATGGCTAAACCATAGCTAAAATCAAGATCCTTGACTCCAATTTCTCTGTATTGGATTGCTTCTCTAAGTAATAACACTTGGGATAGGAATATAAAAACAAGGTGGTTAACAATGAAATATCAGAAAAAGTGAAAAAACAATATCATTTAAAGTCATATCAAAATAATATCAAGGAATAAAACTAACCAAGGAGGTGAAAGATCTATTTGAAAACTATAAGACATTGATAAAAGAAACTGAAGATGACACCAGCAAATGGAAAGATATCCCATGCTCATGGATTGGAACAATTAATATTGTTAAAATGGCCATGCTACCCAAAGCAATCTACAGATTTAATGTGATCCCCATCAAACTACCCATGACATTTTTCAGAGGACTATAAAAAAAAGTCCTAAAATTTATATGGGACCTCAAAAACCCAGAATTGCCAAAGTAACCCTGAGGGAAAAAACAAAGCTGGAGACGTAATACTCCCAGACTTCAGATAATATTATAAGCTACAATAATCAAAGCAGTGTGGTACTGACACAAAAATAGACATATGGATCAATGGAACAGAAAAGAGAGCCCAGAAATAAACCCACACAAATAATTGTATTTAAGTATAGCAATTAGTAAGGTTGGTTAATGCTTCTGCAAGACTGTTTTTACAAAAATATTATTTTTTCAAGAAAAATCTTTAGTGTTTATGTAGTGCTAACTAGGTGTCAGGCATTGTTTTAATTACTTTATATGTAGTTACTCTTAAAAACAATACAATATTGTGAGTATGGAGGTTTCTTAAAAAACTAAAAATAGAACTATCATAACTTCCAGCAATCCCATTCCTGGGCTCATATATAAAAAAGACAAAAATTCTAATTTGAAAAGATACATGAACCCCAATGTTCATAACAGCACTATTTACAATAGCCAGGACATAGAAGTAAACTAAATGCCCATTGTTTAGGAATAGATAAAGAAGATGTGGTACATACATAAAATGTAATATTACTCAGCCATAAAAAGAATGAAATCTTGTCATCTGCAACAACATGGATGGACCTAGAGAATATCATACTAAGTGAAATAAGGCAGAGAACAACAAATATTATATCACTTATATGTGAAGTATAAAAAAATACAAATAAATTCACTTACAAAAAAGAAACAGACTCACAAACATTTAAAAAAAACTTACAGTTACCAAAGGGGAAGGAGGGATAAATTAAGAGTATGAGATTAACAGATAAAAACTACTATATATTAAATAGATTAACAATAAGGATTTACTGTATATCACAACAAACTATATACAATATCTTATAATAACCTATAATGGAAAAGGATCTGGAAAAGAATCGCTTAGCTGTACACCTGAAATGAACACAATATTGTAAATTAATATTTATTTTAAAATATATTTATTTCTCAATTAAAAAGCATAGTGGCTAAGCAACTGGGCTCTAGACTCATATTGCCTGCATTCACATTTCAGCTCCATCACTTCTTAGCTGTGTGACTTTGGACCCCAGTTTCTGCATCTGTAAAATGAGAATAACAAGAGTACTCATATCATAAGATTGCTTTGAGATTTAAATGAGATAGTGTATAAGGACGTAGTAAGTGCTCAATAAATGGTAGTTGCTATTAACTACATGTGTCCTTTATATCTTTTTACTTAGCAGTATTTTCTAAATTTTCTACAGTGAGAACATTTTGTGTGAAAAGAGTGTATGGTGGGATTTAGATAGACGAGAAAGTGACTTTAAAATAGTATTCCTTCCATCTAGAAGGACCGCTTTGTCCTAATTTTTCAGATCCTCACCCAAACCATCTTTTGAAGAGATTTTTGTGAATTCCCAACAATAAAATCTTTTCATCTCTCCTGAACTCTTTCTGATACAATATTAGAGAAAGAAATACCAGGTTGGATATAAAGCTACCAATTTTCATAGATTATAATTCATAACATCTAAGATGCAGGAGAGAGAAATTTTAAATAGGGTGTCTTCATTCATTTTATTCAGAAATAAGATTTCTGAATTTCAACTCATTCGCTTGTACGAAGTATAAACGATGCAAAGAGAATTCTCCAGCTGAAGAATTAACTTCTAACCTGCTTGGAATTCCAGGAACTGCTCATGTGAACAAGCTCAATTTCACACTCTGATCTTCTCATCTTCAATATCCAAGAAAGCAAGTTCTACAGGAAACAGTTCTTTTAGGCTAGTGCCACATCAATTTATTTTGTGTTTCTCAAGTGTTGATGCAGTGGGGAGAAGGCGACTTTGCTCACTGCAGGAGCCTGAGCATCGCTGGACTTCAATGCCCCTAGTGGCCTAACAGGTTTATAAAATACATTAGCCCATTTCTTTCATTTCTCTGTCTTTAAAATCACTAGTTTCCATAGTTGAGTGACCTAGATACTTCCGATGTAACGACTTTTAAACTGGGACCCACCGATGGGCTTCAGGGGTTCTACGAACCCACTAAAACTGTATGCTCAGTTTTGTGTGTATGTGCTTTCATCAGATTTCCAAAGGACACCATGACCCAAAAGCAGGCACTGCTCTAAACGACGTAATTTTACATCTGTCATTGGTATAGTTTATAAGTGCAAAAAATTGAAAACTTACTGGATTTTTAAAGGCATAATGAGGAGGGCCAGATTAGAGGGCAGCATAAATGATTTAAGTGGAGGCCATCTGCTTTAAAGACATCCTTTCCATTGGCTTACCAGGGTGCCCAAAATTCTTTCTATCAGCACAGCCCTGTAGGGGCCTCCTTTGATTAAGTTCAAAAGCTTCCAGAGACTTTCATTTCCTCCTGACAAAAGCAAGAGAAATGCTGGATACTATATAAAAACATTCCCTTAAAAATATTTATGTGATTTGGAGTTCCTGTCATGGCTCAGCAGAAACTAATCTGACTAGTATCCATGAGGACGCAGGTTTGATCCCTGGCCTCACTCAGGGTGGGTTAAGGATCTGGCGTTGCCATGAGCTGTGGTATAAGTCACAGACGCGGCTCGGATCCCGCGTTGCTGTGGCTGTGGTGTAGGCTGGCAGCTACGACTCCCATTCGACCCCTAGCCTGGGAATCTCCATATGCCAAGGGTGAGGCCCTAAAAAGACAAAAAAAAAAAAGTGAAAATATTTACGTGATTAAAAGATAATGTGAGAACTGACAGGTCATATTTTCAGGAGAAAGCCTGATCCCAGAGAAGTAAACCGAATATCAGAACACCAAGGACCCTGAGAGAGTGTTTGCTGATACTTCATACTTCGAGCGTCACTTCTACAGTCTCAAGGGGCTAAGTACAGAGATGACAAGCCCAGGGTCCACCTAAGGCAAGAAGTCTTAAAAGAGACCACATGATGCCTACGCTCCAAAGGGCTTTAAGTCTGAATATGGACAAACCACAACTAACATAGCCTCCCTATATTAATCAGGGCATGGTCAAGAAAACAGAAATCACTCTGTGTGTATACCAAGTATGAACATTTTTATTTTGTTTATTTATTTATTTATTTATTTTGTCTTTTGAGGCCCGCACCCAAGGCATATGGAGGTTCCCAGGCTAGGGGTCAAATCGAAGTTGTAGCCTCTGGCCTACACCACAACCACAGCAATAGGGGATCCGAGCCACATTTGCGACCTACACCACAGCTCATGACAACGCCGGATCCTTAACCCACTGAGTGAGGCCAGGGATCGAACCCGCATCGTCATGGATACTAGTCAGATTCATTAACCACTGAGCCACAATGGGAACTCCAAGTATGAATATTTTTAATACAAAGAAATAGAGACTTACGCACCTGAGGAAAGGGCTAGGGGGAGAAAGGTCAGCTTGCTGCCCGTTTTCAGCCTGTAGCACCAAAGCGGGTGCCTACCTGGAAACCACTGTGAATCTCAAGAACCACTAGGTAGCTCCCATTAACACAAACTTATATTTCTGACTCCTTAACAGTGAAAAGCTCAGATCTTAATAGCATTAGCATATTTATTTGCTTTATCTTACGATACACATAAAATTGTTTCAAAAATTAGAATTATATTAACAATAAACCTAATGAGGAAAACTAAGATGTCTTTGTAGTTCTTTTTTCTTAGACTATGTCTCACTAAGTATTTACAAAGTACTATGTTCAAAGGTTACTTGGAAAATTATTTACTTTGCATACACAATCAGATTCTTTGAATATGTGGTAGAACTCTAGTGGAGCCATCTAGTCCAGAAATTTCTTTGTAAAACAATTTTGCCACAATTTTAAAAATCCAAACCAAAAAGTTAAAGAATTGTACAATGTATAGCTATATACCCTCTACCCACATTTTTAAAATTTTACCATATTTGCTTTATGTAGATAGATAGTAGATGAACACCATTCATTTTTTGCTGAACAATTTGAAAATTGCAGGAATCGTGAGAGTTCACTCCCAAATTTTTCAGCATGCATCGCCTAAGAATAAAGACATTCTCTTGCATAACTACAATATTTTCATACCCAAGACAATTAACACTATTTCCCTAGTAATATCTAGTATCAGGTTCACATTAAAATTTTCCCCAATTGTCCCATAAATATTTACATTTTTTGTAATAACCCAATATAATCAGTTTGTGAAATGCATTTTATTTGTTTTTTTGTCTCTTTAGTCTCTCTTTTTTACTGAGATATAGTTGATGTTCAATATTATATAAGTTTCAGATGTACAACATAGTGATTCATAATTTTAAAGGTTATATTCCACTTACAGCTATTATAAAATTGGCTATATTCCCTGTGCTGTACAGTATATCCTTGAGGCTTATTTATTTTTTACATAGTAGTACTTCTTTCTTTTCTTTTCTTTCCTTTTTTTTTTTTTTGTCTTTTTTAGGGCCACACCCACAGTATATGGAGGTTTCCAGGCTAGGGGTCCAATCGGAGCTACAACTGCCGGCCTACGCCACAGCCACAGCAATGCTAGATCTGAGCCGAGTCTGCAACCTACACCACAGTTCACAGCAAATCCAGATCCCTAACCCACTGAGCAAGGCCAGGGACCAAACCTGCTTCTTTATGGATGCTAGTCAGATTTGTTTCCACTGAGCCATGAGGAGAATTCCCATAGTAGTACTTCTTTAGTCTCTTTTAATCAAGAACACTTCCTCTATCTTTTTCTCCATTACAATTACTTTTTGTGGAGTCTAAGCACATTTTCTTACAGAATGTCCCACATTCTCAATTCATCTGGTTGTTTCCTTCTGATGGCTTTAACTTGTTCCTCTATCCTCTGAATTTCTTGTAAACTTGAAGTTAGATCTAGAACTACTTTGTCCAATATGTTAGCCACCAGCCCTGAGTGACTCCTGTTTGCAATGCAGTTAGAATAAAATGAAATATACTGTAAGTGTAAAACACACAATAAACATTGAAGACATTGCCAAAAAAAAAAAAGAGTGTAGACAATCTCCCTGTGGACAATAAGGAGAGACAAACCATGCGGGAGACATCTAGGGAAAAAAAAAAGAATAAAAAAAGGTATAAACTATCTCATTAATAATTTTATACTGGTCCTGTGTTGAAATAATACTTTGGATATATTTGGTTAAGTGAAATATATTAAACATTAATATATTTTTTACTTTTAATATGGCTACTAGAAATTTTAAATGACATGCACGGCTTGCATTATATCTCTTTTGGACAACATTGGAAGAGGCTTGACTGAATTCAGGTTAAGTGTTTGCGGAAAGAAATCTGCACTTGTACTATTGTGTACTTCATATTGCATCACATAAGGTGACTGTATTAGTCCAATCAGACTTCTGTAAAAACAGACTCTGGCCTGAATGGCTTTAAAAAAATTATTTCTCACAGTCAGGAGCTGGAAGTTCAAGATCAAGGTGCCTGCAGATTCTGTCTCCAGCAAGGACACACCTCCTTGTTCATAGATGATTGTCCTCTTGCTGCATCCCCACATGACAGAAGGGGCAAGACAACTCTCCAGTGTGTCCTTCATAAGGGCACCCATTCCACTGATGATGGCTCCACCATCATGACATAATTACTCCCCAAAGTCCCATCTCCTACTAACATCATATTGGGGATTGGGATTTCAACAGATGAATTGGGAGGGGGCACAAACATTCAGTAACATTTGGTCATCCAAAATTCACGTCCTTCTTGCATATAAAATACATTCCTTTCATCCCAACAGCTCCAAAAGTCTTAACTGGATTCAGCATCAACCCTAAAGTCTAAGTTCAAAGTCTCACCCAAATATCATCTAAATCAGGTATGAGTAAGACTCAAGATAGGAGTCACCCTGAGGCAAATTTCTCTCCAGTTGTGAATCTGTGAAATGAGACAAGTTATGTGCTTCAATGCTAAGACTGGCATAGGGTAGACATTTCCACTCTAAAAGAGAAATAGAAAAGAAGGAAAGGGCGATGAGTCCCAAGTAAGTTCCATACCCAGCAGGGCCAATTCCTTTAGACCTTAAAGCTTGAGAATCATCCTCTTGGACATGATGCTCTGCCTTCTAGGCCTAGATGGATGGCAACATCACCCCTACCACTTGGCAGGATGCTGCTCATTCCAAGACTGTCTGCAAGGGTCCCACTCCTAAGGCCTAAACAGACAGGCAATCTCACTCTTTGAAACTGCTCTGCCCCCAGGCCCTTACACTCTGGGCTTTAGTGGGAATATCACCTCTGATTCATCTCAGGGAGGGAGCATTCATTCCCCCTTGTCCTGAAGAATAGCACCTGGCTATTTAGATCCATGGTTTGTATCCACTTTAATGCTATCAAACCATCACTTGTCCACACCCCTAAGTGTTCTCTTCTGAACATGCTTCCTCTTTTTTTTTTTTTTTTTTTTTTTTTTGTCAATATGGACAGGCTGAGAGTTTTTCCAAATCTTTACTTTCTGGCTCCTTTTTTGCTTAACAATTCTGTCTTCAAATCATTTCTCTCTTCCCACATATAAGCAGTCAGGAGGAAACAAACCACTCCTTCAAGATTTTGCTTAGAAATTTCTTCAGCTAAATAGTAATTTCCTCTCTTGCAAATTCTGCCTTCCACAAAACACTAGAACATCAACACAATTCAGTCAAGTTCTTTGACATTTTATAATACAGATCACCTTTTCTCCATCATCCAATAACATGTCCCTCATTTCTGAGACTTCATTGGAATGGCGTTTACTGTCCATATTTCTATCAACATTGTTTATAATTATTTAGGTTTTTTTCTACGAAGACAGAAGCGTTCTCTACAGCTCTCCTCTTTTCTTTCTGACCTCTCATCAGAACTGCCTTTTAAAATTCTGCTCACAGCAAAGTAGGTTTTTCTTCACACTAACCTCAAAACTCTTCCAGCCTCTACCCATTACCCAGTTCTAAAGATGCTTCCACATATTTAGGTATTTATTACAGCAGCACCCCACTTCTCAATATCAATTTCTATATTAGTCCATTCTGGCTAGTGTAACAAAAATACCAGGGGCTTAAACAATAGACATTTATTTCTCCCAGTTCTGAAGACTGGGAAGTCTAAGATCAAGGTGCCTGCAGATTCTGTGTCTGGTGAGAATGCACCTCCTTGTTCATAGATGACTATCTTTTTGCTGTGTCCTCACATGGAAGAAGGGGTAAGAGAGTTCTCCCGCGTGTCTTTTATAAGGGCACTCATTCCACTGATGGGGCTCCACCCTCATGACCTAATCACTCCCCCAAAGTCCCACCTCCTAATACTATCACATTGGAGGTTAGGATTTTAACATATGAATTTGGGGAGGGGAAACACAAACATTCAGTCCATAACAGAGGCATACAATGTCAGGTCATTCCACTATTAATAATTTGATGTTTAGGTTAAGGTGGTGACCTTCAGATATCTCTCTAACATTAAGGTACAGTTTTCCTTTTGTAAATTCTAAGTAAATGTAGGCTGATTCTTCAGCACTGTGTGAATATATTTTTCCAAACAATCTTTTATCCAGTGACTTTCAAGTACACTGGTGATCTCTGCCTGGTTCAATAAATAAATAATCATTACATTGTTATAAAATGATACTTCTAATTATACCATTCTTTAACATTCTACTACAAAGAGCTTTTCTTTTTTCTGCTATTATTTTAGGTGATGGATTGATGTAAATATATAGATATCACAATGGATTCATGGATTTTTTTAAAAAAATCAGTGGGTTATCAACAATTACAATCATTATTCTTTATATACTTAGAATGTCCCAACTTTTAACTCTTATAGGCCATGCTTAGATGCTAGCACATGGCCCTCTCATGACATAACTTTTTCGAAACACACAAGAGAATCCCTATGCAGTCTGCTACAATATAATTATGGGAGTGACTATCTTGACACTTTTTATATGTGATATAACCTAATGAAAGAAGCAGTTATCCCATCATATTCATACGCTTACCTACATTTTAGGGGAGGGAATTATGCTGAGTGTGTACACCATGGCTGGAAACTTGGAGGCCAACTTAGCATTCTGTCAACCATAGCTATGTATGTATATAGTATTTCATTCCATGATTGTACTGCGAGTTATTTAGTAAATTTCCTATGGGATGCCATTTAGTTTGATTACAAATTTTTTTATTATAAGGAATACTGCACTGACCATCATTGAGAACAGTATATTCTTTATCAAAAGTTTTATAGTTTATTTATTTCTCTAATTCTAATTCTGAAGATGAGAATTTACATTAACAATCTTTATTATAAAGAAGATTTTTTTCCCCATGGCATGTGGAAGTTCCCAGGGCAGAGATCGAACCCACACAACTGCAGTGATGACAACAGTAACAATGCCAGATCCTTAACCTGTTGCACCACCAAGGAACTCCCTACAATAAAGCTTTTAATAGGGTGTTGCTCCTTCACTATCATGTGAAGAACTTTTTGACATTAATTTATAAATAGCATATACCAGCAACAGACTTTGCAAAATGTTTACTCAACTCTTCTACTGGGTCTCCAAAACAACCACTGATAACTGAAATGCTTTTGTTATATGAGTAAATGGCACATCCTTTGGCATTTTTCACTAAGATGTGGACATTAAGACACTTGTCCCAATGCATATATAAACTGACTCCTAGAAATTACCATTCTTCCTGATATATCAAGAACTTTTTGCCCATCCTAAAGTATAGTGCAAGAAAAGACTCTGAAAAAACTCTGTAAAATACAAAAGGAAGAGAAACAAGTATGTGTGTAAGGCTTAAGGAGAAACACTAGTCAATACTAGAGGGACTGAACTGAAACTTAATTTGACATTTGGGGTTGGCCTCTCCATGTAGGATATGAGAACTGGATTGCCAGAATCAGAGACCTGAGACAACAGCATCATGTTTTTTTAAGTGACTTTCCAAGCCTTCCCTCACCTCACCTTCTCACATACATAAAACATGGGGAAAGTTACGCATGAGAGAATATTTGGAAGGACCTGAGGATAAAGTCCCACTTATAAGAGTGGGCTGTACAGATGTCCATATACTTTGCCCTCAGTTAAATACAAAGGCCTCTTTTACCTCTAGACTTCAATGTTTCTATGATATTCTGATCTGGAATTCATACCTGCTTCCCAAATAATTTGAAATGTGTTTTAAGATCAAACATAATACAAAAGGGGCAGGGGTAAGACGTGAAAGCAGAGGCCATTAAGGAAGCAAAACAACCTGTACTTATCAGAAACCTAAGGAAACAAATATCAAGGTAACATTTTTCAGAATAGTGAGAAACTTTGAGGTATTTGGAAGCCATCATCAATATCCCACTAAACCAGCACTGGTGTCATTATCTTTTTTTTTCTGCAGAAGAGGATTTTGAACCACCAGCCCCAAGACCACACTGCCTATGCTACAATCTTTGCTCACACAATGGATGGCCCTCCATGATCCGCCCATAGATATTTTCCAGCCTCATGTGTTCTAGAATCTCCTTCTGTCACTGGGTCCAGACACATGGAAGTATTTGCATTTATCCAAATGTGCCATGCTATTTCAAACCTCCATGCCTTTGCTCCTGTTCTCCCCTCTGCCTGGAATAGCCTTGCCTCCACCTCAGTCTATCTGACTGGCGAACACCCAGTCATCTCATTTATGAAGCCTTCCCTGAATTTCTTTTGTATAACTGACCATTTCCTCATCTATGGCCTCACCATGATTGCAACACTTTAAAACACATACATATTTCTTGCTACAACACTATGAGCTCCTAAAGGGGAAAGAACATGTCTTTTCATCTCTGTATCCCCAGTGCCCAGCACATAGTAAATGACTAAATTAATCAATTTTGAGGCTGAGTTGTAAAAGTAATTTCATAACTGTTTTTAACATCATTTAAATTATTATATAATCCCACAGTGACTACTTTGAAGGCAAGAACATTAATTTGGGGGACCATAAATTCTGGAAAGTTGTTAAAAATAAGTCACATTAACTTTATCCTAACTTCCCATACTGTGTCCTCAAAGATACTACTAGGTATTAAATTAAGGGACACGTTGATTTTACTTTTGGGGGACTATAAATCAAGATAGGCCAGGTAATACTGCAATAGTAAACGATTTCAAGATCTCAGTAGGTTAAAACAGCATGAGTTTCTTTCTCTCCCAAATGGTCCACTGCTGGTCTGTGTGTTTAGTGTAGCTGGCCTCCATCTAATGGCTCAGCATCGCATTTCCATTATCAACGAATGCTTCCCTATTTGACAGTGCAGAGGGAAAGAGCACTGGAGGAGTTCCCGTTGTGGCTCAGTGGTAACGAATCTGACTACTATCCATGAGGATGAGGGTTTGATCCCTGGCCTCGCTCAGTGGGTTACAGATACAGCATTGCCATGAGCTGTGCTGTAGGTCACAGACACGGCTCAGATCCTGTGTTGCTGTGGCTCTGGTATAGGCTGGCAGCTGCAGCTCCAATTCTACTCCTACTTTGGGAACTTCCATATGCTGCAGCTGTGCCCTTAAAAAAGACAGAATCTTACAACGTGGCATGGTGTAGTAAAATCAAAAAGATCTGGGTGTGAATCCCAGCTCTGCCACTTAGTAGCTGTGAAACCATGGGCAAATTATATAACCTCTCTGAGACTCAGTTTCCTCATATGCAGAAAAAAATAATGCCATCTCATCACCTCAATATTAGCTGCAGAACTTACAAAACCCTTTACAACTGGACCTGGCTTAATTTTCCAGCTTCGTCATTCATCTCTCTATACTAATATTTAACTTTCAGACTACCTTTTTGTTTCCTCCAAAATCATGCCTTTCCTCCTCTTCCTTGCCTCTGAATATTCATACAAACTACTCCTTACACCTAGAATGTTCTCTTCTCAACACCTCCCACCCTTCTTTTGGCCTAACTCCTACTTATGCTTTCGCTCTCGGCCCAAATGCCACTTAGTTTAGGACATCTTGTCTGCCTCACCCCAGCCCATGTTAGGTACCCATTCTTTGTACTACCACATAACATTCATGCACCCAAATTATATGTTCTGTTTACTTCCCTGGGTCCCCAACTAAGTGTGAGAACTATGAGGGCAAGAGTCATTGCTGCTGCAGTGTCACTCAGTCTTACAGTGAGAGCATCTGGTACACCAATCTAAAGTCACTCTCTATATCTTACCCTACTTCAGTTCCTTCAGAGCCTTAATCATCATCTTAAATTATCATATTTACTTATTCATTTATTTCTTTGTTCTTTGTCTTCCTCACCAGAGTATAAGCTCCATGAAAATAGGAATCATATCTGTCTTGTTCCCATAAATTTTCAGCTTTTAGGAGAGAATCTGAAACATGGTAGGATTTGTCTGCAATTGGGTTTAAGACATGCAGAGGGTAGAGTGGATATCATCTAAGTTTAAGAAGAGTTACATACAGAGGTACATAATAAATTATTTGGAGTATAGGAGTATAAGGACATAGTGAAAAGGAAAATTATGGACAGCTTGGAATGCCAGGCCAAGGCATTTTTTATTTAACCTGATAAACAGAGGGAGCCATGGAGACTTTTTGCACTAAGGAGTAACATAAGGTATAAGGTACGTACAGCTAAGCATATATATTGAAGACATAGGAAGCAATGGGACGATTAGAAAGCACCCACCAACAAATGGGACACAATCAAACTTATAAGCTTTTGCACAGCAAAGGAAACCTTAAACAAAACAAAAAGAGAACCTAAAAGTGGAAGAGAATATTTGCAAATGATGTGACTGACGGGGCTTAATTTACAAAATATAGAAACAGCTCATACAGCTCCATGTCAAAGAAACAAACAACTCAATCAAAAAATGGGCAAAAGACATGAACAGACACTTCTTCAAAGAAGACAGACAGATGCCAACAGCAAATGAAAAGTTGCTCAGCATTGCTAATTATTAGAGAAATGCAAATGAAAACTACAATGAAGTGTCACCTTACACCAGTCAGAACGACCATCTTTTAAAAGTCTACAAATAATAAATGCTGGAGAGGGTGTGGAGAAAAGGGAACCCTCCTACACTGCTGGTGGGAATGTAAATTCGTGCAGCCACCATGGATAACAGTGTGGAGGTTACTCAAAAGACTAAAAATAGAGTTTCCATACAATCCAGCAATCCCACTCCTGGGCATATATCTGGAGAAAACTCTAATTCAAAAAGAAACATGCAGGAGTTCCCATTGTGGCACAGTGGAAATGAATCCAACTAGGAACCATAAGGTTGCAGGTTTGATCCCTGGCCTCACTCAGTGACTTAAGGATCTGGTGTTGCCATGAGCTGTGGTATAGGTCACAGATGCATCTCAGATCCTGGATCCTGCGTTGCTGTAGCTGTGGTGTAGGCCAGCAGCCACAGCTCCAATTAGACCCCTAGCCTGGGAAGCTCCATGTGCTGTGGGTGCAGCCCTAAAAAGCAAAAAAAAAAAAAAAAAAAAGATACATGCATCTCAATGTTCATAGCAGCACTAGCCAAGGCATGGAAGCAACCTGAATATCCATCAACGGAGGAATGGATAAAGAAGATGTGGTATATACATACAATGGAATATTACTCAGCCATAATAAACAATGAAATAACACCAACATGGATGGACTTAGAGATTATCATACTAAGTGAAGTAAGTCAGACAGAGAAAGACAAATATCATATGATACTATTTATATGTAGAGTCTTAAAAAATGACACAAACGAGCTTACAAAACAGAAACAGATTCACAGACTTTGAAAACAAACTTATGGTTACCAAAGGGGAAATCTGGGGGGAAGGATAAATTAGGAGTTTGGGATTAACATATACACACTGCTATATATAAGACAGATTATCAACAAGGTCCTACTGTACAGCACAGGGAACTATACTCAATATTCTGCAATAACCTATAAGGGAAAATAATCCAGAAATAATAGGTATATATGTATATTTAACTGAATTACTTTGTCGAACAACTGAAAGTGAACACTGTAAATGAACTATACTTCAATAAAAAATAAACATTGAAAAAGAAGATATATATACACATATACACATACTGGAATACTACTCAGTCATAAAAAGAATGGAATTTTAGCATTTGCAGCAAATGGATGGACTTGGAGGCTATTATGCTTAGCTAAGTAAGTCAGAGAAAGATAAATACTATGCTATCACTTTATGTGGAATCTAAAAAATAAAACAAAGTCACAGATATAGAAAACAAACTAGTGATTACCAGTAGGAAGAGGGAAGCAGGAAGGTGCAAGACAGACATAAGGAATTAAGAAGCACAGACTACTATGTATAAAATAAGTAAACTACAAGCATATATTATTCAGCACAGGGAACATAGCCAATATTTTACAATAACTTTAAATGAAGTATAATCTATAAAAATTTTGAATTACTGTGTCGTACATCTGAAAGTAATATAATATTGCAAATCAACTATACCTCAATAAAAAATAAATAAATTTTAAAATAAAAAATTTTTTAAAGATTAAAAGTGAAGATCCCTATTTATGAAAATTTCAAAGCATCTATCATGAGATCTGGTTTGGATATTTCCCAGTGTAGATTACCACTACATGTGCGTTGAGAGTTCCTAGTAACTATAACAGGGCTAGGATGGGGGAAGAGGGTAGTTATTCGTATGAATTTCTTGACATTGATGCTTGTCAAAAAACATCATCCACTGACCCTGTCACTGTCCTGTGAGATTACAGTGATGGATGTATTACCAAGGTAACTGTATAAAGAAATTTATGTAATCATGGCACAGATGCATTGACTTGAAAGCAAGATAAGAGAAGAAAGGTATATTTGGAGGGTGCCACCCAAGTAGGGAACCTGTAACAATCCTCACAAACTATAATGATGCCTAGAGGAATAGTGTGGGCCAGCACATTCACCCTATGCAACAACCAACCAACCAAAACGTATTCTTCAGAAATCCTCCAAGTCTCAGAATAAGCACAAGCAACAAAACAGCAAGCAAAAGGATTTTACAGATTCAACAGAAGACTTGGGCAACAACCATAACAGAGATATCATAGACATTTTATTTGCCTCCCAAGTATAAATACAATGTATTCTAAAATGGAAAAGTCTTGTGTGCTAGACATTTCCTCTTTTGATAAATTTCTCTTGGGGGTTTTTTTTTTTTTTTTTTTGGTCTTTTTAGGGCCACACCCATGGCATATGGAAGTTCCCAGGCTAGGGGTCAAATCAGAGTTGCAGCTGCCAGCCACAGCCACAGCCAACGCCAGATCCCGGCTGCATCTGCGACCTACATCCAGCTCACAGCAACACTGGATCCTTAACCCACTGAGCGAGGCCAGGGGTTGAACCCGCAACCTCATGGACTAGTCAGGTTTGTTAATTGCTGAGACACAATGCGAACTCCTCTCTCTGACTTTCATAATATTTACCCTTTGGGGATTACAAGAGTATCGGAGGTGAGTTTATTAGTTTCCTAGGGCTTCCATAACTAACCACCACAAACTGGGTGGCTTAAAACAATAGAAATGTATCATCTCACAGTTCTGGAGACTAAAAGCCTCAAATGAAGGTGTCAGTAGAGTCAAGCGTTCTCTGATGGCTCTAGAGGAGACTCTTTCCTTGCCTCTTAGCTTCTGGTATTTGCCAGTAATCCCTGGCATTCCTTGGCTTCATACCACTCACATGGCTATCTCTTCCTTGTATGTTTTACACCATCTTCCCTCTGTGTGTGTTGATCTCTGTGTCCAATTTTCAATTTCATAAGGACATCAGACATACTGGATTACAGTACACCCAAATGACCCCACTTTTAATGTGATTACCTCTACAAAGACCCTATTTCCAAGTAAGGTCACATTCTGAAGTACCGAGTGTTAGGACACAATTCAAGCCATAATAGTATGGGAACCAGAAACAACAGAAAAAACTGGGGACTTTGGGATAAATTTAAAAAAGCATAATTGTCTGTAACTTAAAGCTTAAAAGATTGAAAAAAAAGTCTTAAAAAATCAGTGTGAAGTAGAGGGATAAGCATTTGACCAGTGTCAGGGACTTAGCCTCTAGCCTCAGCTGTGTCCTGAATTGCCTGGCTGTCTACGGCCATACCACCCTGAACGCGCCCGATCTCGTCTGAATCTCCTGTGTGGTCCTGAACAAATAAGCTGACATCTCTGAGTGTCAATTCCCTTTGAGTGGCTTGGACTCATGGTCTCTAAACATCCTCCAGACTCTGACATGCTAGGATTTCTTCATTTAGAGGAAAGTAATCAAATTCAGTAAAAAAGCATGCTGTGTAGCATAGAAATATAGCATTTGGGATAACATCCTCATGAGTCTTGAACGCCACCAGTAGAGTTATGCAGGGTAAAGAGAGGCAAGGATGAGAAAAGACAGGTAGAGGGTGAACAATGATTTCCCAAAATAATCTCTCTATTAACCATCACCAAGCCCTGGAGCAGCCCACACAGAGGATGATGCAGAATAAAATGTAAGGGTTCCCAGAGCCTCCTAAAGAGTAACAGGAAATGTGGTCTATTGTACTGATTAAGTCAGGTACAGTGGAAATATTCAACCACATTAGTGCAAGATGGCCTGATTATGAAGAATCTTTAAGCCCTTGGTCTTGGATCTAGTGACATTTCTTCCTCCTCTTCATCTTGGATCCTATTTCCCCACAAAACAACTGGGAGGGGAGCAGTTAATTGTTTTGCAACTACCCAGGCCCCATTCTAAGCTATTTATACACATTATCTCATTTTTTATTTTATTTTTTTTATTTTTGTTTCTGTTTTTAATTACTTAATGAATTTTTTTCCCATTATACCCAGCTGCACAGCGTGGTGACAGGGTTACACATACATATATGGATTCATCACAAGTGGTTAGACATAGCTCCCAGTACTATACAGCTTTTCCAGCCTGTACGGTAGGTATTAAAACAATGACTAGCATTTATTGAATACTCATTCTGAGCCTGGCACTTTCATATGCATAATTTGTTCCTCCAAAGAATACTGCAAAGTACAAAATTCTGTAAGTACAACAATTCTCATCTTATAGACAAAGGACCTTAGGCTCAGAAAAGTGAGATCATATTCTCAGGTTCACACAGTGAATGCTAAGCCTAGGCTCCTTATAATTGTACCATGCTAATTCCTCATGTCCAGATGAGGAGAGACAAGGTAGGGGGGAGAGAGAGAGACAGAGACAGAGAGAGACCCGGAGAGAGAGAAAAAAACACCATGGACTTGATTCTGTTACTAGAAAAGACAATGAGAAGGACAAAATTAAGGAAAAGAGATGTTCCATACTAATGGAGGAAATGGAGGAAAATAACACAATCTTCCACTGAAGTGATTCACTGATCACTTTTATCAATTCCATTCTAAGTGACCTTGAATATTAGGGGGATTGTTGGAGGAAGGAGTGAGCCCAATGAGAACTAGCCATGAAAGGCAGCCAATTAACAACAGATGCACCAAGAGATTGTGTGTGTGTGTGTGTGTGTGTGTGTGTGTGTGTGTGTGTGTGTGTGTGAAGGGGAGGAGGTGGAATCAGCAGCAGATGCTAAAGCCATGCTCTCCCTTTGGGGGAAGGGAAGCTGATAAAGGACATGCAGCTATAAGGCAAAAGCAAAAACACCCCAAGGAGACTGTTATTGTGAGCACTTATTTTCCTATGGAAATGACCTTCGATCAAGATGCATAATCACCATATTGCATCCAATTACAAGTTGAAGATGAAACATGATTGCTGGTGTCATGTTTGTATCTAATCAGAAGTTGGGAGTTGATTATGGTAATGATGCAGGGTGCAGGAGGGAGTTCGTATCAGGAGGAGAGGGCAAACCTTGCTTAAGAACAGAGCTTCCCTCTGCAGGAGGGGAGTCGTGGTGAACCCAGAGTCCAAAGCCATGCCAACTAAAGGATACTAAGGGAGGGATCACAGGCTACAAAGTAATTTTCAGCAAGAAATGGCTAGAGATGCCATTGGGGTAGGGAGAGAATAAAACCCACTGGCCCATGGTTTTCAAAGTCTGACCTTGGACCCTGGCATCTCAATCATCTGTGGTGCTTCTGATTCTTGGGCCCCCTTCTAATCCTCCTGAACCTGAACCTCTAAAGCTGGTGACCCCAAGAGACTGAATATTGTACAGGATATGCAGGTGCCAGTTCTTCTGATGTGTCCACTAACAAAATGATGGATCGAAGAGAAATGAGATGTTGTATAGCTCAGCTAATACAAAGTATCGGGCCTTAGGTCCCATCAGTCCCATCACCTGACTTTTTTTTTTTTTTTGCTTTTTAAGGCTGCACCTGTGGCATATGGAGGTTCCCAGGCTAGGGGGTGAATCGGAGCTACAGCTGCCGGCCTACACCACAGCCACAGCAATGCCAGATCTGAACCATGTCTGTGACCTGCACCACAGCTCATGGCAATGCCAGATCCTTAACCCACTGAACGAGGCCAGGAATTAAACCTGCAGCCTCATGGTTCCCAGTCGGATTCATTAACCGCTGAGCCATGATGGGAACTCCCATATTTTTTAAATATATGTATTGTCACCAAGAGTCATAGTGATGTTATAAGTTATGAGTGATGAAACACAGTTCTTTGCAGTCTTCTCTTGTGTTTTGAGGATTTTGGCAAGGGCAGATTATTCCCCTCTTCTCACTTAAAATCTTAACTATGAAAATCTTAACTATGAAGCCATCAGATGCAAAGAAAGCAGACGTGTGAATATATACTACTGTCCTCATTTTTTTTTGTCCTTTTCAAAACACCTTTAATCAGATCAAATAAAATGAATCAGCCCCCAAAGTACACACATATTTGTCTCATTACATATTTGCTTTAAATGGCTGTTAGTGTTATCATTAAAGTATAATTTACTTGGTGTCTACTGTATGTCAGGCACTGTGCCAGTTGCTCCAAATGCATGACTTCACTGAACACTCTCAACAATTCTCAGAGATAAGTCTCATTATTATGTCCATCTTACACAGGGGAAACTGAGATTCAGAGGGATTAAGTAATTCGGCCAAGGTCACACAGCCAGTCAGTTGGGGGGAACCAAGATAATAATGAGCTCCTGTGTGACTTGCCCTGCAAGAAGGAAGGAAAGCAGTAATACAACTGATAGAAAACAACAGAAACTTCACAAGCCCTGTAGGTTTGGCTTTGGAAATGCAGTAAGTGATTTTTGGCAGCAGAACAGTCTCCCTAATTAAGTTTGTTTAGGTCGGCATTAAAATTAGTCTGCTGGTGCCGAACCCTTGTCAGCGGGGATCACTAAGGAAGAAGGCCTGACCTTGTTTTAAAAGAAATAGTGAATAATCCAAACTTGACAGTATTCCAAAGAGTAAAAAGCGATATGAGGTCCGAGTAAGGCAAGGAGTCTGAGCAGTCTGCAGAGTGGTTGGGTGTTCGCATCTTGAATAGAAGCACTCGCTTTCATATTGAAATCTCCTACTTCTTCTAGCCAGTTTATCACTTTCATCTTCGTGCTCCCCACAGATTTACTCTTTATAGTAATATCCATGTCATCTAATGACAAGATGTGATAACTAATGTGAGTTTGCACCTGACCCCTAATATTCCCACACTGAAACTCTATTAGATTCCACATTGACAGCTCCTTCTGACTCCAATCTACCAGCTTCTCACTGAGCCAGAGTACAAGGTCCCTCAAGAGCAAAGCAATTTATTTAAATAACACAGTTAAGTAGATGGGAAAGTGTGTTGCATTCAGAAAGTCAGCATTCTCCTGCGGAAAGCAAAAGGCCCGACGTGGCCACTCCTGATGCAGTAATATAACTGGCACACATCCTGCAGCCCACCCCCATTTCAGTCTTTCTGTTGGGTCATTTCCCAGCTCATTTTAGTGGAACCAGCTAAATTGGTTTCTGAAAGATATGTTTTCAGGAGGGTCTCAGTCTTTCTAGGAGGAAAACCCAGACTTCGGCTAACTGACCTCAACACCCAGGAACCTCACTTAGGAAACCCCAGAAAGGACAGACACTGAGAACTGACATGCCTGTGTCCAGAAGGTGCAACAGAGCAAAAAACTTGAGCTCTCCACTGTTTAAAGAACTGCCTGGACCCCTTTCTATTCAGAAAGATTAAAGGGGCCTTGCCTACTGTCCAAAAAGTAAGATCTCCTCGAATTCCCTCTTAGAGAAAATGAAAGGATCTACTGCTTCGAAGGTAACGTGGCCACAGTGACTTCACAGTGGTTGGAAGCTCCTTGACTGTAAGATTGTAATATGTGTGAACATGGAAATGCAAAGTCTATTCAAGCAGACCTTGAACTGCCATCGATTGCTTTCAAGTGATAGCGGTTTAATTGGTTGTGTAATGAGGCTGCCGAGGCGCCAAGTGTAGCCTGCTCTCAGGGGAGAGCCATTTATACCACCTTTGAGGCCCACCAGATATGGTGTCAACTCACTGCAAGGACTGGGCTGACTGCAGCTGTCAGTTTGTCTCTGACAGAAGCTGAGGAGAATCAATGAGGCCACAGATCTTTTGGAAGAAGCCTCGGTGACGGGAAGTCTTTGAAAAGTGTGTTCTGAGCATTCTGCCAAGAGTGTAAGGCTCTATATGCAGGCCTGAATGAACTTCTGTTACTCTTTCCTTTTTTTGTGGCTAATTCTCTTCCTCAAAACATCTCCTTTGTTTCTTTTTCTTTTCTTTTCTTTTTCTTTTTTTTTTTTTTTTTTTTTTTTTTTTTTTTTTTTTTTTTTTTTTTTTTTTTTTTTTTTTTTTTTTTTTTTGTAATTTTTAGGGCCGCACCCGCGGCATACGGAGGTTCCCAGGCTAGGGGTTGAATCAGAGCTGTAGCCTCCGGCCTATGCCACAGCCATAGCAATGCCAGATCCTAGCCATGTCTGCGACCTACACCACAGCTCACTGCAAAGCCGGATCCTTAACCCACTGAGTGAGGTCAGGGATGGAACCCACATCCTCAAGGATACTAGTCAGATTTGTTTCTGCTGAGCCACGATGGGAACTCCACATTTCCTTTCAATCTCTCTTTCTTTCACCCCATATCTGAAAGAGAAAATAATGCTCCTTTCCTAGGAAAACCCTTCCACTAATTCCCATCTCAGCCCTCCTCCTCTGTGAACTCTTTGTGTGAATTAGCCAGTCTCTCCCACGTTTCCAGAGTCTCTCTCTCCACAGGCTCCTTCCTCTCTGTTTTCAAAGACGCTCATCCCCACAAGCCTACCCTTCAGTATTCTGTGCCTTCAAGGTGCTAAGACTTACTCACCTCCTTTCCATTGCCAAACTCATCCCTTTATGTTTGAAATCTGGCTTCCACCCCCACCATTCTACCAAAAGTACTGTATAGGGAGGTCTTGAACACATCTAGATCACCAAATATAGTGGCCTTTTTCTTTATGCTCATTCACTTGACCTATCTCCAACCGTTAGTTTTAAAAAATTGTCTACCAATTCTGTCATCAGAGCTATCTTAGGAAATAAATTGATGTCATTATTCTGGTACATAAAAATCCTCAGTGGCTCCCTAATGCCTGCTAAACAAAGGGCAAACTCCTCACTCTGGCATTCCAGGCCATGATCTTCCTTCCTAGCCTCACTCCCCACTCCTCCCTGACATATACCTTTTAATTTGACCTAAACCACTTCCTGTTTCCAGTACACATTGTGACCATTCTACTTTATTTTATGTTGCTAGGAACACTTAACATGTTCTACCTTCTTAACGACTTTTAAGTATACTACAGTGTTTTTAACTCCAGGTGCAGCAGTATACAGAAGATTTCCAGAATATATTTACCTTGCATCACAAACTTGGTAACCTTTAACCATCATTTCTCCATTCCCCCATCAGTTCCTGGCAACCACCTTTCCACTCTTTGATGCTATGACTTTGACTACTTTAGATACCTCATATAAGTGGAATCATGTGGAATCTCTTTCTGTGACTGGCTTATTTCACTTTGTATAACGTTGTCAGTGTTCATTCATGTTGGCATGTTGCAAAATTTTCTTTTTGAGGGCTGAACAGTATTTCATTTACATATGTACCACATTTTATTTATCTGTTAAGGGACATTTAGGTTGTTTTCACTTCTTGGTTATTGTGACTAGTGCTGCAATGAATATGAGGTACAGATGTTTCTTTGAGATCTTGATTTCAGTTCTTTTAGATCAATACACAGATGTGAGCTTGCTAGATTATGTGACAGTTCTATTTTTAATTTTTTGAGGAGCCTTCATTCTGTTTTCCATAATGGCTGCACCATTTTTCATTCCCACCAACAGAGCTCAAGGGTTCTCGTCTCTCTGCATCCTTGCCAACACTGATTGCCCTTTTTTTTTCTTTTGATAATAGCCATCCTGACCTTATGACTTATTCTTGACTCCATAATACTGCTCATGTGAGTCCCTCCATTTATGATGCCCTTTCTCATATTTTATCTATCTAACCCCAGTTTAATACTTATTAGTTCCTTTTTTTTTTTTCACAGCCATACCTGTGGCATACGGAAGTTTCCAGGCTAGGGGTCGAATCATAGCTACAGCTTCTGGCCCACACCACAGTCACAGCAATGCCTGATCCAAGCCGCATCTGCAACCTTAGCCACAGCTTGCAGCAATACCGGATCCTTAACCCACTGAGCGAGGCCAGGGATTGAACCTGCATCCTCATGGACACTGTGCTGGGTTCTTAACCTACTGAGTTATAACAGGAACTCCTAATAAATATTTCTTGAGCACCTATTTTGTGCCAGAGTCAAATTAGACATCACTTCTTTTGTGAAGATTTATCTGGCCCTACAGACAGTGGATCCCCATAAAATTTTTGTTTTCTTTTCTATATATTCCTTGTAGAACTTCAAACTCTACAAAGACTTGAAAGATTGGTTTAGCCCACTATTAATTCACACACTCCATAAAGACAGAAACCATGTCTTTGTATTCCTGCGGTATCTTAGCCAATGCATCTTCAGAATGCACTTTCAATAATTTTCTGTCAAATAAATTCAGACCATGCAATTAATAATGATTCCCACTCACAATTCCAATAATTTCCCTGAGACATTAATCCTCCCCAAGTTCAGCAAGATAAATGTGCTCTATTCACCCCTCTACGGGCTAAGAATAGTGAGGCTCCAGGAACACCATATGCTAACAATACCAAAAGGGGCATATGTGAGCGATGCCTTAAAAGGGCATGCTATTTCAAAAAAAGAACCAACACCAAAGCTGCAGAGATGATCAGATTCCAGAGCCAGCAATGCCATATGCCAAACACTAAAGCCAAAGTTGTGAGAGTGCAGCATCATGTAGGGGATGAGAAGAGTATATAGGTCTTCTGAAAATATGTCTAGAATTTCCTATATAATCCAAGCCCAGCAGATGCATCATCCTCAAAACGATTTTGAGACTCTGGAAAAATCCTTAGACCTGAGGCCCTTGTGCTTGGGGCAGCAGTAATGTAACTGAAAATAAAAAGCTGTCAGAAAGTGGATGTTTAGCAGTAGATGAAAAGGCTGAAACATCAGAAACACCTTTGTTTTGTGGAAATAACACTAATTTAGTGAAGAGAGGAAGTGGGCTTTAGAAAAGAAGAAAAATTGCTCCACCAAAATGTAAGTAACAAAGAGCTCCTTTTCCCTTGAGTTGAAAGCAAGTAAAATGAGTAGCCAGGGTATCTCAAGGGCTAAGAAGCATGCATGCGGTTTGTTACTCTTATTATTTTAAGGTGATACCTGCCCTAGCGCTTCTCATTTCTGGAATAAGAACAATGTTTCTGGGAAAGATCATGGAGTGGCAGAAATATTACAGGCCTTGGGGCAGATCAATCTTAGTTCAAATTCTTGCCTTGTGCTTATTAACTGGACCTTGGACAAGATATTTAAGCCCTATGAGTCTCAGTTTTCTCAACTATAAAATGGGGGTAATTGTATATATTTAGCAGGGTGGTTGAAAGGATGATAATAACAACAGCATTTACTAGGTGGCAGGCACTCTAAGGTTACTTCACATGTACTATTATCTCACCTGTGTTACCACACAGCCCTCTGAACTAAGTTCTGCTGGCTCCCCCATTTTACAGATGAGGAAAGTGAGGCTCTGAATGGTTAAGTGATTTCTCCAAAATCATACAACTAGTGAATGACACAGCTAGGACTGAAACCCAAATCTGGATGTGCTTGTCTTCATTACAGCAGTCAGCCTTGCTTGAGACTGTTGTCAAAAGTAGTCACACCTATATCCAGGGCTGGGAATTGGAGCAGTTCTCAGCCTATTCCTTACTCCTGATGTTGTCTCCAGAGCATTGTTCCTCTGTCATATCTCAAGAATATTATTCTAAGAAAATGTGGTACATATAGGAGTTCCTATCATGGCACAGTGGAAACAAATCCGACTAGGAACCATGAGGTTGCAGGTGAAATCCCTGGCCTCGCTCAGTGGGTTAAGAATCCAGCGTTGCCACGAGCTGTGGTACACCACACAGACGCGGCTTGGATCTGACATTGCTGTGGCTGTGGTGTAGGCTGGCAGCTACAGCTCCAATTAGACCCCTAGCCTGGGAACATCCATATGCCACAGGTGCAGCCATAAAAAGACATAAAAAAAGAAAGAAAGAAATAAAAAAGATGTGGTACATATATACTAGGATAGAATACTATTCGGCCACAAAAAAGAATGAAATAATGCCATTTGCAGCAACATGGATGCAACTAGAAATCATTACAGTAAATGAAGTCAGTCAGAAAGAGAAAGACAAATACCGTATGATATCACTTATATGTGGAATCTAAAATATGGTACCAATGAATCTATCTATGCAACAGAAACAGATTCACGGACATAGAGAACAAATTTGTGGTTGTCGGGGGGAGGGACTTGGAAGAGAGATAGAGTGAGAGGTTGGGGTTAGCAGATGTAAGCTATTATACATGGAGGGGATAAAAAACAAGGTCCTACTGTATAGCACAGGGAATTATATTCAATGTCTTATGATAAATCATAATGGAAAAGAATACCTTTAAAAAGAATATATATATATATATATATATATATATATATATACACACACAACTGAATCACCTTGCTGTACAGCAGAAATTAACACATTATAAATCAACTATACTTCAATTTTTAAAAAAGAATACATTCCTATTCTCATCTGTCTTGCTATATCTAGAAAGACTTTTGGTTATTAGACCCTGAATTTTGTTTTTTCAAGGCCATTGGCTCTGTCTTATTCTAGGAACACAAGAGTAGAAATAGTAGCAGTAGTGACAATAACAGTAAGAATAGCTTACCCTTACTGAAAGCTTGCTATATGTCACACATTGCACTAAGCACTCCATATGCATGAGCTTGTTTAATCTTCTCAACAACCCTGTGGTGTGGGTACTGTTATTAAATAAGATAATGTATATTAAGTCCCTGGCACAGAGTAAGCTCAATAACTGCTAGTTATTATTATGAATATTATTTCTCAATAGGTCTGCAAAATACAAAGCCCTCACGGAAGAGATAGGCAATCTTTTTTTTTTTTTCTGTTAAGAACAACTGTCCCAAAGTGGGCAAAAAAAAAAAAAGAAAAAAAAACTTGAAAAAATTTAGGTGAGGTTTTATGGGCAAGAAATATCACTCACTTGCTTTTACAATAAAAGGTAAAACTCTGTTCAATAAATAAAAGTGAGGAGTTCCCATCGTGGCTCAGTGGTTAACGAATCCGACTAGGAACCATGAGGTTGCGGGTTTGATCCCTGGCCTTGCTCAGTGGGTTAAGGATCCGGCGTTGCCGTGAGCTGTGGTGTAGGTTGCAGACGCGGCTCGGATCCCACGTTGCTGTGGCTGTGGCGAAGGCCTGAAGCTACAGCTCCTGTTAGACCCCTAGCCTGGGAACCTCCATATGCCGTGGGTGCGGCCCTAGATAAGGCAAAAAGACAAAAAAAATAAGTAAAAATAAAAACAAACAAATAAATAAATAAAAGTGAATAAAGAAAACCTCACTTTCCATTTCATGTTTAAATAAATGAGAAAAGAACCAAGGGAAAGGAAAGACTCAAGGAAATGGGAACTTTGAAAGAAGAGGGCTCTAAAGGTACATATGGAGAGACCTTGGATTAGATGGAAGGCAGAGCAGAGAAGCAGCTCCCAGTCTTTGAGGGCTTCTGGATCTGGGCACTCTGAGGAGCTTACACGAACAATAGGTCCTTCCCTTTAGCGGAATTTCAATGAGCTCATAACCTCTCTGAAGCCTTGGCACTCCTTCCTCAGGAAGAAGAGTGAGAGAGAAGGAAATCAAGCCAGAGAAAGAAGAGAAACCGAGAAGAAAGAAAAGCAAAAGAACAGCCGTCATGCTCTGCCTATTTATTAGCCACTGTTTTCAGAAGCCTTTACCACTTATGCTTCTTCTAGCTTTGCCACCCTAATGTCACTTCCAGTTAGCACTCAGCAAGCTTGATGTACTCAAGATCAGTAACCCCCCCACCTTCAGTAATTTTCTCTCAAACAATCTCGCTCAACCCAAACATGCCATCATTTCTCCCATTGCCATCCTCCACCCTGCTCCTCCCCCTGAAAACTAGGTCTCTGCAGTAACATGTCACCCTCTCAAAGGCTATCTCAGGGCCCTGGGGCTGGCCTTTTAACATCCAGAGGCCTCTTCTGAGTTCATGTAACATTCATGTTGAACTCGACTTGAAGCAATTTTCAGTGTTTCAACCCTTCTCCTCCTTTACTGCCTCACACATATAGACAATTTCTTCAAGTTGTACTAAATTAAGCTCAGAGTCACACTCAAATGATAGGTCAGAAATGTCTTATCTTTTTAACTATGATATAAAAAATAGTTTCTCCTTGCTCTTGATTCTTCTCTTTGACAGTGAAAATAGAATTATTTTTCCCAGAAAAATCTCTATTTTCAATACAAGCTTTACCTACTTTCCCTCTCTCTGAGAAAGCCTAATACTATGATACATTAGAAGACTTTCTGGAACTCTAAGCACTAGAATTCAGGCGCACTGATGGAAAACGTTAACAAGTGGATATTTATAATTTGTTTGGGAACAATGAATATTAGCAATCAGAAGAACAAGGTCATGAACTGTTATGTGGAAAACCCTTGCCTTCATACGTTGTGCCTGTGGAATATTCATAATAAAAGGTGAACCTTTTCTTAAAGTGAAATTTCTTTTTCAGTTAGAAGGAGGATCTGTTGGACAAGTAATTTTCTGGAAGGAATGAAATTTTACACCTGTCACAGGGACCATTCCCTGTTAGGCTTTTTAAATTAGAAAAAGGTTAATTGTTTCATGTCTGGTCATAATGACTTCACTGAGTCTTCTTGTGAAATCTGATTAGAAGGCAAATACCTGACTGTTGGCATAACAGGGACCACCAGTGTGTCTTCTGCAGCTGGGTCGGTATGCCTAAACTGAAAGAAGAGCACATGTGGGGTTTGGCAATGAAGAGTAGTGAGCTGACAGTAAAGGGTTTAGAGAGCTGGCATTCATCAAACATACAATACCGCAGCTTATTCTTTGTATCTAAGGAATTTAAAAGTGAAAGTCTTGACATTTTCCAATTTTAGGCATGATAGAAATGAGTCTTATTTAGACCATATCAGGGTATTTTTTTGTCTATTTTGCAAAACACTGATTTAACAACTGAGATTAAAAGACCACGAGGCTCTAAGTATTGCTTCCATTTCCAAAATTACAGAAGTTTTGGGACACTGATCCAGATGATGTGGTTCCCATGGCCCATCAACTTGCAACCAATGTTGGCATGTTCTTCATTTTTCTACCCCCTTGCCAGCTGCTCAGTTGGCTACTACATTCAACTTTGGCCTTGTGTCTACAACATACACGAATGGGCCTCCCTTCAAGGGCTTCGTTAATAGCTTTCAGCATCTGCTCACATTCCAAGCATCAAGTACTAAATCCAGGGAGGGACTGGCATATGGCTGCATTGTTCTACTTGTAGAAAATGAAAACAGGAATGCACTCTCAGCTATTGAACTTTCAGCTTCCAACCACTGCAGGCTTAAAACAAAAAAAAAAAACATAAAGAGCCCCTTTTGTTTGCATGTGCATGTGTTTGTGTATGTGTGTATGCACATTTACATGTGCACACACACACACACACACACACACACTTGTTTCTAATTGCATAGGAAAAGATCCGAAATTATTCACATCAAATACACATCAATATATTAATGGTTACCCACGGAGACTAGGCTTAGTGGTGAAGATATGAGGAACTTTCCCTCTTTACACTATGTAGGATTTTCTGTGTTGTTTGAATTTTTTATAACAATCACTCAATCACCTCATTCTTTAAAAAAAATTAAAATATACATATAAGCACAGAAAAAAGTTGGTGAGGGCTCACATCAAAGTGTTTAAAATTGTTACCCTGGAGTTCCCATCATGGCTCAGTGGAAACAAATCTGACTAGGAACCATGAGGTTGCAGATTCGATCCCTGGCCTCACTCAGTGGGTTAAGGATCCAGCATTGCCGTGAGCTGTGGTGTAGGTCGCAGACGTGGCTTGGATCTGTCATTGCTGTGGCTGTGGTGTAGGCCGGCAGCTACAGTTCCTATTAGACCCCTAGCCTTGGAACCTCTATGTGCTGTGGGTGCGGCCCTAAAAAGACAAAAATACAAAAAAAAATTGTTACCTCTGGAGGATAACATTAGAGAAAAGGACTTCTGCCTCTTCATAGATTCTGTATATTTGTAAATTGTAAGTGGTTGGATAAATGGTTGGATTTTCTTTTTATATATGTAACACTATGATATTTTTTGTTTTTTAAATTTAAGTATAACTGACATACAATATTATGTTAATTTCAGATATACAACATAGCGATCCAACAATCAGATACATTACAAAATGATCACAACTCTAATAACCATCTGACACTATATAAAATTATTACAGTATTATCGACTATATTATTTATGCTGCATATTACATCCTCCTGACATGTCTTTTATAACTGGGAGTATGTAGCTCTTAATCCCCTTCACCTATTTTGCCCAACCCCCATCCCATCCTGTCTAGCAACCAACAGTTTGCTCTCAGGATCTATAAGTCTGTTTCTGTTTTGTTTGTTCCTTTTTTTTTTTTTTTTTTGGCTTTTTAGGTCTACACCCGTGGTATATGGAGGTTCCCAGGCTAGGGGTCAAATCGGAGCTACAGCTGTCAGCCTATGCCACAGCCACAGCCACACCAGATCTGAGCCACGTCTGCGGCCTACACCACAGCTCATGGCAATGCTGGATCCTTAACCCACTGAGTGGAGCCAGGGATTGAAACTGTGTCCTCATGGATACTAGTCATATTTGTTTCCTCTGCGTCATGACAGGAACTCCTAACTGTTTTTTAAATTCCACATATAAATGAGATCATATGGTACTTTCTTTCTCTGTGAGTTATTTCATTTAGTATAATACATTCTAGATCCACCCAAGTCATCACAAATGGGACAATTTCATTCTTTTTATAACTGAGTAATATTTCATTATATATATAGTTATACATCACATCTTCTTTATCCATTCATCTGTTAGTGAACATTTGGGTTGCTTCCACATCTTGGCTATTGTAAATAATGCTGCAATGAACATAGGGTTGCATATATGTTTTCAAATTAGTATTTTCCTTTGCTTTGGACAAATACCCAGAAGTAGAATTGCTGGATCATATGGTAGCTCTACTTTTAATTTTTTGAGGAACCCCTCCATATTGTTTTCCAGGGTGGCGGTACCAATTTACATTCCCTCCAGCAGTACACAAGGGGTTCCTTTTCTCTACATCCTTGCCAGCATTTGATTTTGTTGTCTTTTTAGGGATAGGCATTCTGACAGATGTGAGGTACTAGCTCATCATGGTTTTGATTTGCATTTCCCTGATGCTAGTGATGTTGAACACTTTTGCTTTTTTTTTTTCTTTTTATGGCCGCCCCTGAGGCATATGGAATTTCCTGGGCCAGGGGTCGAATCAGAGCTGCAGCTGCAGCCTTCACCACAGCCATGGCAACACCAGATCTGACCAACATCTACAACCCACACTGCAGCTTGTGACAATGCTGTATCCTTAACCCACTGAGCAAGGCCAGGGATCAAACCTGCACCCTCATGGACACTATGTAGGGTTCTTAACCCAGTTTGCCACAACAGGAACTCCAATGTTGAAGATCTCTTCATGCGTCTGTTGGCATCTGTATGTCTTCTTTGGAGAAACGTCCATTCAAGTCTTCTGCCCATTTTCTTATTGGGTTGTTTAGTTTTTTTTTAATATTGAGTTGTATTACTAAAAAGACTACTTACTGAATGGGAGAAAATATTTTCAAATGATATATATGATAAGCGGTTAATATCCAAATTATATAAAGAAACCACACAACTCAATATCAAAAAATACTATAGTATCTTAAAGTCAAACTTTTAAATTACATCAAAAAGAACTGTAGTTACAGAAAACTGTTTCAGACCTCATACATATTGTTACTATCTATCACTTGCAGATAATCATTTGTTACTCTCATGTGCTAGTGGTATGATTTTAAGTCTAACATCTTCCATTTTGTTTTCCCATTATCATTGAAGGATTTCGGCTTACAAACAAATCATAGTTATATGTCTTTGTCTGGTTGGAGAAAGTTGAGGAGTGAATCATAAACTTTCTGTGCATTCTATGGAACATAAGTACCACAAGGTCAGAGATCTTGTCTGCTTTGTTCACCACCACATCCCCAATGGCTATCATTTTTTCCTGGCACATAGTAAGTGTTCAATAAATATTTGTTGAACAACTAGATAAATGAATGTTCAGATCAAAGCACAAAGTAAGCCACTCAGAGACCTATATGATAAAACAGCAGGTGGTTGTCATGTAAATGGTAGATAAAGAAAGGAGGAACATAGTTTAATAGAGGGAAAAAAACCCACTGAACTGAGTCAAGAGACCTAGATCCAACTGAATGAATGAATGACCTTGGACATGTCTTTTCTTATCTCTAGGACTCAATGTCCTCATTTGTAAAGAGAATTAGAGTAAACCTACAGAATTCAAACTGTTTATAACAACGGATCCACATTATTTAAAAGAAACCCCCAAACATGTAAAATAGCTACAAATGTAAAAATTCATACAGCTGTCTGAGATGATATTTACCAAGTTTTAGCGATGATTATTTATGGAGGACTTTTTTTTTAACTTCACTTTTCTCAATTACATGAATATTTTATAATAATCATGTATCATTTTTATAAAAACAAATACCACTGTTCTACTGTGCTATTTTAAAGTGATGAGCAGCCTATGAAAAATAAAAGAAATAAAAGAAGTAGTGCAATTACCCAACAGGATTAAAAGGGAGGCCCTGAGGGTTACAATCCCTCCTGGTAAGATCAAGCCTCCTCCAGGTTTGACACCTCTCTGGAAAAGATTAAAGGGGGGCCAACTGTTCTGCATGCTCCTTGTGACACCACCACTCCACTTCCCCCTATAATAGCCACTATCAACCACTAGGTAATACAAAAGACACCATTCTCAAGAAGAGTCTACATTTCAAATTGACCATCTGTCCCCAGCCAAGAGATCACAAGGACTCATCATGCTCTAAATGCCTGTTCACTTCAGTCATCACAAAAAGTTCAAACCACCTGGATCATCCATTATCACTCACATTGTTTTCCACATGAAAATGAATTTGTACATCCCCTAACCTGACTCAGTCTACCACCCCTCCCCAAGCCGCCCAAATCCTTCTTTCCTGCTCTTTGAAAAATCCCTGACATCCTTAACTTCTCCAAAACTTCTCTTGAACTTCTTGATTTATCAAGAAGTTGGCTCCCCTCGGAGGACCCTGCTTCCTGTACAACCCTCTCAAGTGCTGGCCGTGTTTTCTCATGCCCAATGTACCACTGAACACAGAGGTGGGATATGTGTCCTTGCTCCTACTTGGCACTTTCTGTCTGTGGATCCTCCCTAAACTCCCTGGCTTGGCTCCTTTCAATCAGTTTGCTATTAGACTCTATGGCCTACTGTGCTTCCTTATTGCAGTTATCCACTCTCCTCCTGCTCAAGCTTCCTTATTCATTGATGATTTTATTTTAGTTGAGTTCACTGTCTTTCTCACAACTGCTCACGTCATCATTCCTGGAGATTTCAATATCAATGTGGAGTCTATATACATACATTGTCTACATTATAAACAATCCATATAATACTTTGGCCTCTCAATTGCTTGACTTCTATTCAAAGATCTTGTCCTCTTACCAACCCCAGCCACCCTCGCCCACACTCATTTCCTAGCCCTTTTCATTACCAATTAGCACATCACCTTAAAAATCTCATTTTTTTTTTCTTTTTATGGCAGCACCTGCAGCATTTGGGCCAGGGATCAAATCAAGCCACAGCTGCGACCTACACCACAGCTGTAGCAATGCCAGATCCTTTAACCCACTGCACCAGGACAGGGATTGAACCCTCACCTCCACAGCAACCCATGCCACTGCAGTCAGATTCTTAACCCACTGCACCACAGGGGGAACTCCCCAAAATCTCAGTTTTAAGCATGCCACTCTCCTCTTTTTCTATCTAATTCCCTCTAATGCCACCTCTCCAACAATTCTCCCCACCGTTTTTTCTCCCTTATATCCTCATTTCCATGTTTATCCTGCTTAGATTCCATGGGCCATTATTATAATCACTCCTAGGCACCCATCCTCAACTCCCCAACACCGTTTCCAACCATCATACTTACCTGGAAACACCTGAACCAAGATTAAATTCAACTTTCCATCTCTAAGTCTGCATCCTAGCAACTGATCCTAGATGGCATAAGTTTCATTTTAAGCTTCATGACTTCAAATTTTAAGTGGGCTCTCATGCTTTCTAAAAATCACTCCCAAATCTTTATCTCTAACTTGGAAGTCTTTCCTGAATTCCAGGCTCATAGAGCTAACTGCCTACTATACTAGACATCTTCACTTGAATGCCTAATAGTGATCTCAAATTTAATTCATCCAAAATCAAACCATGATTTCCCCCTAATTTGACTCTTCTACATTCACCAGCTCATAACTTCATCCTTCATTTTCCTCAAGTCAAACACCTTGGAGTCATCTTTGATTCATTTCTTTACCTAGGCCTCAATCTCTATTCATCAGCTAAGCTTTTTGGCTCTACATTCAACATATATTCATAACCAGATCATTTCTCTCTACCACTATTGCTACCACCCCAGCCCAGGTTCCCTTTATCTCTTGCCTAGAGTACAGCAATATCCTCCTTAAGGGCTTACATGTGTCTGTCACCCAAAAGATGTTGAAGTTCCAACACTCAATACCTCAGAATGTGAGCTTAGTTGGAAAAGCCATTGCAGATGTAATTCAGTAAGTTAAGATGAGGTCATACTGGAGCAGGATGGGCCCTTAATCCAGTATGAACAGGAGAGAGACACAGAGATAAGATGGTCACATGAAGGCGGAGATATAAAGGGAAGAAAGCCATATGATGAGTGAGGCCAAGACAGAAGTGCTGCAGCTGCCAGCCAAGGAATTCTAAGGATCAGCAGCCACCACCAGAAGCTAAGGAGATGCAAGGAAGGATTCTAACCAGAGTATCAGAAGGAGAATGGCCCTAAAGATACCTTGATTTCAGACTTCTAGCTTTCAGAAGCGTGAGATAAATAAATTTCTATTGTTTTAAGACACCCAGTTTTTTGTGGCATTTCGTTATGGTCCTAGGGAATTATCTCCTAATGGTTCCCCTGTTTCTACCTTTGACTTCCCACTATCTAGTTTCAACCCAGTAGCCGGAATGATCCAGTTAAGCTCTTCAGTCCAATCTGTTCAAAACTATGCAATAGTACTTTTTAGGAGTTCCCATAGTGGCTCAGTGGTTAACGAATCCAACTAGGAACCATGAGGTTGCGGGTTCAATCGCTGGCCTTGCTCAGTGGGTTAACGATCCGGCGCTGCAGTGAGCTGTGGTGTAGGTTGCAGACGCGGCTCGGATCCCACGTTGCTGTGGCTGTGGCGAAGGCCTGAAGCTACAGCTTCTGTTAGACCCCTAGCCTGGGAACCTCCATATGCCATGGGTGCGGCCCTAGATAAGGCAAAAAGACAAAAAAAAAAAAAAAAAAAAAACTATTCAATAGTACTTTTTGTTCAGGATAAAAGCCTGTAAGTTCCTATAAAATCTGGTCCTCTTTTATTAATCTGGTCCCTTCTATTACTCTCCCCCTAATTTCCCTCAATTTAGCCACACGAGCCTACTTTGCTGCCCCTCAAACTTCCACATAAGATGCTGAGAGTAGCCTATTTGTGCTTTTTGGCTTACTTGTTTATACAGCTTTTTATAAGCAGATGTATACAGGCCAGTACTGGAGGAAAAAAGCACAGTGTTACAAACTACCTACCTGGGAAGGCCACATTGTTTAATGGCTAAGTAAATAAGACTTAGAATCCAATAGACCTACGAGATCAAATCACTTAAAGGTGAAAAAATAAAAATGATCAATCTGATTTTAATTTTAAACTCCCACAACGGGGAGTTCCCATTGTGGCTCAGCAGTAACAAACCCAACTAATATCCATGAGGATGCGGGTTCGATCCCTGACCCCACTCAAGGATCTGGCATTGCTGTGAGCTGTGGTGTAGGTTGTAGACATGGCTTGCCCCGAGTTGCTGTGGCTGTGGTCTAGGATGGCAGCCGCAGCTCCAATTAGACCGCTAGCCTGGGAACTTCCACATAGCCCTAAAAGGAAAAAAAATCACCCTCCCCCAGCCCCAGGCCACTATTCTCTCATCTGTAGAGTAGGAAAATAACAGTGTTAACTATACTATTAAATCAAATGATGCATGCAAGGTGCTTGCTTGCTACATAGTAAGCATTCAGTAAATATCCGCTGCTATTATTACTAATCAATGAAATTTAAAAGATATAAGAGTACTGAGATACCAAGAGTAATTATTTTGAGGTATAACCCAGAATAAGATAGCCTGGCATTTGCGTGGACAAATTTTCCTCTAGTAAAAGTTTGGGCTTAAAAACTTCTTAACAAAATTCACATCAAACATCTGTGACACCCTAGGATTTCACCAAATAGGGACAAGAAATGCTGTTGTTTGCTTGGTTCTCTCTCACCTCCGACACTCTCTGTGTCTCGGTGATATACTCATCACAGCAAAAACGAACTGGCACAGTCTTGGGCCTAGCAATGGGTTTTCTTCATGACAAAAGTGCCCCCAGCAACTACTGCCACCCCCAAACAACCCCTCAAATAAACCCAGCTCCTGACCCCCTCCCATACACCCCAATATCAACTGATTTGGTTTTCAAACAAGGAAAGAATCTTTTGCTTTTTTTTCCCTCAAAAGCCATCAAACTCACTAAAGAAAACTTTTTTTTTTTTTTTTTTTTTTGCTTTTTAGAGCCACACCTGCAGCATATAGGAAGTTCCCAGGCTAGGGGTCAAATCGGACCTGGATCCTTAACCCACTGAGGAAGACCAGGGATCGAACCCCCATCCTCATGGATATTAGTTGGGTTCGTAACCAGCTGAGCCACAATGGGAGCTCCACAAGAGAAAACTTTTAATCTGTAAACATAAAAGCCGGTCTCATAAAACTCCAAAGGGAGAGGAGTTCCCTTCGTGGCTCAGTGGTTAACGAATCCGACTAGGAACCATGAGGTTGCGGGTTCGATCCCTGGCCTTGCTCAGTGGGTTAAGGATCCAGCGTTGCCGTGAGCTGTGGTGTAGGTTGCAGACGCGGCTCAGATCCCTCGTTGCTGTGGCTGAGGGTTGCAGGACCACTGACAAGATGGTTGTGAAAATTTCACCTCTGTTGAAGCATGAGCAAATTTTAGTGAGAACCTACAGACCCTCAAGAGGGTTCACGCTACTAGCTAGGACAAAGAGGTAGAATTAGCCTTAAGTAGAAAAGCTAATATTTTGACAGCTATGATGTAGGCAACAGTAGATTCCACCTCTTCTAATTCCATAAGTAAAGTAAGCAGGTGCAAGACAAATGAAAACTATACCAGCATACCAAACTAGTGTTTTAAAAAAAAATGGATGCAAGTTTATTTGGTTTTTGTGGGGTTTGTTTTTTTTGTATTTTTGTTTTAGATTTTAAAATGTTACATTTTATTTTCAGAATTTTGCATGGTCTTTGATAGAAGTGCGCCCTCTAGTGACTCCAGCAATGACTTGCAAGTGAACAGGCACCTTAAGTAGAACTCACCAATTTGAGGAAATTCATATTTTCCTCTAAGGGTGAAAGAAGGGAATTGACCTATCTGATTTTAACCTTTAAAAGTCGCCCTCCCTTCAAGAGCTTATACCATAAATTCGGTTTACTTTTACCATTCTCTTTTTTGAACATAAAGGAAATATACCCTGTGTTACCACTGTCTTCGTACAATGAGTTCATGAATGATTTACTTTCTTCTTTTCTGTAATAAGTATACACTACCTATCACTTTTAAATATTTTTACACTCGGAGTTCCCGTTGTGGCTCAGCGGGTTATGAACCTGACTAGTATCCATGAGGATATGTGTTTGATCCCTGGCCTCGCTCAGTGGGTTACGGATACGGCGTTGCTGTGGCTGTGGCGTAGGCCAACAGCTGCAGCTCCTGTTCAACCCCTAGCCTGGGAAAATCTGTATGTCACAGGTGCAGCCCTAAAAAGTAAATAAATAAATAAATAAATTTTTTATTTAAAGTGTTACAATCAAATAAAAAACTAAAGCTATCATAAATACCTCTGAATATTCCACCCAGATCTCAAAAATTATACCATTTTTCTGTATGTGCTTCAAAATTTTAAGTTATTTTCTATTTTAAAACTTAAAGGCAAGTTACAAGTAAAATCAAAAGGGCTTTTTTTTCCCTTGCTGATTTGATACCCAAAATTCTTTAGTGTTTAATATGAGCAAAGGCATTTTCTTACATAACCACAATAAAACAATGAAAATTTTCAGACCTCATTTAAGTTCTGCCAATTGTCTCAATAATGTCCCATGACGGCTGACAACTCATGCCAGGCTATCCACAACATAGTTACCTTTCTCAGCTGGGGTCCAGCTTGCTTGGACCCCAGCACTCCAGGCTAGTTCATCCCTCCTACCAGGATGACTTTCTCATCCCATCAGGTTCTGATAATCCATATCAGACTCCTCCCCACCCACCCCCATGTAAAGCAGAGCTCTGCTCATCCTATTCAGGCTCAGAAGCCCCACACACTTCTCACAGATGCTCTCTTCATCCTGCTTGGGTCAAGACTCCCTCACCAGGATTTCCCCTGCAGATGCCCTGCTCACACTGCTCAGATCTGACACCCCACACTAGGCCACTCCCACGTGTGGATGCCCTCCTCACCCTGCTCCAGCTCTGATTCCTGGTTCCAGCTCATGGCACACAAGAAGACCCTCCTCACCTTGTTTAGGCTCTGATACGGTTGAATTGTGTGCCCCCGCCCGGCAAAAAAAGAGATATTTTTAAGTCCTAACCCGCAATACCTCAGAAAGCAGAAAACTTGTTTACTAGGTTTCACAGATCCACAGCGGGAGAGGAATTTTGCCCCAGGATGGACCATGTCTTACTCATACCTAATTTAGATGATATTTAGAACAGATGTTGAACAAAGAGTTTATACCAAAATGGGTTAAGATTTTGGGGGCTATTGGAATGAGGTGAATGTATTTTGCATGTGAGGAGGACATGGATTGGTGGGGGGGGGAGGCAAAGGGCAGACTTTATCGAGCTGTGTTCCCAGAAAAAGATATATTGAAGTCCTCACCCCAGTGTCTCAGGATCTGACCTTATTTGGAAATAGGGTCATCGCAGATATAATTAGCTGAGTTAAAATGATGTCATACTAGAGTAGAGTGGGCCCCTAATCCAATATGACCAGTGTCTTTATAAGAAGACAACAATGTGAAGACAGACACACATCAGAATTCCATGTGACAATGAAAATAGAGATTGGAGTTACGCGGCTGGTAGGCGAGGAACACCAAAATTGCCTATAAACATCTGGAGCTAGGAAGAGTCAAGGAAGGATTCCTCTGCAGGTTTCAGGGGAGCACCCTATCAACACCTTGATTTCAGGCCTATAGCCACCAAGACTGAGACAACAAATTGTTGTTGTTATAAGCCAAGCAGTTTGTGTTACTTTGTTACAGCAGCCCTAGAAAACTAATACAGGCTCTGATACTCCATGCTGACCCACAAATTGCAAACCCTCCCCTCCTACTCATGCTCTGACTTTCCGTAGAAACACCACCCTTCCATGGAAACATGCTCATTGACCTGTTTGGGCTCTGACACTCCACGTTGAGCTGTTCTTAAATTTGGTCGCCTTCCACTCTCCTCCTGGATTCTGATTCTTTACACCAAACCAACCCCCACAGGAAAACCACCTTTTCACTCTCCTCAGGCTCTGACTCCACTCCAAGCTGCCTTCATCTGTGATTTTTCCCCTTACCCCCAATTGACCACCTCCACCCAGAGCTGCTCCTCTGCATGGACACCTACCTTACTCTGTCCCATCTATTGACTTTAGGACTAAATTTTTATTTTTATTTATTTGTTTGTTTATTATTATTTTTGCTTTTTAGGGCTGCACCCACGGCACATGAAGGTTCCCAGGCTAGAGGTCCAATCGGATCTACAGCTGCTGGCCTATGCCACAGCCACAGCAATTCCAGATCCAAGCCACGTCTGCAACCTACACCACAGCTCACAGCAACACTGGATCCTTAACCCACTGAGCAAGGCCAGGGATCAAACCCGCAACCTCATGGTTCCTAGCCAGATTTGTTTCTGCTGCGCCACAACGGGAACTCCAAGGACTAAATTTTTATAGAAGAGATAGGAAACAAAAGAAAAGGAAAAGGAAGGGGTAAAAGAAGAGTCAGGCTTGGTTTTAATAAATAAAATATGAACGATGAAGTCAGTCTCTTTCATATTCCTTCATGATCTCATTCACTTGCCTTTTTCCCCAAGGGTTCTACTATCCTACATGTTTCCTTTTCACATGTAGGATTTTATACTACTACTATATAAATGATGGTCCATAAAAATGATTCAAGCTTTGAACAAACTATATCATTCTGCAGCTTACTGAGTTTGCTCAGCATTTTGTTTTTAAAGTGCATATTGTTAATATACGTAGCTCCAAGTCTTTCACTTAAGCTACTGTATAGGCATAAGTATAGCGTAATTTTTATTTATCCAATCTCCTGTTGATAGGCATTTATTAGGTCCCACGTTATAACTCTG
The DNA here is from genome assembly GCA_004024745.2 of Catagonus wagneri. Lineage (NCBI taxonomy): Eukaryota > Metazoa > Chordata > Mammalia > Artiodactyla > Tayassuidae > Catagonus > Catagonus wagneri. The sequence continues at coordinate 35,260,986 of PVHT020000015.1, read as the reverse complement.
GATTTGTCTTTTTCTCCATTCATCTCTATCATTATTGTTTCATCTATTTTGAGACTCCGTTCTTTGGTGCATGTACATTTAGAATCATGATGCCTCCTAGTGAATAGAGTTTTTATTATTATGTCATGTGCTTCTTTGTGTCTAGCAATTGAAGTCCACTTCATCTGATTTTAATATGGTCACTCTTACTTTTTAAAAAAAATTAATATTTGCTTTGAATATTTTTTCCATTATTTTATAGTCAACCTACTATGTCATTGTATTTGAAGTGCATACCTTACAGGCAGTATATAGTTGGAGAATGTTTTTAATCCATTCTGCCAATCTCTATCTTTTAACACTTATTTTTTTTTAATTTTTTACTGAAGTATAGTTGATATTAGTTTCAGGTTACAACAGTGATTCAGCATTGATATATATTACAAACTGATTGCCACAATAATTCTAGTAACTATCTGTCACCATACAAAGTTATTGCAATATTATTGACTGTATCCCCTATGCTATACATTACATCCCTGATTATTTGTTATAATTGGAAATTTGTGCCTCTTAATCCTCTTGACCTATTTCATCCAACTCCTGATTCTCCTCCCCTCTGGAGACCACCACTTTGTTCTCTGTCATCTCTAAGTCTCTTTGTTTTGTTTCATCTGTTTATTTTGTTTTCTTTTTTTTTTTTTTTTTTTTTTTTTTTTTTTTTTTTTTTTTTTTTTTTTTTTTTTTTTTTTGGTCTTTTTAGGGCCATACTCGTGGCATATGTAAGTTCCCAGGCTAGTTGTTGAATTGTAGCTATAGCTGCAGGCCTGCACGACAGCAACAGCAAGACAGGATCTGAGTCCCATCTGTGAACTACACCACAGCCCACAGCAACGCCAGATCCCTTAACCTACTGAGCGAGGCCAGGGATCAAACCTGTACCACTTCAGCAACCCAAGCTGCTGCAGTGACAATGCTGGATCCTTAGCCTACTGTGCCACAAGAGAACTCCTGGGTTTTTTTAATATTGAGTTGTGTGAGTTATTTCCATATTTTGGATAGTAATCCCTTATCAGATGTATCACTTGCAAATATATTCTCCCATTCAGTAGTTTGACTTTTTCTTTTTATTGTTTGTTTGTTTTTTGGCTGCCCCACAGCATATGGAGTACCTGGGCCAGGAATCATATCTGAGCCACAGCTGTGACCTACACTGCAGCTTCAGCAATGCCAGATCTTTAACCTACTGTGCTCGGCTGGGGATCAAACCTGCATCCTGGTGCTGCAGAGACACTGCTGGTCTCATTGCACCACTGTGGGAACTCTGACTTTTCATTTTCTTGATGGAAAAGCTTCACTATGCAAAGTCTTTTTTTAAAAAAATATATATAGTCCCATTTGTTTATTTTTGCTTTTGCTTCCTGTGTCTGAGTAGACATAGCCAAAGAAATATTGCTAAGGCCAATGTCAAAGAGCACACTACACAGTTTATGTTTTCTTCTGGGAATTTTATGGTTTCCAGACTTACATTTAAGTCTTTAATCCATTTTGAGTTTATTTTTGTATATAAGGAAGCAGTCCAGTTTCTTTGTCTTGCAGTTGGCTGCACAGTTTTCCCAACACCATTTATTGAAGAGACTGTCTTTTCCCTAATTACTGTGTTTATGTTTAAGGTAATCATTTACATTTAAGGTAAATGTAAATGTGCTATTTTATTATGTATTTTCTGTTTGTTTCCCCTGTTTCTCATTAGTCTGTTTCTCTCGCCTTCTTGTGGGTTACTTAAACATTTTTAGGAATCCACCTTTTATAAGCTTATATACTTGACTTAAATATTTCCTTTACATATATAACCACCACATCAGATGGTTTATAATTTTTGCTTCAACCATCAACTATGAATTAAGAAACTCATGAAAAACAGAACAGTCTATTGTTTTTAATCCCTATTTTACCCATTTTGATGTTCCTCTTTCCTTTCTGAAGTTTTAAGCCTTCTTCTGTTTTAACTTCTTTTCCAAATAGAGAACTCCTTTAGTCATTCCTTAAGGATATGTTTGTTAGCAACAAATTCTTAGTTTTACTTAATCTAAAAATGTCTTTATTTCTTCTTCATTCCTAAAGTATATTTTCATGAGACATAGAATTAATAGTTAATGATTCATTTTTCTCAGTACTTGAAAAAAGCTGTGCCACTTCCACCCTCTGTGATCTCAGATGATAAAAACTCTTACATTGGTCTTCCCTTGTAAGTAATGTGTCATTTATCTCTTGCTGCTTTCAAGAATTTTGTTTTCTTTTTATAGCCGTACCCATAGCATATGGAAGTTCCTGGTCCAGGGATCGAATCCTAGCTCCAGCTGTGACCTATGCCACAGCTGCAGCAATACAAGATCCTTTAAGCCACCACATCGGGCCAGGGATCCAAGCTGTGCCTCTGCAGCAACCCCAGCTGCTACAGTTGGATTCTTAACCCACTGCATCACAGCAGGAACTCTTCAAGAATGTCTTGCCTTTAGTTTTCAGAGGTTTAATTATGATGTGTCTTAGGTTCATCTTCTTGGGGCTTCTTGAACCCAAAGGTTTATGTCTTTTGCAAAATTTGCGGTATCTCCAAACAACAGTTCTTTGGATATTCTATTAGCAACATTGTCTTCCTCTTCTCCTTCCAGGACTCTGATGACACAAATCTTAGACCTTTTGTTATAGTACCACAGGTTCTTTGAGATCTGTTCATTTTTAAATTCTATTTTCTCTGTGGTTCAGACTGAGTGGATTCTATTGATCTGTCTCTAAACTCACTGAATTTATCCTTTGTCATCTCTGCTCTTCTATTGAGCCCATCCAACAAGTGGGTTTTTAAAATTTTTTTTGTTATCATACTTTTAGGTCAGTCCTGTAATTTCCGTTTCAGTCCTTTTTTAAACTTCTCTTTCTTTGCTGAATTTTTTCTATTTTTTGTTTCAAGAAAATATGTAACTGTTTGTTGAAGCATTTTTGATAAATGCTTTAAAATCCTTGTCAGATAATTCCAATATCTGATTTATTTTGGTGTCAATATCATATTCAAGTTGTGATTTTCCTGGTTCTCAGTATGATGAGAAATTTTCTATTTAAACCTGGACATTTTAAGTATTTTAAGATCTGGATCTTATTTATATTTTCTGTTTTAGCAAGCCTCTTCTGACTCTGTTCTAGTGAGGGAATAGGGGAGGGGGGCCCTACCTCATTTCAAGGTTGGGAGTGTCCTAGGCCTCCTATGTCACCACTCTAGCAGAGAAGGGGAAAGGTGCCTTGTGGAAGACAAACTTCAAACAGTGGTGGAAGTCCAGGCTTCCTATGTGGCCTATACTTCCACTAAGGTGGAGGAATAGAAGGTAAAAGGGGAGAGGAAAAGTAGTTCCCATTGTAGCTCAGCATGCTACAAACCTGACTAGTATACATGAGGACTTGGGTTCAATCCCTGGCCTCGCTCAGTGAGTTAAAGATCCAGTGTTGCCCTGAGCTGTGGTGTAGGTCACAGAGGTGGCTCAGATCCCACATTGCTGTGGCTGTGGTGTAGGCCAGCAGATACAACTCCAATTTGACTCCTAGCCTGGGAACTTCCATATGCCACAGATCTGGCCCTAAAAAAGAAAGAAAGAAAGATTGTTTTTGCTCAGTGAGGGTAAAAGTCTCAGCTCCTCAGTCAGCTTCTGACACTACCTAAGCAGCAAGGTTTGGAATGCCATATAAAAGTCTGTCAAGGGTGGAATGTGAGGTGCTCCACTCAGCCTTAGCTGCTATGGGTAGGGATGGAGCCACAGTTTTGTCTGAGGTGTTTGGGTATTACAACACAGTTATTGTCTAAAAGTTTTCTCTCTTGACAGTCTGCCCCTTTCCTTGTCCTTTGGCTGAAGAGAACACGATTTTCTTGAGACTCTTTTTGTTTATATTCATTGGCATTTCTGGGTTGCTGGTTTCTCCAATCTTCAGTCTGGGTCATATGAAGCAAAAAGGAAACCAGGGAAATCACCTCAGGTTTCAAAGTCTAGCAGGTCTTCCTTCTGCTCTTTCAGAGATAATTTAGAACAGTTTTGTGTTTGTTTTATATGCAATGTACAAGGTTTTTAGCTATACTTTGTGGAACTAATAGGGAAAAGTATATTTAGTCTACTTTTTCAGTTTTGGAAATCTTCATCTCTGTTACTGATTTCTAGTTTATTTCCATTATGGTCTGTATTAGGTTCCTAGGGCTACCATAACAATGTACTAAAACCTGGGTGGTTTAAAACAGAAATGTATCGTATCACAGTTCTGGAGGCTAGAAGCCTGAAATCAAGCTGTCAGCAGGGCCATATTCTCTCTAAAACCTATAGGGGAAAATACTTCCTTGCCTCTTCCTAGCTCCCAGTAGTTGCTGGCAATCCTTGACATTCCTTGGCTTGCAGCATCAGCACTTCAGTCTCTTTCTCCGTTGTCTCATGGTATTCTCCCTTCATGTGTCCCTGTGTCTCCTTAGAAGGACATAAGCTATATAGGGCACCCAATTCCAGGATGACCTCATCTTAACTAATTACAGCTGCAATTATCTATTTCCAAATTTGGTCATATTCTAGGGTATGATTTCATCATATGTTTTGGGAGAACACAATTCAACCAATACCTTATCCAAGACCATATTTTTATCATTTAAATGCTTTGGAACTTGACTTGTTTTATGACCCAGAATATGGTCCATCTGTCTTGACCTATATTACATGGCACTTGAAAAGAATGTGTGTTTAGAGGCTGTTGGGTGAAGTGGTGTGTAAATGTCACTTGGGTTTCGCTAGTTGAAAGTTTAGTTCGGGTCTCCTATGTCCTTTACTGATTTTCTATCTATTTTTTCTTTCAACTACTGAGAGAGGAGTGTTGAACCCCCCACATATGAGTGTGGGTCTATCTATTGCTTTTCTCATGTCTATCAGTTTTTGCTTCATGTATTTTGAAGTTCTGTTTCTTCTTACTTCATTTCTTCTTTTTTTCACCTTTCTGTGGGTTACTTGAACATATTTTTAAGATTCATCTTGATTTATTTATAGGTTCCACCAGGACCACCAACATATTCTTAACTGTGAATGCACAACAACATTAATGACTCAGAGACTCCCGCTTTCCTTAAACCTCTCCACCAATTCTCCCTTCACTGTCTCACTTCACTGACTAAACATGCTTAGCTTCCCAGATGACCCTGCAAACTCCTACTTGCCTATCTATACCAGCACTTCAGCATGGTTGCTTTGTAATAGTTTCTCAGATCTTCTGGCACTCCAACTCTTCCAAAATTGTGTAAGGTCCAATGCCCATTTTTAAATGCCATTATTTCATAAAACATATAGTGGCTCTGTCAGTTCCCTGCTGAACCCTATAGGAAGATAAAAGGGCAATTGGAGAGAGGGGCCCAGACATTCCAGCTATTCCAACCTTCATAGCCAAAGCCCCACATATGAGTATTTCTGTCTTTGACCACTGAAATTGGTACTTAGAAGTAATGTGCTATTGTAAAAAACAAAACAAAAAACTAAAACAGGTGCATTAACTTTGGGACTGAGTGGTGGATGGAGGCTAGAAAGGCAACAAGGAAAATATTAGTAAAGGCTGGGAAATGGGTGAACAAAATAGAAGCTCTAAAAATGGTGAGGAAACTTCAATAGAAGGCTGGAAAATAACAGTCCATGTCATGTAGTAGCAAAACAATTGGCAAAATTGTCACCTTCAGTAACTTGGAAATGGAAAAAATGTACCTAATGAACTTGTGTATCTAGCTAAGGGGAATATATAATCATACAGAATGTTGAGTGTTACCTGGTATTTAGTTGCACATCATAATGAAGAGAAATAGTGAAGTAAGCTTAGCAGAATTTGCAAACAGAATTTTAGAAGAAATATAAAAGAGCTAGGGCTTTCTGGGTCAGAAAATAAAACTGTTTCACATTTCTACATTGCCAAGCCAGCAAAGAGTATAATTGTAATATCCTTTGTGAATACCCCAGAGAGATGTAAGACCCCAGAAAGATGACTAATAGACCCTTTCAGATAGCAAAAATCCTTGTGTATAGGCAGAACACTTTTAGACATAAATCATAGCAGTATTTTCTTGGCCACACCTGTGTCATGTGGAAATTTCCATGCCAGGGATCAAACCCACACCACAGTGGCAACCTGGGCCACTGTAGTGACAACACAGATCCTTAACCCATTGTGTCACAAGGGAACTCCTTGTAGCAATTTTCTTTTAAATCTTTCTCTTAAGGCAAAAGAAACAAAGGCAACAATAAACAAGTGGAACCTAATAAAACTTAAAAGCTTTTGCCTAGCAAAGGAAATCATTGACAAAATGAAAAGACAACCTACTGAATGGGAAAAAATATTTGTAAATGATATGACCCATAAGGGGTTAATATCCAAAATACATAAACAATTCATACAACTCAATGTCAAAAAAGAAAACAATCTAGGAGTTCCTGTCATGGCTCAGCAGTAACGAACTCAACTAGTATCCATGAGGATGTGGGTTAGATCCTTGGTCTTGCTCAGTGGGTCAAGGATCCTACGTTGCCGTGAGCTGTGGTGTAGATCACAGATGCAGCTTGGGTCCCATGTTGCTGTGGCTGTGGTGTAGGCCAGCGGCTGCAGCTCTAGTTGGAGGTCTAGCTTGGGAACTTCCATCTGCCATGGGTGCGGCCCTAAAAAGAAAAGAAAAAAGAAAATAATCTGACTAAAAAGTGGGCAGAAGACCTAAACAGACATTTTCCCAAAGATATACAGATGGCCAACAGGCACTTGAAAAGATGCTCAACATCACTACTCATCAGAGAAATGCAAGTCAAAACCGCAATGAGATATCACCTCATGCCTGTCAGAATGGCTATCATCAAAAAGACCACAAATAAAAAATGCTGGCAAAAGCCAGAATGGCCATCATCAAAAAGTCTACAAACAATAAGTGCTGGAGAGGGTGTGGAGAAAAAGGATTCCTATTACACTGTTGGTGGGAATGCAAATTGGTGCAACCACTGTGGAAAACAGTATGGAGATTCCTCAGAAAACTCAAAATAGAATTACCATTTGATCCAGCAATCCCACTCCTGGGCATCCATCCAGAGGAAACCATAACTCGAAAAGACACATGTACTCCAGTGTTCATTGCAGCATTCTATACAATAGCCAAGTCATGGAAACAACCTAAATGCCTATCGACAGAGGAGTTAATAGGGAAAATATGGTACATACACACAATGGAATGTTACTCAGCCATTAAAAGGAACGAAATAACAACATTTATAGCAACATGGATGGACCTAGAAATTATCATGCAAAGTGAAACCAGTCAGACAATTAGACACCAACATCCAATGCTACCGCTTACATGTGGAAACTAAAAAAAGGACTCAATGAACTTCTTTGCAGAACAGATACTGACTCACAGACTTTGGAAGACCTATGGTTTCCAAATAAGACAATCTGGGGAATGGGGGGATGCACTGAGGGATTGGGATGGAAATGCTATCAAATTGAGTTGTGATGATTTTTGTACTATAATTGTAATAAAATTCATTAAATAATGGAAAAAAAGTGCTGGCAAGGATGTGGAAAAAAGAGAATCCTAGAACATTGTTGGTAGGAATATAAATTGGTGCAGTCACTATGGAAAACAATATGGAGGCTCCTTAAAAAATTAAAAATAGAACTATTATATGATCCAGCAATTCCACTCCTAGATATATATCCAAAGAAAACAAAACCCTAATTCAAAAAGATGCATGCACTCAATGTTCATAGCAGCATTATTTATTATAGCCAAGTTATGGAAGAGACCTGTATCATTCAACAGATGACTGGATAAATATATAAGAAATATATAATGGAATATTACTAAGTCATAAAAAGAATGAAATGTTGCCATTTGCAACAATATGGATGGATCTGCAGGGTATTATTCTTAGTGAATCTTCAGTAAGACAGAGAAGGACATACTGTATGTTATCACTTGTATGTGGAAAATAAAAAATAACATGAATGAATATAGTGAAACATAAACAGACTCACAGATATAGAGAACATACTAGTAGTTACCAGTTGGAAGAGGGAAGTGGGAGAGGCAAGAAAGAGGTCAGGGATTAAGAGGCCCAAACTACCATGTATAAAATAAATAAGCTACAAGGATATATAGCACAGGGAATATAGTGAATTTATAACTTGAAATAGAGTAAAATCTATAAAAATACTAACTATGCTGTACACCTGAAATTAATATAATATTGTACATCACTATACTTAAACTTAGAAAAAGAAAAAGGGCATTGCCCCACAGCCCTTAACATGCTAACCATGGTAGAAAAGCCCATCTCAAAAAAGTGTTGTGGGCATAACTTCTGTTCACTGGAGTGGACTCAAGTCAGATTCATATGAGCCCACAAAGTTTTTTAAAAGTAAATTTTATTGGAGTATAGTTGACTTAGAAAGTTGTATTAGTTTCAGGTGTACAGCAAAGTAAATCAGTTACCAATATACATATATCCATTTCTTTCCAGATTCTTTCCCCATATAGGTTATTACACAGATTACCCACAAATTTTTTAAGAGAGCTGAAAAGCAGAAAACCTTCAAACTGATCTAAGCGGGACTGAGATTGCTCAATTTTCACATTTCAACTGGATCCCAACTTTCTGTGGGCAGAGAGGGAGCAAGCCATTAAGCTGCAAACACAGGCCATTTCATATATAAAAGTATTACCCATGGGGCCAGGTTAAGAGCCCAGAAGATGGAAGTAAGAGCTATGAATAGCAGTGAACAAGGAAGCCACTTTCAGGGAGTAGAATCAGGATCTAATCAAGGATCTCTCTGCTCTAAAAAAAGGGGGACCTGGCAACATGTGCCTCAGTGAATTCCACAGTTGTTATAGGCCAGTCACTGTTTTGTACCTCTCTTTTCAAGTGGGAGTATTTATTTTAGTTACGCTGTTCCTGCATTACCATTGTATGTTGGGGGGTGGTGTAGTTAACTTATGTGGCAGATTGTATTTTTCCAAAGATGGCCACATCAACATATAGATTATCCTACATCCTATTGTCACAATGTGACATTAACAGCTTTCCATCAAGATGGTAGCATCTACATTCCTTTCCCTTGAACCTTGCACCTGGGTGTACTTTTGTAATTGTGTCAACCAATGAAATATGGTAAAAGTAATGCTGCATGATTTCTGAGGCTAGGTCATGAAAGGCAACAAAGATTCCACCTGGCACTTTCTCACTTGCTCTTGCTCTCACTCTCTCTGTCCCCTTGACCTTGGAATGCAGTACTATGTTGTGAGGAAGCTCAGTCAATACAAAGAGGTTAGTATGGGTGTTCCGGCTGACAACCCCAGATAGGCTCCTAGCCAACAGCTACAAGCCACACATGTGAGTGAACAAGGCCTCAAGACGATGCCAGCCTTCACCTTCAACTTAAAGTGTCTTCCAACTAAAGCCCAGGCATCATGTAACAGAAACAAACTATACCTCTGGTGCCTTGTCTGAAACAAAAGCCAAAGACGTAATGCATGATTTTTGTATTGTTCTAAGCTAATAAGTGTAGGGGTAACTTGTTACATGGTAATAGATAACTAATGCAAATTGTTTTATAGTTCATAGATCTCTAGAATAACAAGCTACCTCTGCTTATGACTGTAGATGACAAAATCCTAAACTTTGAGCTGATGCTATCATTGGATGAAACTTTTGGAGTCTTGGGAGAAGTTAAGCATATTTTGCATGGAGGAGGAACATGAACCATATGGACCAGAGGGTAGACTGTGCTATATTGTCATATTAATCACTTCCAATGAAAAACACCTCTCTGCATCCAGGCCCTTGGTTAATCCTCTGTTATACTGACTCTGGGCTGGACTGTGGGGTTTGTTTTAGCCAAGGTAATACAAGCAAAATCTTAAAAGTAGGGGCACTTTGGGGCTTGCCCTCTCTTGCTGCTGGGAACCCTAAGACCACCAAATGAAGAAGCACGGCCTGAGGTCCTAGAAGATGAAAAAACTGATGGAGAGAGAGCCCAAATATCCTAGCCATTCCAGTTGAGGCCCCAGAATTAATCAGGTAAAGAAGGGGTATAGTCATGCAAAGCAGAGGGGACAGCATGAGTAAAGGCACAGAGTCACAAACCAGCAGGCTGTGCACAGTTCTATTTAACTGTAGGGTCAAGTTTGAGAGGTGGTATTGCCATAGGTCCTGGAGATGTAGACAGGGACCAAGTCACAAAAACGTTCTATGTTTTGTTTTCATTCTTTCTTCCTTAGGATCATTAGGAGTTTTAAGCAGAGGAGAGACATGATCAGTTAGCAGGTTAAAAATACCACCCTGGTGGCAGAATGAAAGGTGGGATTAGAGAGAGGAAAGTTGGGATACATTAGGAGGCTGAGACAACGGTGTGAACAAGAAGTGATAAGTGGCTTAATTCAAGCAGTGGTAGAAGTGGCAAGAAGGGGAGAAATATAGGAAATATTTAGGAGGTAAAACATTGAGAGGGATTGAATGTCAAGTTGTGGGGAAAGAGCAGCATCTAGGAACAGTCTCTGGTTTCTGGCTTGGGTAGAACTAGTACCAGTCACTGAGAGAAGAAATATATGGAGAATACTAAGGCCTTTGCTTTGTTCTGTTTCAGTTAAGAGAAGGTTGAGTTGAGTTTTGAGTATGTCAATTTTACTTGCTTGTCAGACATTCACACTATATGGCAGTAGCGTATATAACCAGGTTAGAGGGGTTTTTTTTTGTTTTGTTTTTTGGCTGCACCCTCAGAATGCAGAAGTTCCCGATCAGGGATCGAACCTGAGCCCGTAATAGCAACTCAAGCCACAGCAATGACAATTCCAGATCCTTAACCTGCTGAGCCATGAGGGAACTCCAATAGGCTAGAGTTTTAAATGCAGGAGTTATAATCATATACGTGGAATTAAAACAAGAAAATTTGTAGGAGTGCAGTGTATTGATTAAGAACTCAGCTTTTGGAGTCAGCTGACTTGGATTCAAATCTCTGGTCCTTCATTGCCACTGTGAACAAAGTCTTCATCTACAGAAATGGAGTAAATACAGATGCGGTTGTTGTGAGATTTAAATGAGGTAAGGTTTATCATAGCACCTGAAATTACCAAGTACTCAATAGGTGGTAGAAATTGTTAGTAAATGACCAAGAGATAACAAAGAAGTAGACCAAAGACATAGAGACAACAAATGGCCAACAAGCATAAGAAAATATGCTCAACATCACTAATCAGAAAAATGCAAATCAAAACTATAAGACGATATTACTTCATACCCATTAGTAGAGCTACTATCCAAATAGAAAAAAGAAAGAAAATAACAAGTCTTGGCAAGGATGTGGAGAAACTGAAACTCTTATGTACTGTTGGTGGGATTGTAAAATGGTGCAACCACTATGGAAAACAGTAGAGATTCCTCAAAAATTTGAAATAGGATTACCATATGATCTAGCAATCTCATTTCTAGGTATATATTCAAAAAATTTAAGTAGGGTCTCAAAGAGTTATTTGCACACCCATGTTCATAGCAGTATTATTCATAATAGTCAAGAGGGGAAGCAACTTAAATGTCCAATAATCGTAGAATGGACAAAGAAAATGTGATATATACACATAACAATATTATTCAGCCTTAAAAAGGGAAGAAACCATACCACTGCTACAACATGTATGAACCTTGAAGATATTATGCTAAGTGAAGTAAGCAAACACTCCTTGATTCTACTTATACCATTTACATAAGGTATCTGAAATAGTCCAATTCTTAGAAACAGAAAACAGAATGGTGGTTACCAGGGACTGGGTGGAAAGGAAAAAATGAGAGCTGTTTAATTGATATAGAGTTTCAGTTTTGCAAGATGAAAAAGTTCCAGAGATCTGCTGCATAAACAATTTCAATATACTTAACACTACTGAACCATACACTTAAAAATGGTTAAGATGGTAAATTTTATGTCATGCATCTCTTAGCACAATAAAATAGGTGCATTAGGAGTTCCCACTGTGGTGCAGTGGGTTAATGATCCAGCTTGTCTTGTCTCTGTGGCAGGGCCAGTCTTATCCCCAGCGGGGTGCAGGGGGTTAAAGATCTGCTGTGGCATATGTCACAACTGCAGCTCAGATTCATGGTCTGGGAACTTCATGCCGCGAGTGCGGCCATTAAAAAAAAAAAATGTATTAAAGAACGTGTAGACAAGGTACAAATCAAGTGCAATCTCAGCCCTTAATGTATTTACTGGCTAGTGAGTTCCTAGGCGGTTCCTAGGCAGCAGGGACTATGTTTTACTCACTGTTGTGTCCTCAGCAAGCAGCAGTGTCTGGCATAGAGCAGGCACTCAATAAATGCTGGCTAATCTAATGATAAGGTAGAAAGAAATAAACAGATGAAAGAAAAGGTTAAGTCGACGAGGACAGAGAAATGAAGAGACCAAGAAAGGAAAAAGGAAGACAAAGCAACAAAGCACTGAGTCCTGGAAAAAACACTATGTCCTAAATGGGAACCATGGCGGGGGGGGGGGGGCGGTGCGCCTAGGGAAAGTGGGGTCCCTGTATCTACAGATGTGTAAAGCCAGGCCTCTGGTCCTAGTGCAGACTACACAATTACTCGTAGGCGTATGTTGAACAAAATCATAGCTCCTTGGGGGTCAAGAAGTATAAGAATTACAAGCAGCTACCCACCGACAAAGCTTGATACATTCTGGTTTAATTTAAATGAAAGGTGTTGGTTTCAGAGAGAAAAGTAATCTCAACTCTGTCCCTCTTACATCAGGTCTTTTGGACCTCTTACCCATTTCTAAAGACTTGGGTCCCGCGCATGCGCCAAAGACCGAGAACGGCACCTTGAGTAGTCACAGTGCCCCCTCCCCTCCCCTGAGGGCGACGCCCTTTGGGGAGACGCTCTTTGAGGACGTCAGCACTCAAGCCTGGAACGTGGCCTTGTGACGGGCATGGCCTGAAAGACGCGTTACCCCGGCGACTACCGTCTTGGCCGCCCAGACGTGATGAGGGCTTAGAGCACAAAAGGCGAGCGTGAAGAGAAGACAGGAAGACGGATTGCTGCGCCCCAGCCCCCAGCCCCCTGGGGGCTGACGGGTGGCCATGGATCTGTACCTCGGCAACTGCTATAAGATTGCCCAAGCCGCCGCTAAGACGGCCGCCAGCAGCCTAACTGCCGACAGGGAGCACTGCGACTCCGTGAGTGGCGGCCAGTCGGTCGTCGTCGTCCTCCTCTTCCTCCTGGTTCCGGGGGGGGGCGGGCAGACGGAAGAGGAGGAGATCTCAGAAGGGCGGGGGCAGAAGTGTTCAGGGTCTGAACCTCACTTTAATTATAGAAGATCCCATGATATGCCTCAGCCACCCACTTCAGCCTTAGCTTCAACCCAGGGCCTCAGCTCCAAAAGGTCAGGGTCTTTTCTGCCTGTCCACACATACTATGCTAATTCGTACTTCTGTGCCTTTGCCCATCTGGCTCCTGAAACCTGCCTTCAATTTGAGCCATCTTTCACGAACTGCTATATGAAGCCTTTCCCAAGGCTTTCCCAAGAACTACTATATGTGCCAACCCCCAACTGTCTTAGAATTTACATTGCCCTTGGTCTGCACTATCTCTGGTTGTGAAAGTACTGTTACTGAAAGTACTATTACTGGTTCAGGATGCTGCACTCACATTGTTATACATGTTAGGTCCTCTGCCTAACACTACCCCCGCCCCCGCCCGGTCTTTAGCTTTAGACCAAGACTGAAGGAGGCTTAGAACTTTCTGGTTGAGTGTGTGCTTTGGTCACAGTAGCCAAGTGTTCTACAAGAATAATTACGACATCCTTACCCTTCTACTCTCTAGCGTGTCATCCAGGATGCGTAGGGACTCCTCAGTATTTATGAACTTGTCTAATATATATGCTTTTTAAAGTTTTTATTGCTGGAAAAACAATACAATTTATTTCTATTTTCAAAACCAATATGGTCTACTAAATATATGCCAACTTCACAGAAATTGACTGAGTCATACTCTCACAAATTACCTTTCCTAAAACACACGCAAAGCCTATTTCATTACTAGGGATAACTCTCCTTTTAGTTTGTAAATGTAGCCCTCTCTGTTAGTTTCTTCTTCGAATATCTTCTATTTGCCATATTTCTATTGTGTTACTCCATTATTCATTTGTTAGCTATTTATTTCCTAATTTTTCCATACTTAATTGTATGATTATCTCTATATCACATTGATTCTTCCAAAAAGTATGCATTTAATCATGATCAGGTACTACATTCAACTCCTTTGAAGACTAACTTAGTGGGATCCTTCTTTGTCTTTTAGCATGAACTCCTCAAGGAAGACTTTATATTTACACATTTAATTTTTTTAACTCACTTTACCCTCATGACCACCTTGTAAAGTGAAGCTATTATTTATCTAAGCTCACAGGTAGATGGTAGCAGAGTTCAGACCAGAACCACAGTCTCCTGATTTCACAGGCCACACTCCTTCACCTAACCTTGCTGCTTCCTAAACTGCAGACCACTTTATCAGAGAACTGTGGAAACGGGGAACTTAAAGTTCTTTCATGTTGTTTTGAATGCAAGTGAAAGGGAAATTATAGTATTATACTGTCTTCTTTTCAATAAGATTAAAATGTAGCAATGTAGTCTACCTGTATCTATGCATTAATCCAAACCTGACAACTGATCCTGTACTTCAACATTTTTCTACTGAATATGGATATACATTATTGATATACGACATTCTGTAAGTTACAGGTGTACAACATAATGATTCACAATTTTTAAAGGCTGTACTCCATTTATAGTTATTATAAAATAACTATATTAACTATATTCCCTCAACATTTTGATACTAAACTTATTCTCAAATAATTTATCTACAAATTAATTTGCTTATTAGTATACTATACTTGGGTAATACCTATTCACAAACTCATTAAATCGGTTTCATTGTAATTGACAATGGAAAGCTTACCCTGGCCTTAATGAATGAGTTTGTTCTTTCTTGATACGTCAATAGCCAAGAGTTGGTCAACACATAGCATCATAACCCACAAAAGTCTGTATCTAAAAGAAGAAGCAATAATCAACTCACTAATTGCAGTATTGTTTCAATTGCCATCACTGTAGATTGTTGCTCTTCTAGGAAGATATGGGCTTCTTGTCTAGTTTCACTGTAAATTAAATCATTGCCCAGGATGTCTTTCTTTGTCATTTTAAGGAAACACTGGTAGGGAATCCAGCTTCCTGAAATAGGTCTCCTGGGAGAGTCAAGAGGCTGGCATCAAGTAGTCAGAAACTTACCAAAGAAGCTTTTAAATGGAAAAGCAAAGCTAGAACCCATCATACCTCTTCCTCTCTGCTCCTCTGTTCATGTTTAGTATCCTACCTACGTTGCAGGAACTCTTAGGGCCACACCTCAGTGTACAGGAGCAGAACTGAGGCTGAGGCTGCCACTTCCAGCCTAAAGGCAACTCTGTTAGAGAGGAAGGGAAGGCCATTAGATTTACCCAAATCAGCCCATTGCCTGTAGTCCCTCATTTCAGATTCTTCTTGCATGTTTTGTTTTCAATGAAAGCTTAATCATTTCAACAAATTGAGGTTTAAAAGTGTGATTTCATTCATTTTACATATGTAATCACTTGAATCTTTATGTTTGCAGCTTTATCAGCCTTCTTATGATTTTAACTTGACTGATCCTTATTGTCAACTTTTGGAAACAAGCTATAAAAGCCTGCATGATCCACATTTAAAAGCATACCGTGGGCGAAAAGATATCCTGAGGAGATTAAAGAAAGGTGGCTATGTCACCAGCAATAATAAGGTAGGTTGAAGCCTGCTTCCTGTTACCCAGGAAAAAAAAAGGAAACCTATGGATTTGATAGATAGTTCTGTACTTCACTGGGAACCTATGTCAACTTTTAATTGAGCAATAAAGGATGCCTACCAGAAAAGTCTATGAGTTACTCAGTATTTGGGTAAAAAGAAATCAGGTGGCTGTTTCTAAATAAAATTACTTGTTCCCACTTGACTTCTTGATAAAAGTGAAAGATAAGCATCAAATGATTTGAATATGAAAAGACACATACATATTTATTTATTCTTTCTCAGCTGTATTATAGTGCCTTCCTCTGGCTCTAAAAGCAATAACGCCACTGTATACCTGTATGGAATATTTCCTATACCCTTTGAGAAGACTAGAAGCAAAATGTAAACCTAGCAGAATACTTCTTGATAGAATAAACTTTTTTGTCCTTTGTCATTTTAGAGCCGTACCCATGGCATGTGGAGGTTCCCAGGCTAGGGGTCTAATCAGAGCTATAGCTGCTGGCCTGTGCCATAGCCACAGCAACGCGGGATCTGAGCCACGTCTGCAACATACACCACGGCTCAAGGCAACACCAGATCCTTAACCCACTGAGCGATGCCAGGGATCAAACCCGCAACCTTATGGTTCCTAGTTGGATTCGTTTCTGCTGCGCCACAACGGGAACTACAGAATAAACTCTTTTGAAAGTAAAACATCATTATTATACTGGTATTTAAATAATAAATTCATTGAGAATAATAAATTCCTGATTGTGGTGTGAAACACATTACAGAAATAATATTATTTAGATAGAAATTTCCTGATAATACAGCCACTGGAGAGGGAGATTGCCTTGCAGAGTATTACCAAAATATGCTATCACTACCTTGGTCCCCAAATTGTTACTAAAATGAATGTTTTTTTGTTTGTTTGTTTGTTTTTTGTTTTTTTGCTTTTTAGGACCACACCTGTGGCATATGGAAGTTGCCAGGCTAGGGGTCAAACTGGAGCTACAGCTGCCAGCCTACATCACAGCCATAGCAATGAGGAATTTGAGCCGTGCCTGCAACCCACAGCACAGCCCATGGCAACGCCAGATCCTCAACCCACTGAGTGAGGCCAGGGATCGAACCCACATCCTCATGGATACTAGTCAGGTTCATTAACCACTGAGCCACAAAGGGAACTCCCATAAAAAATGAATGTTCTTATGACTCTATTCTTTGGAAAGTTTCATGGTTATTATAACTTTCTGTTTATGTATTTGGTTTTTGCTTTTTTATAGGTCATACGTACCTTGAAGGAATTGAATAAGTACAGGCACGATCTAACGAGTTTAAAATTAGACTTTGAAAGAAGCTATATAAGAGAACAAGTAAGTTAAATGCTTAAATCCTTTTTTATTTGAGGCCTGTAAGAAAGTTTTTATGTAGGGCCTGGAAGAAAGGTTTGGACCTCTGAAGGATATTTTCTTATAATATTCTGACCTAGAATTATTAAGGTAACAAATCAAAAAATATCTCTAAATATCTGTGAAATTAAAATGAGACCTTTGCCTTTCATTTATAGAGAGAAATGTTCCCTTGCCTAGAGTGGAGCCACACTAGACTTAAATGCAGGTTAACAGAATTAACCATTTGTAAACTACAGGAAGTTTACCAAGCCCTAAACACAAGGCATATCGAAGGACAGTGTTATTTCTGGCTAATATAAAATTTTTAATTCTTTTTTTCTCTCAGAAAAAGATTGGAAAACAAGTCAATAAATTGTATGAAACCCAGAGAGCCTATGACAATTACGACAATACACAGTTTCAAGATTGGCTGTTACAGGAACGTACACAAACAACTCCAGGCCAAGAGCTGTTAATAAAGCAGAGGTATGATCAAAGTTAATCATATTTTTGCAGACATACTGTGGACCCCAGACAATTGTAAAAGTACTATAAATAATTGGGAGCAGAAGGGGAAAAAAGCATTAGACATTATTTAACAACCTGTAGTCTTCAATGTGGAGAGAAAGGAAAGGAGATTAAGAGATGACACATATTGGAAACCCTGGTACCATGGCTAGGGAGGAGAGTTTCTACCTGAGAAACTGGAGTCACTAGGAGCCCAAGAGGTAAGACAAACTGATAGTTGAAGGACTACAAAGTACAAATCCTGGAGATTGGGAAACCCGAGTCCATAGCAGCAGAGGAAAAGGTGTCTTTACCACATTTCAAATGTAAGTATAAGGAAATTACTGCAAGATCAAAAAGAGTTGGTATAATTTCATCTGATGCTAGTATAAATAGGTGTTATTCCCCAGGCAACTGTGTATGTTTATTTAGCTATTACCCACATATTCAGTGTTGCCATTTAGCAGCCAAGCTTCTGTCCGAGGGGGCAAAGGAATGAGTTGCAGTTCCTTCTCTTTCTCCTTTATCAGGGGTAAGGGCCAGATCCCCATCACCTGGCTCTTATATTCCATGGATTCATGTCATGATATGCCAGAATATATAGTGATTCACCAGAGTAGCAAACTGGTAGTCTGCAGATCTATCTACACATGAGAGGTTGTTCAAAGACTTGGGAATTACAGAGTCCAGTACCATTTATTTTTTAAGGAAATTCAAATCTACTTGTGTTTTGAAGTCAGTCTGTAAGTTGATTTCAGCTCTCCTTGGAAACTCATGGTTCCCAAACTCCTGCATTATGAATAATCCCTGTGTAAAATGCTCTTAATCACTGTCTTCTACATTTTGCCATTGTCCCAGCCATAATAACAGAGAGTCTGATAAAATGAGTAGAGCATGGTGAATTGGTGGATCAGGCTAGCTGAAAGGTCCTGGAAAAACTCTGTATTTCTTGTAGTTCAAGAAATAAAAAGCAACCGAGAAGGTGGTTTGGGAGTATCATAATAGATAAATAGCATCATAAGGGAAACATCCAATTTATCTTCACTTATATCTGTATTTTTACTTAGATATTTAGCTATGATTGGTAGGGAATTAAACAAGGTTGAGCACATGGCAGAAAAGCAGAGAAAATTCCGGGTAAAAGAAGAAGAAAGACGACATCGGGACCACATTAGAAGAAAACTTAGTCTCTGTAGACAAATTGAGGAGGTGAGAAACACCAAATTTTAAATATTGATGGGGAAATTGTTATGTGAGTGTGTTATTTATAAACATTTTTAGCAGTCCCACCGTATTACCTGACGTTATTTCAGGTCTAAAAAAGAAACTACTATTTAAAAAAATAATATTTTTTTCAAAGTAATAAACCATTATCTATCTTGTATCAGTTATAAAAGACAAGTTTTTACTTAAAATAGTGACCCTGATACCACAAAGTATATATCTATAGCAGTACAGTCACACATCATCTGCTCTTAAAGTTTTAGAGTTTAGTTCTAGTGAAAAATTATCATGCCTGTATTCTCACTCCTCAAAATTAAGACAAGGCTATGTGTTTAGGTTCTCTGTCAAAATACATTTAAGGGCAACATATTACATATGATAACACCCTGACTCCATAAGAGACAACCCTCTTGCCATCTTCTTTTTACTTCCTTAAATTTTTCTTTAAATTTTTTTAGCCGCACCCATGGCATGCAGAGGTTCCTGGGCCAGGGATCAAACCCACATCACAGCAGTGACCTAGAACCACAGCAGTGACAACATCAGATCTTAATCCACTGCACCACAAAGGAACTCCTAGAAGTGAAATTATCTGACTCATTGTCATCTTTTTAGACATATCTTTGGAGCTAGATTTATACTTGAATTAAGTTTCCAAAAGCAAAATAATTTCCTTCCTTTTGCCATTCTATTGCATCCACCAATATATTCTCAATAAAAGCAGTAAGATAAGCCCATTCTAAAGCCAATGTAAGATTTTCATTATGGTTATCCAGATTTGATCTAAATTTGTTTATTGACCAAAACAAAAATTTTAAAAAAATATTATGAAAGAGAACCCCTGCTGACTTCCATGACATTTTTCTTCTTAGGAGTGGAAAACAAAAGAAATGTTACTTCTGTCAAAGATCGGGGGAGAAATAAAAAGAGAAGCGAGGGTTGAGGAACAACGCCAAAAAGTCAGAGAAGAAGCTCACCGGAAGGTAGAGTGAGCTTTGACCAATAACTTGGGCTATTTTGAGGAAAGGCTTTTTGCCAATTTTGATATTTTAAAGTGTGAGTTTTCAGAAGTGCCTAAACTCAAGAGGATAGCTATTCATGGAGAGACCCAGTCTGGTCTGAACCTCAGCTTCAAGGAAAGGCTGATCTGAAATGGGACCAGTCTCCAGAAAGTAGGCAATGAATTAGATTTGATCTGGTTATTAAAATATATTCTTCATGCTGGACTACAAAAGGAAACTTAAACCTTTATTACCTTCCTAGCTTTGTACTCTTTGTGACTTTAGAAATCTCAAGACAGGAATGAGGGCTGTCTTCAAAAGCACCATCGTATTTGAAATATCTGTTTTGCATTTCCAGTGGCAAGTTGATATTAAAACTTTAAACATATTAAATGTATTTTTTAATATTTTAGAAACAAGCACTTCTAGAGAAAAAAATCAGTTATCATTTACAAAAAATGCAAAGGAATGACCTTCAGAGAGAAGAATCGGAGGGAAGTATATTTGAAAACAAAGATCAAGATAATACAGAAGGTGAGAGAGAAACAATAAAAGACAAAATACCTAAGTAAAAAATTCCTTTATGTGCTTATATAGTGAGGTCACAAGGCCCTTGCAAAGGGAAATCCTAGAAGCTGATACTTCCCAGTTATAGGTCAAGTTGTAGAGAATGTACAGACACCCCCACACATATACACGATATTATTATATTAGACATTTTCACAAATTAAACACTTCAATAAAGTATCTCAGTAGACAAAACTGCCTTTACTAGAAGTTTAAAAAGAGCCAGTAAGATGAGACAGTACAACAACAAAAAAGACAGAGTTTTATGTCTAGAAAGAAAAGGAGCCAGTAAGATTTTTACCAAAAAAAAAAAAAATAGACTAAAACAAAGAGGGAGATGATGAAAGAAAAATATAGAAAAGAATAGAAGAAAAAAAAAGTGAGGTCCAGTAAGCAAAGATTATACAAAACAGAATAAGCTAGTAAGTGAAAGAGAAAAAAAAAATATTTTAAGTGGAAAAAGAAGAGACATTTAAAATATCCTAAAAAATAGAGACAGAAAAAAATTTTAAAAAGGAAGACACAGGAAGAAAAGATACAAAAAAGAATGAAATGGAGAGAGGGGAAGAGAATGAATGCATGAATGAGTGAGAGAGAAAAAGAATATTGAGCAGAAAAATCCAGTAGGAAAACACACACAATCTACACACACAGACATAGGATGAGGGAGTGGAAGGAAGACAGGGGCAAAGAAACAAATAAGACACAAAAAGACAAGGATAGGGAGGAAGAAAGGCAAACACAAAGAAGAGAGTGATAGAAAGGGGGCAAGAAAAAGACAAAGACAAAAATGAACAAAGAGGAAAGAGAGAAAGATAAAGAAGAAAGAAGATTAAAAAGGGTAAGTCATTAGGAAAAAGTAAAGAAAAAGAGAGATGTGAGAGTGAGAGAAGAATCTGAAGAGTCAGTAAGAAAATCAAACACTATTTGAGGGAGGGGGCAATGAGAGAGAGGGGAAAAATGAGAAGTTACTAAAAGAAGACACTTAGACTTTTAAAAGGAGAAGCCAGTAAGAAATAGTACAATGAATATAGAGTGAATGAAAGAAAAGGACACAGTAGGAGGGAGAGAATAGGAGAAAAAGAAAACATTAAAAAGAAAGAATTTTTTATAAAGGGCAGTAAAAGAAAATATGGAAATAAAACCAAAAAAGGAAGAAAAAGAGGAAAAAGTGTGAAATGAAAAGAGAAACAGAAGCACATAGCAAAAGGGAGAGAAAAAATAGTACAATAAGAAAAAGATTTTAAAAGTTACAAAGGACATAACATTAAAGGGGGTGGGAGGGAGGAAGGGTGGATGGAAGGAAGAAATATGAACATACTTCAAAAAGAGCCAGTAGCCAGTAGGAAAGGCAGTACAGGAAAATATAGAAAGAAAAAGAGAAAGAAGGGACAGATAAAGATAAAAGAAACATAGAAAGTAGATTTTTTTTAAATGAGGTTACAAAACAGCCAGTAAAAAGGCAGAACGAAAACTATAGAAGTAAAAAAGATCTAATCATAGGGATAAGGAAAGAACACAGTTTGAAAAGAGAAACCTATAAAGAGAATAAAACAGGGAGCGAGGAAGGAAGAGAGGAAGGTCAGCTTTCAGGTCAGCGAAGAAAAGAAAGAAAAGGTGTGACAAGGAGGTATTGATCAAGAGAATAAGAAAGGAAAGAAAAAGTTTTTTTAAAGGATGAGTCAGTAGGAAAAAGACTAAAAAATTTTAAAAACCTGTAAACTAAACATGATAGGAGCCAACTTTTAAAAGCATAAGCCAGGAATAAACAAGAAACGAAACGAGAGCAGATGAGAATTAGAAGGAAAGAGAAGGAAAGAAAAATAGTTTAGGAAGAGGAGCCCTAAAAAGTGAGTTTAAAAATGGGGAGGGAGGGGGAAGGGAGAAAATGAGGAAGGAGGGAAAACAAAATGAAAACAAACAGGATGAAACAGATCAAGTAAAAGGCAAAGAAAAGAAAAAGAATAAAAGGAGAGGTTTTAAAAGGATGAGTAAGAAAAGAGTAAAATAAAAAAAAGAAGAGGGAATATGATTGTGTAAAGAGAGAGACTTGAAAAGGAGAAGCCAGTAGGAAATTCAAGTACAGTTTGGGGGATAGGGGCAGTTTTAAAAGGAGACTTGAGAGGGAAAAAAAGACTAAAATAAACATGAGTGATATAAGAAAAGACAAATGTTTAAAAGGAAGAGCCTATAAAAAAGTTTTGTTTTTTTTTAAGGGAGGGAGAGAAGAGGGGAGGGAGGAAGGAGGGATAAAGGAAGTGAGGAAGAAAGACTAGAGAGAGAGATGGGAAGGATGGAAGGAAAGTACAGAAAAAAAAAAAACAGTGAAACAGCAAGTAAAAAACATGGACAAAAGGAATAAACAAGAAAAGAGAATTTCAAGAACGATGGTACAGTATGAAAGAGTAAAACAAAGGACAGAATTGAAAAGGAGGAGCAAGTAAGAAAATCAAGTACAATGTGGGTGGGGGAAGTTTTGAAAAGTCACTAAAAGAGTTAAAGATGGAGATGACCAGAGTTCCTGTCATGGCTCAGTGGTAACAAACCAGACTAGGATCCATGAGAATGTGGTTCGATCCCTGGCCTCATTCAGTGGGTTAAGGATCTAGCATTGCTGTGAGCTAAGGTGTAGGTCCCAGACTTGGCTTGGATCTTGTGCTGCTGTGGCTGTGGCATAGGCTGGCAACTATAGCTCCGATTCGACCCCTAGCCAGGGAACCTCCATATGCCACAGGTGTGGCCCTAAAAAGCAAAAAAAAAAAAAAAAACGGATGGAGATGACTGACTGATATTTAGATAGGTAGCTATATAGGTAAGACTCTAAAGAGGAAGAGCCAGCAAGAAAATTCAGGACAAAAAAAAGAGAAGATAAATGGAAGATGAGATGAAAAAGTTTAAAGAGTAAGGGAAGTACTCTTTAAGCGAACTTAAAAGGGGGAGAGTAAATCATGTTCAAAATGTAAGGCAATTTAAAAATACAGTAAAACAAAGATAGATGACTGACAGGTAGATAGATAGAGATGGACTGAAAAATGACAGTACAAAGAGAATAGAAAGTTAAAAAAAAAGGAAAGGAAAAAGTTTTTAAAATACAGCCAGTAAAAAAAAAATCAAATAAAATTTTCTGTGTTGTGGTACAGTTAAAATGTAAAAGCCTGGAGTTCCCGTCATGGCTCAGTGGTTAGCGAATCCGACTAGGAACCATGAGGTTGCAGGTTCGATCCCTGGCCTTGCTCAGTGGGTTAAGGATCTGGCATTGCCGTGCGCTGTGGTGTAGGTCGCAGACACGGCTCAGATCCCACGTTCCTGTAGCTGTGGTGTAGGCCGGCAGCTACAGCTCAGATTAGACCCTTAGCCTGGGAACCTCCATATGCCGTGGATGCGGCCCTAAAAAGCAAAAAAAAAAAAAAAAAAAAAAAAAAAAAAA
Source organism: Catagonus wagneri (assembly GCA_004024745.2). Taxonomy (NCBI): domain Eukaryota; kingdom Metazoa; phylum Chordata; class Mammalia; order Artiodactyla; family Tayassuidae; genus Catagonus; species Catagonus wagneri. Next base: position 35,237,025 of record PVHT020000015.1, on the reverse strand, counting down.
AAAAAAAAAAAAAAAAAAAAAAAAAAAAAAGTAAAAAAGAAAAAGTGAAAGCCATTAAAAATACAGTAAAATGAAGATGGTGATTTGATAGGTAGATAAACAGACGGACACAGGTAGGACTGTAAAAAGAAGGCAGTAAAAAGGACAATACAAAAAAGAGTTACAAAGAGAGAAGGAAAGAAAAGAGTTTAAAAGCTGGAGGCAGTAAGATGAGAGTAGAAGGAAGGAGGTGGGGTGTGGGGGCTGGGAGGGAGGTAGCAGTTAGAGGAAGAAGGATAAGGAAAAAAGTAATGAATGACAAAGGAAAGGAGGGGGAAAAAGGTGGGGAGGAGGAAGCAAGAGGAAAGGAGGGAGGGAAAATGCTTGCAGGTCAGCAGGCAAAGAAAACGAAAAAGCCAAAGAGTGAGGGAAAGTCACCAATAGGCACTGAGAAAGGGGGTGGGGATAGAGAGAAAGAAGCAAGCAGGCAAGAAAGAAAGGTAAAATGTGTAAAAGGGATGAGTAACTAGGTAAAAGAAGAAAATAAAGAATGTAAGCATGAGAGACAGAGAAAAGTAGAGAAGGAGACCAAGAGTAAATTGAGAGAGGAGATTAAAAAGGAGGATGCACTAAGAAAATCAGTACACTATGGGGGAAGGGGGGATTTAAAAAGACATCAGTCAAGAAGAACATTAAATTAAGATGTATAATATATAGAGAAGATTGATAGGTAGACTTTTTTTTAAATTAAAAACAGAAGTCAGTAAACAGGAAAAGCAGAAGGAAGGAAAGAGGGAGGGAGGCAGGAGAGAAGGAGGAGTGAGGGAGGGATGTACGTTCAGGGACGGAGACAGGAAGGAAAGGAGGCAGGCACTCCAGCAGGCAAAGAAAAGAGACAGTGAAAGAAAGGGAGAGTTAAGAGACACAGAAGGGAACAGAGGAAGGAAGCAAATTAAGAAAGAAGAGGGTTAAAAGCAAGGAGCTCAGCACAGTTGGGAAATGGGAGGACAATGACAGATTTTTTTAAATGAATAAAAGTACAGGAGTTCCTATTGTGGCTCAGTTGTAACGAACCCAGCTAGTATCCATGAGGATGTGGGTTTGACCTCTGACTTCACTCAGTGGGTTAAGGATCCGGTGTTGCCATGAGCTGTGGTGTAGGTCACTGGTGCAGTTCGGATCTGGCATTGCTGTGGCGTAGGCTGGCAGCTGCAACTCCAATTCAACCCGTAGCCTGGGAACCTCCATATGCTGCCCCTGCAGCCCTAAAAAACAAATATAGACAGTGAAGATAGGTGATTGATAGGCAGGCGGGAAGGAAGATAGGGTAAGCAGATAGGTATAGATATAGGTAGATATGTACATACACACACACACATATAGGTGTACATATATATACATATATGTACATATATATGTATACCTATAGATAGATATGTACATATAGGTACTATTTTTTTTTTTTTTTTTTTGCACGCGGCAGTTCCCAGCTTAGGGATCAAATCCACACCAGTAGTGGCAATGCCAGATCCTTATCCAATAAGCCACCAGGGAACTCCTAGATAGAACTTTAAAAGGACAATCCAGTAAAAAAGACAGTGTGAAGTAAGAAGAGAGGGAT
>PVHT020000015.1:35085191-35234425 GCA_004024745.2 Catagonus wagneri | reverse complement strand
GATCCCGCGTTGCTGTGGCTGTGGCGTAGGCCGGCAGCTACAGCTCCTCTTAGACCCCTAGCCTGGGAACCTCCATATGCCATGGGTGTGGCCCTAGATAAGGCAAAAAGACAAAAAAAAAAAAAGAGTGTGATCATAAGAGGCAGCATGAGGATGCTAAAAAGGAGAAGCTAATGAGAAAATTAAGTACGGTCATGGACAGGAGAGAGGGAGATCTAAAAATACAGTAAAATAGGAGTTCCCTAAAAAAAAAAAAAAAAGGACACATGAACTTCTTTGCAGAACAGATAATGACTCACAGACTTTGGAAAACCTATGGTTTCCAAATGAGACAAGTTGGGGGGTAGGGGGATGCTCTGAGGGTTTGGGGTGGAAATGCTATAAGATTGAGTTGTGATGATTTTTGTACACCTATAATTGTAATAAAATTCATTAAGTAATGGGGAAAAAAAAGAAAAGACAACCATAAAAAAAAAATAGGAGTTCCCTGGTTACCTAGTAGCTAGGGATCTGACGTCACTGCTGCGGCTCTGGTTACTGCTGTGGTGTAGTTTCAACCCCTGGCCCGGGAACTTATACATGCCGTGGGTGGGGCCAAAAACAAATACAGTAAAATAAAGATAGAAAGATTTGGATAGATAGATAGTTATAGAAGATATTAAAAAAAAAAAATAGAACCCAGTAAGAATGGCAGTATAAAAAAGGGAGAGTTGCAGAAGACAGAAGAGAAAAAAATTTAATGGAGCCATTTAAAAAGCATAAGAAGGAAGAGAGGGAGAGGAGGGATAAAAGAAAAAGGTTAGAAATGAGTCTGCAGCAAAAGTTAAAGAGAGTACTTGAGAGTAAGAATATCAAGTACAATTGTGTGTGGCACGGGAGAGATTTAGAAAGTAGAAGTCAGGAAAAAGACAGTAAAATAAACAGACATGGATGACTGATAATTAGATAGACAGGTATGTTGGTATTTTTGATAGAATCATATATCTATCGCATATATATGATAAGTTAGATAAGAAAGAAGAGAGAGATTCATACATACATACACACATAAAGGTCGTTAATAGGCAGAAGCCAAAAAATAAAGAGAATTAGAATGGGAAGCAAAGAAAAAGGTTTTAAAAGGACACACTAAAAAGAATAGAAGAAGAATGGAAGAAAAAAAGGGATAAGGGAGAGAAACAGAAGGAGGGAAAGAAGGAAGGAAAAAGAGCAAGAATGGAATTAAGGAAAGTAGAGGGGGGAAGGAGTCGAAGATAGAATGAAAAAAGTGAAAAGGAGAGAGAGACAGAAAGGAAGACTGTTTCGCAAGCAGGAAGAAAGCAGTAAGAATAAAGGGTACAAAAAGATAACAAAAAGGAGGAAAATTATAGAGACAGAGGAAAGAAAGAGAAAACAAAAAAGAAAAATCTAAAATTGAAAAGCCTATAAGAAGGGGAGTTCCTGATGTGGCACAGCAGAAACAAATCGGACTAGGAGCCATGAGATTGCGGGTTTGATCCCTGGCCTCGCTCAGTGAGTTAAGGATCTGGCATTGCCGTGAGCTGTGGTGTAGGTCACAGACGCGGCTCGGATCTGGTGTTGCTGTGGCTGTGGTATAGGTCGGCAGCTGTAGCTCCAGTTCGACCCTAGCCTGGGAACCTCCATATGCTGTGGGTGTGGCCCTAAAAAGACCAAAAAAAGGGGGGGGGAGAAGATGTTCAACAAAGAAGCATTAGTAAGAAATTTCACTGCAAAAAAAATAAATTTATGAGAGAGAAATAAGCTTTAAAAGGAGGAATGAATAAAGAAAACAGAGAAGGAAGAAAGGATAAAGAAAGTGGAAGTAAAGAGAAATAAAAAAAGAGGGAGAGGAGAAAAAGCTAAAAATTTTAAAAGGGATGAGGCTTAGAGAAGAAAGTTGAAAAAAGAATGGAGAATGTGACGGTTAGAGACACTCAGGAGTTTTAAAAGAGATACTGATGAAATTACAATTGAGAGCACAGAGAGAGAGAGAGAGATCTAAAAAGTCAGTTAAAAAGGGTAAAATAGGGAACTCCCTGGTGGTCTAGTGGTTAGGACTCAGTGCTAAGTGAGCCCAGGTTTAATCCCTGGTCTGGGAATCCACATCAAGCCACTGCACCCTGCAGAAAAAAAAAAAAAAAAGATGGGTAAAATAAAGACACAGAGTGATTGATGATAGTCAGATGATGATGATAGATAGATAGACAGACAGACAGACAGACAGATAGGGCTTCATGAAGGAGAAACCAGTAGTAAGACAGGACAAAGAATACAGAAAGTGAAGGAGAAGGAAGAAAGTTTTTCAAAGGAGACAGTAAAAGAAGAAAGGAAGAATAGAAGTCTATAAAGGGTGAGTCAGTAGGGGAAAGAATGACACACAGAAGGAGAGGGAATGTGAGAACGTGAGGGAAGATCAGTAAGAAAAGTAAGTACGGAGTTCCTGTCATTGCTCAGTGGAAACGAATCTGAGTAGGAACCATGAGGTTGCAGGTTCGATCCCTGGCCTCACTCACTGCATTAAGGATCCGGCGTTGCCGTGAGCTGTGGTGTAGATTGCAGACGTGGCTCGGATCCCGCGTTGCTGTGGCTGTGGTGCAGGCCCGCGGCTGTAGCTCAGATTAGACCCCTAGCCTGGGAACCTCCACTTGCCGCAGGTGTGGCCCTAAAAAAAAACAAGAAAAAGAAAAAGAAAAGCAAGTACAATTGTGTGACGTGCAAGATAGCTAAAAGTAGAAGGCAGTAAGCTAAAGACAGAAGGGTAAATGACTGCTTGCTGTATAGATAGCCAGCTAAGTAGGTAGGAAATTAGGTAGAAATAAAAATTATTTTAAAAGGATAAGGCAGTAGTAAGGACAAGACAAGGCTGTATAAAGAGAGGGGAAAGGGAAGGGGAAAATGTTTAAAAAGAGGAGTAACAGGAAAGTAAAAGAAGGAGGGGGAGAAGGAGATTGGAGAGGAAGGAAGGAGAAACAAGTGAAGGAAGACAAGAGGGAGAAAGGGCAGGTGGACGGATGGAGAAAGGAAAGGAGGGAGGAGGAAGCAAGGAAGAAATGAAGGAAGGAGAGAGACAGGAGTGAAAGGAGGGAGGGAATAAAAGAATGAGAAAGGAAGGACAGAAGGCCGTCAGAGTGCACCCACGCCAGCAGGAAAGAAAAGAGGGAGAAAGACAAATGACAGAAATGGAGTGAGAAAAGATAGAGAATGGGCATAAAGACAGGCAGGCAGGCAGGAAGGGGAAGGAAAGGTGCAAGTGGAGGGCAAGGAGGGAGAGAAAAAGAAATCCAGTATGGAGTTCCCTTGTGGTGCAGCAGGTTAAGGATCCCGCATTGTCACTGCAGCAGCAACCCGGATCACTGCTATGGTATGGGTTCGATCGCTGGCCTGGGAACTTCCACAGGCCATGGGCATGGCCAAAAAAAAAAAAAAAAAAAGCTGTTAAAATACAATGAAATATCACTTTACTGTACACCTGAAACTAACACAATATTGTAAATCAGCTATACTCCAATTAAAAATATATAATTGAACTGAAAAAAATACAGGGAAATAAAGGTGGATGGATGGATGACAGTTAGGTAAATAAATAGGTAGACAGGATTTTAAAAGGAGGGCCTGGGACAAAAGATGATACTAAGAAGATTTTAAAAAGAGAGTGTTAGGAATGAAAAAGTTTGAAAGAGAAGGAACCGGTTTTTAAAACATAGGAGGAGTAAAAGAAGAGAGGGAAGAGGGAGGGAGGGTAAGAGTGGGAATAGAGTAAGAAGCAAAGGAGAGAGGTAAGGAAGGCCAGAGTGTAGGTTCACAAAGAGAAGATAAATGCCGAGGGAGAACGTGAAAGGAGTAAGAAGGAGACATGGAGACGGGGAGGATTAAAAGGGGGAAGGAAGAGAGGAAGGCAGGCATGCTCTTAGGCTGAGAAAGCTAAGAGAAAGAGGCCAGGAAAGAAATGGAGTGAGGAAAAGACAGAGTAAGGGTAGGAAGGGAGGGTGGGAAGGAAGGAAAGAAAGAAGGAAGTGGAGAGCAGGGAGAGAGATCTAAAGCAGAAGAAATCAGTAAAATCCAATAAAATAATGATAGACAATGGATGGATGACAGTGAGGTAGTTCGGTAGGCTGATGGCCAGATAGGTAAGTAGACAAGATTTTATATGCAAAGTCTGGTAACCAAAAAAATGAATATTAAAAAGATAAAATGAGAGAGAGTGAAAGAAGAAGAAAGAGAAGAAGGAGGTAAGAGGAGTAGAAAGTAGGGGGAGTGAGGGAGGGAGGGAAGGAAGGAAGGAAGGAAGGAATTTAGGTTCGCAAAGAAAAGACGAGGGAGAGTGAAAAGGAGTAAGAATGAGACAGGAAATGCAGATCCAGGGAATGAAGGAAGGGGGGAGGGGTAAGAGGGAGGGAGGGAGGTACAAAAGGAAGGAGAGGGAAGGGAAGAAAGAGAAGAATTCCAAAATGGGGTGAGGCTAGGAAAACAGTCTAACAGATGTGTCTGAGCTGTGTCTGTAACCTACACCACAGCTTGCAGCAACACCAGGTCATTAACCCACTGAGCAAGGCCAGGAATCAAACCTGCATCCTCATGGATACTAATCGGGCTCATTACCACTAAGCCACAATGGGAACTCCAGTAGATGATTTGTAAGTCAGTACTGGGACAGGGCAAAAATTATAGAAAGTGAGAAAGAAGGAAAGAAAAAAGTTTTTAAAATAAGCCAGTAAAAACAGAGTAAAAGAACGAGGAAGGAGATGGAAGATTAGGAAAGAAGAAAGGGTGTGGGGAGGGAGGGAGCAAGGCAGGCAATACGTTTATGAAGGAGTCAATATGAGGAGCTCACAATTCAGTTGGGCTCTGGGATACTACTAGCCTCTGGGCTAGTACATCACTTGAGCAGCCAGATTGCTCCCTCCAACTTCAACTGTTAACTTCTACTTCAGTAGGAAGAAATCTTACTTTCTTCCTACTGAAGAGTGGCTACCTCCAATGCTTTTTGAAAAAGAAAATATAAAAGGATTTATGTTCACAGTATTACAGAGCTGACAGGAGAATGAAGGTGTCTGGTTCACGTCTGAAATTAACTTATACTTATCCCACTACAGATCTACCACGTGGACCCCAAGGGATACACACAACTCTAATGAAAAGCCAGCTGGCACACATACAGTTCAGAAACCTCCCGTCTATTTCTAAATGATTAGAAATAGGAACTGTAGTCACCTTTTTCACAGATTAGGTATATAAATATGGTATACCTTGGCCAGGCTCTGAGGCACAACCAAGACCTGTCCTGGCCACTGTGGCCTACAAGGCCCCCAGCACAGTCATTATGCTCGTCTGCATCCCCACACAAAGAAAAAGCCATGTTCTCCTTGAGCAGGATGGAGGGATGGAGTTTTTCCCTTCTGCCAGAAGACAACTCTGTTCCCCCCAATACAGCTCTAATTAGACAAGATAGTATAAAAGTGATTGTCCTGCCTCCCATCACATCTATCCTAGGATTTCTTTTTTCTTTTTTTTTTTTTGCCTTTTGTCATTTTATGGCCGCACCCGCGGCATGTGGAGGTTCCCAGGCTAGGGGTCTAATCGGAGCTTTAGCCACTGGCCTACACCACAGCCACAGCAACGCAGGATCCGAGCCGCGTCTGCAACCTACACCACAGCTCACGGCAACGCCGGATCGTTAACCCACTGAGCAAGGGCAGGGATCGAACCCGCAACCTCATGGTTCCTAGTCGGATTCGTTAACCACTGAGCCACGACGGGAACTCCTATCCTAGGATTTCTCAACCTTGCCACTGTTGGCATTTGGGGGCTAGATAATTGTTCATTGTGGGCACTGCCCTATGCATTGTACTATGTTTAGCATCATTCCTAGCCCTCTGTCCACTAGATGCCAGGAGCAAATCTCCCTCTCCAGTTTGTAACAACCAAAAATGTCTCTAGACATTTCCAAACATCCCCTGGGGCACAAAGTTGCATCCCATTGAGACCCACTACCTATCCCCTCCAATTCCTCCCCGCAACCCTGTACACAGATTAGGATATGGCTCCCCTCCTGCTGGGTGTGTCTTGTATAACTTTGTCTTCTCCACTATTAAAAATAACTTTTATTTTATTCTTTTTAAAGCCTCTTATCCAAAGATCAAGAAAACGACTTTTTCTGCCGGTCACCAGAAATCACACCAAGGACAACAACGTAATTGAAATACTATGATTAGAAATACTAAAATCGTAATTTGTGTAAAGACTGGATTTGATACTGATCTCTTCTGCTTATAATGCAGATAAACCCTCTATCCTCTGTTATAACTGATGGATTTTGATGAACGCTTACCAACAATGCTACAGCCTCTCTGTAGTCCAGATTAGACTCCCTAGTTACTCAGTTGGTGTCGCTGTCCCCACATGCCTCTGAACAGGACAGCCCACATTCTGCAGCTGACAACTCTGCAAGCCCAGTGCAGAGGCCCGTCCTCTCCACAATCTCGGTTCTCTACTCCCAATCTCTCTCTCTACTCCCAATCTCTCTCTTTTCCATTCCCAAGACCCTGAGGCATTTTTTTTTAATCTTGCAAAGCATACCATCTTTCTTGACTGTGTCATCCCATTTGGGGATGAGAGGTGCTGAATATTACCTAGGTGTTTATCATGGTGTTTCACTGGCTGAATATTACCTAGGTGTTTATCTATGCTTCACTGGCTGCTGCCACCACTGCTGCCACACCTTGCTCAGCAGTTCTGCCTCCAAGGGAAGCTTTTACCTGCATCTCATTTGTTTCACCTGGAGAAAGAATCATCCTTGCAAAGTGCTGACTGGAGGTGCTACTGATGTTTCTGAAGTCTGTGGCCCTAGGGAGCCAATGAGGACCAGGACCTAGACCAATGCTTTCTCTCAAAACCCTGCCCTTCCGTAGGCTTTGCACTTTTCAGGCCTGAAGTAACTTCTGTCACTTATCTGGCAGCAGAAATATTTCATCCTGCGACATATTTTCTGCGGCAGTGGAACATGCAGTCAGTATCGCACACTCTTATTCCCCTGTTCCCAACTGAGTCGTTGCTGTTGCCATTTAACATTTCAACCTACTTCTTGAGTCGGCTTCTTTAACACATGTAGGGCTAGCACTTTTTGCCAGATCTAAGTGCCCTCCTTCTTTTTGCTTTCTGGCTCCATCATCAGTTTTTCTAACATACTCCTCTATAGTCTGCCTTTGTGGTGCCCCCCTAAATGGCTCAGACATTCAGGAAGCCTCCCCATCATTCTGCTTCTTTCCCAAAGATGCTATCCAGATGCCTGGGGGTAAGAGGTGTGGCTTTAGTTCTTACCCCTCTAAGTGTCAGTAGTGTGGGCATCACCTAGGATCTTATTAGAAATGCAGACTCTCAGGCCCCACCCCAGACCTACTGAATCTGAGTCTGCATTTTCACAAGATCCCCAGTGCACTACATGTACACTAACGTTTGGGAAACACTGGCTTCCATGACCTCATGGAAGTGGACTAAAGTCAGGGCACTTGGATAAAATGCCCTCTCTGGTCTCCAGAGAGATGCCCTTATCTCCACTGAGATAGTGCTTGGCCTGTTGGCATTCACAGCTGAAGTTGGCCATCCCTGCAGTGACACATGCTCTGGTCTCGCTAGGCTTACTAGAGCTCTGGCTTTCCCCTTCCAGTTCTGGCTGGCTGCTCCATAACATTTGGGGTGGAGCCCCCGTACCTCCACCACAGTGACTCCCCTTGGCAAGTTTCCCAGCTAGACCCTCAACCCTTTCTGGGCCATGCATATACCACGTGGGAACCGAAAGTGGCTTAAGAAAGCAAAACCTCAAGGAGAAATAGGGAGCGGTTGGTAAAAGGGTACAAATTTTCAGCTATAAGGTGAATAGGGTCTGAGGATCTGATGTATAACATGGTGACTATAGTTGACAGCAGTGTATTGTATTATTGAAATTTACTAAGAGAGTAGACCTTAAATATTTTCACTAACAACAAAAGACAAACATTTGAGGTGATGGCTATGCTAATTAACTAAATGGGGGGGGGGGAATCTTTTCACAGTATACATTATATCAAATCATCACCATGTACACTTTAGCTATCTTACAATTTGATGTGTCAATTACACATGTCAATAAGGCTAAGATTTTTTTAAATGAAAGAAAAAGAAAGCAAAACCTTAAAGAGAGCAATGCTCTGCCTGACCACACTGTACTGCAAAGTTTCTGGGCCGCACCAGAAACCTCCTCCTCCTGAGGACGAGGAGGCACGGGGTAAGGGGGAGCTGAAGAAATCTCTTTCTAGAGTCCTAAACAGACAGCAGAGCAGTAATTCTTCTTTTCTGTTTGTGTTAACCTTAGTTATCTGAAGCAACCGAGAACCAAAGTAAGGAAAAATGAAGCTCCATCTGATTCTTTTGCTCTCCAGCCTCTCCTACTATCTTTCCATTCTCCCACCATCTCTGAGCTGCTTAAAGGAGTGGACTTTTCCCCTCTAACTTTTCCTAAGTCATATCCTTTTTCCTGACCCTAGATAACTATTATTGATGGGCTAAGGGTATCTCCAGTACACTAAGGGAGAATTTTCTGAGCGAGGTATTCCAGGCTGTCGCTACACACACACAAAAAAAAAGGAAGACAAAATTTAGGGAAGTTCTTGAGACAACTGCATAGCTTGCAAAGCATACCGTGTTTCTTGGCTGTGTCATCCTATTTGGGGATGACAGGTGCTGAATATTACCTGGGTGTTAATCATGGTGTTCCTCCTGTTAAAAATTCTAACCTCCCCTCCAGGCAGGTGGACGCCTATGGAAGACTAGAATAGACTTCTTGTACTTAGAGAGTCAAAAATGAAAAGGTAATATAAAAATTTAAAACAATAGCCCTGTTGCATACTGGTTGTTTCACATCTGTCAAGCCCCCAAAGTGAGCACAACAAAAGATGGTCTCTGACCTTTATCTAGAAGGCATAATTACTGTAAAAAAAATGTAGATATAGAAAAACATGTAACATATGTAATGTGACAACCTAATAAACATGGGCAAAAGACATGAACGACCATTTTACTGAAGACATACAGATGGCAAATACGCACACAAAAAGCTGTTTCACATTATTAGTCATTAGGGGAATACAAACCAAACCACAATCAGATACTACTATACACCCAGTAAAATGTCTAGAGTCTAAATAATTGAACATACCAAGTATTTGCAAGGATATGAAACAATTAGAAGTCTCTGACATTGCAGGTGGGAGTGTAAAATGGTACAATCACTGTGGAAAACATTTTGGTAGCTTAAACTTATATCTACCATGTGATTCAGTCATTTCACTCCTAGGTACGTGCCCACGAGAAATGAAAATATATGTCCACATAAAGACTTGTACATCAGTGTCGATAGCAGTACTATTCATAATAGACAGAAAACTGGAAACAACCCAAATATCCTTCAGTGGGCAAATGAATAAACTGTAGTGCATCCATACCATGGGCTACTCAACAACAAAAAGGAATAAACTATTAATACAAGCAACACTATTGATGAATCTCAAAATAATTATGCTCAATGAAGGTGGCCAGACCACCCCCCAGATAAAGAGTAGTACATCCTGTTTGATTCCATTTATAGCAAACTCTAGAAAATGCAAACTGCTTTATAGTAAAGCAGATCAGTGATTGCCTGAGGGACAGTAGAGAGAGGGATGAACTATAAGGGGGCACAAGGAAACTTGTGATAAAAATGTTTATCTTGACTGTAGTGACTGTTTCTCATCTCCCAGGACTGGACTAGAGATTAGCTAGATCTCTGTTAGTCTCTACAAAAGATTCCCACTCATATCCTGAACACACCCCAAAAAACACTAGGACATTTTCTCCCAGGGCAGCCCATGAGCATCTCAAATCCAATATGCACAAATGTGAAAAAAGGAATGTATATAACGTATAACTGGGTCACTTTTCTGTATAGCAGAAATTGACTGAACATTGTCAATCAACTATAATAAAAAAATCTTAAAAAGAGTTAAAAATCCCAAATTCATAATCTTCTAGTTGCCCCCAAACCTGTTCTCTGTTCATCCTAATTTTATTCAGGCATAAAACCCAATTCATCTTTGATTCTTTCCTATTGCTCATATTCTACATCTAAAAGCTGCTGCCTTCTGTCCAATCTACCTCCTTAAATTCTCTCATAACTTTCCCTTCCTTTCCATTCATGCCACCCGTGACTAAGCACTTCAATAATTTCCCTCCAATCTCTTCTTCCTGTTAATCTATCCTACATTTTGCTGTGAATGTAATCTTCCTGTAATACAGCTTTGGACATATAATTCCTCTATCCAAAAGTCTGCGGTGGTTCCCCTTGCCTACTGAATAAAGTGCAAAACAGTTCATTCTGAGCATGGGAGTGGTGGGAGGTTAAGCTGCCAGAGTAACTTAGAGCCAGAAGCTAGGGAGTTCAGGCTTATCCATGAGGGCAGTGATGAGCCACTGGAAGCTTTAAGATGGGGACTTCAAAAAGGCAACTTGGAGTTCCTGCTGTGGCTCAGCACGTTAAGGTCCCAAATTGTCTCTGTGAGGAAGGGAGTTCAATCCCTGGCCTCACTCAGTAAGTTAAGAATCTGACCTTGCCGCAAAGCTGCAGCATAGGTCACAGATGCAACTCGGATCTGCTATTCCCGTGGCTGTGGCATAGGCTTGGGAACGTCCATATGCCACAGGTGCTTCCCTAAAAAGAAAAAAAAGTTGTATCTTATACTTGGACATACTGCTTTAATGTCTATGAATCAATACACTTTGACTATATTAATTCTAGATACCATGGCAGCCCAGCAAGGAGAACTATATCATTTTTTCATATTTAATGGTACCTCTTCTTTCCCCCAGAAATTATAAGTACTTCACTTCAAACTCCAGGTGTTTCTGCAAACACAGAAAATGCCTACAGACACTCTATACAGGATATTTTGAAACCAGAGGCAAGTAATATTTCTTTTGTCCCAGATACAGACAGGACAAATGAAGTATGAAATTATGATCAAGATTGGCATAAACAGTTTCATTCGTTAAACAATTCAGAATAGTCTTATTCCCTGAAAGCACCACCCTATAATAAGATTTTACAAACATTGAAATGCTAACCCACAGTAATAATCCTGTACTACCTCAGACTTCCAATGTTCATGGATATCAGTTGTGTTAGTGTTGCCATACTCTAAGTATAGGGAATTATAAGTAACATTGTAAGCTAACAAGAAAAATGGTGAGCCTGAGATTTTAAATGTGTTAAATCCAAAAATTTGAATATCTGTCTCCGTTCTTAAACAGAAACAACTTGAGTGTCCCCTTTGTGACCAGTGATCACTCATCTGATAGGAAGCTGGCAACAAACATTCAGGGTACAGCCTCTGGTCACAACATATGTCACCTCTGTGGGTTGCCAATTTGTCACTCATTATAAGCATCAAATCCACATCCTTGGCTCTGTTAGCGCTGTGTTAACTGGCTTAACTGTTCTAAAGAGTTAAGTGGTTTGCCATAGCCTTTGTTAAATGCATAAAATGCATAGTAAGTGACAGACTCAATTAGGTATAACTGCTCAAATGTAGTGTGTTAGCCATAATATGCTTCTCTGTATGAACAAATATTTATGAAACACTCTCTGTGTCCAGGGTACTGTGCTATTGTATTAACGTCCATAATCTATATGCTTAGTATCTGAAAAAAGAATCTTCTTATTTACTTTAAGATAGTTTAGTAGGTGCACATCAGGAATTACTTTTTTCACTAACCTCACGGTAGAGTCAGAAAAAAGTGTTCCTTGAGTGTAGCATGGATGGCAAACTTAATACTACATATGTTACCCCCCCAAAAAAGGCAATAACAAATTTAGACCATCTGTTTTTAAAGAAGGCTTTAAAATATATTGGACAATATAAATACATCAAATGGTCAAAAATACCTAATTTATTTTGAAAAATAGCATGACCACTTATATTACAATAGAATCCAATACTATTTTCCAATTTATTTCACCCATCCCATCAGTGTCAGGAAATTTATTTCTGGGTGGCTTGTGTTCAGTTCTCAGACCTGGAAAAAAAATAAAAGTCTACTTTGTTGGATTTATCTTCCTATATTATTAAGCAGGTAGAACTCTTGGCCAAATCAGAGAGTCTTATCTCACCTATGCAGAAAACCTTCTCTCTGCCCTTCACCCCTCTCAAAACATTTCCCCTATACTTAACTTTCCTTAAAAATCCTCACACATATTCTTTTCAGCTATTACTGATAACCTTCCATGCTGATAAGTGCATTCCTCAGTTAATTTTAGTATACTAATGAATTATGAACCATTGAATTCTGTAATGTGTGTAATATAGGCCAGAAATATATATTTATTATAAATGGGCTTTTAAAGTCACTTTTGTTGGAAAACCTGACAGAAATCTGTAAACCAGCTATAATGCAAAAATAAAAAAAAAATAAAATAAATAAAATCACTTTTAAATATCTGTGAGAAATAGCTGATGTTCAAATTCTTTGAAAACTTCTTTTGAGAATTTTCTTTGTCTCTGTTTTTCTGTGGCATCTATAGGTGGCATATTCTGATTTCAATGGGGAAAAGGCCAAGAAATCAAGCATAAAAAGTGAGTCAGGTAAACGTTAGCAATAGTTATTCAGGAAAACCTACAATCCTTTAATGCATTTATTCAACTAACACTTATTGAGCTTTTGTTACATGTCATACACTATGCCAATTATTCAGCTTACAAAGTAGAGAAGCCCTGGTCCCAACCCTGGATTTTACACTTTAGTGTAGAACAGTCATGCTAATAATCACAACCCAATATGATAAGTGCAATAAAGGAGGTATATACAAAGTCCAGTGGAAGCATAAGGAAGCTTTTACAAAAGAGGCCACAATTGAGCTGAGACATGAAGGATAAGAAAGAATTTTCTAAGCAGACAAATGAAAGGAGAACCTTCTATAAGAAGAGAGTACGTTTACCAAGATGTATACATTAGTGCATAATGTGTTTGTAGAAATACAGATTTTTTTCAGAATTGCGTTATCTGAAAGTTCAAGTTAGAGAATTGAAAAAGATGAAGCTTGACTGGTAGATATAAGGGTTAGATCATTAAGATTCTGGTAGGCTGTGCCAGGAACTCTATCTTTTATCCTGTTCTCAAGGGGAACTATTGAAGAATATTGGCAGAGGCATAATATAGTCATGAATTGCCTTTTCTACTCTCAGACATAGGAAAAAACTTATGGTTACCAAGGGGAAAGGGGAGAGGGATAAATCAGAAGTTTGGGATTAACATATACTCACTACTGAATATAAAATAGATAACCAACAAGGACCTAGTGTATAGTACAGAAAACTATACTCAACATCTTATAATAACATATAATGATTATTATAGGTTATATAATGGAGTACATGGAAAATAATCTGAAAAAGAATGTATAACTGAATCACTTTGCTGGATACCTGAAATCACTTTGCTGTACACCTGAAACTAACACGTTATAAATCAACTATACTTCAATTTTTTAAATGAGAATTTGCCTTTTTTTAAAAAGGAAAGCAAAATTAGAGGTTCAAAGAACATTTTAAAAATTAGGTTCAAAAAACATAACCTATAAATCTTTAACTTATTGAAGTTGTTAAGGTTTTCTTTATGGCCAAATAAGTGATTGATATTTGAAAGGGTTCCATGGACATACCAAAAAATGTATATTCTCTATTGAAGGATGTAAGGCTCTAAATGAATTTTAAATTATATTCATATTATTCAATTATTATATCTTTACTGATTTTTTTGTCCACTAGACTCTTTTCTTCATGGCTGCTAGATGTGTCAAAGAGGTGTACTGACGTTCTAATACATCAAAGAAGTGTATTGAAGTTCTACACTATGATTGTATTTTTATCAAATTCCCATTGCATTTTGAATAGGTTTTATACAGTTGGGATCTTTAGGATACTTAATCCACCATGTTGCTAGAAACCATAGAAGTGTTCCTTATTCTTTTAACTGTTGCATTAGTTATCTATTGCTAAATAACAAATCACCCCAAAACTTGGCAGGTTAAAAAAACATTATTGCTGAGAGTTCCCATTGTGGCTCAGCAGTAATGAAACCGACTAGTATCCATGAGACTGCAGGTTCAGTCCCTGGCCTCGCTTAGTGGGTTAAGGATCTGGCATTGCTGTGTGCTGTGGTATAGGGCACAGCCACAGCTCAGATCCTGCATTGCTGTGGCTGTGGCATCGGATGGCAGCTGCAGCTCCAATTTGCCCCTAGCCTGGGAACTTCCATGTGCCACAGGTGTGGCCCTAAAAAAAAAAGGAGAAAAAAAACATTATTGCTGACTGCAGCAGCTAGGACCCTTGCAGAGGTGCAGGTTTGATCCCTGGCCGGGTTCAGTGGGACCTGGCATCACCACAGCTGTGGCATAGGTCGCAGCTGTGACTTGAATTCAATCCCTGGCCCAGGAACTTCCATGTGCCACAGGTACGGCCATAAAATTAAAAAATAAAAAAATAAAACAAACAAAAAAACATTTCAGTTTCTACGGTTAGGAATACAGAAGAACTTAGCTGGATGGTTCTGATTCAGGGTCTCTCATGAGGTTACAGTCAAGATGTCATCCAGGGCTGCTCTAGTCTTATAAAGGCTTGACTGGGACTGGAAGATTCACTTCCAATGTGGTTCATTCACGTGGCTATTGGCAGGAGGTCTCAGTTCCTCACCATGGTGGCATCTCCACACATCTCTTGAATAGCCTCATGATATGACATCTGGCATCCCCCAGAGTGGGTAATCCAAGAGAGAGGGGCTAGAGCCACAGCATATTTTATAACGTAGTCTCAGAAATTATATACCATTACTTCCACTATATATTCATTAGAAGCAAGTCACTAAGTCCAACCCACATTCAGAGAGAAAAGAATTAACCTCTACTACTTGGAGGGAGTATTATCAAATAACTTGTAGGCATATTTCAAAAACACAACAGTATTATCCTCACACTTTTTTCCAGGTTTGTGCACTATTAATTCCAGCTCCTTCCTTTCCAAAACTGTACACATTCAAAAACACAAAGAAACTCAAGAGGGTACACAGAATTAAAATAAAACTTTTAAGCAGATTGTTGGAATCTGTTGGTTACTCCAATACACTTTACATTATTGGAAGAAAAATAAACAGCTCTTCACCTTGACCTTAAACTGGCTTTAATTGGTAATATGCTTACTATATGCCAGGCACTGTAAACTTCTGTTCACAACACAGCATAGCAAGTCCTATAACAGAAGGATGTATAGGGTGTTTCAGGAGCATTGACAGAGAATGCCTGTCTACCTAGGCTGACATCAAGGAAGGCTCTCTGAAGGAGGTGACACAAGCTGAATGAGTCCTAAAGGATGAGAAATTCAAAAGAAGAATACTAGAGTTACAAAAGCAATAGTGTGGACAGAGGCAAAGGGTACTGCATGTTCAGTGGAGTATTTGTAGAAGAGTGACCAGAGATGAGGCTGGCAAGGTAGGCAATCACCCCAAATCTTAAGGTACATTTTATACCTCCCTGGTAGTCCCTGGAGGGTTAAAACAGAGCAGTGACACTAGGGATTAAAAGACCTATTCAGGTCTGTTAATTACCATCTTACATGTGGCCTGTGAAGGGTACCAACAAATAGTAATTTTCTTTTTCTCCCTGAAAATCTACCTGCAGTTGACAGACTCTTCGCTGCTCATGACTTACCAACTCAGTAAGTATTTAAGAAAACTTAATAAATCAATACGTCTTTTAAAATTAACATTTGAATAATTATACAGGAATGCTGCTTGAATCCTCCATTCTCGTAGCTTTACTTGTATGTAGTGAAACTCTCACCTTTCGCAACCTCTCAGGACTAGCTAAAATTGTAAAGTAGGTAAAGTTAGTCACTTATGCTCCTCCACCTCCTTCTCTCTTTGTTCTCGCTTTAGTTCTGTGCTCCCCTAATAGAGAGTACTTTCCTTCCCCTTTCACATAGCACTACTTTTTCTGGAATCTAAATCTATTCTTTTCCCCTATCCTCATTCAAAAATGCATTACTTGTGCCTTTGAGGTTACTGGTTTTTCTAATGATGATAAATCGGTTTACTATACAGTATTAATGGCTTAATCTGTTACCCCACAAGAATATGTGTGCTGTAATCTGAAGTAATGCCCCTTAATGATGCAAAATAAGGGCCAGTGGAGTAGAGTTTTTTTTGGCCTTGGGAGCCTTTCAGCCCTCAAACCTTGGTGGCCACCTATTCTGCTGATGTCCTGTTCCCTTCAGACTTGGATAATATTTCATACATATGGAACACACATACCCAACACCATCACCTTTTAAACACTCAACAATCCAAATGAGGATCAGGTAGTTTTTATAAATTCCCAAACTCTGATGAAAATGGTTGGGTAAAGTAAAGTAGTATGTAGTGGTAAATGGTGCTGACATTCAGACCAAGTCTCTTAGAAAAGGATTTTGAGCTAAGAGTGATAGAAGTCAGTTTGTCTGATTTACTAGGGACTCATAGGATACAAGGATGCTGAAGGAAGGAAATTGACTAGCTCAATATCAAGATTCAAAAAATAAAGATGAGGGAATAATGATTATGTGTAGTTTTATAGAGTATGAATTCTTCCTTCCCTCTTCCTCTTGCCCCTGCTCCCACACTAGACAACAGAACTACAGAATCACTTGAAAATTTTCAATAGCAAATGCTCTGGATACCCTTTTATTAAAAATCAGATAAGATAAAGAACTCCTCACATGACCCAGAGCTTCTCTCCCATTCCTCTCAAATACACAGAGTTAAAATACCTGTAGCTATGGAGTTCCCATTGTGGCTCAGCAGGTTAAGAACCTGACTAGTATCTATGAGGATACGGGTTTGGTCCCTGGCCTTGCTCAGTGGGTTAAGGATATGGTGTTGCCATAAGCTGTGGTGTAGGTCGCCGACATGGCTCAGATCTGGCATTGCTGTGGCTGTGGTGTAGGCTGGTGGCTACAGCTCTGATTCAACCCCTAGCCCGGGAACTTCCATATGCCGCAGGTGAGGTCCTAAAAAGAAAATAATAAACTAAAAAGGTTTTAAATAAAATAAAATACCTTTAGCTATACCTAGGGCAATTCCAGGCCAAAGCACAAGAAAACATAACCATAACCCCATCTGGTATGGCTTTGCCCATTGCACCCATGTCACATTCCTTTACCTTATCAGAAAAGAACACAGGTTCAAAGCCTTTGGCATTGGCCCTTGCATGTTATTTGTTGCTTTTCCATTTTTGCTTTTAATATTTTTTCTTTGTATTTAATTTTTGTCAGTTTGATTAATGTGTGTCTCCACATGTTCCTCCTTGGGTTTATCCTCTATGGGACTCTCTGGGCTTCCTGGATTTGAATGAGATCATTAATATGTGAAATCTAATAAAAATGATACAAAAGAATTTATTCACAAAACAGAAACAGACTCAAAGATTTTGAAATCAAACTCATGGTCACCAAACGGGAAACGTTGGGAGGAAGGATAAATTAGGAGGTTGGGATTAACATATACACACTACTATATATAAGATAGGTATGTAACAAGGACCTACTGTAAAGCACAGGGAAATCTACTCAACACTGGGTAATAACCTATACGGGAAAAGAATCTGAAAAGGAATGGATGTATGTATATGTATAACTGATTCACTTTGCTGTACACCTGAAACTAACACACCATTGTAAGTCAACTATACTCTAATAAAATAAATAAATAAATAAAATTAAGTTAAACAAAGCTTATTCTTCTTTGTGAATTGCTGGGGAGGAAAAAACTCCCAAGCACAAAGTGGGTAATCTGATTCAGGATTAGGAATTTGGAGGAAAGTTATATAAGTTATTAACCATAAATAATAAAAACCAATATCTCTTTACTTTTTCAGACAACAAGAGTACCATCAAAATCACTGTCAAGAAAAAGTATGTACAATGAAATTCACTGAAAAAGCAATTAAGGATATTTTCTAATGTGCTATTAGAGAAAACTCTGAATCAGACAACCAGCAAAGCTGTCTGTTGATATCAGTTTCCCTCTTTGCCTTTTTCTCTTCCTTGACTTTCACTCTCAGTTAATCTTGAGTTTTGTAGAGGTCCAAAATTATTCTTAAAAGAGTTATGGCTAAGAGGGGTCCAAAGCTACTGTTATTGGCCTTTTGCTCAGGTGGCTCAGGAAGGTAGATTTGGGGAAGCTTAGGAGGTTTAATTATCATTGGGAAATCATAAAATACCACAAACCTACTCCATAATGGGAGGGCATTGACGGAAATGTCTTTGCAGACTCCTGCAGATCTGGCTCTGGGTTGAGCATCCTGCCACTCAGTCAGGTTAGCCAGTTTGCCTAGATCTGTCTCAGTTCTCCTGGGAGTAAAAAGAATCTTAAGATGGCTATTCCATCAAAAGAAGGGACCTTGTCACAAAAGAGCTGCAACTTGGACCTGGCAAAGAGAAAAGGGTGAACTTGATAAGCCCCAACTCTCGGTCTACACAGTGGAATCATGAACAAGAGAGAGGTTCAGGGGAGAAACACATTCACATACCTTTTCACACACGTACCTGATCAAGTCATAGAACATGCAACAAACACAAAGACTGAGTTGTGCTGGCACCAAAAGAATATTTCTTGGTTAATAGTATAGTGAAAATAAGCTGAAAATCAGAGTCTATTTATCATATTTCAATTCATTAAAAACTTCATGAAGTAGTCCCTTGGTTGCCTAGTGATTAAGAATCTGGTATTGTCACTGCTATGGCATGGGTTTGATCCCTGGCCCTGGAACTTCCACATGCTGCAGGAGTGGCTAAAAGAAAAAGAGAGATAGAGAGACCTAGTAAGTGTCCCAATTTTGCATGTCAAAGTTGGAAATGCTTCTTCTCAGCTACCCTAAGAGTAATAATACAAGTCTGCTTGTACATTATCTCTGGTAATAAGAAAATAA
This sequence comes from Catagonus wagneri, assembly GCA_004024745.2. Taxonomy (NCBI): domain Eukaryota; kingdom Metazoa; phylum Chordata; class Mammalia; order Artiodactyla; family Tayassuidae; genus Catagonus; species Catagonus wagneri. Next base: position 35,215,407 of record PVHT020000015.1, on the reverse strand, counting down.
TATATATTGAAATTCTTAGCTCACATGTATTGGAATGGATTTGACCAATTTAGACCAAGAAGGTAAGTAACTTATTAATGTTTAAGTGTTAAAATGTTTGAGTTAGGACATTTTTATGTAAAACAAGTGTTTTTCAACTGTATGCTGTCATTTCAAACTATGTTTTTCAAATTCAGTAGTCATTTTCTGGTCTGCACAGTAGGTGAAAAAGATGCTCTGCGAGAAGGAGATAGTAGTGAGGTTTGCACAACACTGTGAATGTACTTAATGTTGCTAACTATATTCTTTAAAATAGTACATTTTACATTATGTGTATTTTATCACAATAAAAAAATGAGTTAAGCAGTTCCTGTCATGGCTCAGCGGAAAACAAATCTGACTAGTATCTATGAGGACGCAGGTTCCATCCCTGGCCTCGCTCAGTGGGTTAAGGATCTGGCGTTGCTGTGAGCTGTGGTGTAGGTCACAGATGTGACTCAGAGCTGGTGTGGCTGTGGCTGTGGTGTAGGCTGGCAGTTGTAGCTCCAATTTGACCTCTAGCCTGGGAACCTCCATATGCCGCAGGTGCAGCCTTAAAAAGATTTTTAAAAAATGTGTTAAGAGACTCAAATAAAATGGCTTTTCCTTGAAATGTCCCTCAAACCTTCTCTAATGGGTCAGAAAAGAATATGCTTCATACAAGGACATATTACTTTTTCTTTGAATGTTGGCCTAAACCTGAACAATCTGGGAGCTAACTTTAGAGATAATTGTGAGGCAACAACCACATTATAGGGATTCCAGTGTCCAAATGCCAGGATATCAAACAATGCACAGCTAGAATGCCAGGCAACCAGCCTTTGCTGCCACTGACTTGTAACCACAGCCTTGAGAAGTAGAGTTCCCGTGGAAGGTACACACTCTTGGCCTTGCTATCTTGAGGATAACAGTAATTTTTAAAAGAATACTATTTTATTATAGGCAAAAGGATTTTTATGATCACAAAATATATCTGCAACAAGTAGAAGTACATAAACAGTTACAGAGTTTGGCGGGTGCACTTTGCAACTGCCCTAGTCCAGTCTAAGCTATAACAGTGAGCACAATTAACCATGAGGAAATGGCCATTCAAGTCTGGTCCCCAGCTTTCTACTTCAGCTCATATTGAAGGAAACTTCAACTTTCCTCTACTGCTCAGCCTTCTGGATCTTTGAGTCTGAGTTCTAGCTCAGCCTTTTTTCCTTCTAAAATTCATGTGTTCCTTTATTTCTTGAGCTGTCTCTGCCTCCCAATCCAGGGTAGTTTGCACTGATAATCTTTCGTTGGACCTAAGCTTGTTCATTTTGCTTAAACCGTCAGTGCTATTTATTGCCTATCAATTAAGCCTTAACAAGTAGCTGTAGTCATTTGCATATACAATTGACAAAGGCAGGCAGGCTAAAGAGTCCACAGGCTGACCACTCCACTGTGTGGCTTTATTTTTCACGCTCATCTCCTAGCTAAACAGATGTTTAAGTAAAAGGAGGCTATCTACACAAAGGCATATAAATGTTTGAACTGCAAATCTGTCTCATGAAATGGTTTGTTATAGGTAATCTAGTTTGTATTTTTAAGTAATATTGCTTAGGTCATAAACACAGTCTTACTTCTTGCCAGGGCATTTGTTTTCTATGAGCCTAGACACCCACTTGACTATTTTTTTTAACCAGGAAGCCATTTGTCTTCAGCAATAAATGCTGAAAATAAAAGTTCCAAGAGATTTGGAATCAAAGGAAATCTTACTTTAAAAATAGATCATAGGAATTCCTTGATAGCCTAGTGGTGAAGGATCCAGTGTTATCACTGCTATGGTGGTACAGGTTTGATCTCTCGCCCGGGAACTTCTGTAAGCCATGGACATGGCCAAAAAAAAAAAAAAAAATCACACCCATAGACAAATAAACCAACTTGAAATTAATCTGGTATTCTATGTAGATTTGCTATGTCTTCTCTATCCACGGCTGGATTCTAGCTATGCACTGTTTGATCTAAGGATTAAAGGTTAGTCCCTGTGCCTAAAATTGAGTAAATTCGTTTGTGATTTCCATTGTATCCCTGCTCACCTCCTTTCCAGGTAACTTCTGAAGAACTGAACAACATAATTCAAAATATAATGACCTGGGTTGTGGCTGCAGTGACCGGTGTATTATACCCAGCCATCACAAAATATGAAGAAAGGTTGCAAAATATTACATACCCAATGCCTAATGATTCCACCTTGTCTTCTGATAGTTTGAGTTGCTGTAGCACACGCTGTGAAACATTTCTATATGAAACAAGTAAGACGGTTCAAGCAGAGCCCCATGCAGAGGCAGCTGACAAGTCAATAGGGCAACCAGTGGCACCTTTAAAATCATCTTCTGCCCATAAAGAAAGGACAGATGTGGGGAAAACCTACAAGAAAGTACACTTAGAAAAGAAACCTAAAACCCACAAACCTAAATATAATAAGACCTCTAAATCCCCCAAGCTGAAAACCTGTAAATCCAATAGTAACCTTGTTGCACCAATTGAAACAGGCACAGAGAAATGCAAAGATGCTACCACTGAAACAGATGGCTTAGAACACCCACTGTCTTCTGAGGAAAAAGCGAAAGCTGTAAATGAGATGCAGGAGTTAAATAATCTTTTTGCTGATTTTAAATGTCACCTAAAAGAGGAAACTGAGTTGATTTTAGGAAACATTTTTCATGAAATGGTGTCTGAATTAAGGCAGACCATCCCCACCCTTTCCTCTGCTACGGCCAAAGCTTTGGTTGATCAAACTGACACTGACAAAGGAGACTTTCTCTCCAATGTTGATATCTCCTCAGCAGCTGCTGAAATTACAGAAAATGTGCTTGAGAAGATACAGTCTGCAGTTGGGAAAAAATGTACTGAGGAATTTTCTCAAGAAAATGTGTCAGTTCCCTTTAAATCAAACTTAGTCAGTGGAGAACATTTCATTCCTCCAAAAGAAAAAACTTCAAAAGCTTCACTGCCTTATGTTTTAGAGAACATGAATGATATTGCAGAGGATATGGTTCATGTGATCTTCGAAAAGCTGACAGCTCTTACATCTTCTAAGCAAAGTGAACTTGCTCATCTTGAAATCACAACTGAACCAGTTTATCAGCAACACAGGAAAGATCCAACATTTATGTCTCTTCAAAGAGCCAGCAAAAGGAAATCCAGCGCTGATCTTGGTGCTCCCAATTTAATTGCCAAAGAAGAAATACAAAATTTAGTGTCAAATATTTTTTCCCAGACCTCTCTGGTCGGTTATATAGAGAAAGCAATCAGCACTACGCTAGGTTATTTACAAACTGGACTTAATAGTGAAAGGCTTGTTGCAACTGAAGAAGCAGTGAGCATCCTTCAGCTACTTGATGATATCTTGGCTCAGCTACATCAGAAACCAGTGAAAACAGATGTTCAAAAGAGTAGGCATGCCAGAATGAGCAGTCCTTCTGGCACTGAAGAAAAGAACAGACTCAGCTGCACTGAAATAGCTAATGGTCCTCGGTATGGGCGCCTATTTCCACCCATTAATGTTCCTGGCATGGTCCTTTATTCTGAAGATGAAAATGAAGAAATAGACAGAATTATAGAGAATGTACTGATTTCATCTATCAAAGATGAAAAAGCAAAATTACAAGAACAGGTTCCTGATCACTGGTTAACAAAGGAAAACGCTGCTTTTAAATACAAAAGAAACATGAACTTACCTACAAAGCCTGCTTATCAAGACAAAGTAGCATTTCACGATTGGGGATTAAATACTGGCCTTCCAGCTTTTAATAATGAGGACATTTTAAAGGATAAGGTAGGTTTGAATAAAGACATTTTAGTTTTCAGCCAATATGAAATGCATCAAATACAAAAAGCCTCAGAAAATATAATTACAAGTATTATAGCACAGACGCTCAAAGATCTCTCTTCTGGGTCCTCTGATCACTTAGATTATAAAAATTATAGAGAGGCTTCACTTCTTACCTCAGGAAAACCACAAGGTCTGTCACATAAAGAATGGATGGACCAGATGTTTTCTGTGTCAGAAATCTGTACAGTAGCTCAAGAAATTGTGGATGCTATATTAAAAATACTTCACATAGCTTCTGCTCACATTGTCGAACATTCTGCATCAGTACATCAAACTTCTCTAGATAATGCTGATGTATCAAATAACGAGCCATTAGAAATATGGTTTGATAGTGGAAGGAAGGTGAAATTTTTATCTGCACTTGGCGTAGATCCTATAAAACATCCCTGGTTAGAACCTGAAGCAAGTGGATCAACACCTGAACCCACAGATCACATTAATGATAAGATAATTCACACAGTTTTTAAGATGTTGAGCTCATTTATTTGTCCAAAATTACAAAACTGCTTCAAATCAGAAAGCCATGCTGCCCATTCAAGACCTTCACCTGACAAGAAATCTTCTTTTCATTCTCACCTTAGTTCTTACGCAATTAAAGTGGTAAAAATTGTTTTGGATGCTATCCAGAAAGAACTACAATACAATAAGAAAAATCTAAATCTTAGGAAGAGTGGCTCTCCCAAGAACTTTAGTGATACAGGATTTTTTGCTGACACTGAAATGGAGTTAGACTCTATCGTCACAAAGCTAAATAATGACATTATGACAAGTTCATTAGCAGCTTGCATTTGTGAGGTGTTAAGTGGAAACACAAATAGAAGCAATATTTTACCCCCTGAAGATAAGCTAAGGTCTAAAATCTCATACAGAACTGCTGGCATTGATCAACAGAAACCTTTGCCTTCTCATTGTCCTCGCCTGCAGGAGGATGTTCACAAATGCTCCAGATTGCAAGTGTTAGATAGGATCGGAGATACCTTATATGACATGTTATGCAAACTCTTAGGAGACCATCTACATTCTCCCCTATCTGAAGAACATAACACAGAGTGGATCAATGAGAATTTGAGAACAACCAGTACACTGCAGTCCAATATTAAGCTTATTTCTCAGGTAATTCTAGAAGGCATCATTACAAAACTATGTGGTGTTGAGATAGATTGCATTTTCAAAAATTCAGAATTTAAAGCTATCTCAGAGTATATTGACACTGACAGCATGCCATTTGCTTTGCTTCTTGAGGAGATGAGCAGATGCTCTGACATAATCTCCAGCATGGTGTCCAATGTGACCTGGCCAGGTAGCCAAGAGGTGACTAACAACAAGGGGGAAACTGGTACCCCCAAAACAGGAATCACACAAGAAAAGCGTCCAAATAAACTGAAAACCATGGCTTCAGATATCCTTGAAATGGTTTTTGCTAAACTGGAAGGATTCACCAGTAGAAATTTAGAAACCCTGTGTGCTATAATCAGTGGAAATAAAAAGAACAACATGACATACTGGGAAAGTGAAAATGCCAACATTTGCACTAACACACATGAAAAACGATTGCAGTTGACTTTATACACGCATGCTAAGAAAGTGTCACGTACTATTTTGAAAGCTATTCAAATTGAACTAAATCCGAGCTTGTCAGATTTGGAAACATGTGTAAGCAAGCCACTACAAGAGAAACAAATGCTTAAGAATCTAGTCACTTTCATTTTAGATGTGATTTCTCCAGATATGTTTAATGAAACCGAACCAGAAGAGAGAAGCATTGAGAAGTATAGATACAGGCCAATCTATGGAAATTTTCTTCCTGGAGGAACTGACCCAGAGTCATATCTGGAAGATCCTGCAGATACAGAGAAAGAAAGTGCTGGAGAGGAAAAACCAACGGAAGAAGAAGCTAAATCAGATTTTCTTAAGCAAAGGGAACTAGAGAGAACATTAAAAAAGATTGAAGTAGAACTCAAAGAGCCACAAAAGTCCCCAGTTGTGCCCATTATAAGAAATACTTTGAATGAAATTTTTCAGAATCACTTAATTGATCAACTAAAGGTGCTTCCTCTTCCCCAGTCCCATTTATGTGACATTTCTCATGCTGGTGATGAGCCATTTGCTCAAATAGCTATTCAGTCCCTGGATAAGACAATGGGCCCTTTAGTATCTGAAGCAGATGTAACCATTGTTACAGATAATGTTGTTAGAACTGTATTTCAAAAACTGTCTTCTGCTGCCATGACAGATAGAAATGAAAATGAAAATAGGTATAATGCTCTCACCTTTCCAGGAAATATCTTTTTTCTTGAACATACCAGTAGAGGAAAGGCCCCTGTTTGTTCTGCCATACTGGACAGAAATCCATGTACACCTCAGTCCACATTCAATATTGGTAAACTGACAAAAATAAATGTAGTTGAAGATATGATACAGTCAGTATTAAAAAATTTAGAAACATTTGCTAATTCCAAAGTAAAAGCTCTCTTTTATCCTTATGTCAGTTTCACAGTCCCAATGGTTCTACCTTTACAGCAGGATGAGACTGCTTTAAGCCAACCATGGTTATTAAGCAAAGATTCATATTCTGATGACCAATTTTCCTCTTGCTTAGTGGATCATAATAAATTGGGAAAGACCACCTCAATATGTCAACTGAGTGCTTCTAAATTAAGTATGTATGCAACAGAAGTGGCTAGACAAATTTTACAAGGAATCAGACAGAAGTTAAATAAAGAAATTAGTCCATTCTTAACTCATAATGTGGTTTCTGAAAGCATTCCAAGTCAGATTGTTAATACAATGTTAGATATTCTATCTACTAAAGGCAAATATGAAAAAAATGTATTTGACAGAGAGACTGATCCAGGTCAGTCAGAAGATATTGTTGAAAAGCTGTTCAATAAAATTGATTATCGAAAAAAACTTCAATTTCAAATACTAGATACCATTGAAGGTATCTTAATTGACATCTGTGAGGAAGCAATAGATGAGAATAATCTCCCACTTGCTGTATTCTCTCTTAAATGTAATATAAGTGGGAGACATTTAGAAGCAAACTCTGAAATGGACCCCAAGTATGCAAATAAGGCTATTCTAACACTTCTAGTTCCTAAAGAGTGTGTTGCTATGATTTCCAATGATATGGTGGATATTGTTCTTCACAATCTCACTTCTGCTATCATGCTTGGCATAAATGCAAAGAGTTCTACTTCTCCAAGCTTGTCCCTAAGATTCTCTGACTCATTTCCCAAAGCAGAGCATCAACATTCTCCTGTTACAGATTCAGTGAATGAAGGGACAAGGGAGAGATTTCCACTTGCAAGAAAGGAAAGAGATATATTGCTGAAATCAGCTTATTCTGATGATAATCAGACAACCGCCAAGAAATCTGCTCCTAACCCATATAACGAAAATGCTCACTTCATTACTAAAACCATTTTGAATAGATTAAAATCTTTTGCTATAGAAAGAATAAATTTGCTACCTATTTTTGATACTGAGACTAGAGAAAAACCATATGTTGGCCCAGAATGTACAAATTATAAACAAAATGACAGCATATTTCTCGAATCAAATCAAATACCATTAGATGTGAATATCCTGAAAATATCAACAGCTAAAACCATTCTCAGTCAAGAGGTCACAAATTACACATTTGCTAATTACAGAGAAAAACATGAACCTGCAATTCATATATCACAAGCTAGTCTTAAGGAATATGCTGACATAATTGCCAGTACCATTTTGACACTTATAAAAAATGACATAGACCTAGAAATCCAAAAGATATATACATATCAAAACAATACTTCATTCCAAAAAAACATCATGGCAAGTGAAACTGTCAACAACATCTTAAAGAGTTTATGTGATAAAATATCTTTAAAGGCAAGTGGTTTTTATTCAAAGCAGGACCCTAGTCTTTTCATACAACCAGCTGTACAAAATGAAATATTGCCAGGTCAAAGAAAGGTGGAAGACAACACTGAACTGTCTCTCTTTTCAGAAAACTCAGATGAAAACCAAATATCAGAAGCAGAAAATCAGAGAAGGATTGTGAAAGAAATATTTAGAAATGGAGAACATGGACAGGAAAATAAAACTTCTTTGTTAAGTGCAATTAAGGAAATTTTAAAGAAGGTATACCAAAGGGTTATGGAAGACATAGACCTTTGGCCTCCATTTAATGAACTCCCCCACTTTACATCTGATTCTAAAATTAAAACATCAACACTAAAAAAATCCTTCCAGTCACATATAAGCAGTGTTTCAAATGACATAGTTGAAAATGTGTTCAGAAAAATGCTCTCAATAATAATGGCATCTTTATATAAAAACAGTGAGAACAGGAGAGAATTGGAAGCATCTGGCAGTGAAGAATTACGGATGAATCCATCATGCTTCAGGGAATTGAAACAAGCAGAAAAAAGAAGTGTTTCCCCTGGACCCGTGATACCACAAGTTCAGCCTCACACAGGTATTGGAGGTGTCACGTCACTGGAAAACACCTTATTACAATTTTCTCCATTGCAAGTGGGCGAGGAATTGGTCCAAAAAGTTCTCAACAAGATCACAGATTTTGCTTTGCTGAATCTAGAGAAGAGTTCATCCCCTAAAGGTCAATCTGATAAAATTCAATATCTGAGGCCATGCAGTTCTAAAGCTAGCCCCGAGGGCAGCCCTAAGGCAAGTTTTAAAACAAATTTTAAAACAAAATCAAAAGTTACCTCTCCAGCTAAATTTGGAATGAAACCACAGCTGGGACCCAGTGGAGCTAAAGTCAAAAACAAAACCAAGTCAAGTCCTAGAGAGAAGACTTTAAGAGGCAACCAGTCCAAGACTGCCACTGGGCTACCATACCTGCTATCAATAGGGGATGCCAAAAATCTCTTAGTGAGAGCAAAACTTCCCACTGAGGAGCTAAAAATGCATGCCAAGAATATAGTAAGTAAAATTCTGGAAACAATTGTGAAAGAATGTCAAGAGGTGAAGCAAAACAGAGTAATGTTAAATGTAAACACTTTCCCTTCTGATCAAATTGAGACAGCAAGTGCAATTGTTAATGCAGTTTTGCAAGAATTATATGTTACAAAAAACAATTTGGCTGATCCAACAGAAGGCTCATACTCAGAGGATCACAAACTTTCACAGGGGTATTCTAGTGTAGTCTGTCTTGCGAATCCAAAACCCCATTTCTCTTTGGGGAATGTTTCTTCACAAATAGAAAAAATCTTTCCTAAAGAAGATATGTTTAAAGAAATGTTTTATAAATGGCAAACTGAATCAAGTGACATGGATAATGAAAAACATAAGCTATTGATGATAGCTGAGACTGTTTTGAATGAAATTTCAACGAAAGCAAAAGAATTAGAACAATCTGTTTCACTTTTAAATTTGTCACTTCTTGAGGCTTGTGAAAGCAGGCACATTAATTTTAAAAGGGATGCTTCTACAGCTGAGGGTTCCCAAGCACAAATTAATATATTTGGCCAGGAAATTGTTGAAAAGTTATTTGAAAAATTAGAGGTGAACTTCTTAACTCAGATGTTCACAGCATATAGTAAAGAAACTCTAGAAAGCAAGAAAGAAACTACTGCTGGAAGTATATGTTGTCCCTTAAGAACAAGCAACCTCAACAATGTACCAACTTATAATGCAAAGTTGAAAGGCAAAAAATTAGGGATCTCTGGCCACCAAATCGTTCAAGAGATCTTGGAAGGGGTTCTGAACACCTTAGAGTCATTTACAGATTTACAGTTTAAATATGTCTCTAATTATGCTTTTTCTGAAATTGTGAGAACACCTATTGAAAACTTTTTTGCTGTGCAACAGAAATCATTAAAGAAAGTGATATTGCCCAAGTTACAAACACTGAATAAATTTCCTGATGAATCTAAATCAAGTACGATTTCCCAGGAAAACATACAGAATATCCTTCGACAGCTTTACTCATTCCATTCAGAACTGCTTACTTATACTGTTAATACTGTCAATGACATGCTTGGTGTAATTAAGAACAAACTAGACAAAGAAAAATGCCACGTGGAACCATCTTCAATTAGCATATTTGAAGAAAACATTGGAGCAAGTCAGATCATCAGCACACTGATGGATCAGTGCACTGATTTCTATGAGTTGATGATCAAAAGCCATCCAAAGGAAAATCTGCTTCAAGGAGCTGAAAATGCCTGCACCGGTAATTGGTCCAGATTTGCAACTGGAATAGGAATGTCCACTTCAAAGTCAATGAGTGTTAGATGCCGGGATGATCCTTCACAAATTCCTGGCTTGTTTTATTCAGAGGAAAATATGAAAATAAAGGACTTGCCTTCCTCAAATACACCTACGTATGTCAGACACTCTGCAGAAGATACAACGAAAACCACAGAGCCAGTGGAAGATCATGAATCAGAGCTTAAACCATCACGTTCTTGTAGTGAAGCTGAAGTCTTCAACCATTTTGACCAACCCGTGAAAGGAAAGTACTCTCTCCCAGAAGGCACTGTCTTACAAAAACCATCTCAGAAATCCAGTGACTCTGCACAACCAGCCCTAGAGCACCCCATGTCCTTGAGAGAAATGGAAGAAGGCAAAAATCAAAGAGTGCTTCACTACGAGTCCTCTAAATCTAAGCCAAACCAAATACAGACAACCATTTCTCCACTCAAAATATGTTTGGCTGCAGAAAACATTGTCAATACCATGCTGTTGAGTTATGGCCTTCCAAGTCAAACCACACACACTAATGGAAGTACAGAAACTATGAAGCCGTTTTTTATATCAAAGGAGAAGCTTTTCTCTATAGAAGAACAGAAGGCCGAGAAAAGCTTGCTGAAAATATGGGAAAAAAGAAACAGCTATGAAATCAAAGAAGAAAACAAAAGCTTTGTGGCAAATGGAGAATATTCCACTTTACTGGAAAAGTGGAAAAATAAGTACCCGAAGTTAGAGAAAATAGCAACCCTTGAAGAGGCTGAGGTCATTGCTTTTGCCGATCAGGAACTGGGACCACATGAAATCCATCTAGTAGCAAGATATGTTACTACAGCTGTGGTCACACATTTCAAGAACTTTGAAATGGGAGGTGAGTGAGGGATGATTTATAAAGAGTTGGCATCATTTTAGGGGAAAAAGTCAGTGATAATTTTTAAGATTTTTTGTTTTAACCCTCACATGCAAGAAGCTGCATTCACTGCTTCTCTGAAAACAGCCTTGCATTTGAAGTGGCTGTTTATCTACTTGTGTATTTTTCAACTGGTCAGTATGCTAAAAGAAAAAATATCATGCATTTACATGATTTTCATATGGAGGAGTGTTCTTCAGTTTTCCCTATCTACAGATGAGAGTAAATGGGCATAATTTAAAGTGGGATATTTCGGTTAGGCATGAGGTATGACTATGAAATGATGTCTTGCTTGAGATATACAGCTGTTCTAAAGGCAATTCTGAAACAGAAGTTCCAAGAGGGTTTTTTTAAGTTATTTTTAAAAAGTCATACCTCATGCATAGTTAATTGACTGTAATGATCCAATTTCTTTTTGAGGTATACAGTTAAAGTCTTTGCAGTTATTGATGATAGAGTTTATAAAAACAGTGATGTTAAACTTCTTGTTCAGTTCATGTTCCAGTGTCCTGACTTAAATTCTTTTTAGGTATAATACTCTAAACCCATGCTTACAGAGTTCCTGTTGTGGCACAGTGGAAATGAATCCGCCTAGTATCCATGAGGATGTGGGTTTGATCCCTGGCCTTGCTCAGTGGGTCGGGGATCTGGCCTTGCCATGAGTTGTGGTGTAGGCCACAGAGATGGCTTGGATCCCACATTGCTGTGGTTGTGGTGGCGGCCAGCAGCTGCAGCTACAATTCAACCCCTAGCCTGGGAACTTCCATATGCCACAGGTGCAGCCCTAAAAAGCAAAAATAAATAAATAAATAAATAAATAAATAAACCCATGCTCATGAATATGATATCTGCACTCCCTTTCTATGAATATATTGGATTGAACCATAGGAAATTTTTACCATAGGATCATTTTTACATGTCAAAAACTGTCAAACATCTGCAGTTTCATTCTGTTCATTTTTTTATATACTACATAGTCCCAGATGGAATAATGAGCTAAACAAAAATGTTTTCAAGCATTATATGAGATCTCTAGATATCACTGGAATCACTGGAATCTAGATATCATTAGAGCATTATAGCACTAAAAGCTAGAAATCACTTCTCTGCCCCAGGATTTCCAGCTTCTTAAAGCAACATAGCTATCCAAGGAAGAAACCAGCAGTTAGAGATTTGAATTCTAAATGGGCTATTTTCTTAACTTCCCAGGAGAAGTAAAGACCACAGGTGGGAAATAGAGATTTGATGAAAACCCAGTTCCTTTCTTGACTGGGTTTTTCTATTTCTTGAGTGGAGTACACTCAGAGTGAAATTCACATTATAAAATATTGCCAGTATTTTGAAATGTCAACATTTTTTACTTAATGCATGTTAAAAATAGCAATGTTTTCTGTTTTAAGGTCCTCTTGATGAAAATGTATCTGTTGTTTCCACACTGTTAAACAAAAAATATGAATCAAAACAGCCTCTAAGAAGCATAAACAGTGATTCTTCACTTAATCAATTTTGTGAACATCTCACTGAATTGGTTATTTTCTATATAATTTCAAGCATTTCTGATTGCACCGAAGATGGTGAAACAAAACAGAAATCACTGGAGAGCCAAGATGCAAATTTTAGCAAGGTTATTTTAGTTCATTCCCAAGTGTTTGAGAGCCGGTCAATTTCTATCAGAGGACTTGCTTTGGGAATTTCTGAAATCATTATTCAAATCCTTTTCAGTAGTGACATTTTAAAGGTAGACGTTACACAACAAGTGGTTTCTGTGAAAACAAAATATAATTATTGCCCAAAGGGAGCTGTGGCTGACTTCAGCAATCTCTTTCAGGATCTCTTAATAGGTGTGATCCATGTTCTCTCCAAAGAATTAGGAATAAATCATCATTTTGACAGCAAAGGAAAAAACAAATCTCCTTCCACACTTAAAAGGCGTAGTTTACCTATTTGCAACAAAACCAAAACAATGAAAAGACAGATAGGTTCTAGAGGTTGGGAATCAGCTCCTACTCACCAAATTAATCAACTAGTACAGAAAAATAAACTAAATTCTCTAGCACGTAACTTAGACACTCTGGTTGGCAGCCCAAGAACTCGTGAATCCGAAGAAGTAGTCAACAAAATTTTCAGTATTGTTTTACATTTGTTTTTGCCTGATGAATGCCCAAATTGGGACACAGATTCTGGTAAAATAGCAAGAAACATGTCCCTATCTTCAGATAACCAGCAAAGTCATAGAATTTCTAGAAATAACCTAGGGCTCTCTCCCAAATCAGTTCTTCTTCTGAATGTTGTGTGTGAGAAACTCGTTAGAATACTCTTGGAAGAATGCACAACCAACAACTTCCTTACAAATGGTCCTCTTTCTGATGAAATATCAACAGAACGTCAACTCTTCAACATACTTCAAAATGTAGAGGATTATTGCAGGGGAACAATGGACTGTGGCTCACCATTTGAAGGATATGACATGTCAGACCTTTTAGAAAATCTGGCAGAAATAGATCGAGAATCTGCGCTTAGTATTATTTCCCATAGCTTGGTAAAATCCTTAATGGAAAAATTGTCATGCAGTATACAACAACCTCCCAGAAGTCCACCTCTTACAAAAAAGCATTTTACATACAGGACAAGAGAGAGACCACCTAGTTTCCCAAAAGCAAAAAGGCCAGAATTAAAAGAATCAAGACAGGGTAAAGGCTCTGTAAGATACAAGAGTTACAACCATAGGCCTCTGACAGGACCGTTGAATAATCTTAGGGTGATTAATTCCAAAATGCAAACCCCATTTGGTAAGAAATTTTCAGGAAAATTCCCTTCTCTGCCTCCTCTTCGAAGACCAGGTAAAAAGGAAGTAAATGCCGCAGCCATTCTTAACGTGCAGTATCCAGGAGGCATGAACACAGGTGTTTATTCCACCACATTTCTCGAGGAAATAATTGCAGATGTTTTTCTTAATCTTACCACCTCACTGCAGGGCGAAAGTGTAAACATCACTGAAGACCGGCTGAATGAGATGAATATATTAGATGTCAACTCTGTGGTGAATGAGTTTAATAATGCTCGAGTCACTGTTTTACGGGATGTTGAGGAAAGGATATGCTTTCCGCCAGTCTCTAAAGAAACTGTTAGTAAGATTGTTGACTCTGTTTATAATGATGTATTATGGGAATATGCACTGCAGGTTACCTGTGGCAGTCATGTGGTACATGCTGCCACATCAATAGCAGAACAGATAACTAATGGCATATTGAAAGAGAGTGTAGACTACCAACTCTCGTCATGCTTTGTAGGAAAGCTCATGCCTAATTCATATTACCCTCTCGAAGCTGAAAACATACTGCAGAAACTTCAAAACAAGCTGAGTGAACTTAACTACCAAGGTCAACATTCAACAGGCTATACTACCCTGCTATCACATTCATTTTTAGAAGATGTCATCAGAAGACTATTATCTCAGCTCATTCCTCCACCTAGCAAGGCTTCAGGCTTAGGAAAGAAATACTTAATGACTTTGGATTTTAATGAGATATCCACTTGTATAATAAGTAAGGTTTTGTTAGCCATCTCAAAGCATAAGATTTGGCTCACTAAATATGACTGTCAATATCTATATACAGGAAAAAACCTTCAAAATATGGTAGAGTCTGTTTATAATAATATTTTGCAGATGTCTGGCTCTCTTGTGTCAATACAGAAAAGTATAGAAAGCCAAAGCCCAATTATGGTTGACCGAATGGCCAGTCTTATTATTCAAGAAATTATTGAAAGTCATCTTCAGCCGTTTTTGCATGAAGAAAGCTCATCTCATTCGGTGACTCCATTGGATGAAATATTGAATATGGTTGAAGAGGTTCTCAGTGAAGTCACAGTATCACACAGACCCCAGGAGTCATCATTACTAGGCAGGAACTTTTATCCTAATGCATTTGTAGAAGAAATTGTTGCCAGACTATTATCAAAGATCTTCAATCCAAAATATAACACTGAGTGTGACTTGGATAAAATGACCCAAAAAATAGTAAAGTCAATAAACAACCATTTTAACAAAGCTAAAATCTGTATTCTTTGTGATGACCAAGAGCAGCCATTCCCCACTGTAGATATAGACACTGTGGATGACCTTGTCAATTCAATTTATGAGAATGTTCTGAAGTGGCATGGGCTGGCCCCTGAGGTTGATGATAAAGAACTCAAAGACAGTGATATTTTTGCAGAAAATATTACCAATTTAATTGTAGCAGCTATTTCTGATTATCTTTTTCATCCACTGTTTTCTGGGGATTTGTCAGCTTCTTCCCATGCTACTTTAACAGCAGAGAATATTATTCAGAACATCTTTAGAGGCATCACTGAACCTACCCAGCCAAGCCAGCATTTATCTCCATATAACACCATGCTGCCATACACGTTTCTAGAAGACATAATCAGAGCACTACTATCTAGAATCTTTCCTTCTGCATCTAACATGGTTCTATACAGTGAAACTCCAAAAGAGAGGTCAGGAATTAATCACAGTGAAATCTCTTCAAAGCTTATCAGTGATATCAGGATGAAAATTTCTCAACATGAAATTCGATTTTCAAAAGATGAAGATGAAACCGAATCTGTTTATTCAGAGGATCATACTCAGCATCTCGTTGATTCCATATTCAGAAATATCTTGCAAAACTCTGAATCTCAAGAAGCAGTTGAGCACGATATCACAAGCAGTGACAATGTTCTTATTGATAGAATAGCAGGTTTTATCATTAAAAATATCTGTCAACAACATCTTCATCCATTTGTGTATGGAAAATTGACATTTCCTTCATCATATACGT
Source organism: Catagonus wagneri (assembly GCA_004024745.2). Classification (NCBI taxonomy): domain Eukaryota; kingdom Metazoa; phylum Chordata; class Mammalia; order Artiodactyla; family Tayassuidae; genus Catagonus; species Catagonus wagneri. The sequence continues at coordinate 35,199,596 of PVHT020000015.1, read as the reverse complement.
ACACTGATGATATAAGAAGAAGGCAATGGTTTTTTGCCAGTGTTTACTCCTTAGCCTTTTTGGAAGATGTTATCTCCGGGGTTTTAAGCAAAATATTCCACGGGGTATTAGGTATTGTACAAACAAAATCAATAAGAAATTCAGAAAAAGAACTGTTGGAAACAGCTGAAGAACTCATATTTTTGATAACAGAAGAATTCTCAAAAGCTCAAGTTAGCATCCTAGGAAATGCTAAGGAACAATTGTGTTTGCCACCAGTAGATAGAGACATAGTAATCAAAATTATTGACACAGCATATAGCAAAGTTTTTCAAAAATATGAACTGGAATCTCACCAGGACATTCTCAGTGACACAAAGAAACTGGCTAAGAGGATAACTAAAATTATCCTGGCTGAAGTTTTTGATTTCCAAATTCCCCCACATTTCATAGCAAAGCTTCCTTTTAAATCATATTCACAACTCAGTGCTGATGTTTTGATAAAGAGAGTTCATTATGAAATCCATAAATCAAGACTCCAAAGACAAATCTGTACTACATATACCACTGTATTTTCATATACACATTTGAAAAAAATAGCCACTCAGGTTTTATCTCAGGTAAGCCCGCTGAACTGCAGTGCAGAAGATGGGAACCCTTTGCAGTCAGAATTCAGCAACACAGCTGTAAGACTGATTGATGAAATCATGTCAATAATTTCTAAACATGCAATATGCATTACTAAACATGGACGTGAAAAACAAAATGTGATTCCAGAAAAGGATATTCAGGCTATGGTCAATGCCATTTATACTGACATTGCTCATTTAAATCTACGTCAGTCTCTTTCAAAAAATAAAAAAGGCATAAGTAATATACCTGTTACAAAAATAGCAAGTTATATAATAAGAGAAATATTTAACCATCATCTTGAGTCATTTTTATTTGGAAATAAAACTCTTCCGACAGGTACCGTAGATCAAACTTATCAACAAAGAGCAACAGATCCTAAACAAAGAGAATTATCTTTCATTGTGAATTCAGCTGTCTTTTTGGAGGAAGTAATTTCTGAGCTTTTATGCAAAATCCTTTATGTATTCTCACATAATGTCTTGGCTGCTGAAAACCCATGTAAAGCAAAAGCCAATGTTACTGACCTTGTTACACGATTAGTAAAGTCAATTGTGCTGGAGTTCACCACATCACAAATTTTAGTTGCAGATCACTTGGATGAAAATCTGTATTTTTCAGAAAGATATAAAGAAATGGTTAAAAAAACTGTCAACATAATTTATGAAAAAATATTAGATGATTATCAATCTCTGGCACATATTTACAGAGTTATACAAAATGATGCTGTAAGTTTTGGGAAACAAATATATTATTTGCTGTTAGGAGAAATTTATGATTATCAGGTAGAGTCATTAGTTTCAGGAGGATTAGCAACTTCTTCCTATTCCTCCCTCCAAGAGAAGAACATCATCAGAAACGTACTCAACACCATCAACGATGACAGCCTTAACTTGCCATCATGTGTCACTGTATTGCCTCGTTCCCTTCTAGAAGATATGATTTATAAACTTCTAGCACATATATTCCCTTCATCTGAGACTGAAACAGAACTAAATGAGGAAGCGGTGCCACCAGATTATGAGTTTGTGAATGCATCTTCAAATCTAACTGATAATATTATAACAGAAATTTCTGAACATGAGATTAGACTTGCCAAGGCAGAGGAGCATGTGGAAAGTTTGCAGTCAGGGGCAACTGATAACAGTGTTGACTCCATATGTAACAATATTATGAAAAAAATTAAGTTTGAAGATGAAACACAGAAAGATACATGCAAAAAGGGAGGTTCGTTCCTCAGGAGAATAGCTGGTTTCATTATGAAGGAAATTGTAGACCACCATCTGCAGCCATTTTTATGTGATGAAGAATCATCTCCCAGTGGCTTACTCGGAAATGACCAAGTCATTGAACTCCTGAATCCCATTAAAGAAAAAGTACAGTCCTTCCCACAGGCTTCTGTGTACTCTGCTACATTTTTGGAAGATGTTGTAATTAACCTTGTTCACAAATTTTATTCTCTACCAAGTACTGCTGAAAATCCTAAGGACAAAGAGCTATCAGAAGGAGATCTCATGGGCCCAGCTATAAAATTTGCAAATGCCCTGATAGGGGAATTTAGGAAAAGTGATATTAAAGTTCTAGAAAATGCTGAAAAAATATTTTCATTTCTACCAATAGATAAAGAGACAGTCGATAAAATATCTGATTCTGTATATGATGAGGTCATAGAAATATATGGATCTAAAAATGTTCAGAAACATGATGGATGTAACATTGTTATAGAGATGACTGCTGCTTTGGCCAAGAAGGCAATCTCTGCTTTCAAGATTCAACCACTTTTTTGGGGAGGCTGGACTTCTACCTTCTTTTCATTCCTAGATGTGGATAGCATCATCCAGAGAGTTCAACACCTACCATGTAAAACCTTTACAAAGATTAACAGAACCTTGAAGGAGAATACAGTGTCTTCCCTAGAACAATTGCCTACACTTATTTCTCTAACCTCAGGCCTAAAAGACAAAATGGACACTTTGGAAATAGATAGAAGAGCACTTAATGGAAAAGAAAACTTCAAAAAGGAGGAGACATTAGTGAAAACAGGCAGCATCTATGAGCCAACATGTACCAATATAAGTAGTATTATAAAGAGAAAAGTTACCTCAGAGTCAGCTGGAGGTGTGTTGAAGAAAAAGAAAGTGAATGAAAAGGAAAGTTCAAGTGGAGAAGATAATGAGAAGGTATCAAAAGTTACTTCCCCAGCAACTAGTGTGAAAAGTAAAGATATTCAGGGACCAGATTTGGGTAGAGCACTTAAAAAAAGTGAAATCAAGAGGAAAGACCGTTTGGCTAGAAAATATGAGAAAGGTATAGCTGATGAGGTGTACCAACATCTTTCACCAGCTACCGATGATACAGAAAACAAGAAGGTTGTCCTGGAACCAGATTTTAAAATAGATGATAAAAAGAAGAGTAACAAGAAAAAACGTGCATTAGGGAAAGGGGATAGACCTTTTGAATTACCATCTCTGATATCCAAGGTGAGAAACAGAGAGATCCAGGAGAAGAGGAGAGATTCTCTGGCCTACACAGTTAAAGATGACAGACAGATCTTGTATCCTAAACATGCCCAAAATGTCACTGAAATCATTTACAGAAATGTTTTAGAAATAACTTCTTTCCAAGGACCAGTAGATGAGTCAAAATCCCCAGATCCCCTAGGTGATAAAGCAGCATATGTAACTCAAGCGGATTGCAAGGATTTTGCACAGCCTGCTTCAGTGAATTCACCTAAACAAAATGCTCCTGCAAAAGAGGAAGAGAATGAGAAAAGTAAAGGGATTAAAAGTAAACCTAGTAAACAGGACAATCCTCAGGACCCACCAGAAAATAAGCCTGGGATTTTCCCTGCTAACTTTTTGGAAAATGTTGTCTCTGAAATAGTTAACAAATTGATTTTTTCTTCCTCATCAGATACAGATGATACGTGTCAAAATGTAACCAATGATGGAAATCAAGCTGAGCTCTATGACATAGCCATGAAACTGATTGATTCTTTGTTAAAGGTGTTTTCAGATGCTCAAATTAAAGTATTAAACCCAGATCAAGGAAGTAAGTTCTTCCCATCTGAAGATACAGTTTCATTAGTTCATAACGTAACTCTCAGGCAAAAAGAACTATATGTTGATAAAACTCCTCCCAAGAAAAAAGTAATTGTGGATAATATGCCACTCATGCATAAAAGGGCACCTGCCACTAAAATACCTTCTTCAGATAAGGCACCTTTTATGGCTAAAATACCATCAATGGATAAAATGTTGGTCAATAAGATTGTTCACTCCTCTATATGCAATATTTTACAGGAATATCAATCTCAAGACTCCATTTGTGAGGACATAAATAGTAATGTTGAAAAAATAGCAAGAAGGCTAGCTAATGCAGTAATAGAAGAAATTTTTCAGCATCAGCTAAACTTGCTACTTTATAATGAGGTTCCAGATTCAGTATGTTTACCTCTAGAATCTAAGGAGGTTATGAAAAAGGTCCATAAGGTGGCTCAGACAGCCTGCAAAGAGTGTCAAACATCATCGCCATATACTATAATGCTACCTCATGAATTTTTAGAAAGGATAATTTCTTCTCTTCTATCAAAAATTTTCTCAGTAGTAGCCAATGCTAAAGAAGAAATATCTGAGGATAATTTGTACACAGAATTGAATTTCCTTCAAATGAAATTAGCAAGTACAGTTATAACAGAGATCTCCAAAGAAAAAGATATGATTATACAATTTGTAGAATCCTTACATCCTAATGATGATGAAATCATTCAATTAGTGGTTCAGACTATTTATAATAATCTCTTGCCACAATTTGGATCTCAAGAGAGCATACAAAAGTGTCTCAGCAGTGGTTGCAAAATCCTTTCAGAAGCCATAGTTAATTTAGTTTTACAGGAAGTGACTGGAAATCAGTTACAGAACTATTTTTCTGGAGAACTAACACCATATCAATGTACAGAAGTTGACTGTGTTGTTGAAAATATCCTTAAAGATATTATCCAGACCACTAAAGTTCCCCAGCCTCGGCCATCACGGGCTTACAAACTGCCTTTTAACATAATAGAAGAAATTGCTGTAAGTTTTTTGTCAAAGCTTTTATCTTTGTTTCCGAAAGCGGTTAAGAAGCAAAACAATTCCCTGACTGCTGAAATGCAAAAAATAACCTCAAAAATTTTAAGTTCATTCCAAGAATATATCTCTAAAAGTCAGATTATAGTAGTACCACAGGTCAAAGAATCATCCACTGTATCATTAGCAGACAGTGCAACTATTGAAAAAGTAGTTACTTCCGTTTATAACACTGTTTTAAAGCACTCTGGATCTCATATTTCAGTATATAAAGATTTAATGGGTAAGAGCAATGTCCTCTCAGATATAATAGGGTATTTAATGGTGAAGGAAATTTCCAATTCAGAATTTCATCCTCAAGTAGAGGAGGAAACATCAAGTTCAGAGTTAGTTCTGGAGGCTGTCAAAATTATGGAAAAAGTGGTTAAGATTACTGATGACCTTAAGTCGAAGAAAAAGCCTTCATCCAAAAAAGAGGCTGTATTAGATGCCAGGTTTTTAGAAGAAACACTTGCCTTGTTTTTGGCTAAATTGGTAAAGTTGCCAAGTGCCTCAAGCAGAGATCCTAAAAACTTATCAAAGCCTGAGTTAAATAAAATTGCATCTCAGTTGACAAAATCCGTGACAGCTGAGATTTCCAGAAAAAACATTAGTATTATAGCTGGTGATCCTGAGGAAAACTTTTTAAATCCGGAAAGTATGGAAATTATTTCTCAGATGGTCGATTCTGTTTATAATCATGTACTACAACAATCTGGAACACATGAAGAACTTTATTATGATATGAAAGGTACAAACCACATCTTTCCTGAAGAGGTGGCTTCTTTCATTATCAGGAAAGTTTCTAATTGTGCATTAGAAACAATTAGCCCAAAAGATTCATGTGCTAATTTCTTTGGTGATCTGGATGTTGGTCGAATTGTTGAAAAGGTGCAGGAGCATGTGTTCAGAACGGAACCTGAGCCAGAGCCACAAGGGTTGGATCAAGAGTTAAGGGAAGAAGAGCTTTCAGTTAGGATAATTCCTCACCACGGGAAACAGCCAATCAATATTGATCCAGACATTGTTGCAGAACACTTAGGGGTCCTTTCTATAAAAACAGAATCGATTGAGAAGCTGCAGAGGGAGTGCTTAGCTAGAACTGGACATAGCATCGAAACACTGAGAGGAGTGTCAATAAGTGGGAGGAGTTACTCAACTGATGCACCTTATTCGAGAAGGAAAGAAAGACGGGTCTCTCTGGATCAGGCGGGACGACTGGATGTAAAGCCATTAGAGGTAAGTGCAAAAGGCATTGGTGAAAAGAAACGAGCAGTTAATAGTGAAAAGAAATGAGCAGTTAGTGGTGAAAAGAAACGAGCAGTCAGTGAAATCGCTTGCTGCCCTGAGATTTCCTTCCTCAGGTAAGTCTGCAGGAATACATTTGTAAAATATGGTCAGTTTTCTCTTGCCCAGCCCACTGGGGACTCTGATTCCTCCAACGCGGTCCTCTGCTTTTCTGGGACTAACAACCCCATCCATCAGCAGTGTAGCTCAGTGTAAAGGTGGCAGGCTAGGTTTCATTAGCTAGTCAGACTGAACTGCCATTTCCTGAAGAATGAGAATAGAGAGAAATGCCCTTAACAGCAAATACGGTTGACTGAAATTGTAGTCGTCATTTCGCAACTCAGAAGAAATGCCGTCTTTACAATCACCACAGTTCTTTTTAATGGATATCATAGTACTATATTCGTCCCAAAGTGCCAGTTAGAATATCAGCTAAACTAGCCTCAATTAGAGATTGAAATCCTCAAACTTAAGGCTCCACAGTAGCAGTGTTTTTACTTCACGACATTCACCAACAAACCTTAGACTGCAGGCTCTTCAGAATGTTTCTTCTTACTTCACTTTCATTACATAACACTTTCCCAGGTTCCCATATTCTTACATCCTCAGAACATACTCAGTTTCTTTCCTATTCTGCCCTTGTCCTAGAGCCAGGGTCTTTGTGCTGCTATTTTTATGAACTAGTTTCTCTGCAGTCCCATATTTGGGCTCCAAATGTACTTTAGTAACAGGGACTTGAAATGTCACAATACTGTCCTTGGTACAATGCAACTATTGAAAAAGTAGTTCTGTTTACTGATCTTAGGGATGATGTTGCCAGGAGATGGAGTTACACTGATGCAGCCCCCTTCTCTCATTTAATGCCAAAGCCCCTAGGTATGAATGAGCCTCTTGCACAGGTGGTGTGCACTCACACAATCTCACACCTGTAGCTTGCAAATGGAGCAAAGTTCTGTAGAAGCAGCCTGCCTGGAGCATATGCCTAGGAACATGTTTTCTTCAGCATTATTTTCCAACTCACTGAACTAAGTCTCCTAGTTGGTGAATACATTGATGGGTAATACTTTTGTCTCAAATACTGAGACTCATAGACACTGATGGAATTTCCTTGGTCCTTAGTTTCTTGGACTAGATGAAGGTCCTTTCTAAAATGCCCTTTTCTCTCTGAGTTATCAAAATTACATTAGCATTTACTTAGTAATCTTCATTTGTATGTAAACAATTCCCTAGGCACAAAATCTGTGTGTCTCAACTATAGAATATTATCCCCAAGTCATTACTTTTTAACCATCTGCAGAAATAGCCATCAGTTCTTCTTGGTTACCTGCTCTCTTCTCTTACATCTTTTATTAGTCCTTTATCTCTTTATAGCCCAGAGGAAGTTGGAAGAGACTAGCTAATCCAAAACAGCTACCCCTGCCAACCTTAAGGGGAGCAAAAGCTATCTTAAGGAAAGTAGACATAAATAGCGCAGCATGTTTTAGTTATCTGTTTTGATGCTTTACAGCTATCCAGATAGCAGTGTCATCCATCCTCAGCATGAGGATGGGGGCTGCAGAAAGAACAGATCAGTTTAGGAAACCCAGACAATTGCTAGGCTATTCCTCAGTCAGAAATTCACAAGCAGGGCTTCATCTGCTATTTTGAGGAACCAAAAATTCCCAACACACCAGACACATGCCTATTAAAGGCTCATACAGTGTCACATCCCAAAGCCATATAGAAAGATTTTTTGATTTTTTGAAACACTTTCCCTCCACCAGCACAGATAATCAAAATTGATTGTTTTTCCATTTCTTACAGAAATTCTGTGGCACAAAAGATATTTCTTTAAGGAACATTTACCTGAAAATCTGATTTGCAGTGTTACAGAGATCTGAGATTGATAACCCAAACTGACTTAAAATTTCTGTGGCATCATCAAAGGCTACAGAAATGGGAACAGTCATTTGTGTGATTATAGCTGTCTCTTCCTTGATCTGTCTTTAACATTGCAAAATGGACAGTGACATTTGACTAGAGAGGTGAGGAGAAAGAAGATTTACTCTTTGAGGCTTCCTTTAGAAAATATGTTCAAAGGATTATAGATTGTAGAGGGATGAGGAGTGAACATTCAAGGCCCTTCACAATTTTGGCTATTTAATTAATCATTTTGAAAAATCCAAGTCAACCAACACTTTGTATTTTTTTCATGAAAATTTCTGTATTTAGATTGGCCTATTATTTCCCTACTAAGAAGTTAGAAAAACATGTTATTGTATCTAAATCTGTTACAAAACTTTCAAAGCAAATCATGAAAACAGTGTAATTAAAGATACGTACATTTTGCATTTCTTGGCAAGTAAAATGTAAAATTTGAAGCAAAAGAAAGAAACTTAGGGTCTCTTCTTTGGACTGGAGTGACATTCTTGAATGCAGAAAAGGTATAGAAATGAGTAAATATTGCTTGTGATTTTCATTTATGGCTTCTTTTAAATATTTCACTAATATATAGGTTAAAGACACTTGAAGATAAATAGCTTTACTAAATTGAAACCAAAAACTATATGAAAATCGCCTTATTACAATAGAAAACCACAGCAAAAAAATGACTAAGGCAATTGTTTTTAATATTCATTCTCTTTAATTCCAGACTGCTAGCAGGAATTCATTTCAGAGTTTAATAAAGCCAGACATCACCAAAGTAGCACTTTTAAAAGATGTCCAAACCAAAAAAGATCTCATTGTCCGGTTGGTAATTCATGATATTAATCAAGAAGTTTTAGAAAAGAAAGCAGAAGAAATCTTAACTTCTGATGAAGATGAAGTTGTTTTAGAAGAGGTTGTAAAAGAATTACCAGAAGGCCCACTTGAAGAGCAAGTGAGAGAGGATGTGAAGCCCACTGCAAGTATAGTCGCTTTCCCCAAGCCACTGACGAGCAAGAGCAATCTGAAAAAATTTCTGTCACTAGGAAAATGTTGTCAGCCCAAATCCAGTGTAACAACAATTACTGAAGAATCACCAATTCGACAGATAAAATCTGAACAGACACAATTAAGAACTGTTTCTAGTGAATTAACTACTTCAACATTCTCGACCAAGACAAACTCTTCCTCTTGGAAGAGAAAGACACAACTGAGTGTAAGTGAGAAATGTACTTTCAGTGAGTGGGTTTCTATAGAAAAGGGAGAGAGTTTAACCAACGTAGTCCAAATAATATACATTGGGTAGTAAACAAAGGGCATAAACTGAATCCAGGCAGCCTCTCCCAACTCTAACGATATTTACAACAAAGCGGAAATGATTAACAGATGAAACCAGAGGCCTCAATTGAAGAAAAACAGATCATGGCAAGAGTCCTAGGATAGTTATAAGGACAACAAAAGTAGAAAATGGAAGCCAGTTAGGAGAAATGTAAGCTAATTAGTTAAAATGATAGAATCCATTCTTTTTTGTACTCTGACCTATAAATACTCATTGCAAGTTTGTGCCCACAAACCCAGGCCAGCAGGCAGAATCAGAAGTTGCACTGGAGGGGAGTAAAAAGATTCATACAAATTTAGCCTGAGTTTGAATTCTGGCTTTGCCACTTAGTAGCTATGTGATCTTTGGGCAAGTTACTTAACTATTTCCTTAAAAATTACTTATCGAGTTTATTGAAACATAGCAAAATATGTTGAATATTCCTCCTGTCCCATAAACTCCACTATCACTTTGACACAAAGCTCTTCTCCCTGGTTCTGTATCCTTGTAGTGATGATCTGGGCTTCAATGACCTCTTGGGTTGGCCATACCCCTGCCCCAAATTGTATGATTTGGAATTTCCTAGTAAGACAATTCCCTGGATTATCCATTTGTAGTGATTCCCCATTACCCCAGAAGCTGCAGTGAACCAGAGAAAACACAACATAGAGATACAACTCTGGCCAGTTCAGGATCTCATTAGGTCAATAGCCTTAATGCAAACTCTGATCTATTTATTGGAATCTATTTCTTTACTGGGAAGCCATGTGAAATTTCATGACCAAAGTGTGCCTGGTCAGAAATGCTAGCTATCTGGATAACTAAAGAAATATTATAGTATATTTTACTTGATTTATTGTAAACGCTCTTTTGTATATTACCTGACTTGTACTTTTCCAGGGAATGGAAATGAAATCTAGCACAGAACCAACACATTACTTCATACACAGAATTATGAGTTCATCCTCATACAATGAAGAGGATCTCCCTTCATTTTCTAGGTAAGTCAGTTAAAGCAATACTAGTTGGCTAAGGAAATAGAAATCTGAATGATTATGGTGATGGGAGGAATGGGCCTCTCAAGTAAATCTGTGAGGAAACCGGTGTTTAGTCCTTCAGCTTCCCCTCACTCCTTTCCCTCTGTGGTTACTTCCCACAAATGGCCCTTCCCATCTTCTCTCTATTCCTGTTTATCTGGCCTCTACTTCCTTCTCCTGGGACCTGCTTTCTGGTATAGTGATCTGTAATATGGTGAGATTTAACTAATGTGTTAGGTTCTGGAACCTTGGAGACATGTCCTGTGTCAGTAATCCCCACACTAATTATTAGGCCTACCTAAAGGAGTTTCTACTTGGTTCCCATAAGTATCAAAACATTCAACAGTGTGGCACTGTCTGAAGAATCCCAAAAATGGAGAGGATAGTATAAAAGTTGGAACATTCAAGAAAGAGTTCTTAAAAACAGTGGAGTTTGAGTTGGACCTTAAAGGATGGATAAGATTTAGATAAGACCATCCAGGTTAGAGAAGATTATAAGAGAAAGGCTGGACTATGTGGTATCTATAGGGGACAGAGAGGAACAAAGTACACTGCAGCTTTGAAGTCTGATTAACACTTTTTCTAGAATAGCCAAAACATGTCTAAAATTGTTCTCGTGTTTATAAGAATATTCGCAGTCTAGAAACAGTAGCACTTTGTGTCATGGGAGAAACAGGATATAAGGAGAAAAATCCACCTTGTTATAACTATATTATTTTCCGGCCTGGCACTGTGAAATTAAGGTATTTTTCTGACCCAATGCCATTATAGAACATCCACTCCTGGCCCACCATTAGCCCCTATCTCCCCTCTGATTGTTTTAACATACATAATTAGTAATGCAGGCAAATCTCAATTATTTGTATCCTTGCATAAGAGGAGGAACATATGAAACCAAATAAAGTCAATGCAGCTGTCATTTTATTTGATTTGAGAACTCAGAAACACACCTTTCCAGGTTTGCATCTATATGAAAAATGACTGACAGATTGTTCTTTAGTATTCATTCATATAAAACACAAAGAAAATGAAATGTCTTTTATCTTTTTTTAGTGGTAATGAAGAGTGTCCCTCAGATCCAAGTGCCAAAATAACAGAAGGTTAGATTAATTTTTTTCTTAATTTTGATAGTATTTTAAAAGACACCTTTTCATTGCATTGATGAATTTTCCTGTTGTCAAATCTGAAGTTAATACTGAGTTTTCCAGTAGTGTTGATCTACATTGGTGGAGTACTGGGTCAGTTAACTAGTTAACATGTGCTAACTAGTTTGCTTTTTCTGAAACACTAAGAAGAGTCATTAATAATTTTGGTGTAAAGTATATGATGTAATATAATTATGAGTTCATAATTTACCATGCTCCTGTAGGAAATATCCAGGAAATAAGGGTTAATCCCATCTTTATGTGGACTAAGCCCATGCTACTAGGATTTAATCATCTCTTTAAGAGTGTATGCTTGCTTTGTATAACAGTTCTTGGCCCTAGTAAAATATATTAAAAAGCGCTTTTTTTTTGTCTTTTGTCTTTTTTTTTTTTTGTACCCATGGCATATGGAGATTCCCAGGCTAGGGGTCGAATCAGAGCTGTAGCCACTGGCCTACATCACAGCCATGGCAACATGGGACCTGAGCTGCATCTGTGACCTACACCGCAGCTCACGGCAACGCCGGATCCTTAACCCACTGAACGAGGCCAGGGATTGAACCCACGTCCTCATGGATGCTAGTCAGATTCGTTTCCCCTGAGCCACAACAGGAGCTAACTATTAAAAAGCTTTTAAAGCTAAAAGTAAACCTAAATTTATTGCTTACATTAAATCCTGGCTAGAGTGGACCCTTTATTTATTTATTTATTTTTGCCTCTGTTAGAACTGACGTATTAGAATATTCATGAGTTGGGTTTGGTCCTCTATTCTTTTAAACCTCAAAGGATCAATGTGGTTCTAACAATAACAATACTGGCCTAGAGGTAGGAGTATCATGTTTACTCTAAATATGGCGTTAAAACTTAAAACCCTGTACAGAGCTAGAGTTGGCCTTGATTATTTCAAGCCTGCACTCACTCAAGAAGTTACTCAGGAAAGCTATCCTCTCCACTTGTGAATGGAAATAACATTCATTAAAAGATGAACCACAGGAGTTCCCTTCGTGGCTCAGTGGTTAACGAATCCGACTAAGAACCATGAGGTTACAGGTTCGATCCCTGGCCTTGCTCAGTGGGTTAAGGATCAGGCGTTGCCGTGAGCTGTGGTGAAGGTTGCAGACGCGGCTCGGATCCCACGTTGCTGTGGCGAAGGCCGGCAGCTACAGCTCCTGTTAGACCCCTAGCCTGGGAACCTCCATATGCTGCGGGTGCGGCTCTACATAAAAGGCAAAAAGACAAAAAAAAAAAAAAAAAAAGATGAACCACATAACGTAGTTAAGTTTGCCAGAATTCCATAAACAGGATACAGTTATAGGATGATATAGCATTGGTGTGTTTCCTGTGGAATCAAAAGCTGTTAGAGCTAGAAAGCAGCTGGTATAACTTCATTTTGAAGCTGAAGAGACTGAGATTCAGGGTAAGGAAGTGACTTGTCCGAGGTCCTACAGTGAATCAGAATATAGATCCCAAGTCTCCTAAACATTGTTTTCTTCCATTTCATTGCACTAAGACACTTAGTTCCTATATCCTTTGGTAATATTGCACCTGATCAGTTCATTCATTCATTCACATTCAACAAAGATTCACTGAGCATGTTTTTTGTGCTAGATACTATTCTAAATTCTGGACATACAGCTGTGAATAAAAGACAAAGTTCTCACCTTGATTCTAATCAAGAGGGTGGTATAAAGACAATAATTCTAGATAGGAATAAGTACATCCCATCTCACCTAGGATAAAAGCCAGGGTCTTTACAATGGCTTACAAGACCCTATGTAGTCTGGATACCACTTTCCCCTCCCCATGACCTCTCTTCCTTATGATCCCTCTTAATCACGCCACTCCAGCCACATGAACACTCAAACATAGGAGGCGTTCTCCTTTCTCAGGGCTTTTGCACTTGCTGGGCTGCCCAATACATTCTTCTCCCAGATATAGCTCATTCCTTACCTTCTTCACATCTCTTCTCAAATATCATCTCCTAAGTAAAACATTCCCTGAACACCTTCTTTAAAATTGCAACCCTGTTGTGGCTCAGTGGTAATGAATCCAACTAGTATCCATGAAGATACAGGTTTGATCCCTGGCTCTGCTCAGTGGGTTAAGGATACGGCATTGCTATGGCTGTGGCATAGGCCGGCAGCTATAGCTCCAATTCGACCCCTAGACTGGGAACTTCCATATGGTGCAGATGCGGCCCTAAAGAAAAAAAATTATAACCCCAATGCCACCCAGCACTCCCTGTTTTAGTTTTCTCCCTAGTACTTATACCAACTAAAAGATTAAATATTTTTGTTTATTGACTATTTCCCTCTCCTAGAAGTTAGTTCTATGAGGGCAGGGATTTTTGTATGTTCACTGTATACCCACATGCCCAGAAAAGAGGGACGTAGTGGATACTCAGTAAATATTTGTGGAATTCATGAATTAATATGAAAAAAAAAAACTTTAAAAGAGCCCGCATGATATAGAGTGGCTGGCTAGATTATTTCGGTTCAAGAAGTCTAGAAACATCAGATCTTAATGACAAAAAGGAAGCAGCCACAAGAAGATCTGGAAGCAGGGGTCCCACACACAGGGTACAGTAAGTGCAAAAACCCTAGGATGGGATAAGCTTGGCATATTAGAAAAGGAATACAGGAGTTCCCGTCGTGGCTCAGTGGTTAACGAATCTGACTAGGAACCATGAGGTTGCGGGTTCGATCCCTGGCCTTGCTCAATGGGTTAAGGATCCGGCGTTGCCGTGAGCTGTGGTGTAGGTTGCAGACGCGGCTCGGATCCTGCGTTGCTGTGGCTGTGGCAAAGGCTGGCGGCTACAGCTCCTGTTAGACCCCTAGCCTGGGAACCTCCATATGCCGTGGGTGCGGCCCTAGATAAGGCAAAAAGACAAAAAAAAAAAAAAGAAAGAAAAAAAGAAAAGGAATACAGCCAGTTCCCGGGGCCTGCTGGGCAAAAAAAAGTGGTATGCGATGAGGTTAGAGAGATAGCTAGGGGTCATATCATGTTAGTGCCTGACACAGGCCACAGAAAGGAACACAGATCACTTTTCCAGTTGTAGTAGGAAGCCTGTGGAGGATTTTTTTTTTTATGGCCATACTTGTGGCATATGGAAGTTACTGGGCCTGGGATTGAATCTGAGCCACAGCTGTGACTTACAGCACAGCTGTGGCAACACCATATCCTTTAACCCACTGCACTGGGCCAGGGATCAAACTCACACCTCCACAGTGACCCAAGATGCTGCAGTCAGATTCTTAACCCACTGCCCCACAGCGAGAACGCCTGTGGAGGATATTTAAGCAAAGAAATGACATTCTAATTTATGAATTTTTAAAATCCCTGTACCTACTATTCAGAGAATGAACTGAGTAAGGATAGGGTTAAAGCAGGGAGACTAGTTAGGAGGCTCTCACAATAATCCAGCCCAGAAATGATTGAGACTTAAAGACTAGGAGAGGAGCAGTGGAGGTGGTAAGCAGTGAACAGATTCAGAATATGTTTTGAAGGTAAAGTTAGCAGGACCTACTGATGGACTGGATGTTGGGAATGAGGAAGACAGAAAAACAAGGATGATTCTTATAATTTTGGTTTGAGCAACCAAGTAGCTTGTGGTGCCATTTGGTGAGACAGGAAAGACTCGGAGAAGAACAAAGGCAGGGAGGGGAGTGGGGATAAGAATTCTCTTCAGGCCTTGTGAGATTGAGAGGTCATTAGACATTGAATGGAAGAAATTATATAAGCAGTTGGAATAGTTAAGTCTAGAATTCAGTGGGGAGGTCAAGGGCTGGTGATATAAATTATTAGTGTCACAGAATGGACAATAATCTCAACTTGATTCTGATTATCTAGAACTCTCAAATACCTGGGATTTTTTCTATGCCTTTCTTATGAAAACAACATCCTAGATATCCAGAAGGGTTGCTGTGCATTTAGCCTATACACTTAAAAATTGATATTTGGAGTGATGGCCCTGATAAACCCAAATGCCCCAATCATTTTTAAAAAATCAATTCAAGGAGTGCTCCGGTGGCCTAGTGATTAAGGATTTGGCATTGGCACTGTTGTGGCTTTGGTTTGACCCCTAGCCTGGGAACATCTGTCTGCTGTGGGCACACCGCTCCCCAATAAAAAAATCAGTTCAAATATGTGCGGTACTACAAGACCTCCTAAGGGAGGGAAGTACATTCAGACACTTTAAAATAGCTAGCAACCAGGAATAAAATGTAGGGGATGCTGGAGTTCCCATCATGGTTAACGAATCTGACTAGGAACCATGAGGTTGCGGATTCCATCCCTGGCCTCATTCAGTGAGTTAAGGATCTGGTGTTGCCGTGCAGCTCGGATCCCGCCTTGCTGTGGCTGTGGCGTAGGCCGGCGGCTACAGCTTCGATTAGACCCCTGGCCCGGGAACATCCATATGCCATGGATATGGCCCTAGAAAAGACAAAATAAATAAATAAAAATAAAATGTAGGGGATGTTGCTTAACCAATTTCATCAGATAATTCAACCAATGGGATTTCCCACACATTCAAGGTAACTAAGGTTTTACTATATTTTTTTCTAGAACCCTTGGCCCAAAGGGTAATCTAGAGAGAGTCCTCTCATCTTGTTCCTTTATGATTTTTTTTTTTTTTTACTTTTTGGGGTTTTTTTTTTGTTGTCTTTTTAGGGCTGCACCCGTGGCATTTGGAGGTTCCCAGGCTAGGGGTCTACTCGGAGCTACAGCTTCCAGCCTACACCACAGCCATAACAACGTGGGATCTGAGCCACATCTGCAACCTACACCATAGCTTATGGCAATGCCAGATCCTTAACCCACTGAGCGTGGCCAGGGATCCAACCTGCGTCCTCATGGATACTAGTCAGATTTGTTTCCGCTGAGCCACGACGGGAACTCCCTTGGTCCTTTATGATTATATACGTATAAAACACATATCAAATACATACATGCATTTCGCTTGGTTCTCTTGTAAGAAAGCAGTCACATTCCCACTGTACATACATATGAGAAAAAAAAAGTTAGAAGTAACTTGCTAGTGTTCATCGAGCTCTAAGTAGTGAAGGTCAGACTCAAACTCAGTTTTCCTGACTCCACACAAGTCCAGTGCTCTTTTAACTACTAGCTGCCTCCCTAGCTATGGGTCTTTCTGAAACTTCTCTCTTGGGATCACTTCTGCCTCCTTGGGCCAAATTCAATCACTGAACTCTCCTGGAACTCAGAGTGGTACCTCACCCTCTCCTGATTTTCACAGGAACTATTTCCTGAGACCAGCACCTTCCTTTCTATCATTCCTTTAGCTGGCCGCCTCATTCAACTTTTTTTTTTAAACTATCTTCAACCAGAGAGCTGGAGGGGTCCTTAGAAATCACCCACAGTCTAGTTTCTCATTTTATAGATGGGCAAAGAGGCCCACAGAGTTTGGCTGGTTGTGCGAGTTGCAGGGCCTGCCTCTCCTGTCCTGGCCAGTACCTCCCCACCCCCACCCCACGGCACACTCCATCTTCCCCATTTCTGAGTAGAGCTGAGACCTGAGCCCAGAATTTGGGGATCTCACCTCTTTCAGCTTTTCCAGTTTGCCTAGTTTATATGATTCTCTGATGAAATTGACACTATTTTTGTGCCAAAACGTGTACATGTCTCTGAAATAACTGTTTTCTAATGCTGTGTTTTGATCACAGAAAGTTTTGAATGTCTGGATCTGGAGAATTCAAGTAGCGTTAAGGTAAATATGTTTCACTGGCCCCCCTCACCATGAGCTGGTGGAACCCTGATAGAAATAAGGGACTGCCTTCAATGAAGCCTGTGGTATGATTTGAGAGGCATCAGGAAGCACTCCCTTGTTCACACCTCCCCACATCCAAATCTCTCCCAGCTGGGTCGAGCCCTGGTTTAAGTCACTGTCCTTATGGAAGTGCACAGATTAAGCCCCTTAGTACCTTAGGACGACTGGCTCCGTTCCGGCAGCCTCTGGAGAAAGGCTGAAGAGGACTGAGTCACAGTGCACTCCCAGATAGGCCCAGGCGAAGGTCCTGATGGGGGCAGCGAGGGAAGAGATGCTTCGAAGAGAAAGGGGCACTGCTTGAGGGCAATGAGTGCTGCTTCCAACTTCTTTGCAAGCTACTCTTTGTAGGCAGCTTTCCAGAAACCTGGCCAACTCCTTAGTATGATCCCAGGAAATTCCCTTCTCCTCCAGCCCTCCTAGGAAGCCCCCAACAAGGGCCAAAGCTACAGATCCTCCTAGGTCCTCCTGTCTGTTTTCTATCACCTTTGCTTTCCTCTTCGTTCACTTTAACTGCCCCCAACACGCGTAAACACACACACACACACACACACACACACACACACACACTCCCCCTATCCTGCTTTACTTTTCTTCACAGGGCTCAGGTCACCATTTAATCATTTATTCAACAAATATTTATCAAATGCCTACTATATGCCAGGAGCTGGAGGTTCAGCAGTAAACAAGGCAGACAGATATCCCGGCCCTCATCCTCTAGCAGACTATATGTTCACTTGAACATAAGCTGCATGATGGCAAGGATAAAATAATGTCATTTGCAGCAACATGGATGGAATTAGAGACCCTCATACTGAGTGAAGTAAGTCAGAAGGAGAAAGACAGATACCATACGATATCACTAATAACTGGAATCTAACATACTGCACAAATGAACCTTTATGCAGAAAAGAAAATCAAGGACTTGGAGAACAGACCTGTGATTGCCAAAAGGGTGGGGGAAGGCATGGGATGGTAGGGGGGTCTGGGGTTAACAGCTGTAGATTGTTGCCTCTTGGCTGGAAAAGCAAGGAGATACCACTGTATAGCACTGGGAACTATGTCTAACCACTTGTGACATGTAACCCTGTCACCACGCTGTACAGCTGGGTATAATGTAAAAAATAAAAAAATAAAATAAATAAAAGTAATAGGAATTTGAAAAAAATAAAAAAATAAAAACCACTATAATTATCTTGACAGTAAAAAAAAAAAAAAAAAAGAAAAGGAATTCTCAAGCTGGCTGCACTAGAGTCACCTTGGCAACTTAGAAAAAAGACCAATGCTTGCCCCACCCTCTGTGATTCCTGTCCAACTGGAGCGGGGTCCAAGCATGCTTATTTTTAACATTTCTTCAGATGGTTCTGTTGTGCGGCTAGGGTTGAGAACCAGTTCCTTAGACTGTCCTTGCCCTAGGTTATCCCTTTAAGTATCCTATTTTGCAATATCTTCATTCATAAACTGCCTCAAATCCAAAACTTTCATGATAATGACTCTGCTCTCCACACCATCAATACAAAGCAGGCTTCTCTCAGGCGGCATGCACTGGGGTCTTGCTTCATTGCCACTTCCTTTTTAACTGCCACCAGCTACCCTACAGCCACCTCCCCCAGCCTATTTGGGGTCCTTCAGGGATCATGCTGCCTCTTCATTCCAGGAGGTGATGGAGGTCCACACAGCAAAGGCGGTATCTGAGCCACCTTCTCTGCCCTACCCCATCCAGTCTCCTGCAACCCCATCCACCACTTTCTTGCTCCAGACCTCACAATTGTTAAGAATTATTTAAAAGGAGATTGGGAGAGTAAAATGGACCTCCCCTTCCTCCTCCTCTCCTTAAGGCCATTATCTTCACTCAGAGAAGGATCTAAAATGTTTTGTTTACTCCAAGCTCCAGGAGGGAGGGTGCAACGTGGCTGGCATTTTTTGTGACCCGGGTTACTTGAGCCCCTGAAATTATCTTACAAGAGCAGCTCTTGTCCAAGTCTGGGACCAATCTTGGGTGTCATAATTGGCAAGGATTATGAGAAGTCATGCCTCAGAAGAGCCAAGTCCCAGAAAATAACTCTTTGAGACTGTAGAGCACTGAGATTTCTATGTACAGTGCCACAATGGTTGCACTCCATCCCTTGAGGTTTCTAGGTGTTTCTCATGTTCACTGTCCAAGGGCAGAGGCTTAAGCTAGTATTTCACCTTTGTCTTGGCAGTTTGTCACCCTCTATCAACGCGAAAGTGCCCTGGCCAGCCTATATTCTTCAAATGATGGCATTTCAGGTACAACGTATTTGCCATTTTATAACAAAGTTCTCAATTATTTTTTTTTTTTTTGCCTTTTTGTCTTTTAGGGCTGCACCGGCGGCATATGAAGGTTCCCAGGCTAGGAGTCAAATCGGAGCTGTAGCCGCCGGCCTACACCACAGCCACAGCAACGCGACCTACACCACAGCTCACAGCAATGCCAGATTCTTAACCCACTGCGTGAGGCCAGGGATCTAACCCACGTCCCCATGGATGCTAGTTGGGTTCATTAACCACTGAGCCATGACAGGAACTCCTCAATTATGTCATTTTGAATATAGGAATTTTGATCATTCACCCCCCTGCAGTGACTGGCTCCTGCCTTGCAGCACCCCCACCCACCACCAGTATTAGGTTGAAATAATATTACTTACTACATATAGAGATTGCAGTTTGCAGGTTATCATGCAGTTCTCTGACTTGAACCTCACAGCAGAGGGGTGACAGCTATTGGAAGTAATGTTTATTAGGTACCAGCTGTACCAGGCATTCTCACATGCACACTATGAAGCCTCCTCTCCATTGTATTGACGAGGTAACAGTCACTAAGTGAAAGAGCTTATCACCCCATGCTCCCTTGGCAAGTCTTAAGCCCCATTTATCACAGAGAAGAAAATGGAAGCGAATGACTTGCCTGAGGCTGTGCAGCCAGCAAGTGGCTGAGCCAAGGCTCAAACCTCAGAGGTCTTGTGGCCTCAACCCACATTCCTTCCCCTGCCAGCCAGGGGCTACATCTCAGAACTGGCCAGTGACCAAGGACAGCCTGCAGAGTTCAGTGAAATAGAAAAGATCCACCTTGGTTTCCAACTAGCATGTCCAATCGAAGAAGAAACTCCCCTTTTTCTGTGCCTTACAGTTTGACACAGGGACATCTCCTCCCAGCCCCTGCATTCTGCACGTTACTGGAACTCACTGGGCAGTAGGTGTAAATTCAAATAACGTATTTTTGCTCCAGTAAGGGCTTATGGAGGGAGAAATGCACAAATGGCTCATCTTGCGCTAAGATGCTCAAAGTAGTAAAAAGCCCCACAGAGAATAATTCATTAGAAATCCCATGGTGCCTTTTATGAAAACCCACAAGGAAAGGGGGATATCTGGAGCAAGACACACCCACTACAGCTTATAGTGTGCTTTTTACAAATAGGGTTTTATTGGGAATCTAAATCAGTTCATGGTGTGAAGTGTCATTCTATAGCACGTGGCATGCATCATGGACCATTCACTTTAGCCATAAACACCCCGGGCAGGTCTCTCTCTTCAGAGTGACCAGTGCCAGCCAGGTGAACCCCATAGTGCTACCCACAAGCTGATCAAAGCAGCATCAGGGTGTCCTGAAGGAGAGCTGCTCTCACCAGCCTGGCTTCATTTTGACATAGTATCTAATCCTTACTTCCAATACACTGTGAATGCCACAGCTAGTACTTGATTTTTCTTTTCAGCAGTTTTGATTTGAAAGGAGTACAGCTTGTTAGCCAAAGGGTTCCCTGTGCCCCTAGGGATGAGCTTTGTGTGTGCTGTTATTCTAGGCAGCACCAATCTTGGACCATATGCAGAATCTGTTAGGAACCACAAACCGGGGACAGCATCTCAAAGGGTTATTCAGGCACCACTTGCACTAGAATCACCAGGATGCTTATTTGCAGGCCTGCACAGTCAGTATCTCAGGGAAATGGTGTCCAGGCATCTGCGTTTTTAACAAGATCCCACAAATTGTAAAAACAAAACTTTATTTTTCCCCTCGAGACTTTCGGAATGTGGCCTTACAGTACATGCCTCAATCCGGTAACTCTTCGTCTTGCTTTTTCATGTGAGATCTCTCCATTCGAGCCTTTATATTTGCCTCTGAAGATTTTAGATTTTTCCTTATTAATTTCTAGGTTGTTCTTATTTTGTTTAAACTACCAGCACGTTTGCAGTACTACTTTATTAATCCGAAAAGCTAAACTATTTTCCCCCTTACTGGAAGGGTAAATTTGCTATCTGCTACCTTAGTTTTCATCATAGATCTTTGAGGTCCCCAAGGTTATACTGCTAGAGAGGTAAAAACTAGGTAACTTCAAGAGGTATAGGAGAACTTTGTCTTTTATTAGAAATAAGAAGGTATGTGCTTTATTGCCCCGTGTCTTTTCATGACATCCTGTCATGATGCATCAGCAACACAGATAAATGCTCATTTCTGTAGCAATCATTTTGTTAACATAAACTGTGATATGCTTTAAGAGCCCTTTGCACAAAACAAGTGGTGCAGAAAAATGGGTCTAAATGGAGACTCTTACTGACCACGCAAGTTCTTTATAGCTCACACAACAAACAGATTACTTGGGGTCAGTCAACTGAAAATTTACCCAAAGTGAGGGAGAAATTATAGCCTTTGTTAATGCACTGCTGCTTTTGCCTGGATATTTCTAAATGGACACTTGTACTGTTGAGAGTTGAAAGTTACCTTTTCATGGGGAATTAGCTCATCAGGATTTTTGGATAGTTATCTGCTAGCATGAGGGAGACAGGGCACTGCCTAGCAGGCTCAAAAAGCATCATGGTGCTGGGAGTGCAGCGCTGTCCTGCACATCCAAAAGCCTGGATCCTAGTGCAGATCTGGCCACTTTCTACCCACGTGACCTTAGACGAGGCATCTGACCTTACTGAATTTTTCCTGCTTCCTTCCCAGGGGTGTCAATAGGAGCAAAATAAAGACTCTCTGTAAGAGAACTTTAAAAACCAAGCACTATTATATAAATGCTTCTTCCTGAATCCTAAATTATCAATCCCCTAGCCCAAAAGCCTCAATTAGAAAGCCCAGTAAATGACCACATTTCTCTTTGGTTTGTTCACAGACTCTGATAAGCCCAGTACATCCAAACAGGGGTCTGAAATGATGAAGAAGGTATCATCAGCTCTGTCCAAAATGTTTTCAAGACCTGCTCATGTCCCCAAGTCTTCCCCACCCTCACCCCCTCACTGAGACAGAAGCTGAGGCTGCTACACCTGACATCAATAAGCATGATGACCTTCCTCAAAAAATAAATGGTTTCTGAAATATGACATTGTGTCCCACACACTGTTTCTTATAAATACTGAAAATAAGAGCCAAGAAAGTACAAATGGGCAGCTGGAGGAAAGGGGGGCTTGATACATGCTTTATATAAGCATTTGGGGATGAAAAGAGAAGATGTGCCTCACGTACAGATGCAACTTGCAGGCAGTATGGGGTTTAAGTTCTGCTCCCTGCAGCCTTGCTGGGAAGACGAGACCAACTTAACAGCAAAAAGTGTAACACCAATAAAATAGCGTGCCATCCCTTATTTCCGGTGCCCTACAGATTCTAAGAAAGGAGTCATTGCTGTGAGCTTGGGTGGTCAGGGTAGTTTCCTGGAGGAACTGAAATTGAGGCAGTCCTCAAAGGACTGGTAGGATTAGGTAGGCCTGGAAAGCACCAGGAAGCCTTTCCCCTCAGTTCACACAGCTGCGTACAATGCTGCCATGCCTGAAGGATCTAGCCCAGCACTGTCCCATAGCATGTTCTCTGTTGATGAAAATGGTCTATAGACACTCAGTCCAGTACAGGAGGCACTAGCCCCATGTGGCTACTGTCACTAATAAGATTGAGGAACTCAATTTTTCATTGTGATTTATTTTAATTTAAATATCCACATGGAGCTAGTGGTCAATGTCCTTACTGGACAATGTAAGTCAAATCGGTATGTGGCCTCAGGGACACCACCCATTTCATATTATATTTAGGGGTTCCCAGAAAGTTCATTTCCAAAGTCCATCCCCAAACACCTAGAGCACTGTAGACATCTATGTGGTGGGGAGGGGGGCTCTGAAGCCTCTAGACATCCTCCTGGCCCCTTTAAGAGATATGAATCAGGAGTTTCCATTGTGGCTCAGCAGGTTAAGAACCCAGCTAGTATCCATGAGGATATGGATTTGATCCTTGGCCTCACTCAGCGGGTTAAGGATCCAGCATTGTCGTGAGCTGTGGTGTAGATCACAGATACAGCTTGGATCCAGTGTTGCTATGGCTGTGGCACAGACCAGCAGCTGCAGCTCCTTCAACCCCCACCCTGGAAACTTCCATATGCTGCCGCAGGTGCAGACCTAAAAAACAAACAAACAAACAAAAAAAAAAAAAAAAAGAGAAAGAGAGAGAGACATGAATCACTGATGTGGCCAGAGGGGAGCTCAGGGTTTCCGGTCACACCTGTGCCCCAGCACTTGCCAAAACTCAATCAATGGAGAAAGGATAGGCCCCATGGAGAACATCAAAGTCAAAGAATCACAAACAGCAAATCAGAACCTGCACCTGCCAGCTGGTCTCAAACAGTGCTTGGCTAGAAAGTGCTTCCATGGGACTGAAACACCACTCTGGTGCTGAAAAACCACCAGTCTGGCCTCCCTCTCTCCAGTCAGTACACATGAAGATCACTCAACTAGTCATTCTCATACCCCAGCTTCGTGGAGGAATTTAGGTCAGTGGAAGGTTTCAGCCTTATCCAGAATGCCAAGTGAAATATTCCTAGGCAAGTATGTTTCCTTTACGCTGTACCTATAGTCCATAGACGTTATGTTAACTGAACTTTAGTGAATAGAATGGCGGGCAGTTCTGCCCAAATATCGCATACACCCAGATTTGGCTGCCATCATCTACTCACTCGTTTCTGCCCTTACATACCGAAGTTCATTACATGCAACAGCATAAATTTTAAAGTTATTTTTTAAACGTCCACAATAACGAGAAATGCTGATCTTACATATGGCTTTAATTGTTATTAAAAATTAACACAAATCTCAGTTTGCAATTCAAAAGTAACAAAAGGTACAATGTAAAGTAAAGCTCCTTCCCCCTCCTCTCCCAGCTGCTACCCAGCTCTGCTCTCCAGAAGTGCTCTCTATTACTAATGGCTCGAGCATCCTTCCCAAGATAGTCCATGGATAACAAGGGTGATATTGTATGACTTTAGAAAGAAGTCTAATTGAACAGCCTCCCTCAAAAAGGCAGAAAACAGAGAGTGAGGAATAGAAGGAGGGAGGTGAGAATAGAAGGACAGAGAAAATGCGAGCATGCTATTTGACAGCTGCTATGTCCTGAGGTCACTTCTTGGGTCTGGTTCTACGGCTGCATTTGTAGCTTCAAATTAAGTCAGTCCTTATTTTTAAGTGTTTTTTTTTGTTTTTTGTTTTTTGTTTTTTTTTTGTCTATTGAACTAAATGTCAAAAGGTGAGCACCAGAACGGGAGCAAAGGTACCTACCATAGCTGTTCAAAGAGTACTGGCCAAAACACATTAAGGCTGTATGAGCTGAAAAAAAAAAAAAAAGAGTATATGAGATATAAGCTGGTATCAACAGTCCTTGGAGATGAAACCATTTAAATATAAAGGGAAAGATGAAAGTACTAAAAGTAAAAATGCACAGCCTCACTTGCAATGAAAGAAAATGCAAATTATAGTAACCTGAAGGTATCATAATAACATTTCAGAGCAGAAAAAAAAGGAATAAAATGATAAAAATCCAGTGTCTCACAGAATGCAGGGAGAGAATTATACTTGAACTTTATGGTGCTTGATGGTCCCACAAATTTGATCTTTCTGAAAAGTAATCTAACAATAAGTAAGACAAGCTATGGTTCTATCTGTACTTTTGGACTTGGTAACTCCACTTTGGAGAATGTGGCTCAAGGAAATAATACAAAATGAAAAAAGTTAAAAGACTTTACATAAAAATATTCATAGTAGTACTATGAATTACTACAATGAAAAATTAACTACTATTATGATGAAAAATTAAAACAACCCAAGTGGGCCACCAGTATGGTGTTTTATCAAGAAAGCATGCTATATAGCCACTGGAAATGACGAGGACAGTGACAATACAAACACATAGAAATGCACATACGAAATAAGTAAAATCAACACACAAATAAGATGTGTGCTCTGATAAAAATAATTACACAGTATACATTATGATTTGGCTATAATATGGTACACTAACAAAAATTCAAAGAGAACTTAGAGATTTAAATTAATGATGAAAATTTTTTGCTGTTGTTAGCTGCTTATTTTTTACAAGGTCTTTTGGGAAATAATGTATTTTTTAATTTTTATTGAAGTATAGTTGATTTTCCACATATTAGTTTCTGGTGTACAGCAAAATGATTCAGTTATATATATTATATAAGATATTATATAATATATATAATATATATTCCCTTTCATATCCTTCTCCATTATGGTTTATTACAGGATATTGAATATACTTCCCTGTGCTATGCAGTAGGATCCTGTTGTTTATCTGTTCAACATATAATAGTTTGCATCTGCTAATTCCAAACTCCCAGTCCATCCCTCCCCCACCCATCCCCCTTGGCAACCACAAGTCTGTTCTCTTTATCTGTGAGTCTGATTCTGTTCCATAGATAAGTTCAGTAAATGCCTTTTTCTCTTGGAAAACATCATCACAATCCTCCCCAACATCAAATCCTAAACCAATTCTAACCATAACCTAAGGTGAATGGAATGGTATCAAAAGCCTCACCTTCTTATGAAGCATGAGAAAAAAGAAAGCATTATTTATAGACGTTTTTTTAGGGCTGCACCTGTGGCATATGGGGGTTCCCAGGCTAGGGGTCCAATCGGAGTTGTAGCCGCTGGCCTATGCGCCAGCCACAGCAATGCCAGACCCAAGTCATGTCTGCGACCTACACGGCAGTTCACAGTAACACCGGATCCTTAACCCATTGAGCAAGGCCAGGGATCTAATCTGCATCCTCATAGATACTAATCGGGTTCATTACTGCTGAGCCACACTGGAAACTCCCAATTTAGACTTTTTTGAACAGCTTCTTTAAAGACAGTAGGTCATCTCCAATCATCCCCAAGGTACTCTTCTAAATTCTAAGCTGGCAAAAGGTAGCCAAATTTTGGACTGATGTTCATTACAGAGAGTACATTGGCCTTAAATTAAACATAGAATTATAATAGCTATATAGCTGGGTAAGAAGCATACATTTTAGAGTAACTTAAGTAACATGTATCATATGGTTTTGCCCCTTTATAGGACGTGGCTCATAATTCCAGTATTTTTATTGATTTATCTAGGAACCAATATATCTTTGATGACATGCTATTGGTCATACTTTATATAGAATACCAAATGCTTATCACAAATGTAATTATTAGTTATTACCTACTAAAAAACATGAGCTGCTCTTATCATTGATTTTTATGACACAGTTTCCAGTAACACTTGCAAAAATCAGAGGCCACCTATTTAGTAAAGGAAGGAGGTAAGTTAAATCCCTCCAGTGCAAATAATCACACCAAATTATGTCTTCTAAGTTTACATTTTCAGATAAAAGACATTAGGAAATGTTGACTTTATTCTTTGGTCCTAACAGTACAGCACAGAGCGCTTTACATTTCACTAGCATACCATTTAGACAATGACCAGGTTATTCCTTTCAAAGAGCTTCAAAACATGTTCACGTGTCCTGTGCCAGATAAGGATTATTTCCAATTTAGGATTCAATGAGTCCATAAACTGCCAAGACAGCTACTTATTAGATACATGCTCCAGTAGGTTGGAGAAAGCAAAAAGAGACACACAGACTAGGGTGTTAATTAGGCCACATGAAAGAAATAGTGATATGCCAAGAACTAAAAAGCATTCTTAATGAGCACTTCATTCACTGTGGCTGTTTCGCTTTGAGGTCACTGGGAATTTTTCCACCACCGAGTTGCAACTGTCTTCTGTGAAGTAAACCCATGAAAGGAACAAGTAAACATTCACTGTTGCCAAAGATCAACTAAACCAATGGCAAGCTGGTTGTTTCAGGCTGGACATAGTGCAGGGTATATTTGCGCCTCTCAGATCTCTGACTGCAGGGAGCATGAGTGATTGACGGCCACAGCTGCTGAGCTCTGAAATCCAATGCCACTGCATCTTCCACTATCACTGAACTGTCACCAAGGCCAAACTTCCAGTGGGCTACTCTCAGCCAACTACCACAGAGTATGGCAGAGATATTAAGACAGGTCATTCCTACGAGACACAGGACTCCCCTAATAGGCTTTGGGTCCAGAATGCTGTCGGGTGGTTGGGGTGGGGGACAAGCCCACACTCACAAAGGATAACAGGTAGACCTGACACTACTTCAGAGGTGCAGAAAGTAGAAAGTGAGAGTTCGTGGGGTAGAACAAGACAGCTTATGACCACGTGGCAAACAGCCTGAGCATCAGCCGAGTTCTGCCAGTTCTCCTGTCCCTAAGTCCCATGGAGCAATGCAACAGGCTCAGAGGGATGCTACCCCTGCAGTGCATTGCTTCTCAGCTGAGGAAACCATAGGCAAGGGCCTGGACTTTTTGAGCAATGAGCAAACAAACCAGTGCTCCTTCCCTGGGAAGAGAGCGGTTAAATGGTAGTGACACTGTGATCACCTTGCCCTACAGAAATGGCTCAGTATCCAGAGACACAGATAAGCTTTGCTTTAAAGACACTCACCAAGAACGGGGAGGCATGCTTAGGGCTCATGGTGGACTGCTTCTCTTAAAAGATACATTCGCCCTGCAAAATGTCCTTAGAACTGCACCACAAAGCCTAAGAATTTTCCTACCCACCCTCACTTCCTTCACTCTCCTGCACCACCGAGTCCCACAGCTCCCCTCTCCCTCCCCTTCTCCCCCACAGGCGTGCACCCTGAGAAAGCTCTTCTGTGTTTAATCCAGTCTTGGCACCTGCCTCTCAAGGAACCCAAACTATGACAAACGGTGCCATGGGTGGTCCAGGAAAACAGGCTGTGCAAAATGGGGTCCAGACTCTCCAGTCACTGTCTGGCGGGCAAAAGGGACACTGTCCTGGAGGGGGCATGGTGTGTCCAACTGCCACAGATTTCTCTGGAGATGACCTGGGAAAACAGAATGGCCTTGCAGGTGTGGTGATTTGAACTTTTAAAAATAAGGAAGGAACAAGGTCGACACAGACAGTGGAAATGGCTGGACACTGCTGTGTTGTACTGATGCCCTGCTGCAGGGTAATGAGAAATGGATGACAGTTAATAAATAGCTAAAGACAGTGTGAGAGCCAAGGGCTCCTGCAGAGCTTCCAAAGAGGCCCTTAGTTCCTGCAGTGTAGAAGCAGACACAGCGTGGCAACAAAGAGGTCCTAACAGTTGCACAACTCCAGGGAGATGAAATACTCAATACTTAACATGTGGTAACTCTGCTTTGCTGCTGTCAGGGCCACATGACTTCATATGGTTGGAAAATCCTGGAACCCTGAAACATGGGGTAGGAACATCTGACCAGACACCCCACCCGCCACCAGCCTTCAGATTGCAGCAGGGGCCACCTTTCCCAAGTAAGGGAACACTGCTCCCCCAACCAGGCCACTGATGCACCCCACCCCCAGGCGCTGTGTCCTGACCCTCTCCCCCTTACCAAACTGATAACTAGGATTAAATAATTAAATCCCAGCACTACCTGGCTGGGGAAGTGCCAGGCCTGTTAAAGGAGAGAGTAAACACCAAAGAGCAGCAAGAATTAACTGGCAGGTACTGAGAGGCACAAGGAAACGCTGGGTTTGGCTTTCAAAGGTGCTATATCAAGGGGGCCAAAAAAAGCAAGAATTCAGACTTAGGAGCACTTTCTCAGTACACAGGATTTAACCCCCTGGCAAGTAGAACAGTGGGTAAGAAGCCTCTACTAAGGTGGCTTTTTTTCTTTTTTGGCCACACCCATGGCATATGGAAGTTCCTGGGCCAGGGATAGGATCTGAGCCAGAGCTGCAACCTATGCTACAGCTACAGTTACACTGGATTCTTAACCCACTGCGACAGGCCAGGGTCTGAACCAGCATCACCACAGAGATAAGCCGGATCATTAACTCACTGCACCACAGTGGGAACCCCTCTACTAAGGTGGCTCTTAGGAGGACTGGAGAAAGTGATGGCCACCACTAAACAAATTAGAACACCTGAGCTGTCCTGGCAAAGGACAGAGGAAAGAAAAAGGCCAAGCGAAGTAGGCATCCTGGAGTGGAGAGGCACTGGTGAAAGGAGCACCAGCCTCACTAGGTTCACAGGTAGCCTTCTCTCCTGGGGCCCTGGAGTAATTTATCCACCAGAAGCCAGGAGGCCACGAATATAAAAACAAACCACACAGTCTGAAGGACAACCAAGGGCACTGTACCCACAGGCACCTGTGGAAATGGTGAATGGACCACGGTGTCCCGAGAGGCAATACAGACAGAGAACCAAGGAAATCACTCAAGATCTACACACTGAAAAAGAGTGGAGGAACAGGGGATCGAGGGAGGTTTTCCCAGTAAAATGTCCAAATTCCTTTCTCAGTTTCCAGCTGTCAGCCTGTTTTCAGATCTAGAGGAGGTAGCTGGGACCCTAGTAGGCACAACGGCAAGTACATGACAATTCCTGCAGTACTTCCCCCAATGGGACCTAGAGCCACTTACTTGGGTGTGTGCACACTGGGAACGAAGAGCCAAATATTTGAGGAATACTGAACTCAAGATCAAAATCGACATTGATAAGAGACCTGATGCATCTTCATGGCCCATTAGACTGGGGGCTTCCAGGGCCAAGTAATAACTCAAGTTCTGGCTAAAACAGGACTCACAGACAGCCTGCAGTCCTACTCAGTGCTCTTCCTAGTCCTCAAGTGTGTAACTGGAATTGAATCAGTGCTTGGGAGTAATCTCTCATTGGGGGCGCTTGGCCTGCAGGGTAGGAGCTGTCACAAGGAGGAAAGCCAAGTGGAAACTTCTGAAAATGCCCCCACCACACCAAAGACGAGAGTAAATTGTAGTGGTTCCTTTTCTGTGTCCAGCTGACCCAATTAGTCAATTTAACGCTAATCTAAGTGTTGCTGTGAAGGTATTTTGTAGATGTGGTTACCATCTACAATCAGTTGATTTTAAGTAAAGGAGATTATCCTGCATTATCTGGGTGGGCCTCATCTGATCAGTTGAAGGCCTTAAGAGCAAAACAGAGATTTTCCTTGAAGAAATTCCAACTGTAGACTGCAGTATCAGGTTCTGCCCAAGGGTTTCCAGGCTGCCAGCCCACCCTCTGCATTTCAGACTTACCTAACCAATCCCTGCAACTGCATAAGCCAACTCTTCAATATATATGGCATATGTAGATACATACATGTATGTATGTCCTGTTGGTTCTGATAAAACTCTAATTGATGCATGAAACAAAAATATTATATCCCCTAGACTATGATGGAAGATAATATAAAAGGAACATGTGTGTGTGTGTGCGTGTATGGCTGGGTCACTTTGCTATATACAGCAGAAATTGGCACAACACTCAGTCAATTATAGTTTAATTAAAAATATTAAAAAATTAGATCCCAGGGAGATGGAACAGATCAGTGCCATTATTAAGCACCTGAATGATGCAGAGTGGTTGCCCCTATGATATCTCTGCACCTACGGCCATATGGGGATTCCTGTATGAGCTGAAGGAGGAGGACACAGCTTGAGCCTGGTTTACAGATGGGTCAGCAGCTCAGCATGTAAGTACAAAATGAAAGTGGGTGGTATCTGCATTTGAACAGATACGTTCAGGAGAGAGAAGGAAAATTTTTCCAATGGATGGAACACCAAGCAGGACACTCGACTTGATGGGGATGAAGTGGCCTGAAGTGAGAATGTTTATTAAACACCTACAGACTCCTGGACAGCAGCCAACGGCCTGGCCATCCAGTTGGCAGCCTGGAGGGAAAACAGCTGGAAGATCAGAGACAAGGAAATATGGTGCAAAGCTGTGGTGTGACATGTGGGAATAGGCAAAGTGAGATTTCTACATTACATGTTGACACCGATTAAAAACCATCTACAATGGAAGAGGCACTGAAACACCAAGCAGACACAATGACTCAGCTAGGCCAATGTGCATGGGCTTTCATTAGTGGTTACCACACTACTGGCATGATGGACACATAAGCAGAGGCCCAACAAGGATTCCTGCTTACCAAGGCTCATCAAGCAGGACTCCTAGGACAGGTGATTTAGGCTCAAGGACTCACCATTGGTCTTGCTGAAATCTTAGAACACACAGCAGTCTAAGACTTTTCCTACCCAACTTTCTTCTTTCTTTCCCTTTCTTTTCCAGAAGTTAGACCTACATCATATATTGACAGCTTTTGCAGACTCTTATAGCTCACTGTCCATTTTCCTTAATAGGAATTCCCCAACCCTCCCCCACAACAAATTTCTTGCACACCTAATCTAGGACCCATACTAATACATTAGGTAATCTAGCTTAGCGCATTCACCATTTACGTTCTAGTTCTGTTTTACAGGGTCAGAAATTCCATTGTAATAATTTAGCAGGGGTATTAAGGGCCTGTTAACTAGTTCCTATCAAACTCATAAGGGATTGATTGATTAAAAAGACTCTCAAATTGAAAAAGAATAACCAAGCGGAACAGATAGACACACAGTGGAGCTGACAAAGTGTTCCCATCTCAGCAAGGGCAGCTGCTCAAAAAGCAGACTAAGCCCAGAAGCAGCCTTGTATGTCTGGAACATCAAAAGGGAGCTGGCTAGCCAAAAGTTGGAAACAACCCACAAGTCCCTCCACTGAAGAATCAGTAAACAAAATATGGAATAGCCATACAATAGGGCATTATCCATACAGAGGAATGAAGTGCTGATACGTGCTACAATATGGATGAACCTCAAACACATTATACAAAGTGAAAGGCGCCAAACACAAAAGGTGACACGTATGATTCCACTTACAGGAAATGTCGAAGAGGTAAATCCATAGGCATGGAAAACAGACTGGTGGTTTGCCAGGGACAAGGAGGAGGAGGGAATGGGGAGTGGATGCTTAATGGGTACAGGGCTTCATTTTGGGGTGATGAAAATATCTTGGAACCAGATAGGGGTGGTAGTTTTACAACACTGTGAAATGTCACTGAATGTTCCTTTTAAAATGGTTAACTTTATGATATGTGAATTTCATTTCAAAAAATAAATAAATATGTTGTAAGGGGGAAATGTAGAGACATACCAACCAAAACAAAAACAAAACCGAAAAAAAAAGGTCTAAGAAAAAAAAAATTTAAAGGGCAGCGGAGGTAGAGAGGGAGCAGGCTGATGTTAAGAATCCTCATCACATTCATGTCAAGCTGTCTGAACCTAGTTAAGCCACACTTCTCTACTCTATAGTTATACCTGCCAACTGGAAAGATCATTGCAAGGGTTCCAAATATCTAGCACAAAGACCGGAATTCTAGAACTGCCTGGTATTTCCCCTTTCCTGGCCATTTCATCATAAACTGGTGTCAGAAATTCAAGGGCCATATTTATGAATCCAAATTTAGGATACATACTCTGGCAAGTATCAGAAGTACCAAGCATAGCCCCACGGACAACAGACTGGGCTCAAAAATCCAGGACATTTAGCTGTTAAAACTATAGCTCTCAGGAGTTCCCATCATGGCTCAGCAGAAACGAACCTGACTAGTATCCATGAGGATGGGGGTTTGATCACTGGATTAAGGATTAAGTGGATTAAGGATCCAGCGTTGCTGTGAGCTGCAGTGTAGGTGGCAGAAAGGGTTCGGATCCCACATAAGCCAGCAGTTACAATTCCGATTTGCCCCTAGCCTGGGAACTTCCATATGCCACGAGTGTAGCCCTAAAAAGCAAAACAAACAAACTACAGCTCTCTCAGTGATTCTAATAATCAAGGGATCAAAAGAATATAGCCTCAGAGATTTTACATATAGAAATAGTAAAAGCATAACTGAATTTCATTGTATTTTAAAAGCACAGTTCACTTCCAATTCTATCACACAGCTGAACAGTCCTTGGCTTCAATGATGCCTGCGGTCACGGTCACTGGGATTAGAGGACTCCCGCTCCCGGGAGCGTCGGGCCCTTTTATGCCTATGGGACTTATCTCGGCTCCCACTTCTACTTCTGTGACTACGCCCCTCAGAACGCCCATTGTGCCGGCTGGAATGTGCATCTGAGCCTCGGCCTCTGTCTCTATCCCTGTTCTCTTCTTCTCTCTCTTCCTTCTTGCTTGATGACTTGTGTTCGTGCTTGAGCTTTTCCTTCCTTGACTCCCAATCCCGGTCCTCTGCTCCACCGTGGCAGATCGTTTTGACCTCAGGGGAGCTGGGGTGAGGTTTCCGGACCTCCCTGGACTCTGACTTCTGACCCCTCTCTGAGTTCTTGACGCTGTGTTTTTTAGAGCCAGCGTCATCCTTTTCCTTCATCATCTTGCTTCTGGATGATGAAAAGGAGGCTGGCTGCTCTGCCTGGACCTCCTGGTCAGTCTTCTCTTTGTCTTTCTTTCTTTTCTTTTTTTCCTTTTTGTCTGGAGGAAAAGAGGGGCACAATCAATAAGAAAAGAAAGATGGAGGAAAACATCCTTGGCAGCAGCGTGAAGCAGTCATAGTCTCTACCTCCAGAAAAGTCCCTCCAAGAAGCCAAGCTGGATGTCTGTCACCCTTGACATGTCAAGTTGCTTTAAAAGGCAACTCCCACCCTTAATTATCTTTTTAAAGATCCTACTTCCAGGAGTTCCCATCGTGGCTCAGTGGTTAACGAATCCGACTAGGAACCATGAGGTTGCGGGTTCGATCCCTGGCCTTGCTCAGTGGGTTAAGGATCCGGCATTGCCGTGAGCTGTGGTGTAGGTCGCAGACGCGGCTCGGATCCCGCGTTGCTGTGGGTGTAGCGTAGGCCGGCGGCTACAGCTCCTGTTAGACCCCTAGCCTGGGAACCTCCACATGCCATGAGTGCGGCCCTAGAAAAAGGCAAAAAGACAAAAAATAAATAAATAAAGACCCTACTTCCAAATACAGTCACATTCTGAGGTAACTGAAGGGGTGGTGGTTAGGACTTCCACATATAAATTCTGGAGGACAGAATTCAGCCCATACCATTAGCCTTTCACTAATACTGCTCCTTTCCTAATTAAAGAAAGGTTCCCCACATCTTCCCCCTTCACACTTAAGAGCTGATTATCAATGCTCAGTGAATGCTAGGAAGAGCAAACCCTAAGCCTCCCTAGAATCTTCTCGCTAAAAGGTTTTACCTTTTTTGTGCTTTTTGGTGGGTTTGTCATCTTCAGAGCTCTCTGATGAACTCTGAGAGGGGGTGTGAGCCCCACAGCCCCTCTCCTGGAGCTCTTTGGTCACATCGTCCGTTTCTTCCGAGTCCTTAGGCGCCCGATAGTTAGACACATGATCCACTCGGATAGTTCTTCCTTTGATCTAAAACATACGGGCAATGCTTCAGCAAAGACAGCCCTCCTATCTGTTTGAACCTAGCTAGAGAAAGCCATGGTTTGAACCATATCCATTACTCTCAAGCTAATTCTACTTCTCGGGGAATCTTGAAAACAGACCTGCCCAACTGGTATGTCACCACACATATACCTACACATTAATTTGCTCAGCCCTGAAGGCAGCCTGCAGGGCCAGGGGCAGCTGCAGCCCCCGGGGCCATTGCACTAGGCAGCCTCATCAGTTTACCCCAGTATGTCATGCAAATATCTCCATGTTTTACATGTGCCAGGAAGTGAAAAAAGGCTGGGAAGTACTGCCCCAAAGCACAAGCAGCATAGAAAACTGTAAGAGTTTAGATTCACAATGAATTATCCTCAATCTGTAACATTCATTTACAGTGAAACATACCGTGAAAAGGCCTGGCTGCTAGCAGGAATTCCTGAAATCCAATTCAATGCTACAGCTGCTTTCTCGACACAGCAATTAGGATAAGGCCAAGACAGGCCAACAGTTGGAGGGGGGTAGGAATCCAGCAAGGACTACTTTCTTTTTTATTAAGCTCTATCCCTACCATACTGGAACTGGCTCACACTGATACTTCTACTGCGAATCACAACACTCCTGGTGAATAATAACAAATTAACCCCTCACTTTAAAACATTCAGGCAGGGAGTTCCCGTCGTGGCTCAGTGGTTAACGAATCCAACTAGGAACCATGAGGTTGCAGGTTCAATCCGGGCCTTGCTCAGTGGGTTAAGGATCCAGCGTTGCTGTGAGCTGTGGTGTAGGTCACAGACGCGGCTTGGATCCCATGTTGCTGTCGCTGTGGCACAGGCCAGCAGCTACAGCTCCGATTAGACCCCTGGCCTGGGAACTTCCATATGCCACGAGTATGGCCCTAGAAAAGGCAAAAAAAAAGACAAAAAAATAAAAATAAAACATTCGGGCAGGTACAGACTTATTCTATAGGTAAAACCATCTGAAATTTGAAACATCTAGCTTTTACTTTTCTATTCAGAACAGGTTTCTATTCTCACCTTTAAGTCTGAGCACTTTCCATCATCCATCCTATTCGCCATTTCAAAACATTTTTGAAAACCTTCCTTTTATGGTAATTCCCTTCAACTGCCAGCTCCCTTAAAAATCAAGCCTAGAACCTGTTCCATCCTGTCCTATAGTCTCCAGCTGTCCCATACTGGTGCAGTCAGTGACAAACTCTCCAAGTCAAGAGTCGCCCTCCAACCTGTGACAATGCTCATTCCACAGCAGTGCTTTTCCTAGACAAGTAGAGGGACCATGTGTAGCATAGATAAGCCTGACTTGACCCATCCCCTTCGCTCAGCCCAATGTCTCACTGACAAGAGTGGAAAGAGAGGGAACAGAGGAGAGAATACTTCAGAACGACTTACTTTCATAGAATTTGTCATCAAATTTTAACTGGAGAATTTCTAGGGCCCAGTGCTGTTAAGTCAGTGGAGACATGACAAATATAGACAGCTATGTCTTCGGTCATGTAACCACAATGGAGCCCCAAATTCCCTGACACGGGACAGCATGGAAGATCAGTGTTTTCTAGTCACTTTGTTTTCCAATATACCAGAGATGAGAGTGGAGTGTGAGGAGGGTGACAAATAGAGGCCTGGTTAGGTGTGGGGTGGGAGTGGGGGCACAGTACCTATGCTCCTGAGGAGAAGGTTTGTTAATAGATGGGAAAAGGAACAAGTGTTGGCACGGTCATGAGCCAATGGAATTATTTCCTGGGATCATTTCCTGGTCAATATGTCCCCACACTTCTATAACCCTCACAACACACCCAGTTGAACAGTACTGGCCTTGAGCCTATGGTTATCAGGTGGGGAATGAAACTGAACCCTTACACAGAGAAAGTCTAGCCAATTTCTGCTTAGTAAGCACACTCACCTTTATCCCATTAAAATTGTCAACAGCCAGAACTGTGCTCCTCTGGTCTTCATAGCAGAGGAAACAGAATCCTTTGGATTTCCCGGTCTTCTTGTCCCGCACCAGATTAATGTTAACAATCTCCCCATATCTATTTATTTTATAAAAGAGTGAGATGCTATTGATTTAAAATGCAAAAACTTTCAGATTGGATGACAACACAAAATTCAAATAATATAGTCTGTACAGAAGACACATCTAGAACAAGATGACATAGAAATGTTAAAAACAAAAAGTTACAAAGGGTATTTCAAGAACACCCAATTAAAAAATGGGTGGTAATGTTGAGATCAAAGATGAATTAATTCAAAGCCGACCAAAAACAAAAAAAACATTTATATGTGACTAAGAAGGCGCTTTTACACTGAAAAAGGTCCTAATATGTATGTCATGAAACTATGCATAAAATTGACAAATCAAAATTTTTAATTAAAAATCTGTTATAAATACAAAGAAACAGTGAAAGTTATGAGATTTTTAACATACCACTTTAAGTTTATAACACAAAAAGTTGAGAAAAATAAGGTCAGAAGAATACAAAATGGTATAAATAATACAAATAAACATACAATTAATAACAATTATATTGTTAACAAATATTAACATCAGACTAGTAGATATACATATTTCATCTTACAAAAGGACGAGAATTTTGTCTCAAGAACCCATGAAACAGATATTAAAATTGAGTATAGACTAGGTCCCAAAGTAAACCTCAGTCATCTTCAAAAATAACACAAGGCCATGTTCTCCAATCGGAATGTTATACAGTTGGAAATACTTTAAAACAAAAAATAACCTACTAACTAAAACTTGAAACCTACTCTCTAAGCTAACAACTGAATGAAAGAGAAAGTGAAACAAAATAAAGAAAAAAAATCAATGGCAGACTATTTAGAAAATAACAAAAATGAGAATATATACCAAAACTGATAAGATGTGGCTAAAACCACACTCAGGAAAATCTGTAACCTTAAAGAATTTTATTGTTAAAAAGGAGAAAATGGGAGTTCCCATTGTGGCTAAGAGGAAATGAATCCAAGTAGTATCCATGAGGATGCAGGTTCGATCCCTGGCCTAGTTCAGTGGGTCAGGGATCCGGCATTGTCATGAGCTGTGGTGTAGATCACAGACACAACTCAGATCCCACGTTGCTGTGGTTGTGGTGTAGGCCAGCAGCTGTAGCTCCAATTCGACCCCTAGCCTGGGAACTTCCATAAGCCATGGTGCGGCCCTAAAAAGAAAGAAAGGAAAAGGAAAGAATGAATATATGAGAAAGCAAATCTAAGGAAAGCAGATGGGAGTTAATAAAGTTAAGAGCAGAAATTAATTAGACAATAGAGAAAGTTCTACCTTATTCCCTATACAAAGATTAATTCCGGAAAAGTTTAAGCTTCACAAATTTAAAAATACAGACATAAGCATAAAATAGTAACTAATGGATAGGTTATATAACATGATACCTTGGCCTGAAATCTAGGAAACTATGGAAAACACTAGAAACAATTCAACTAAGATCAGGAACTATTTAACACGATTTAATATTGTAGGTATTAGCCAACGCAATTAGGAGAAAACATATACCTAAAAATGAAAAAAGTAAAACTGTCTCTGAAGATTTTATATGATAGTATATATAGAAATACCAAGAGAAGCAATGATGAGCAATGATAAACAAACTATAATTATTCAGTAAGGTAACGGGATATAAAGTTAACAAAGTAAGTCACCCTCTAACACAAAAAAATAATCAGAAAATGCAATGAAAGAGGAACTCCATTTATAATATCAACAAAAAAGGTAAAATACTTAGAAATAAACTTAACGCAAGCAATGTACAAAGCCCATATAAAGAAAACTTTTTAAAACTATTGAAAGACACAAACACAGACTTGAATAAAGACATCAAAACATCCCTTGTACTTGGACATAAAGATATCAAAATCTTCTCCCAATACTTAAATTTAATGTAATCCTGATTAAAAATACAAGTTTTGGTTTTTTTCCTGGAGCTGGATAAATTGATTCTACAGTTCTCATGGAAAAATGAACATGTAAGAATAGCTGAGAAAACTTTAAAAGTAAACAATGAAGGGGACTAACTTTCCTAGACATTAAACACACTAAAAAGCTTCTTTTCAGAAAAGCTCCTTTTGCTCAGAAAACAAAATATTTTTTGAAAGCCACTGTTACCAGTGGGAAAGCAATCTTCATGGAGAGCAATGTGTACAACCAGAATAGAGAACTGGAATAAACACACATCCTAGGTGATCATGACTCAATGCAAATAAGACAAAAACAGCTCCCAGATTCAAGGAAGGCTGGACCAGGGAAAGGTATCACAAAGAGGTGGAAACTACAAGGTGCACCTGCTATGAACTTCCCACTACCCAGGAGCTGGAGGAAGCAGCCCTCAGTCCCTGCCAGGGCCCTCCACCATGGAGGGCCCTCTCCTTGCCCAATTTCTTCCCCATCCCCTTCTGCCCTATATGCCACCAACCAGTCAGCCAGAACCTGCTGCCCCTTAAGTTGCCCGACCACTCAGCCAAGGCCGTCTGCCCACTAGATGGCCCTGGCATCCCTTGCCATGGCAATGCCTCTGCCAGGGTGTGCTAGCTACGTTTGCTTGCCCAACCCCTTTTACCACGGTCCTCTGCTCCTGAGGGCTCACAGCCCAGGGGTCATGGCCCTCTGCTTCTGTGAGCTGCCAAGGCCCTCTGGCCCTATGGACTAACTACTCTGTATAGCTCCAGACCAAACCCTCTCCTACCAGCTGCCACTACCAGTGTGAGCTGTCAAGACCCTCTCCCACCCAGTGTTGCTGCAATCATCTAATAGCAGAATGAAGAATATAAGGGTCTCCTGTTCGTTCTTACTCCTCATCAGCCTATGATTCTCAGCCTCAGGGTAAAGAGACTGGCTCTACTCACTAACCTTATACTCATCTAGAAACCAAGAGAGCTAACTACTACCTAAAACTTTTGCTTGTTTTCCCAATTCCTCTGTGCTTTGCCCTAATCCTATAATGGAAGTAAACTACTCTGATGACTCAGAAGAATGAAGGGAACTTACTGTGAGAACACGCAGATGATGTCCCCTTCAGTCAGTTCATAAGGAAGTCCACCTAGAAGAGAAAAACACATTTCAGTTCAGCAAACATCTACCAAGTGTGTGCTACGTGCCATGCTTGTACTAGCCCAGGCACTGAGGGGTGCAAAGAAGAGTAAGCTAAAGGGCCTGCCCTCAAAGAATGCACAGTCTGCTGCAATGACAGAAGCATATATGAGATGTGGCAACTGTACAGAAAAAAAGTGATTAACTTTGGGAAAGTTGGGGGTCACCCCTAATCAAACTAATTCTCCTTACACCCAGAATCTTATGGACAAAGACTTTCCAGCACAAATATCTATTATATTCACCTGCTCTTTATCTACAATTTACAGCTAAGATCCAAAATCAGTTTAAATATGCAAATATTAACCCCACCTCACACAGACTGATTATAAAGGCAACTGTTAAGGATTTCATAGGAAATAAATTCCCCTGCAAATGTTTCCTTCCTCGTCTGTAAAATGGGTATACTGGCACTTACCTCACAGAATTGTAATAAGAATGAAAATAAAACAATGGATATAAAGTGCCTAAAACAATGTCTGCTGTAATAATCCCTTTGAATAAACTGTCAAATTATGGAATGTGACACAGTGAATATGGAGATGGTGATGTGGCCATGGACAGGAAAATAAATTCTGCATGAAGGGTAATGAAGGGCGAGGGAGTTGGCAGTAATATGGGATAGTGGCTAATACCACGAGTTCTCAAATCCCACAGTTCTGGCTGTTCCACTTGCTAGCTATGTGACCTGAAGGAAGTCCATTAACTTTTCTGCATCTCAGTTTCCTTAGCTGTATAACTAGGGGACGGAGGATGATAATAACTGTCTCTGAGAAACCAAACGGCACGATTCTCAGCACAGTGAATGGCAGGCAGTACCTATCATGAACGTTGATTTGGCAGCGAGAGCAAACTAGAAATGAGCGAGAAAAGCGACCTGGAAAACGGATTTACAGGCTGACAGCGGAAGCAAATAAAAGTGGGTGATGAATGTCGGGAGGAAAGATGGGCGGGAATGCTGAAATGTTAGGAGGCAGGCCAGGAGAGAACGAGAAGCCCTGCGGGAGAAAGATGTCAGCCTTACCCAAGAAGATCCAGGCGCTGTCCTTGTACTCGGAGTGCCAAGACACCTTCTCCGCCACCCCCAGCTGGACCTCACGCTCATTCAGCTCGTTGATCAGCTTCACTTTAGTTAAAGGGCTGCACAGGGGACAGAAAAGCGGATAAGTAAGCGCGGCCTAGCCTGAGGTAAAGGAGAGCAAAACTGGAGGACTAATTTTCTAGTGTCTGCACCTCCCCCACCCCTCAACCCCGCAAATGCTCTACCACTCCAGCGCCAGAGAACTACCCCCGGCTACCCGTCCCCCTCTTCCCCAGAGGGAACCTGACGCCTTACTTCATCTCCGCGGGTTCCCGCTCAGCACCTAGGAAGCGACTTCTGGGAGAGGCTGCACGACGCATGCGCGACCCCGGCGCCACGCGCCCATTGGTCTCAGCTGCGCTTACGCTGCGCAGGAAAAGCCGGGCCGCGCTGGGGCGTGGCGCCTGCGCACTACGTCGGTAAGCGGCTTTTCTCATTCGGCGGATCTCCGTTTTCTTTTTCTCTAGACCTTCGTTTCCACCGTGTGTGAAGTTGGCCGAGGGCGCGAGCCTGGTTTGTTACAGGACTCTCAGCTCCTGAAAGACGCCTGGCATTTATTGGGTTAGCTATAAATAAATGTTTGCTGAATGAAGACTTTGAGAGGTGCCTGATAACGGCGACTTGAGTCCCATCCTTCGCTCTCAGTGCAAATCCTCACTCTGTCCTTAACTCCCAGCCAATTACTCACACGCACACCCGCATTAAAGCATCCCTGTTCAGGAGTTACTGCAGAAATGTGAAAAAGATATGTGAGAGGGTAAATCTTTTTGTCTCAAATCGCACCGCATAGGCAACTGAGCAGTGTACCTCCATAGGCTGAATTGAATACCCAGATTTGTGTGAAATCTCCTAACCCTTTTCCATAGTCTCTCTGCTGCTGAAGCAGGAGGTAGGAATTGATATTGTTAAATTAATAACTAACAGTTGAGCAGGTAATGATAGATTGTGTGCTAAGCAATTTACACATATTGGCCCTCCCGTGAAGGCTTAGATACAATTACCCTCCCCATTTTGTAGCAGAAACTGAGGTTTAAAGGAGTCAAATAACTTGAATGGTACTCTGTCTGTGCCCATCGGTCCTTACTGAGCATCTGTATTTGTCCTATACAGCAAGTCTACAGACAGGAGTGTAAGGTTAGGTTCTCTGCCTTCAAAGAGCTAATAATATTGAGGAGACAGGACTTGATAAATCTGACTTCAGAAATAATCAGTAACCTGTAGAAGAAATGATGGCATGTAATGTGTGAATTAAGCCATTTTGAAGATTTGAATCCATCTTGCATGTGTCCATATCAATATCTGGCCTTAGACCATGCATGGTCTAAAAGTGAAATTATGGGGCTGTATAGTTCTCTGTGTAGGCCTAGCTCACAG
This sequence comes from Catagonus wagneri, assembly GCA_004024745.2. Classification (NCBI taxonomy): domain Eukaryota; kingdom Metazoa; phylum Chordata; class Mammalia; order Artiodactyla; family Tayassuidae; genus Catagonus; species Catagonus wagneri. The sequence goes on along the minus strand of PVHT020000015.1, from coordinate 35,157,251 downwards.
CCCCAGAAATTAAAAGCACTTTGATGATGGTGACAGTGACAACCGTACCAATGGTTCACCATGTACCCAATGTCTTCCCAAGAAGCAGAACAGAGGCTGTCCACCAATGACAGTTTCTGTCTGTTCCCCTCCCCCACTTCCAACCCAGCTATTCATTAACTTTGTAGAATTACCTTGGCAATGAAAACTAAACAGTGACAGATTGCATACAGGTTTTATCTGCTCCTAGAAACCTTGGGTTGCTTAGTTGTAGGGTTGAAGTAGTCACTGCAAAGTGGTAAACTAGCATGCAGCATTATCTGGATGGATTCTTCAGGCTACTGTGAAATGAGAGAATTGGAGCAATACCTGGGCCTCAGTCATCAGAGTTCCTACCAATTCTTACCAATTGGAAGTATATCCATGGAGATGTCCCAGGCAAACTGGGACATATTTCAGCTCTCCCAGCTTCTACTCTTTTCTCCACCAATAACATTCATTTAGCACGCATCATATGCAGAGCTCATTTCTAGGTTCTGTGGGTAATGCTAAGGAAATTGAAGACAGTCCCCACATTTAAGGAAAGGCTGAACAATATGTCTAGCCAAATTCATCCCTCCACTTCCCACCGCTACATCCCAAAACAGCTTTCCCTGTCTCAGGCAATATTATCACCATTTTCCTGGTTACCAGTCTCAAAAACAGGGATGTCATACTTCAGTCTTCCCAGTTCCTCACCCAAAGATATCTATCCAGTCACCAATTCCTAATAGTTGTGCTGCTGTGGTATCTATAAAATGCATCTTGTCTACTTGCAGGGCTCTACCGAGTCACTGTCACATGCCTCCTAGCTCTTTCAGTACCCTTCCGACTGCTCCTGCAGTCTTTTCTCTAGTCTTTTCTCCCGCTGCCCCCACCATGAAGCCTCAGCTTCAGCCAGGCTCTACTGCTATCCATCCCCTCAGAGCCCCCCTTCATTATCCAACCTAGACATCTATTCTGATAGAGCCCCATAACCCTGAGCCACTCATCTCTCTCTGACTGAAACCTGCCCAAACTCCAAACTCCCATCAAGGCATCTCTCATTCAAGAAAACTTTCCTGACCCTGCCAGCCCACAGTGATGGCTCCTGCTTCTGAATTCTGCAGCACATAACAGCTGTTTTGTTCTTCCCCCCACCCTAACAAGAACGACTGTGAGAGCCTGGAAGGTAAAGGCTCTGCATCTTTAAACACTCAGCACCTCAAACCCCAAACTCTTTCCTGAACACCGAGCAAGCACACAATTCACTTGCTGGTAGATGAAACTGAAAATACAACTATGGTTATGTTCAGGGAAACAGATGAGGGTAGGGGGGAAGATGCTTTTATTTTCCCTTTGTTACTTCTATACTGTTAGATTTTTTTACCTTTATCCAGGTATCTTACCTTTATTGCCATGTTGTCTTGGCAGAGAGAGCATGACCTTAATTTTCTCACTTTTGTCTTTTATTCATTCATTTCACAGATATTTATTGAGCAACTATTATATGATAGACACTGTTCTAAGTTCTGGGGTTATAATAGTAAACAAGGTGAGTGGAGTTCCTGTCCTTTTGGAGTTTACATTCTTGTTGGGGAAGAAGGAAAATAAACATAAATATATATCTGATGTTGCTAAATGCTATGAAGGAAAAATAAAGCAGCATTAAGGGAGAGAGGGTAGCAGAGTGTTGCTATTTCATAGAGTTACCTGATATTTTATAGAGTTGTCCCTGATAAAGTAACATGAAGGCAGAGAACTACAATAAGATGAGGAGCAAGCCATAGGGATATCTGGAAGAGGAGTGTTCTAGGCAGCAGGAACAGCAAGTTCAAAGGTCTTGAGGCAGGAGTGTTTTTGAGAAACAATAGGGAGGTCAGAGTCACTGGAAAGTAGTGGGCAAGGGGGAGAATAAGAGATTTTTGTTTATTTAACAAAATCCAGTTTAGTACCCACCATGTGCCAGACACTGTTCAAGGTACTTTAAACATATTAACTCATTTACTTCCCACAGCAATCCTATAAAGTAGATACTGTTACCTCCATTTCACAGATGAGGAAACTGAGGCACAGAGAGGTTAAGTCACTTGCCCTAGTTCACACAGCTGGTAAATGGTAGAGCCAAGATTTGAATCCAGGTAGTGTGGCTCCAAAACCTGTACCCTTAGCCACTATGCACGGGATAAGTGGCAGTGAGGAGAGCAGATCAGGCAGGGCCATATTGGGTGGAAACTTTGGATTTTACTCCATATGAGGTGAGAAGCCACCAAAGGATTTTTAATCTGACTTAGATTTTAGTGGGATCACCTTGGTCACTGACTGGGGGTGGCAGGGCATGGGGAAGTAGGGGGGAATACCTAGGGTAGAAGACGAAAGACTAGTTAGGAAGTTCTGCAATAATTCAAGGCAAGACATGGTTATGGTTTGCCCCAGGGTTATGACAAAGGAAGTGACGTTCCATGCTAACATTTTTTAAGCTAAAAATATATTTAAAAACATAAATAAGAACATACCTAACACCAACATAAGTCATATCCTGTGTATTTGAGTTTTCCAGTGCTGGGCTATATGCTAGGGATACTACAGTGAAAAAGACCATAATACTCAGTCCCCGACCTTGGACAGATCACAATATTGCCAGATAGTTACATACATGAATAAATATAATGCAAAGGGATGAGTGTCATAATGAAGGCATTAGTTAAATACTATGTGTGCCATGCAGAGGAACCAGTGGAAGAAGAACCACCAAAGGCAAAAGCATCAAAATGTGAAAAGTGTATGGTGTGACCAGGGGATAGAATAGAATGGGGCATCCCACGAAGATGGAAGAGTTCAGGTCATTTTCTGAAGGACCTTGTAGATGAAGCCAAGAAGGGCAGATTCCAGCCTGTAGGCAAATGAAAAGCAGTCATATGGTTCATTCATTCAGTCATTCAGCCAATCAACAAAGCAGCTGCTTTTGTTGAGGACCTGCTACATTCAGACACTGTATTAGGTGCTGATAATACAAAGGTAAACATGCTTAGTCTTGAGGGAAAACACATAGGTAGGGAAAAAAGACAATCTGAGTATGCTACCTTGACCCTGGGAATGAAATGGCCAATTTTACTTCAGATCACCTTGGAACCACTATGGAGGACAGACTGAAGGCACATTGTCCTTATGCTGAGATGGGCAGGACCAAAGTCAACATCCTTCAGTGGAACATATTGACTGAAGTAAATGTGGTTAGTGAGGAAATGCTTGAGGATGACACTTAGGTTTCTGGTTTAAGATTAGCTGGTTTGAGACTAGTTACACTCTGCTGAGGTAAGAAAGGCAGGGAGAAGGACTGGATTGGGAGAAAGCTGATGAATTTACATGGAAAAATGTTGTGTCAAAGGTGTGGGGAGTCAACAAGGGCAACGAGGAGAAGGATGACAGATGAAGATGTCACTCACAGCATATGGAAGTTCCTGGGCTAGGGGTCGAATTGGAGCTGCAGCTGCTGCCCTATGCCGCAGCCACAGCAACACCCAGATCTGAGCTGCGTCTGTGACCTACACCCCAGCTTTCAGCAATGCCAGATCCTTAACCCAATGAGCGAGGTCAGGGATAGACATTCATCCTCATGGATCCTAGCTGGGTTCTTAACCCACTGAGCCACAACAGGAACTTCTTAAATGTATTTGTTTAAAAGATCTCTTCCATACCTGTAGGTTACCTTGAGGAATAAAGGGAATAAGAAATAGCATGTTTGGAGTTCCCCTCATAGCGCAGTGGTTAATGAATCCGACTAAGAACCATGAGGTTGCGAGTTTGATCCCTGGCCTCGCTCAGTGGGTTAAGGATCTGGTGTTGCCGTGAGCTGTGGTGTAGATCGCAGACGCGACTTGGATCTGGTGCTGCTGTGGCTGTGGCGAAGGCCGGCAGCTATAGCTCCTATTAGACTCCTAGCCTGGGAACCTCCACATGCTGCAGGTGAGGCCCTAAAATGACAAAAAGACAAAAAAAAAAGAAAAGAAAAAAGAAATGGCACATTGTATTAACAGATGCTCTCACGGTTTCTTCCAAGGATATTATCCTGAATCCATGCATGGGCTTCAGGGAGTTTGTGAGAAACCAGAATTTCTTTGTATGATGTGTATGTACATGAACATGTGCATTTTTAGGAGAAGGTCCGCAGCTTCCATCAGATTGTAAAAAGCTTCCAAGTTCAAAACGACAGCTAAGGACAACTGCCTTAGAGCACCTAAAGATTGTCTGTGAATGCCATCATCCACACAGATGATTGAGAGCAGTCTGCAAAGCTTAGCAAGAAGCTGTCTCAGGAGAACTGGCATGAATAATGTGAGTCATATATTGATAAGCTGGAAGCACAACCGCACCCTCATGCCCCCCACTCCCACCCCGCCTACACCAGGCTTGGCACAGCTGCTGGACCCCAGCAATCTGAGGCTTATGAGGAATCTCAAGGAGCTGGGCAGAGAATTCCAAACTCACTTTTTTTTTTTTTTTTTTTGCTTTTGCTTTTTAGGGCCGCACCCATGGCATATGGAAGTCCCTGGGCTAGGGATTGAATTGGAGCTACAGCTGCTGGCCTGCGCCACAGTCACAGCAACATGGGATCCAAGTAACGTCTGCGACCTATACCACAGCTCACTACAATGCCAAATCCTAAACCCACTGAACAAGCCCAGGGATCGAACCCGCATCCTCATGGATACTAGTCAGATTCGTTTCCACTGAGCCACAACAGGAACTCCCAAGAAATCCAGATTCTTGCGGAGGAGGAGTTGCTTCCAGGGATGAGTATGCCTTCTAGAAAACACACAATCAGATGTCCTTTTACCACCTGGCTTTCATTGTTCCCCGCTTCCTCCACTGCCCAGGCCAAAGCAGCAGCTCTCCATACCTCAAGCAGCATAAATTTCAGATGACCTGACTTTGAAAGAAGAATCCAATTCCAGAGAAGAAAGGGAGAGGGTAAAGAAGATGTTGCTGGGGGAGTAGATGGTTCTGATCCAAATGGAGCACCCCGTAATCACAAATCACATTTATTTACCCAGGTTGGGTGAGGAGTAGAGCTGGGCCAGTCTCACCTGAGCTGAATGGAAAAGCATTTTTTTTCCTTTTTTGGCTGTCTCTCAGCATGTGGAGTTCCCGGGACCAGAGATCGGATCCATGTCACAGTTGTGACCTTTGCCTTTGGCAACGCCAGATCCTTTAACCTACAGTGCCCAGCCAGGGATTGAATTTACAACCTGGTGCTGCTGATCCCATTGCACCATAGAGGAAACTCCTAGAAAAGCATTTTTAAGCAATGACAGGAGCTTGCCAGGAGCAAGAGTTGCATCTAATCCGGTCACTCTCCAAGCCAATGACTAGTGCCCCACTTTCTATTCTCCAAAATAGTCCTTGCATGATCAGCTTTTATCCTCCTCTGTCATTTTCACTGTTTTGAGCCAGACTTTTTATGGGGTGTTCAGTTGACCTCAATATATCATGTTAATGACATATTGAGACAAATGTGAAGAGGCCAGTTAGCAGGAATGCCCCGTGAAACACTAATCCAGAGACTAGGGGACAGATTAGGGAAAGGAATGGCTGGGCCACAGATCAGAGAAGTCAGATCACTAAGACACATGCTGGAAGGGAAGAGAAAGCGTGGGGAGAGACAGGAGTGCAGATCGAAGACCACAGCAGTATAGTACAGATGAAAGACACCAAAGTGCTAAATGAGAGAGGCCACAGCAAGAATGGAAAGCAGGAGTGAGAAGATAAATGGAGAGGTAGGTGTACATGAATCCAGATTTATATATTTCCTTGGGCTCAGGGTAAAAATGATCCTCATTTTCCACAATCACTGGGCTTTAATGATCATAAAAGGGGGGGGCTTATATTTAATCTCAGATCAAGTGCCTTTGAAAAAAAAAAAGGCATAAAGGTGTGAGCTTGAAGGTCAGAGGTAATATGATGTGCAAAGGCACAGAGGCATAAAGAAGCAAGAACAGGGGACACCATGTGGTGTGTGTGGTTGATAAGAGCACAGGACAAACTCTGGCTGTCTGACCCACAGAAGCTGCTGGCCCACCTGCCTATTTCCAACACTCACTGCTTACAAGCTGTGTGGTCTTGGGCAAAGAAGTCACCCTCTCTGTGTGCCTTGGTTTTCTCATATGTAAAATTGAATCATTCATAGCACCTGCCCTATAGAACTGTTGTGAAGCTTAAGGGAGACTTCATGTTGTATACTTAGCCAGTACTCTGCACTTAAAGGCCCCACATCTGTTAGCTGGTAGCATCATTATGATAAGAAGGCTCAGACGCCCCTGAAATCTAGGGCTGTTTCTGTAAAATAGCCTCCCACTCTGAGACTAAAGTTTCAAATACCAATTCTCCCACCCTGTCTTTGTCCTACCGTTTCTCCCAATCGACACACACCTCCTTCTACAAAGGCAGCACAGGCAGGTAAAGACAATATGAGCAAAAACATGTGTGTGCATTTCTGTATAGTCTTAAAAAGGCCTTTGTGAACTGGTGCCTGAGCTAGATCAGGAGGGGGAAGGGTTGTTTTTTTTTTTTTATCATTTTTGGCCACACTCTTGGCATATATAAGTTCCCAGGCCAGGGATCGAATCTGAACCACAGCTGCAACTGACGCCGCAGCTGCAGCAACACTGGATCCTTAACCTACTGTGCCAGGCCAGAAACAGAGACCTGGGTGATGTGCCACAAGCCAACGAATGTGGGCACCTTCTAAAAGTTGAAAAAGGCTCGGGAATGATTCTCCCCTAGAGCCTCCTGAAGGAAGACAGTCCTGCCAACACCTTGATTTGAGCCCTATGAGACCTGTTTGGAACTTCTGATCTTTCGAACTCCAAGATAATAAATGTGTATTGTTATTTGCAATAGCTTGTTACAGCAGCAAAAGGAAACTAACACAACCAGGCACTTGAGAGAGGAAAGGGCAACTTTAACATACCTACAGATCACCCAGAGGTCCCGTTTAAACACAGCGTCTGCTTCAGCAAGTCTTGGGCAGGGCCTGAGATTTGCCTTTTCTACCAAACCATCAAGTCCTGATCTGATACACCCTTTGATTAACAAGAAGCTAGAAGACGGTCAAGGAAAAAATACCTATGTAATATTTTACAGTTCATAAAGCCTTTTCACAACCAGCATACCTCATTTTTATCATCCCCACAACCACTGATAGGTACATATTATTGTCCCCATGTCACACATGAGGAAGCCAAAGCTATATCAGAGAGGTGAAGTCATTTGTTCACACAAAAGCACAGAAATAGTGTCAGGCTGGCCCCCAGAAGTCCTGAATCCAGAGCCTGTGCTTTTGCCATTGGACAGTGGTTCCCACCCCTGGCAAAGATTAGAATCACCTGGGGACCTTTCAGATTTCCAGAGGCAGGAGTTCCCATCCTGGCTCAGCAGTAATGAACATGACCAGTTTCCAAGAGGACACGGAGTTCAATCCCTCACCTTGCTCTCAGTGGGTTAAGAATCTGGTGTTGCCATCAGCTGTCGTAGGTCGCAGAGATGGCTCAGATCCAGCATTGCTGTGGCTGGGGTGTAGGCCGGCAACTCCCACTCTGATTCGACCCTTAGCCTGGGAACTTCCAAATGCTGCAGGTGTGGCCGTAAAAAGACAAAAGAAAAAAAAATAAGTAAAATAAAATAAAATTCCAAAGACACAGATCACATCCAGACTAATGACATCAGAACTCCTTTATATATAACCAAACATCAGTAGTATAGGAATCACCAAGTGATTCCACTGCACAACTAAAGTTTAAGAACCATTTCACAAGAGCAGTGGTTCTCAAGGTAGGGTCCCTGGACCAACAATATCAACATCACCTGGGCACTTGTTAGAAATACAGATTGTTGGGCCAGCCCCCGACCTAATGAATCCAAAAATCTGAGGGTGAAGCCCAAGATTCTGGGTGTTAAGCAGCTCTGCGGGAGCTTCTTATGCACTCTTGAGTTTGAGCATGGGCTTGAAAAGGGCCATCTTGACTCCTCACATGGAGTTGAGGGCTGAAGAAACAAAAGCACACCTTAGATCCAGGCTAAAATTAGGCCAGGTGCTAAGCAACTGAAACAAGCCTCCTAATGGATGTACCAAAGAATAAGAATTGCTCTCAGGTTGGCAACTGGAATACCAAGTCCCCACGCTATAGCCTTTCTGATCCTTTGTAGGAGAGACATCTGTCAAAAGCCCTCTCAGACTGTCAAAACATCCTGGAATATAATATTTGCTTCCAACATTGCACCTTGCTCTCCACTCCCTCACTTAAAACACTAACCTTTCCCATTTGTGCTCTGACCTGAACTGAGTAAATAAGCTTCAAACCACTCTTCTCTCCGCCTCTCTCTTCTTGGTATCCAAGATGAGAGGAGCAGGCAAAAGGTTAGTTCTAATGTACCCAAGCAAATGGATATATAATCTAAAATAGGAGTGACCTACACAGCCGCCCTCCCTAAGCCCATCTCACCTGCCTCAGCAACACTGCTGCTCTTTGGCCTAATGCTATCCCTGGAAAAATGGAAAATTCCACTACCAAGCATTAGAGCAGACACCTTCCAGAATGCAGCTCAGCTTGCCTTCTCCTGTCCCAGACACCTGAGTCTATAGGATCAAAAGAGGCAAGGCTATAGGATCAAGTGCCAGTGGGAGTTGCCATTGTGGCTCAGTGGTAACAAACCCAACTAGTATCCATGAGGATGTGGATTTGATCCCTGGCCTCGCTCAGTGGGGTAAGTATCTGGCATTGCTGTGAGCTGCGGTATAGGTCGCAAATGCATCCGTGGTCTGGCATCGCTGTGGCTGTGGCATAGGCTGACAGCTACATCTCCGATTCAACCCCTAGCCTGGGAACTTCCATGTGCTAAAGGTGCGGCCCTAAATAAACAAAAAGAAAAGAAAGAAAATGCAAGTCTGGAAGCCACAACTTATGACCAGAGACATGGCCCCACATGGTGCAGAAAAAATTCTCAAAGAGCATACCCAACAGACAGCAGCTTTTGACAGGGAGTAGGCTCTATTTCGCTTTTCCTGCCCTTCTGAATCCTCAAGTGAGTTCTGAGGGATGAAAACTAGGGGATCAGCATACCCTCCTTGAAAGAATTAGAATCTGAAGTGTTAGGAAACAAAAGATTAAGAAACAGCCAAAATACGTACCAACTCCCCCTGAAAGTGTACTGGACCCTAAAAGGGCTTGCCTGCCCCACATCCCACTCCAACTAATCATGATCATCTTGCTCAATTGAAAACTCTCAAAATAGTAACAGAGAATTAGTTATTAAGTGAATATTTAATTAAGGTTAGTTATTAAGTTAGTACTTGAGGCTTAGGGGAAAAAAAGAAGTGGACACTTAATATCAAGCTATGGAGGAAGAAAACTCGTTATTAGGGTCAATGACAGCTTCTGCTAGACAGACCTAATGAATGCCCCAGTAGCTCCAAACAAAGTCATTGAAACATCAGTGAAGGGAGAGAGCCTGGTGAGACAACGAGCAGCAGGTACTTGGGAGTTGTCTAGTAACTCGGTTACTGGAGGAGGGACTAGCTCAAAGCCCAGGGACAGTTCTGCACTGAGATTGCTGATTTCAAAGAGCTGGGGAGGCAAGAGGCTAAGGACCAAAAAGGAGAGGGGGAGTGATTCTTAATGACCAGCAGGATCTCAGAGATGGCCAGCTGCCAGCCTGCACTGCCAGAGATGGCCAGAACTGCGCTCCAGCCCTGAACCCACCAGCCCGTGAGAATTTGAGCTGGAGAGCCAGCATGCCCTGGTAAGTGGACATTCTGCCACTGCAAGACATGGAGTCATCTTCCTCATTTGGAGTGATCCTTGCTGTTCTGGCCTCCCTCATTATTGCGGCTAATGCCCTAGTGGCCATGGCTGTGCTGTCATTGATCCACAAGAATGATGGGGTCGGTCTCTGCTTCACCTTGAATCTGGCTGTGGCTGACACCTTGCTTGGACTGGCCATCTCTGGCCTAGTCTCAGACCAGCTCTCCAGCCCAGCTCGGCCCACACAGAAGACCCTGTGCAGCCTTCGGATGGCATTTGTCACTTCTTCTGCAGCTGCCTCTGTCCTCACCGTCATGCTGATTGCCTTCGACAGGTACCTTGCCATCAAGCAGCCCCTCCGCTATTTCCAGATGATGAATGGGCTTGTGACTGGGGCCTGCATTGCCGGACTGTGGTTGGTGTCTTACCTCATTGGCTTCCTCCCACTCGGGATCCATGTATTCCAGCAGACCACCTATAAGGGGCCCTGCAGCTTCTTCGCTGTGTTTCACCCTCGCTTCGTGCTGACCCTCTCCTGCGCTGGCTTCTTCCCAGCCCTGCTCCTCTTTGTCTTCTTCTACTGTGACATGCTCAAGATCGCTTCCACACACAGCCAGCAGATCCGCAAGACGGAGCACACAGGGGCCACAGCCGGGGCTCACCGGCCCCCACGGCCTCCCAGTGATTTCAAGGCTGTCCGCACTGTGGCCATTCTCATTGGCAGTTTCACTCTGTCCTGGACCCCGTTCTTTATCACTAGCATTGTACAGGTGGTCTGCCAGGAGTGCAACCTCTACCTAGTGCTGGAACGGTACCTGTGGCTGCTGGGTGTGGGCAACTCCCTGCTCAACCCACTCATCTATGCCTATTGGCAGAAGGAGGTACGGCAACAGTTCTCCCAGATGGCCCTGGGAATGAAGAAGGGGCTCACCGCATTCCTCCTCCTTCTCTTGGCCAAGAATGGTGGCCCACGGAGGCCCAGGGAAAGTTCCCGTCACATCAGCACCATCTCTCAGTCAGAGCTTGATGGCTAAGATGGTAAGGACAGACAAGTTTCAAAGTGGCTCTCCCTCTAGAGCCCCAACTAGGAGATCAGGTGGGACAAGGGGAAGGAGAGCACTTGCTTCTGGCAACTGGCCACCCCCAGGGCCCCGTCACCCCAGACTGAGAGGTAACTGAGGCAGGGTGCTGACTTTCCTCTATAATCAGCTTCCCCATTTGCAAATCTCCATTCCTCCCTGTCCTTCTTTTGCAATGAGTCTGTTTCTCCTATACTGGTATACTTACTTACAGCAAGAAGTGTGCTATTGAAAAGATGCTTTAAAAAATCAAGTCTTGGAGTTCCCTGGTGGCTCAGTGGGTTAAGGATCCGGCATTGTCACTGCTGTGACTTGAGTCACTGCTGAGAGGCCCAGGTTTGATCCCCATCCCAGGAAGTTCTGCATGCTGTGGGCACAGCCAAAAGTATTCTTATTTTTTAATACACTAGAGCAGCACTGTCTAACAGAAATTCAAAGCAAGCCATGTATGTAATTTTAAGTGTTCTGAGTCATCTTAAAACATAAAAAACAAATAGGTGAAATTGATGTTAATGTTTCACAACTCAGTATATCCAAAACATTATTTCAACATGTAATCAAGATATAAGATTATTACACTATTTTTTCATGCTAAATCTTTAAAGCCTTGTGTGTATTTCACCTTCACAGAACATCTCAATTCAAACTAGCCATGTTCCAAATGCTCAGTAGCTGTGTGTGGCTAGTGGCTATTATATTGGACAACACAGCACTAGAGAAATGAGGTTCTGTCTTTCTTAACTGTTTACTTATAGTGATTGCTCTGGTAAAATGGGGAGGCCTGCATGATGTAAACTAGATGTTTTATGTAGTGAGGTTGCATATATATAGAAACAAGAATTAGATACTAAAGCTTGTCTTTTTTCCACACTTCACGGTGTTCAAACCAGTGTTTCTTTGGGAAGTAGCCTATCTTGTGAATATTTCTGCTGTTACCCCTCCCAGTCCACCATCTTCCTAACTCTGTGGAGCCCCCTCCCTGCAGTTGGCCTCTTATGTCACTTGCAGCTACTTGCTGATGGCAATTCTGAACCACAAATCTTGAGACACTGAAAGGGAAGAAAGAGAAAAATGGGTAGGTACCACGAGAGGCACTACCAAGCTCTCCACAATGGACCCACTTTGCTCCTCAGAGCTTGACTTTCTCCCATTTACTCCCAAATTTGCATTTTCCTGGAAAAAAAAACTCAGTTGCATAAAAGGATGCCGCCAAAATGGCCCAGAACACCAGCCTCATCTTGCTTTTTTGTGGGTACGGAAAATTACTGTTGGCAACTGGAAATTATGCTTAGACTTCCTCTGGGCAAAATGGCAGCAGAAACTGTAAGAACAGAGTGGGGAAGAAACTCAGGGACCACGCTCCGTCTTCCTGAGCTTTCCTGTAAAGGTTTCTTCAACCTCCTTGTCTCCACAGTACATCTCTAGAAAGTTTATCTCTTAAGACCCTAAACTAGATTATCTCCCTAGAAACTGCTGAGTGGACAATGAAAACGGACAAGAATAAACCAAAACAGTATGGATTGATTGGTCTGGGATTTGGTGCCAAAACAACCTTGAAAGGTTAATCCCTTGATATCCCTAAAATAAGAGCCTGGGGGTAAATTTGAGCCCAGTGTGTAATGGCTAATTCCAAGAGGTCTGTGATGATTTTCTTTCAAATTTCAAACTATAATGTTCAGAACCTGGATGGAATTGGCCATCCTCCTCTCAAAAGGATGGCAACCACACCACAATGCTTCATGCTTGGGTTTTAATTCCTTTTCAGTCTTAGATTAATTGCACCCCCCCCCCAGCTTGCTTTCCTCAGTTGTTCAGAAGTTAGTGATCATCCCCTTCCATTTCCATGCTCTTGAAAATTCCCTTCCTCTCTTCACCCTCTGCCTTTAGCCCAAATGGCCTGTTTCTCACTGGTCTCTTCTAATACACATCAACCCTCATTTGGTAGATCTTTTTGGTAAGTTGTTCTGCTTACCACTCTGACCCAGAGGAGGGCCATGCTTACCTTCACCGTAGTAAGTTTATATTCCTACCCCTGAAGAACTTTTTGGTTCTCGGGTGGATGGTTAGAGTATTGTTTGTACTCAGAAAATGTTCTCTTCTTCTTCCTTAAAAATCCTAAAGAATAATAACGCATCCAGCTGACAAGGGAATATAAATATATCACATCTGCAGATATTATGGCCTTTAGGAAAAGGACAGTTAGGCTCCAAACCATGAATTCTTCCAACCCTGAGTAAAGTTTTTGAAAATGAGTGATGAGAGGTGACTCAGGTCGGAAAAGACAAACATAAATCTTACACCTTAGCAGGATCAAGACAGAGCAGATATAAACAAGATCCTTGGGTTTAAGAGTAACTGCAATTAAGAAGAGGGCTTAATAAGCCACCAAGAGCAGAGATACAGAATGCAATGCAAGAGTCTAATGGCTGTCTTTGATGCAGGCTCCTGTGGAGATAAGGGAATGCGTTGGAGTGGAAACATTTAGATTTCATTTGTACATCCTATGTTGTCTCCTGATGGACTCGCAAAGAAAACCAGATCCTGTTCAGCAGTTTGAACAAAAGAGCCAAAAGATATTAAGATCTAGTAGGAGAGAATGTAAGTCAGTTGGTCCCATCTATCATTTCCATGAACAGCTCATGGTGACTGTGATGCAAATTGTAACATGACTAAGTTTTATACTAATTCTTTGGGTGGTTCATGTTATGCACAGCGCACCTCAGCTTCAGAGGACTGCCCTAAAGAACATAAGAATGCACAGCTCTCTGGACAGGGCCATTTAGAGTGGTCTTACAAGAGGGCACTTTGCCCTGATTCACCAACACTTGCCTGCTTGTCCACGTGACAAATAAGCCCATCTCTGAGAGCTGGCCAGCCAGAGTTAGCCTTGGGATATCTTCTCTCTATATGAAAGTTGTTCACTGGTTCACATGGGAAATGAACTCGTGATTTTGACTTCATCCTCACTTGCTCAGTCACTGGCCAAACCGAAGAGATACCAGTGAAAACACAGACTTGAGAGATGCTTCAAGGATACACAGAACGAGTAAAGATGATATTGATAACTGAACAAAAAGAACAGCAACGGGCCCAAGGCCATACCCTATCCCTTGACTGCCATTAGCCACTCACTTGTTTTGTGACTCCTTCAGTACTTCCCATGTCATCCTTCAAACTGCTGAATGACGTGAAATCTTCTCCTTTTAATTAATAAATCTTCATTTGTTATTTCTGCAATTATATAAATTCAATGATGGTACCCACAATTGTCAACTGTTATTTATTCACTCATCTGTCACCCATCTGTCTACCTACCCCACAAACATTTATGGAGAGCCAGGGGCTAAAACTACCCTGACTTTTCTGGGATTTCTTTTACAGCTATGTATTTATGTAAATGTGATGTTCATTATTCTTTTGTGATTATAAAGGCAACTTCTGTTCATTTTAGAAATTTTTGAAAATATAGGAAATCATAAATGACCCATAATTATACCACCCAGAGATGATCACTGTTATTTTCCTTCATCTGTTTTCTTCACTTAATATTATACTGTGCAATTTTCCTATGCCATTAAGCTTTCTTCAAAAACATGAGTTGCAATGGTTGCATGTTTTTTCAACATGAGTATATAATATATAATATTTCCTATAATGAAAAAAATAAGAATCATTAAAAATTTTTTTTCCTTTTTTTAAGGGCCACACCCATGGCATATGGAAGTTCCCAGGCTACGGCTCAAATCAGAGCTACAGCTGCCAGCCTACACCACAGCTCCAGCAACGTGGAATCCAAGCCGTATCTGCAACCTATACCACAGCTCAGGGCAATGCTGGATCCCTGACCCACTCAGCAAGGCCAGGGATCAAACCCGCATCCTCATGGATATGAGTCAGATTCGTTTCCACTGTGCCACAATGGGAACTCCCAGTATATAATATATAATATTTTAATCATTTCTCTATGGTTGTACATTTATGTTATTTCCAACTTCTCACCTTTTTAATACCACCATAAATACCCTTGTGTGCAAGTCTTTGACATGTCTGTTTACTTCCCTAGAATGAAATTCTCCAAAGTAGTATGACTAGGTCAAGGAGCATTAAGCAGAATTTTGATTCATATTTTTGCTGGCATTTCTTGAAGGGTAACATTTCCCTAGAATATTTGCTACAAGAAGGCAAAAGTGAGCCATTAATGAACAGACAATAATGGTATGAAAAAAAATATCTCAAAGAAATAAAATTGCATGGCTTCTTGAAGCATAAACCATACTGAGGGGGTTAACCAGTTTGTTTTTGTTGTTGCTTGTTTGTGGGTTTTACAAAAGAAAACCTATTGCTATGCCCTACTGCTAGAGTTAATCTGCAAATCCAGAAATCTGGACTAATGGGACACAGTTTAGCCACACCCCTCACAGGACAACTGCATCATCAACACAGCACCACGTGATATACACATTCTGATTTCACTCTTAAAACTTTCTGAGGAGGCTGCTTTGTGCAATACCATAAAATGCTAAGTAGGCATGAGAATATGAAAACATGATTGCATGGAGCCAGGAGCCAGGACTTGATGCAGCTGAAGCCTTGAAGACGGAGTCTTGCAGCCTTGCTCACAGGGAAAGATGTGGTCCACCTAAAGGATCCCCTGTGGCAGGGTGAAGTACAGAAGAGCTTAATGTGCTACAACCCAGCCATATGTTTGCTGGATTTACAAGTTGACGGGACCATAAGTAGCCACTGGGTTCAAAGAGCCCTCTCACGAGGAGTACCAGAAACGACCAATGCAGCTGCTAATGCACAAAGCAGTTCCTGTTTCTTTCAAAATGCCTATGATACAACAGGCCGGGCAGGATTCATTTGCTCCAAAGCACTGGAGGAAATAAAATCATGTAAGACCAAGAACCTGGGGGATGGCGGGGGGGTCTCTTTATTTTTTTAGGTCTGTTTTTATTTGGTATATGCTGCCCAACAGTTCCATGGCTGAATCTTACTTCCCATTTACTATAATAAATCCATACTGGTTCCACTTCTGTCTTGATTGTGTTGACATTATGGCACTAAAAAGATGATGAACATGCTGAGATAACACAGTCATTATCCCAGTAAAATGCCATGTTGTCTTACAAAACTCTTCACTGTGCTTTTACCACTCATAACAGTTTTGCAGATTTGCCCACTGAGCCATTCAACCAGTACTAAAACACATCCTATGGAAAAGCAAACGTGTCATATCACCTTAGCGGTGGTTCAAAAAGTAAGAAAACTGACCCAAGAAATTAAAGCTGAATGGCTATGAGGTTATTTCAAATGTGGAAAAGGCTTACAATCCAAAATTCCAACTACTGCTTTTTTAAGATAATCAGGTCCCTTAGTAATCTTATGCAACGATGTGTTAAATTGTTTGAGCACCAAGGATGCATGATGAGTGTTTATAATGAGTTAGGCACAGCCCCAAACACAACAGAATTCTGATGCTGAACAGAGAGGGAAAATACCCTTTACTGAAACCTCAGGAATTAAAATAAATGCAAGTGGCCATTCGAACTGAGAAAACAGGAAGATATTTGTTTTTTTTTTTTAAAGCATATACTTTATTTACTTTATTACTCTAACTTATATGCAACATCCTGACTGGGCTAGGTTGACAAAAAATTATCCCTTAAATGATATCCTTTAGTGAATAGAAAAGAAGTTTAATCATCTCCCCATAAATTTGTTTATAAGCCTAACAACACACTTCTTTATAAGGAAGGAGGGTGAGAAATCTAGCCATGTGTCCAATGATTCAATCTGAAACTAGTGAAATCAGTATCAATAATTCCAAGTGCCTCAATCAATAATATAGCATACAACAAGAACAAGCTCCTGTGTGTATGGTGTTCTCACTTCAGCTGGGGAAGAAGGCTGGGCTAGTAATGATGGAGGTTGTGGAGAAGGCAGGCCAAAAAAGGAAAGGAAGCAGTAGAAAGTGGAGAATAAGAGGGAAAGGATATATTTGCAGTCACATGTCTCCAGGAAAGTAATTCAAATTTAGTATCACAGTTAAGTGCCAAAGATTGACCAGCCACAACAACTATTGACTTTCTTTCTCCCAGCGTACTGCAAAGATAGGGGAAATAATAAAATCAACATTCTTTACTGCTCACCTGCCATAAACTTAAAGTGACTATGGACAAAGCTGAGTTAGTACACCTCTAATATAGTGATTATAAGCATGGGCTCCAGACCCAGACTGCCTAGATGAGAATCCTGGCTCTGCCACTCCCCAGGAACGAAGTATTTTACCTTTCTGTGCCTCAGGTTCTCACCTGACAAATAATAGTACCTATGTCATAGGGTGGTTGAAAAGATGTAAATAGAGTTTTATAAACCTTATACACTTAAAACAGTATCTGGCACATAATAAAAGCTGTATGAGTGTTAGATATTATTATGACAATCTGTGTTGTCACGTGTTCCAGCCTCTAAAAAAAAATGTTGAAAGTTTTTTCATCTCATAGCCTACAGATTGTGATCATCATTCTATCCCTTCAAGCCTGAGGCTTCCTGATCAGAAATGTTAGTTGTTAGAGCTTCACATTACTGGTAACATGACAGATTTACTCATTCCAGAGAAAAATATCCATGTGATAATCTGGATATGATTAATATGAATGAGTATGTTATCTTGTTACCAAATAGCTTCATTGAAACCCCTCGCTAGCCATCCTAATCAAACTAAACCTCATGCTGGACTTTTTAAAAAACAGCCTTACTGAGATATAATTTACATACCATAAAGATCACCTATTTAACACTTGATTCAATGTTCCTAATCATATTTACAGAGCTGTGCAATCTTCACCACAACTTAATTTTAGAATATTTTCGTCCCCAAACAAAACCTTATACCCATTAAGCAATCCCTTCCAATTTACCCGCAGCCAACCACTAATTTACTTTCTGTCTTTATGGATTTGCCTATTCTGGACATTTAACTGGAAATATATAATATATGGTCTTTTGAGTCTTGACTTCTTACATATAGTATGTTCTCAAGGTTCATCTATGTTGTAATAATGTGTCAGCACTTCATACCCTTTATGGCTGAATAATAGTCCACTGTACACCATATTTGTTTATCTGTTCATCTGTTGATGGACATCTGGGTTGTTTACACCTTTTAATTACTGTGAATAATGCTGCAATGAACATTGGTATACAAGTATCTGCTTGAGTCCCTGTTTTCAACTCCTTTTAGTATATACACAGGAGCAGAATCACTGGGTCATATGGTAATTCTATATTTAGCTTTGGAAGAATTGCCTGACTATCTTCCCGAGGGAACTGCACCACTTTACAAATTCTCCAGCAATGTACGAGAGTTCCAGTTTCTTATCCTCACAACTCTTGCTATTGTCTGTCTTTTTGATATGCTAGTTTTTACCTGGAAAAATAATTGCTTCTCTCCCAAATCAATGGTGCCTGCTCATCTTGTGTTACCCTTTCATACTGAGCATTGAAAAAAAAAATCAATAGACTTAATTTTTTAGAACAGTTTATATTTATAGATAAATTGAGCAGACAACACAGAGTTTGTCTTGTTTTGTTCTTTGACAAACAAAATTTCAACCAAGGTCCTTATTCCCTTTCAAGATTGTTTCCTTGTACTCACTGACCCTGAAAGATTTCCCTTCTCAGTCTACCTTCAAAAGACACCGGCAGATCTATCTCATATCTGATGTGCCCCCTGAAAAGTTATTTTTCAATCAGAAATTGCAATTCAAATATACAACCTTAGAGCTCTTACTGCAGGGAATTGTATGGTGAATATTTTTGTGAAACACTGGTTTCTTCATACATATGAAATAATCCCTTCCAAATGTCACGTGGCAAGAGGCAGATCCTCACTTACTCACAAAGGTACCCTTACTGTAGCCTATTCCACTACAGAAATGGGTTGATTCTTAATGATCAATCAAAATACTCTACTCATCATATTAGTTACCAGAAGGGATACTGTACTAATCCATGACTAAGATAGGACAGGAACACTAAACCAGAAATAAAAATAGCAAGTCAACTTCTTTAATTTGAACTATCTGCCCATGATTATGGCTACTGTAAAATCAGCACTCATTAAAGTTTTGGCAATTTGGATAAAGATCTCATTAGCTTCAAACTCTTTTTCTTCAAATTTTATGTTGAAAATAATTTACCCTCCCTGCTCTCTTCACTCTTTTTTCTATCACAAGAATATGAGGCTTTTTTAGACAATGTTTTAAGACAACTGTTTTATATTGGACTGCCCCAGGCTCGATTCTTGGACTCTCCTCTTATTCACTGACTTTCACTTGTTCTGTGATCTCATTTGGTATCACAGCTGTAAGCGTCATCCTATAGGCTGATGATTTCCATCCCCATACACATCACCAGTCCACACCTCTCCCCTGAACTCCACACGTCTATGTCTCATTGCCTACTCCACATCTCTACTAAAGTTTAATAGGCTCTTTAAACTTAATATGTACCAAACAAAATTATTGCCCCCCCAAAAAAAAAACCCTGTACCTTTCAGAGTCTTCTCCATCTCTGTGGCTCTACTTCCCTTCTAGGAGCTCAAGCCTTAGAGTAATCTTTACCTCTGCTCTCTTTCTCCCTTACAACCCCCATCCTATTTCCTAGCAAGTCATTATTTGCTCCTCTCCAAAATATAGGAATTTCAACCACTTCTCACAGCCTCCACTGCTACTACCCTCATCCAAGCTACTATTAGGTCTTGCTTGAATCATCACATTAGAGTCCAGGCACACCCTTACCTGAACACCCTTGCATTTGCTTTCACCCTAGATTGGCTCCTTCTCCAAACTGCCTATAGACTTCAACCCAGTTTGGCCTTCTCAGCGTGCAACTCTGTCCCTGTAGTCCCCGTCCCCGTCCCCCTCCCCACTTTATTTCTCTATAAAGCATTTATCACCATCCAATATAGTATATATTTTACTCATTAAACTTTTTATTATGTATCCCTTCTATAGACTATAAAGTCCATGAGGCAGAAATATTTATTGAGTCCATGAATGGATCATTTTAAAAGCTTACATGCATCTCCCCAAGCACCTCCATTCTCTCTTAATAACCGACCATTCTATCATCTCGTAACTCAAAATCTAGTTTAATTCCATTTACATCCCACAATATATGCCAAACCTTTGCTGTTTCAGACATGCTATCAGGCCTTTGGATATAGATCAATTTGTTTATTTATTTAACAAATCTTTACTAAGTATATATACCTAGCCTAGGCACTAAGAACACATAAAGTAAATGAAACCGACAGAATCACTATTTTTATGCAGTTTGCACACTGAAGGGAGATCTAGATATTATTAGTCAAATAATTACATAAATATATATAAATACATGGAATAAGAAGTTATAATGAGGACAGTTATTTGGATTGGGGGAGAGGAAGTCAATGAAAGTTTTCTCTGAAGGAGTAACATTTAAAATTAGGTGAATGAAAGCCAATTTCAATATATATAAACCCTTTAAGAAACTGTCTTTCGAACTACAGCACTGTGAAAAAATGACTTCCTTTTTGCTCATCTGTTTGGGAAAGAGTAGGATATCTGACTGGTGTAGTAGTCTTAAAAATAAACAATGAGATATCACTACACACTTATAAGAGTGGCCAAAATCCAAAACCCTGTCAATGCCCAAAGCTGGCAAGGATGTAGAGAAACAGGAAATCTCATTTATTGCTGATGGAAATGCAAAATGGTAGGCCACTTTGGAAGACAGTTTGGCTGTTTCTTATAAAACTAAACATACTCTTACCATACCATCCAGAAATTACACTCCTTGGCATTTACCCAAATGACCTGAAAACTTGTTTCCACACAAAAGTCTGCACATGAATGTTTACAGCAGCTTTATTCACAACTGCCAAAACTTGGAAGCAACCAAGATGTCCTTCTATAAGTAAATGGACAAATACATTATGGTACATCCAGAAGGGAAAAAATGAAAATGAGCTATAAAGACGTGAAAAGACATAGAACAACCTTAAGTATATATATATTACTAAGTGGAAGAAGCCAATCTAAGAAGGCTACACACCATATGATTCCAACTATATGACACTCTGGAAAAAGCAAAACCATAGAGACAGTAGGAGGATCACTGGATTCTGGGAGCCTGGGGGAAAGGAAAGAATGAATAGGCAGAACACAGAGGATGTTTTAGGACAGTGAAAACTATTCCATATGATACTAAATGGTGGATACATGTCATACATTTGTCAAAACCCACAGGATGTATAATACCAAGAGTGAACCCTAAAATAAACAGTGGGTGTGAGGTGATAATGATGTGCCAATGCAGATTCATTGATTGTAACAAATGAATCAGCCTAGTGAGGAATTTTGATAAGGGGGAAGCTGTACATATGTGGGGGTAGGAGGTGTACAGGAAATCTCTGTACCTTCCACACAATTTTTCTGTGACCCTAAAACTTCTCTAAAAAATAAAATTTATTTTGAAAAACTGGTACTCTAGACTGACAATTAGGAAGGCACTGTGGTGTGGTAGAATGAGACAGAGAAGGAATCTGATAACTATGTGCTAGTCTCAAATCCACCAAAATCAGGCTACGTAACTTAGGACAAATTTTCTCAGTTTTTCTGGACCCTATTTTGACTACCTGTACATAAAGGGGAGTAGATTTCAGCGGGTCTCAAACTTTTTTGGGTCGCTCAATTCCAGGCTACCCTCCATCTAAGGGTTATCTTCTTAAAAAATAAAAGCTGGTTATATTATTCCCTATTTTATTATTATTTTTTTTTTTTGGTCATGCCTGTGGCATGTGGAAGTTCCCAGGCCAGAGATCAAACCCATGCTACAGCAGCAACCCGAGCCACTGCAGTGACAGTGCTGGATCCTTAACCCACTGAGCAACAAGGGAACTCCTATTCCCTATTTTAAACTGCGTTTGCCTGCCCTTTCCCTCCAAGATAAAGGCCAAACTCTTTCTTAGGATGTATAGAGACCCTTTTGGACATACTACTTTAATTTTCTTTCATTCTAGCCTACATTTTTTTTTACAAGCACTTCTCAAAATGAAATCTAAAAATCACCCTCTGTCTTTGAGTGCCTGTTACAAAAGCAAATGCCTTGCCCCAAACAAGGATAGGATCTCAAGTGATAGGATGCAAGAATCTACATTTGCACAAGACCTCCAAGTGATTCTAACTTACTGGTATTTGAAAACCAAAACCCTACATTTCAGCCACATTGAACTTTCCCCCATTCCCCTGCCTAGAATGTCCTTCCCTGCTTTATCTACATGGTAACATCTGCTTTTTAACATTAATGAAAACTCCATTATGAAGCCTCTGGCCAGCCCCCTAGGTAACTGGCTGGTCCCTCCTCTGTGCTTCTATAGCACTTAGTTCACCTCTCAGATGGTACTCAGTACCTACTGTAATTACTTACTTACATGTCTCTTCCTCCTACTATAATGTGACCTTGAAAACAGAGACCATGTCTTAATTTTTATATCCCCAGCACCTAGGACATAATAGACACACAATTAATGTTTGTTGAACAAAAGAATGAATGGATAAAGATTAAGAACTAAACTATTCATTTGACAAATATTTGCATGCCTACAACGTAGTAGGAGGCATATTTTAGTACAAAAAAGTAGCCAGAGCTCTTGGCCTGCAAGACATTTAGAACCCTGTGTCCAGGATTCTAAGCCTCTTTTGGCATTTTAGCTGTGGAAACTTCCAAATGAGCCCCTTGTTTGTTTATCCATTCTTTAGGAAAGAATAACTTGTCTGACACGTACAAGTGAGTAGCATTATGACAATGAGTGGCGGTGAGAAAGCACAATGCTTTGAGTCCAAAGTCAATTTCATAGTCACCTTTTGTTTTCCAGTTAACACCTGTTGAATGAATGAACAACAAAACCTAAAGAAAAATTTATTATAAATTCAATAAAAACTGAAGAAAAATTGATGGCAGTTTAATTGTTCAAAATATCATCCAAAATGTAGGCAGACCAATTAGGCAAAACAGATACATCCATGAAAGTTTAAAATAATGTAATTATTATCAGTGATAATATTCCTTTGCAAATACCCTTAATTCTTTCATCCCTCTCTTTTTTAATGTATTTACCTGGAACAACCACAACCATGGCATTTTTCATTGATTTTCAAATGAATTTTGTAAGGATATTGTGTAATGAATAAAGAATTAATATAATAAACTGATTCAAATTAAACATTTTAATTTGCAAGAAAAGAATGTATACTTTTGTGAACATTTACAAACCTTATTATAAACTAGGCTACCCTTACAGAATACTTCAATAAGCCTCTAAAAGTCATAGTCACCTTCTTTTTGTTGTTTTCTGGAGAATAAAATATAAAGAGTTGGCAAATGAGAAAATAGCAAATGAAGACAAAGCCAAAGTGATTCTGCCAATAAATACTTTTTAATGAGAACCGAGGTCTGTAACATACATAGCAATAACTGCCCTGGCCTATGCTTTCTGCTCTAGCCCAAGTCTGGGGCTAACAAACTACATTTAACCCACATTTGAAGAGAAGGCCATTTTGAGTGTCATCCATCAGTATCCATCTTCACAGAAGATACCAATCTGGGGCCAGAGTCTCAATGTTAATACTTCCTCTCAGGGAAAAGTTCACATGGTAACACAAACACATAAGCAATTTTGAACCATCCTATCGTTCTTCCATCAGAAGGACCTTAGGAGACAAATGGTTCAGTAAATACTTACAACTTTGTCAAAATACATTAGAACACAGGAAAAGGGAAAAGAAAAGAGTAGAAAGGTTGACAGAACTTGGCTCATATATACTTCAGTCCTTAGATTTGAAGCCTCTTGAGCTGCTCATATGTAATAAAAAACTGAGGAGTAAGTCATGGAAGATCACTGGGTTGATACTGAAAGCCAAACTCAGTTCTAAAACTGTGCTTTGCATTCTCTTAAACTGAGGTACTTAATCTGTGCCATTCTCAGTTGCACTTGCTCAAATCTTTTTAAAACAGTATCTGACAAATTAAGCACACGTTAGGTGCCCACCACGTGCCCATTTTGATCGTTGGCATTTAACAGTACAAACATATTAAAATTCTAACATACTTAGAGTCTTCAAGGGCAAAAAGGACACACACACACACAAATAGCTAAGCACATCAACAACATATAATTGGACATGAGGTGATCGGAGCCATCCTGAGGCAGGAGGAAGATACTGTCTCCCTCAACCTATAGACTCCACGAGGGCTTGGGATTACTTTTCAACTCTGCAGCGCTCACCACTATACAAACACCACCACACATAGTGTCCAACTCATGGCTCTGCATGTAGGAAGCACTCAAACGCAGCTAAAGGAGGGAGATTCACCCAGGTGAAAAGAACCCTACTTGGGTACTCTGGATTCCTTTGCTCTCTGAGTATTTTCCATCTTAGTATTTCCCCAGTTATTCTGGTCCTACATTTAGTTAGGAGTAGGGAATACAGACTACCTCAGCATGGATCTTTCTGTGGGCAGCTCTAAGCAGGGTTTCCAAAAACTTCCTAGCTCCTTTCAGATATGGCTGTGCTTGTTGTTGTTTGTTTTAAAGAAGAAAAAAGGAGAAACTTTCACATATCTTTTCCACTCCATTTCATTTGTACTAGATTCCAGCACTCTATACTCAAATTTTCCTTCCCATAGTCTAACATTACCTGGGAGCTTGAAGCAGTTACTTTCATTCTCATGTTTTAAAAAGGATACAATGATGTTCCAGGGTCCAAGTCGAAGCCAGTTTGGCCAAAATCCTTTATAGAGTGCAAAAAAGCCCTCATGTTTCCACATCTGTGGGAAAGATAGAACAAAAAAATGAAGTGAATTTCCCCTACACCTTATATCTGACAATTTTTTTCTATTTTAGTACTCATCTCCCATGCCCCTCCTCAACAATGAGGATTCATGAGTGGTCCTTCTTTCTAAAAGCACACATTTTGAATTTATATATATTCTAAATCTATCTACCCACTCATTCAACAGATATTTACTAAGCACCTACAATATGCAAGATTCTCTTCTCAATATTGGGATACTCGTAATAATCGTAAACAACAGAGAGTGTCTGTGGTAGCCAGCCTCCAAGATGGCCCCCAGTGAAAGCCACCTCCAGTTATTCACATCCTTGTGTAGCTCCTCCCACAACATATCAGGATCGGTCTGTGTCACTAACAGAGTATGCCATTAGAGTATTTGGCTAAGACAACAAGATGAGAATCCAGACTTCTAAATAGCCCTTATCCTATCCTATAAATTGAGAATACTCAAGAAATTATCCTTACTCATCATTTTTTAAGCAAACAATAACATAATAAGGGCACTTTGGGCACTATTTACGGAAACATGGTGGTAATATGCCTGCCCCAGTGGATCATCAGCGCAGGCTGAAGCTGTCAGACAAAAATTGATGTTGGAAAATTGTTAAAATCAGCCAAATGAATCCTGGATGCAGATAATGTAAAATCTTAAGACTGTTAGGACAAGGGACATTAGAGAGACAAACCAACTCCATCATCTCTCGCCTGGAATACCACAATAAGCCTCCTAACTGGTCAACAATATCTACTTAGAAGCCAGAGCAATCTTTTAAAATTATAAATCAGAAGATAGTGTCACCTTCCTGTTTAAAGCTCTCCAATGACTTCCCAGTGGATTTCATTCTAATTTCAAATTCTCTTTTTTTTTTTTGTCATTCCTTTTTTTTTTTTTTTTGGTCTTTTTAGGGCTGCACCCTCAGCATATGGAGGTTCTGGGATCCAATCGGAGCTACAGCTGCCGGCCTACACCACAGCCACGGCAAAGCCAGATCCGGGCCATGCCTGCGACCTACACCACTGCTCACGGCAAAATGGGAAAGACAGATATTAAAAGCAATTACAGTTGACCTCTCAGTGCTTCAGTAGCTTGTAATCATGAGGATTCAATGAATGAATACATGTAAGTTTCATTAAGACAGTTTCTGATACACAGTTAAACACTCAACAGATGTGTGTTATTAGTATTCAGGATGCCTCCATCAATAGGAAACCTATCCCAAACTTCCAAATTGGACCAAAATTTCCTCCCATAGATCCGTGAGTTTACTATTTACCAAGATGTGTTGATTATCTGTTTGTATGACAGCAGGATGCTGCAATTTCTCTGTACCCACTAAAATGGTGCCTGAGAGATAACAGTTGTTAACTAAACTGATAGCAACAGAGAAACCATAAAACAACATCATATTTTAGCTCCAAGTTTGATTTTTGTAGCAGTATTTTCATCAGTGATTATGTAATACATTATAATACATATTACATGTATGATATTCAGCTTCCTACATAGCAGAAGCTTTCAAAGCCAAAGTATGAACAACAACACAATGCTGAACTGAAACCAAGTGCCAGATTTTCTATTACAGGAGCTCTGCCTTGTCTGAAATGGGCAAATATGGGATATGTTAGGTCCTTTATATCAGTAATTCTACATGGTGCTATAAATAAAAGTATCCTGCAGCCTTAAGCATTCAAATTGGAATAATATTAAGAACCACCATGCATCAGCGGATTGCCAAGGAGACAGCTTTCTTACCTGGGAATTACTCTGAGAAGCTACTAAAAATAGGCATAATGATTCTTGCATCTTCAGAATGAAATGTAGCAACTAAGAATAAGGACTGCAAGAAGGTCTGAGACATCAAAGAAAACTAAAAATACAATCCAAGTTCATAGTGTGCGTACCTTTAAAATACCATCCAAAGTGCCCTTGTAGAGGTCCACGTGTCCCACAATTGCCCTCTGGTTCATCATGCGAGTTCGAACCACATCAACTGGATTGGAAGCCAGAGCCCCAGCCAAACCACACGTAAAGCTGGAACTAAAGATGAAAACTTTAAGAAAACAGATTGGCCCACTTCCACCTCTGCCTGCTTAAACTAGAAACTAGGCCAAACATAAATGTACAAGGAGTCGGACTCATTAGATAAAAACTGGCACTTGCCTTTTCATTATAAGCTAAAGCGAAAAGAAATTTTTACCAAAAAGACATTATTCAAAAGTTGTTCCCTTCACTTTTCAATCCAAAAGTCAGAGAGCCATTTATGTTAAGGGGACAGTTTACAAGTCTAGCAAGTTCCCTAAGCAGGAAATATTATGCATCAACTACTGGTTATGCAAATGTTTCAAACCACAGACAGCATCATATGCGAAGTGCATCTGAGTAGTAAAATATCATAAAGGTTGCGAGATGAAGAAAATGTACAATGAGATTAACAACAGTCTTCAGCCCAAAACTGTGGTTTTTGTTTCACAGGCCCTGTAAAATTTCACTCTTTTTTTTCTGTTTCCCATTGAGAAAATTTGCTTTCTGATCCAAAATGACCAAAAGCAAATAACAGATGAGCTTATTAGACATAGAGGCTCTGCATGAATAAATGCAAATCCTAGAGACATCTGATGGGCTACTGTATTAGACACTGCCCCCAAGTACTAAAGTGCCCCCCTGCATCTGGAATCTCTGTACATGCATCAGAAGGCTTGAGGTTCTGGTGATGAAAAAGAAAAAGGTATTTCGGCTATATGTACACATCATCAATTCTACATGAGGACTTAAGTGAAAAATACATTTTGTACTTACAGAACTGAAAACATGGAATAAGCACAACCTATCAGACTTACACAAAGTGAGTTAAGATTGTGTCTCCCATCACCCCTGACAATATTAGGTGCTTCTTCGTAATATCGTAGACTGGTAGCTCTACTCCCACAACGATGGCAGCCCGCTGAGCAGTTGGGACAACACCCTACAAAACATAAGTGACATGAGACACCAAGGAAATACACTGGTGGTAATGTAAGTCTAAAAGTGAACGAGGAGTTCCCGTCATGGCTCAGTGCTTAACAAATCCGACTAGGAACCATGAGGTTGTGGGTTCGATCCATGGCATCGCTCAGTGGGTTAAGGATCCAGCGTTGCCGTGAGCTGTGGTGTAGGTTGCAGATGCGGCTCGGATCCCGCGTTGCTGTGGCTGTGGCAGAGGCCGGCGGCTACAGCTCCTGTTAGACCCCTCGCCTGGGAACCTCCAAAGTGAACGAAATAGGTTAGGAGTTAAAAAAATGACAGAAAAATCCAAGTCTGAAGTACAGAGGTCACTCCGTCAAATCAGTACTGGAACACTTATAAATTCCCAATTCACTTACTGTACCAAAAATAAAATCATTGATATGATACCCAAATAATCCCAAGAAACAAAAAAAAAAAAAAATAGGTAAATGGGACTTCATCACAATTAACATTTTTGTAATTCAAAGGATACCCTCAAAAAAGTGAAAAGAGGAGCTCCTGTCATGGATCAGGGGAAACAAATCTGACTAGTAACCATGAGGACGCAGGTTCAATCCCTGGCCTTGCTTAGTGGGTTAAGGATCCAGCATTGTGGTGAGCTGTGGTGCAAGGTCAAAGACGCGGCTTGTATCTGTCATTGCTGTGGCTGTGGTGTAGGCCAGCAGCTACAGCTCTGATTTGACCCCTAGCCTGGGAATCTCCATATGCCACAAGTGCTGCCCTAAAAAGACAGAAAAAAAAGAAAGAAAGAAAGAAAGAAAGAAGGAGAAAAAGACAACTCACAATGGGGGAAAATAGTTGCAAATCATATATCTGGACTAGTAAATATCATATGTTATATATGGACTAGTATCTAAAAGAACTCTTGCAAAACAACAGTAAAAATACAATCCAATTAAAAAATGGGCAAAAGATCTGAGTAGACATTCCCCCAAAGAAGATATATGCTTAGACACTGTTGGTGGGAATGTAACAGCCATTGTGATAAACATTTTGGTGATTCCTCAAAAAGTTAAACATAGAATTACTATATGACCCTGTGATTTCACGTCTAGATACATACCCAGGAGGATTATAAGCATATCTTTATGCAAAAACTTCTACATTAGTGTTTATAACAGCATTATTCATAATAGCCAAAACGTATTTTTTGGGAGCTGTACCCACAGCATATGGAGGGTCTCAGGCCAGGGGTCCAATCAGAGCTACAGCTGCTGGCCTATGCCACAGCCACAGCAACATCGGATCCGAGCCACGTCTGCGACCTACACCACAGCTCACGGCAATGCTGGATCCTTAACCCACTGAGCAAAGTCAGGGATGGAACCCACAACCTCATGGTTCCTAGTCAAATTCGTTTCCACTGTGCCACGATGGGAAATCCCAAATGCTTATTAACTGATGAAGGGATAAAGAAAATGCGGTATATACATACAATGGAATTATTATTCAGCCATAAAAAGAAACTAAGTACTGATAAATGCTAAAACATAGATGAAACTTAAAAACAGTATGCTAAACTAAAGAAACCAGTCACAAATGCTACATATTGTAAAATTTTATTTATAGGAAATGCCAGGATTGGTAAATCTAGAGACAGAAGGTAGATTAGATTA
Source organism: Catagonus wagneri (assembly GCA_004024745.2). NCBI lineage: Eukaryota > Metazoa > Chordata > Mammalia > Artiodactyla > Tayassuidae > Catagonus > Catagonus wagneri. The sequence goes on along the minus strand of PVHT020000015.1, from coordinate 35,127,851 downwards.
GTAGTTGTCTAGGTCTGGAAGGGTTGGGGTTGTGGGAAGTGACTGTTAATGGGTATGGTGTTTCTTTTTGTGGTGATAAAAATGCCCTGAACGTAGACAGTGGTGATGGTCGCACAAGTCTGTGGATATCCAAAAACCATTTAAAACCATACACTTTAGGATGGTAAATTTTCTGATATGTGAATTATCTCAATAAAGATGTTAAAATAAAACGATGAATCAACATGTCAGTAGGGAGAGGAGAGCTTTCAAGTTTAATTCACAGAATTTAGGATGTATAGAAAGGACATGCTAGGATGACAGCAAAGCTATGATGCAGCTAGGGAGAAGGCCAAGGTACTTCCTTACAAGTCCTCCTATGGTAACATGAATCCGACTAGGAACCATGAGGTTGTGGGTTTGATCCCTGGCCTCGCTCAGTGGGTTAAGGATCTGGCGTTGCCGTGAGCTGCGGTGTAGGTCGCAGATGTGGCTCGGATCTGATGTTGCTGTGGCTGTGGCATAGGCAGGCAGCTGTAGCTCCAATTGGACCCCTAGCCTGGGAATCTCCACATGCTGTGGGTGCGGCCCCCCAAAAAATACTTTTTGGCTATTATGAATAATGCTGCTATGAACATTAATGTAGAAGTTTTGCATAAAGATATGATTATAATTCTCCCGGGTATGTAGCTAGACTACCAGCTTTTCACTCACTAGCACAATATTCCCGTAACAGCTCACGTTACAACATAGGGCTGCTAGAGCATTAAAAGTCATGTTTTCGGTTTTGTGTTTGTTTTTTTGGCCACACCTGTGGCATGCAGAAGTTCTGGGGCCAGGGATCAAACCCTTGCCACTGCAGCGACATGAGCCACAGCAGTGACAATGCTGGATCCTTAACCCACAGAGCCACCAAGGAACTACAAAAGTCATGTTTTTGAAGAATATTAATGACACAGCAATTGCCTATAATGTTAAAAGAAGGCAAGATACAAAATTACTTACAGTATTATTCTAACATTAGGGGGAAAGGTATACACCCACATGCCAAATTTTTATTAAAAAAATCACAATGAATGTTTTACTTTTATAATTGTGTTTAAGTATAACTTAAAATTAAAAAGAACATACCATGGGAACAATTGCTTTCTGGGATACCCATTATAATTAAAGAGTTCAGTCATCTCTAAATTCCCAAATTCAGTTTTTACAGTGGAAGAGATACAGCTGTGCTGTTATCAGGAGATGGTGAATTCTGCTCATTGGGCTGGCGGGCCCAGCAGTACCTTCCTCTCTCACCCTTCCACCTGCTCAACACTGTTAGAAGATGTACTCAGAAGACTAATTTGGTGAACAGTAAGATACCCTCGGGCTGAAGTCGGGTCACAGATTTGTTTTCTGTAGTCTACACAGTGTTTCTTAGAAGGCTGAATTAGCTGTCAACATATTTTTTTTAAAAACCCACAGGAATGGAAACTTCACACAGGAATGCAGATTTCCAGATTCCCTTGAAAGTCCAGAAAATTCGGCTACATGGACTCATGTGGCGCATGGCAGCCATGAACGGGGCAGTGCTCTCTAGTTCACTACTCTACTGTCTCCAACTCTGACATAAGTGCCAGTTACTCTTTATTATTATACTCATACTGTTATTTCTCACAGTGGCGTTAGGAAGAAGGTGAAATGTTTCCAGTACTCATGTTACAATCAAAGCAGGAAAACAAAATATAGACAAGGAGGACCATATGCTTGAAGAAAAACGCAAACATATTTCCTTGTAGAAATGAAAATATATTCCTGCATTTGAATATGTAAATAGTACATGTCTGTGTCAAAAGAATATATAACACAATGTACTTTACTTCTTTACCTTACATGGCTGGATGATGTAAATAGCCTGGATCATAAAAATAACTATGTTCAGTTCCTCAAAAATTTAAACATAGAATTGCCATATAATCTAGAAATTCCACTTCTGGGTATATAGATAAAAGAAATGAAATCAATCTTAAAGAGATAACGGCACATCCATGTTCACAGCAGCATTGTTCACAAGAGCCAAGATACAGAAACAACCTGAATGTCCACTAGTGGATGAATGGATTAACAAAATGTGGTATGTGCATATAATGGGATATTAGCCTTAGAAAGGAAATTCTGACACATGTGACAACATGAATGAACCTTGAGGACATTATGCTAAGTGCAATAAAAAGACAAATACTGTATGATTCCACTTATATGAGGTATCCAGAACCATCAAATTCAGAGACAGATAATAAGAGGTTGGTTGCCAGGGGCTGGAGGGAGGAGGCAATGAGGAGTTGTTGTTTAATGGGTACAGAGTTCAGTTTTGCAGGATGAAAAGAAATCTGGAGAATAGTTGTACAATAACGTAAAATTTTATGTTATATTTTTTACCACAATTAAAAGGTTGTTTTAATTAAAAATAAAGTAGCTATGGTCCCCTGACAAAATCTCAATTCTATTTATTGCTCTTTGTCTTTCCCTTAGCATTAGTTTGTGGAAAAGTTCTAGTTAGTTCCATTTTCTGGTTTTAAATTAAACTACTCAAGAAAGTGTACCTAAAAGTGCTTTTTATCAAAAACCAAACTTCAAAGATCATTAATTGGATGCTAAGACCATTTGTGAAAGGTCATTAAGTAACAGGATATATGAATGTTGTTAGAATATCTTGCTAATTGCAAAGGGGAAAAAAACTTTTATGATGGTAAGATCCGGTAGACATCGTCTTAAGTAATCCAAGTTGGCATTGCTAATTTGGGGACAACCTAACATTAGGTGCCTCTTACTGTGATACAATATGGAATACAGGGTCATTTATGAAGTTCTCTTACCAAAAAGGTTTAACATGCATCTAATCAAGCCAAAAGATCTAACTTCCAACTTACAGGAAATAGAGGGGAAATACAAGGCAATATTTTGAAAGAAAACTGGTCTGATCTCACCAGTAAAGGAAATCTGAATATGGACTGGATGTTAGGTATTAGAGACATTAATTTTCTTAGGTGTGACAACGGTATTGGTATTATGTAGGAGAATGTCCTTATTCTCAGGAGATGAATAATGAAGTCCTTAGGGGGAGTACCATGATGTCTGCAACTTCCTTTCAAATAGCTTATTTAGCAAAAGAAGAAAGAGAAAGAGAGAGAGAGAGAGAGAGAGAGAGAGTGAGTGTGTGTGTGTGTGTGTGTATACACATAAATAGATAAGCAAATATGGCCAAACTTTGAGTCACTTAATCCAGGTATGTGGGTGTTCATTGTTCTGTTCTTTCAACTTTTCTATATGTTTGAAAATTTTTATAAGTAGTTAAGGAAAATTATAAAGAAAGAAAAAAAGCAAAGCTCTCTCTTTTAAGAGTCTATTAATGGATTTCCCATTCTCCTCTCTACTATTAGTAGTCTTACTTAATATTACAAACAAGTGATTGAAATAAAGTAAAAAGTTAGGAGAACAACTACAACCAAAAACCCCAAAGTAGGCGTACCCGTCGTGGCTCAGTGGTTAGCGAACCCAATTAGTACTTATGAAGATGTGAGTTCAATCCCTGGCCTTACTCAGTAGGTTAAGGATCTGGCGTTGCCGTGAGCTGTGGTGTAGGTCACAGACCTGGCTCAGATCCCACATGGCTGTGGCTGTGGCGTAGGCTGGCAGCTACAGCTCCAATTAAACCCCTAGCCTGGGAACCTCCATATGCCACAGGTGCGGCCCTAAAAAGCAACCCCAAAGTATAGACAGAAGACTGGAAGATAATACAATAAAATGTTAAGTGATATCTCTAGCTAGTAGGACTACTGGATATTTTTCTCTTTTATGTATTTTCTCAATATTTTATAGTACATCTTTTTTTTTTTTTTTTTTTGGCTACACTCAAGGCATACAAAATTTCCTGGGCCTGTAATCAAACCTAAGCTACAACAGTGACCTAAGCCACAGGAGCAATGACAGATCCTTAACCACTAAGCCACCAGGGAATTCCTACATTTTATAATGTAAAAAAAAGTTGTTTTAGGTAACAACTTTTGATCATAAGTACTACAGAGACTACCATAAACATACATTGCTGTGTTAGTATGACACTGGCAAAAATATACATTGAAGAATCAAATTTGCTGTGAAACTGAACAAACCAAAATAGCCATCTCAAGTAATACAATAACTTCTCTCACACATACAGCCCCTAAACATTAAGCAGAAATAAAGGTAACTTATAAGTTTTGGTCCTTTCATAGATGATAGGGAGATTCTTACCTTATTTGAGGGGTAACCAAGAATCTTACATAGTATAAGATGACAATTCACAATTTTATGGCTTTTTATAAACGATATCATTGGCAAATTCCAGGAACTGTGTAAAGAACAATACCAGGAAAAGAGTACTCACCCTCCACAGACCCCTGGTACCTTCTTGTTGGTATATATCAATGAAGCTGCCAATCATGCTGCCTTGGAACAAGCTTCCTTGAGCCTGCATTCGAATCTAAAATCAGAAGAGGTGAACACTTTAACAGGGAACCAAAATGAGATGTTTCACTCATTTAAAATGAAGAAAATAGTAGCTGGGAATGAGTTATCCAAAAAATCATCCTGCTATTATCATAAAATTAATGACTATACATAAAAAGAATATAATTTGTGTCAAAGTATATTTCATAAAGATGATTTTCATCAGCCTCACAGTCCTCATACTAAGCCCATCATTTCTGGAGTCGGGAGAAAATTTGGGGACAAGAAAGAACAAGTTATTAGTGAGAGTAGAAAATAATCCATTTAAAATATGACTACTTTAGTTAAAAAACTAGAAACAACCTACGTGTTCAAAAATAACAAAGGATTGATAGCATAAATTATGATACATCCATTTCATGGAATACTATGTGGCCATAAATTTTATTATAGAATAATATTTGTGGGTATTGAAAAATGTCAGCAACTAATTGCTAAATAGAAAAAGCAGGTTTCAAAGCAGTATATATGGTATGCAATTTTTATTAAAAAATATGTAAACCTAAAGATGGCCATATGAACAAAGAGAGTGGATAACATACACATTGAAGTGTTGACAACAGCTTAAGTCTAAGTGATAAAACTGTAAGCGGGTATTTTTCTCTTTTGTGCTTTTTTCCTACCTTCCACTTTTTTCTGCATTGAACATGCATTGCTTATTGAAGTATAAAAAGCAAAAAAAAGTTTTAAAATATAATTTAATGCTTACAAGACCTTAAATTGAATTTTATTTGTAGTTTAATGTATAACATTACTTTGTAAATAAGAAAATAAACTTCATATGACAAACAAATGCTCAAACCTAGATTTCCAAAAACAAATTATTAATTATAATAAAACAGTATTAATTATAAGCTCAGGTCAATCATTCCCCTCATTTTCATTTTATCCTTCATTTATTGTTTATTTTTAGCATTTTTTATTGACTTTAGTTTCATGTATACAGCAAAGTGATTCAGTTTTATATATACATACTTTTTCAGATTATTTTCCCTTATAAGTTAATACAAAAAAATAAGTTAATAGAAAATAGTGAGTATACTCTCTGTGCTAGAGTAGGTCCTTGCTGGCTATTTTATATATAGTAGTGTGACTATGTTAATCCCAAACTCTTAATTTATCCCTCCCCACCCCTTTCCCCTTTAGTCACCATAAGTCTGTTTTCTACGTCTGTGGGTTTATTTCAGTTCTGTATATAAGTAGCAGAAGACTTCTTTAGGGAAGTGATTCTTGAGCAGCACTGAGATGAAGGTAAGGCAAGTGTGGCATTTTCCACAAAAATGTAGTAAAGGGATGTAAAACAAGTTAATAATCCAGATAAATAATATCTTAATGCGATTATTTTAAAAAATAAAAACTAATGTTCAAAAATCCAAGTATCAAAATTGTAACTAGGGAGTTTCCGTCGTGGCTCAGTGGTAACGAAACCAACTAGGATCCATGAGGATGCAGGTTTGATCCCTGGCCTTGCTCAGTGGGTGAAGGATCTGGCGTTGCTGTGGCTGTGGTGTAGGCCTGCAGCTGTAGTTCCGATTCGACCCCTAGCCTGGGAACCTCCATATGCCGCGGGTGTGGCCCTGAAAAGACAAAAGACAAAAAAAATGTTATTTCTCTAGATTACTGAGTAGTTTTGGCACACCCTTACATTTTGCACCTGAGGGGAGTATCTCACTTGTCTTATCCTAGACTTGGCCCTGTTTCTGAGCAGTCTTGAAGGATAAACTCATGGAGGAAAGGGAGAAAAGGCATTGCAGGCAAAAAGAGAACTATATGCGCAAAGGCAAGGAAGCAGCCCATACTTCAGAGAAAGAGCTATCTATCCAAGGATAAGTGGAAGGATTAAACAGCCCAACTGTTATTATAAATCCTGTATAAGACTGTGACTACCCCCGACTCCCCACCCTCCCAGTGCCACTCACCACTTAGCCCTAAGTATAAGACAGGAAAAGGTAGATTGCTGCATTGGCCAATGGCTATAATTGTACCAGACAGGTCAGAGGGACAGGAAATTGAAGTGAATCTATTAGGTAACTAAGTCTAGGATCCTCATGGATAACAAAGGAAGTTTTTTATTTTTTGCATTTTTTTTTAGGGCCACAACTATGGCATATGGAAGTTCCCAGGCTAGGGGGTGAAAAAGAGTTGCAGCTGCCAGCCTATGCCACAGCCACATCAACACGGGATCCTTAACCCACTGAGCAAGGCTAGGGATTGAACCTGCATCCTCGTGGATACTAGTCAGATTTGTCTCCACTGTGCCACAATAGGAACTCCCACCAAGGAAATTTTAGGGAGTTAAGCATTATTGTTCTTGAAAAGCACATTCCAACAAGTGTAACTATATTGCAAATATTTTAAAGTTTTAGGATATAGTCAATTCTCTTCAAAAACACTTGTTCTGTAAATCTAAGGTAATATAAAAATTCTGTAGTTAAATTATTCTCAATTTAATCCAGAAATATCATTTCATATCTTTTTTTCATCAGCCACCACTGGTTTCTTTCATGTGTGTCATTTTTCAAGTCACTTTCTCAGTTCTCAAGAATCTATTAATTGCAATAGATCTCCCGTTCACTAACCTAGCCACTTGTAGTTTCAAATAAATAAAGCATATGTTCTCTTACTTTTTTTCCCACAGTAATTTTTTTGGCCATGCCCGCAGCATGCAGAAGTTCCCAGGCCAGGGACCAAACCCACACCGTAGCAGCAACTCTAGCCACTGCAATAACACCAGATCCTTAACCCACTGAGGCACACAGGAACTCCTCTCACAGTAATTTTTTTGAAATATATACAATTTTTATTTGTCAATTATATCACCATAAATCTAGAAAAAAGAAAATGTGGGTCTAATTTACGATGAGCAGAGAAGTCAATGGATGGGGCAAATGGCCCTGAATTAAATAAATTTATATATATGCTCACAGTAATTTTAAAAAGTAATTTTAAAAGTAATTTTTAAAAACTTGGGATACTCTTATACACTTTAAACATATACTTAGTGCTTTTAATTATCACAAGTTTAAATGAGTTAAGTAGGAAATGTTTACCATTTTATGAAATAAAATAAGATATAGATTGATATTACCCAATAAATGTTTCATTCTGTTTTGATAAATCTGAAAGAAATCCAATCATTGTAAAAACTCAACACCACTAACCTACACTGTTCTGGTTCTACATTCAGAATATCTCAACATAGGCCAAAATATATATTTAAAGCCAGATCTCATCCTTAATAGAAATATGGATAAGCCAGAAAAAGAGATGTTACAGACTTAAGGTACCTCAATTAGTTATTAAAGGATGCTTCTCCAAAAACTACATTTCGGTTTATCCCTTTGTTTAATACTCCAAGTTACACCACAGGTCAATATACCGTACTAAGATTTGGAATGGGTGGGAGAATATGCCTTTCTTTTGCATAGTGGGGAAAGGGCTATTATAAACACAAGTTCATTCATTCTCAGTTTTTGAAAAGGGTACAAATGAAAGCAAGGGATCTGAAACTGATTCCCTTAAAGTTGCAAAGCCCTTGAAAAGAACCTATAGAGCTTTGCATACTCTAGTTTGAAGACCAATAGATTAGTGCACATCATTGTAAACCGACTACTATTTATTGAGCATCCACTACTTACCAAGGACAATGATAAACACTTTACATATATTATCTTTAATCCTCAACAACCTTATGTTGTACATACTGAATTATCTTCATTTTACAAATGAGGAAACTGAGGCTTAAAGCAGTTAGGTGATTTGCCCAAGGTTTTACAGCTGGCAAGTGACAGAGTGGGGATCTGAACCCAAATCTGACTCAAAGCTCAAGCTCTTTTCTTTCTTTTTTTTTTTAATTTATTTTTTCATTATAGATGGCTTACAGATTTCTCTTTTCGCTTCGTACTGCATACATCCAATGCTACCAGACTTCTCTTACCTTTAGCACATCGGTGGGATTGGCTATAGTGGAAGATATCACTCCTGACACTACCCCACATATCATATTAATTAAAAGAGTTTCATCTGTAAGAAAGGAACAAAAAAGAAAGGTCTGCTTGTATGAGGTACCAGTTTCTAAGAACAGGGCACTGAGCTATCAGAGGAAAGGAACCATGGTCAGAGAAATGACTATAGAAATGAACTACAAAGCTTATGAAAATAAAGAAACTCAAATATTTCTAGGTTCCAAATCAGTGCTGAAACCTATAAAATTTGTAAAATTGATCATTATTTTTAAATATTTCTAAAAGACATTTGAACATATCCTGTTATTCTTTATAACTGCTGATACCCCACATAAATTCAGAATGTGCTAGTTCTCCTTCAATCATTTCAAAAATCTAAAGAAAATGGTTTTTTTTATTCTTTTTATGTAGAATAATCAACTGTAAAGCCTCAGGAACCAAATGCTAAAAGATAAAATCTTATGTTAACAGAAAAAAATTATCTAAATATTACTTTTAATTGGCCTTGATATCTACTATCCTTTATTTATTTGCAGAAGATTTCTGGAGTTAAATGTGAAAAATTTGTCTTTTGGAACTAAATACTCTCAGCTAGAAAGAAAGAACAAAGAAACCAAAGAGCATATTGTTCTAAAATTCAAACTTCACCACACCTCCTCATCATGAAGAGCCTAGATAAACCCAAGTGAAGGATCTGTGAAAGGAAGTTATTTTAGGGGTAGAATCCTTCAGGATACCCAAGGAAGAGGCTCCAGAAAAAGTTGATTTAGGACAATAAAGCAATTCAAAGGACATTACTAACCAAAAGGCTCTCCAGCTGTCCCCGACTACGCAACAGCCTCAGGCCTGTAGTAAAATAACCATTTTAGTATAGTATCTGGCTGGAAAGGCTACAGCAGCAAATAGACATACAGTAATACTGATTGTGGATTAAGGTGGTCATTGTATAATATGTATAATATATATGTGTGTGTGTGTGTGTGTGTGTGTGCGTGTGTGTGTGTGTGTGTATATATCCTAATAAAAGTTTATCAAAACCAGAGGCTAGAAGATTCCTTATAGTTGAAGTCTCTTGTGGATGAGGGCAGCATTAATTTTCTCAACAAGTTCATTCCATGTTCCCTCTGTGATGACCAGAAGTATTTTGTTTGTTGGTTTGAAAGGAAAAGGGACAAATTTGAAGAGCAGGTCCCTCTAACCTACACATCACTTCTGCAAGGATTAATCCCAAATCAGTACAAGCTTGCTCTGTCCTTGCAATGACTGCTACCCATTCTCAGGTACTCCGTGATGGACACTTCTCAACAATCCCTCTGAGTATTTCCCCAAAAGAGAATGAGGAGTCTATACTGACCTTCTAAACGTTCTACAAACAATCTCTTCAAGCTCTGGTAAATGCCAATTTTAATGGTGCCATATGATGCCTGTCTTAGTAAAGCAGGAGCGATTCTGCCCAAAAAAGGGAAAGAAAAAGAAAGTCAATTATACTTAACATGCACTTGCAGATTATACATATCTGGACACCCTACTCACTTCCATTATCTACCTCATTCCACAAAAACAGCAAAATATGCTTTTTTTTTCAAGCACCCATGGAGCATTCACCAAGAGAGCACATTTGGGTCATAAAACAAACCTCGAAGAAGTTAAAATAGGGAGTTCCCATCATGGCTTAGTGAAAACAAATCTGACTAGCATCTATGAGGACGCAGGTTCAATCCCTTGCCTTGCTCAGCAGGTTGAGGATCCTGCATTGCTGTGAGCTGTGGCATGGATTGCAGATGCAGCTTGGATCCCGTGTTGCTGTGGCTGTGGTGAAGGCCTGCAGCTACAGCTCGGATTCTACCCCTAGCCTGGGAACCTCCATATGCTGCATGTGCAGCCCTAAAAAAAAGACAAAAAAAAAGTTAAAATAATTGAAATCATAAAATGTATGTTCTCTGACCATGATGGAATTAAACTAGAAATCAACAAGGAAAATCTACAAACACTTCGAAATTAAATAATGCTTCTGAAAATTCCATGAGTGACAGGAAGTCTCAAAATGTTTTTAAATACATAGAATTGAATGAAAATGAAAATTCAACCTATTAAAATATGTGGGATGCAGCCAACGCAATGCTGAGAGAAATTTACAGCACAAAATGCTTACATTAGAAAAGAGGGAGTTCCTGTTGTGGTGCAGCGGAAATGAATCGGACTAAGAACCATGAGGTTGCTCAGAGGGTTAAGGATCCAACGTTACCATGAGCTGTGGTGTAGGTCACAGACGAGGCTCGGATCTGCCGTTGCTGTGACTGTAGTGTAGGCCAGCAGCTGTAGCTCCAATTAGACCCCTAGCCTGAGAACCTCCATATGCCTCAAGTGCGGCCTTAAAAAAAAAAAAAAAGAAAAGAGGAAAAGTCTCAAAATCAATAATCTAAGTTCATACTCATACCTCAAGAAACTAGAAAAAAGAAGAGCAAAATGAACCCAAAGCAAGCAGAAGGAAGTAAAAACCATAAATTAATAAAACTGAAAACAGGAAAAATAGAGAAAAATCAATGAAACAAAAAGTCAGTTATTTTGAAAAAAGTCAATAAAATTAATAAACATCTAGCAAAGTTCACAGTAGTAAAAAGAGAGAATAAATAAGTCACTAATATCAGGAATAAAACAGGGAATAGCACTACAACTCTGCAGTCATTAAAAGAATAATAAAGGAATACTATAAACAACCTCATGCTCCTAAGTTCAAAAACTTAGAAGAAATGGACTAATTCCTTAAAAACTACAAACTACAAAAATTCAATCAAGATGAAATAGATAATCTGAATAGTCTCATGACCACTAAAAATTTTTAATTTATTATTTAGAAGTTCTCAAAAAGGAAAGCTCCAGGCCCTGATAATTTCACTGGGGGATTCTACCAAACATCTAATAAATTAACACAATCCCTTGCAGAAATGAGAAGAGGGGGCGTTCCCGTGGTGGCTCAGTGGTTAATGAATCCGACTAGGAACCATGAGATTGCGGGTTTGATCCCTGGCCTTGCTCACTGGGTTAAGGATCCGGCATTGCCGTGAGCTGTGGTATAGGTTACAGACGCGGCTCGGATCCCGCGTTGCTGTGGCTGTGGCGAAGGCCGGCAGCTACAGCTCCTGTTAGACCCCTAGCCTGGGAACCTCCATATGCCGTGGGTGCAGCCCTAGATAAGACAAAGAAAAAAAAAAGAGAGAAGAGGGGAACCTTCCTAACTCATTTTATGAAGCTAGTATTACCCTGTTAACAAAAACAGGAAAGAAAAACTAACCACAAGCCAATATTTCTCATGAACTTAGATGCAAAAATCCTTCACAAAATATTAATAAATCCAGTAATGTAGAAAAAGAAGTATACACCATTACCCACTCATAGATTTAAAAAAAAAATCAATCTTACTTCCTAACAGTTGCAGATACAGCTTTAATCCTGTCAAGAAGGAGATAAGATTTCTGAGCCAAGATTTCATCCTATTTAGGTTCTGCTTATAAACTGGAAACATTCTCACTCATACCTCCTTTGAGATTCTTCCAAATTGCCGAACTATACTTTAGCAGTTATAAATAGAAAGACAGCAGCAGCTCAGACAGTTAAGATTTGTAACTGATGACAAAACATGCATATTTCTGACTTTATTGCTTGCTATCTGAAAAAAAAATAATCTTGTGATTATCTGTGCCAACGAAAGAACACAGTGAAATAGATGATCCATGATTCACTTGCTTTGGGATATAATTCTTGATTTTTTCCCCAAGTAAATTACCTTTGAAAATAAGGCTAACATAGGTTAATAAAACTGATACCTATTCTCTGAGCAATAAACTGGTACCCTAGACGTAGGAGTGGACTAGTAAACTGGCAGCAGAAAAACAACACACTAGGAGTTCCTGTCGTGGCTCAGTGGTAATGAACCCGACTAGTATCCATGAGGATGGGGGTTCAATCCCAGGCCTGGCTCAGTGGGTTAAGGATTCGCATTTCCATGAGCTGTGGTATAGGTTGCAAATTTGGCTTGGAGCCCCTGTTGCTGTGGCTGTGGTGTACGCCAGCGGCTGAAGCTCCAATTTGACCCCTAGCTTGGGAACTTCTATAAGCTGCGGATGTGGTCCTAAAAAGACCAAAAAAAAGCCAAAAAAAAAAAAAAACACTGGACAATAAACCACCAATTTAATAATCAAAACAAAAGCTGACTCAAAAAGAAAAGATGGCTCTCCCTCTCTCATTCTGCATTTTCTGTTTTCAGTGCTGGAATAGTTTTGTTTTGTTTTGTTTTGTTTTTGGCCATGCCCACAGCATGCAGAAGTTCCTGGGACAGGGATCAAACCCATGCCACAGCAACAACCTGAGCCAAGCAGTGACGATGCCAGATCCTCAACCTGCTAGGCCACCAGGGAACTCCCAGAATAGTATTTCTTTAAAAAGGAAATATTTTAAGAAGTATTTGGCAACTCAAGAAGAATATCACAGAAATATATACTGTTAGTTGGTGCTACTATTCACAGTGGCTATGGATGACTCTCGGGAAAACAGGAGAAAGCCAGTGCTGCAATGAGATATCCATTTTAAAATGTATCACTTCTAGCCAAATGAACACAAAACCCAAAGCTCACGATTTACAACCAAGTGAAATATAAACTGGCACATCAATATTGAATTACAAGTTGAAATGGTGAATATAAAGGGCACAAGCTATCAGACAGCTGAAATACACATCTTCTCAAAAAATATTTCTATTTGTGAGGTAAGGAAAGCGTCCAGTCTCACCCTGAATATAGAGCCAATACACCTTCTTCTTTATAGATTCGGAACAAGGCATGAAACATTCCTCGGTATTTTATCTCTTTGAAGCGGACATCAATGCTTTGGCCTTGAACCTGAAGCCGTGTTTTGGTCAGGTCCACAGGGAATGTTCCTATGAAGGAACACACTCATTTATAAGTTTTGCCAAAAGAATCACAGTTAAATTTTGTCTGAATTTAAGCTGATGATAATTTTAAAACATGAGATAACATCCTTTTATAACACCTAGATTTACACAAAAGTTGTATGTGATAAAGTGAAATGTACCGTATCTAGGCAGCAGGATTTGACCCACAGTATAGTTGAAACTGTGATAAAGTGCCTTAAGATAGTCCTAACATACTATAATTGCAAAATAATTTAAATGTTTTCATTTCATCTATGGTCTACCATGTGGCATTTATCATTCTCTTCCTTACGCCCTCCTCCCATCTCAAATCTCCCCACTTCTCCCTCATAAAATCTCCCCAACTTTTTACAAAGAAGATAGGAAGGAATGGGATTGCTGCTCGACATACTCTTATATATAAAGTTTCATGGGTTTTTTCTTTTATCTGTCTATAAGAAACAGTTTCCAAGAGTTCCCGTCATGGCTCAGTGGTTAACGAACCTGACTAGTATCCAGGAGGACTCGGGTTCAATCCCTGGCCTCACTCAGTGGGTTAAGGATTCAGTGTTGCCATGAGCTGTGGTGTAGGCTGCAGATTGCGGCTTGGATCTGGCATTGCTGTGGCATAGGCTGGCAGCTACAGCTCCAATTCAACCCTTAGCCTAGGAACCTCCATGTGCCATGAGTGCAGCCCTAAAAAGACCAAAAGAGAAATAAAGAAAAAGAAAGAAAGAGTTTCCTAGATGATGAAGGATGATGACAAAGCCCTATTTAGTCTATCCATCTGATTCCTCAGGTAATTCAGGACTAACACCAGTACAGTGCTTAGGGGGAAAATTTCTTTAACCAAACTTCTTTCTCTTATTATATCAACACATAGAAGTGGTCATTATATCGACAAAATATATTTCAAGGACTATTTCAAAGTCTAAAACTAAGAAGGTGATTATGCAGCTCTGGTCAATGATGCTATTGATATCACAACACCAGAATACATGCCAAGAAAGTCAACAAAGATTAGTGGACTGGAGTCACATATGAATAGTTTAGGAAAGAGAAAATTTGGAGGATGAAAAAACACAATCTAAAGGTATTGCAAAATTAAAATCAAATAGAAAAGAATCCAATTTGGTCAATTTTCTTCTAAAATGGAAAAGAGGTTTGAAAAAAAGTTTAAATACTTACAAAGATATTTATAAACAACTTAGTATAAAACAACTTAGCATTAGTGTAGAAATATAGCAGAAATCCCTATCTTAACTCCCTCTATATTTTCATGTATATTTCTTAAGCCTAGCAAATTAACAAATCATTAAACTATCAAAAAGCATCCTAAATTTGACTTTTCTTAACTTCATTTGTCATACCATTAGTAGTCCTTTCTCAGAAAATATTGCTTGATAGTTTTGAGACAGTGGTTTTTAAAACAAACAGAGCAAGCTTCTTTTTACTTTTTCTCTAGTTTTTACCAAAAATAATGCTACCATATCTACAACCCTAAAGAGCAGATTTGTCAGTTTTCACATTCTTACCAAACTCAGCAACAATAGAGGCAAGGCCGCCATACACAAAGGGTTTCCAGTTCAGACCAGACATCTCATGGCTTACAGTGGCACTTTTCTGGTGCTAAAAATAAACACAAATCAGAACAAGGCACAAGAGTGAGGAGCATTTGTTGGTGTATGATCACATAACTTATATCAACAAAACTTGCAAATAAAACAGATGTTGAGGAAAAACCCTAGTAAGTGGAATGACACAAAATGAAAGATTTGGTTTTATGTGACAGATGATCATGAATGTGTTCTGCACTGCCATTCTGTAGGGATACGTGTGCCATTCACACAAATATCAACCTGTGCCCTTCACGTTCTCTAGTTTTTTTAATGTTAGCCCCATCCCCACCCGAAGAAGATGTTTCTTCCATCCTGCACACCCAACTTAGGCATTCAAGTAGACAATGACAACTGAAAGAACTTGGAGTTCAAATTTTATAGGCTGAGGCATCTCATAAAAGCAGTTCGTGGTATTCAGTTGAGTCAGGCACAAAGCACAGACTGACACGACAAGACCACCCTCTCATATTCTTAGTCCTCTCATCTCCCCACTAAACTTTAGGGTTTTATTTCATCTAGCTACTTTCCAGCTACACACAACCTCTCCCCAGGCTAAGGTAAGCACCTTTCCATCTTCCTTCCGGTTGTTGATGTCCCTCCTCTCTCTGACATTTAACAGACATCCCAGCTAGTGAATCTCCTTTTCCCTGGCCTTTTAAAGCACATACACACAGTGTTTTTCTTTAATGTCTGGGTTCTTTAACAATGTATTCTACGCCCTACCGTCCTAACTTCCCTCCCCATCCCGCCCCCACTGGACCTGTCATCTTCAATCTTTTCAGCCCTTTTTTCCCCTGCCACTCCCAGCTAGTCCTCTCTTGAATTTTATTATTTCCACACCTCTGCCCTCTAGATCGGCAGTTTTCAAACTTCAAAATGCACCAGGAACAGGAGTTCCCTGGTCGCTCAGTGGCTTAAGGATCCAGCACTGTCACTGCTGTGGCTCAGGTCACTGCTGCGGCACAGGTTCAGTCCCTGGCCTGGGAACTTCTGCATGCCCTGGGCATGGCCAAAAAAACTAAATAAACGAAGCTCATCAGAATCATCTAGAGGGCAGATTAAAACATAGATTGCTGGGCCTTGCCCTCAGTGTTTCTGATTGGTGGTCTGGGTCTGGCCTGAGAATTTGCAAACTTGCAAACAATGCTGATGTTTCCACGTTTTAAGAACTATTGCTCTAGGCATTTCCAGCTAAATCCTGCTCTAGCCGGAAACAATCCCTTTTCTGAGGATAGGAACTCTTAAATTTCTTTTTTTTTTTTTGTCTTTTTGCCTTATCTAGGGTCGCACCCCGGGCATATGGAGGTTCCCAGGCTAGGGGTCTAACAGGAGCTGAAGCTGCTGGCCTTCGCCACAGCCACAGCAGCGCGGGATCCGAGCCGCATCTGCAACCTACACCACAGCTCATGGCAACGCCGGATCCTTAACCCACTGAGCATGGCCAGGGATCGAACTCGCAACCTCATGGAGGAACTCCTAAATTTCTCTTAAATATTCTTTTTCAGATCTTTATGGAATTCAAACTGTTGAATTTCAAAAGCAACTCCAAGTGGTTTATGGTCAGGAATGAAGACTCTAAAGTCAGACTGCCTAGGTTTAAATCCTGACACTATCACTTATTAGTTCTGTGACCTTGGGCATGTTATTTAACCACTGTGTGTCTGAGTTTTCTTAACTGCAAAATGGGGATAATAAAAAATACTATATCATAAGATTGTTGTAAAAATTAAATAATAATTAGAAAAGTACCTGGCACCTAGTTCAACAATGATTAGCTATTATCATTTTTACATTTTGAAAAGTTAAGTACTCAAATTTACATTTTAGCAGACAATACTTACTTCCCACCTCCCTGTTGCCCAATCTGAGGTTAGCACCATTTAATAAAAGTCTGTTTTTAGGGGAGACTAGGTTTTGCTTTATTCCCACATAGGGAATTCTCTGTAGCCAAGCACAGAAGAATAATTTTCCAAAGAGCATAGCTAACATGCAGACAAATGTTTTAGTTTGAGGCCA
Source organism: Catagonus wagneri (assembly GCA_004024745.2). Taxonomy (NCBI): domain Eukaryota; kingdom Metazoa; phylum Chordata; class Mammalia; order Artiodactyla; family Tayassuidae; genus Catagonus; species Catagonus wagneri. Next base: position 35,110,815 of record PVHT020000015.1, on the reverse strand, counting down.
CAAAGAATAATTACGGAAACTTCCTTTGCCCACATTTGAAGATTACAACTGATAGTAAAACACGACACACACCTTGCTGTACAGTAGAAAATTGACAGAATACTGTAAATCAGATATAATGGAAAAAATAAAAATCATTATAAAAAAAAAAACACGACACACACAATGAGAGGGTAGACATGGAAAGGCAAGGACCATGGCATAGCCCTTTTCCAACTTTAAGGGAGGTGCCCTTTTCATGCACCAATTTAGAGATTCTACAAAACAGTCAACCATTTCAAATGGCTGCTAAGCTTCTCCCCAATACTTTACAGTTTCTTTCAACTCTTTTTTTCATCACAGAAGAAGCCTAACTTGACTACCTGCTACCCAGCCTTTTTTAGTAAAGAAGATGTGCTCAGGGTTCCGGGAGCGATAATAAAGCAGTTAAAGGCAGGGGACAAAGCTATAGTGAGAAACAGAATGACCAGTCACAATCTCAGGTCAGTTAGCCCAGTGGTTCTTTAATGAAATCTTCACAATTCTGAGTTGAAATAAGGGTACTTAGTGCCTTTTGTTAGCTAAATGTATTTAAGTTAAAGGACTATTAGAAGGTCGTGTTCTTACTACTCCTAGAATATTTTTTAAAACCACCTGTATTGCATGAAGAGGTAATAGTAGTTGGTAGTCAATTCTGTTTAGTGTTGTTATTTGGCAAAAGTGTGACTAACCTAATTTGTGCCCCCTCTCAACACTTTGACTTAAATTTCATTGGTCCATGAAACCTAAAAGTCTGGGCCCACTGCCACATCCCCACCTCCATCTGATTGTAAAGTCCCTTCCCCTCCAATGTCAGGAAAGAATCTTTTTATGAAATCCTGTCTCATCTTTAAGTTTGATTTTAGATATCCCATCCTCATACTAAGCCAAAAGTCTGCCTTCCTCTAGTCTGTATCCATATTTTGAAGGCAATATGAACAATGTATTCTTTTTCCCTAGGGGAGGCCTTCGAATATTTAAAGACAGCTATCACGTTACCCTACCTGTTATCTTTTTCCCTCTCTCTCCTTTTTCTTTTCACCGCCATACCTGAGACATATGGAAGTTCCAGGCTAGGGGTTGAATTAGAGTTGTAGCTGCCGGCCTACGCCACAGCCCCAGGAACAAAGAATCCAAGCCATATCTGCAACCTACGTCACAGCTTGCGGCAATGCGGTATCCTTAACCCACTGAGCGAGGCCGGCGATCAAACCCACATCCACATCCTCATGGAGACTGCAACGGGTTCTTAACCCACTGAGCCACAATGGGAACTCCTTTACATCTTATCTTTTTTAGGTTAAATATTTATGACCATTTTTGTCATTCTCTATATTATACTTTAATTACTACAGCTGAAAATTGCAGTCGCTTTTGTGGGGGCTACATCACACTACTGAATCATTAAAATGTCAGCTAAAATCTCCAAGTCTTTTCCATAAGGCCGTATACATGCATGTGTGTTATGTCATACCCATTCTCCAGCTGTGTGTGGTCTTTCGAGCCTTCATTTGTCCCTTCTATATCTTAAACCTCAGACATAGAAATAATGACTAGGATGAGGTTTATCTTCTGGTTGCCCTCACATTATTTTCTCTCTTAACTAGGTCAGATCCCTAAAGGTAGAGACCATGTCCCCCAGTATTCTTTATAACCTCTACAATAACCTGCACAGAATTGGGTGCAGGGTGATGTCCTTTATGTATGTATACAGCCTGTAAGTAAAAGATTACAGAGGAAATCAGGCAAGTTAATTTGTTGGACCTGACCAATGCTACACACTCTGTACATGACACTTTGTGGCCTCTCGGAGATTCTCTCCCTACTAATTCTCTTCCCTAGCTTCTGTTGCAGAGAATTACTTGTGTAAAATACCCCCAAAGACTCTAAAGATGATTGACTTGTGGGGGCTATCCCCAGATATGGGTAAAAGAAGTCATATCTGAGTTAAAACAGAAATACCGTAACTTAAATATTTTTCTTGTGTAAAGAAACCAATGAAAATTGTCATCAAAATCCAGACATGTATTCTAAAGTCTAAGGAAAATTTGATAGCCTGAAGAGTGAGAAGAACATCCTAAAACACAAGTTATATAACCCTGTTACTCTACTCCAAAGATCTAGTTAGAAAAACCCAAGTGCCTTTCTTGCTTTCTCCCTTAAGAAAGAGTAGGCACTAGAGATCCTCAGATTCCGGAGGTCATATTGGAGAGTCAAGCAAATGTTTACCGAAGGCATACTAAATGCCCGGATGTGCTATGGGTACAAAAATCATGTTAAAATAAAAACAGCAACAACACATAACATATGTTCTAACACCATGACAATATTTATCTTTGCTGGATAATCAAGGAGATGGGTGTGGGGATAAAAGTTGTATGAAATACAGTACTTGCCTTTCGAGAGTTTATAATCCAGTGGAAGAAATCAAAGTAGTTCATCAGAGAAAACAATAAGTGCTAGACTATATAGCACAAACTATAAGAGCAGAAGCATGGAAAACGAGAAAATCCTCACAGGCCTGAATAACTTGAAAAGGCTTATGGAGGTAGAGAACTTGAAGTGAGCTGTGACTGGGGGCAGGCAGAATCTAAACAGGCGCAGGGAAGGAAGAGGGTTCGGGGAGAACACAATGAACAGATACAAATGTGGGGAAAAGCCCTGCATGTGGAGGCAAGTGCCAGCATGGTTTGTCCTGAGAAGGAGGAGTGCAACCTAACTGGAACAGAGAATCACTACATCTTCTGACTAAAGCAATATGAGACAAGAAGTATGATTAGGAACAGGTTAAGTTAAAAGGCTTGAAACCAAAGTGCGTGTGGCAGAGTGGGAGGGATGCTGTAAATTCTTAAACATGGAAGTGCCTTGAGGAAATCTACCACATTTTAGTTAGCCTTTTAAGGCTGCAGCAAGCAGAGGCAGGGAAACTTAGCTTAGGATGGTGTGAAGCAAAGCAGACAAGACGACTGTTGGCAGTGAGGTTAGAGATAAACTTCTAACATGGAGACACAAAGGAATTTGATGATGTAGGGAATGAAGGCAAGGGAAGAATTCATGATGACTCCAAGCATCCCTAGCCTGAAAAAAATAAAACAAACAACAACAACAACAAAAAAAAAGGAAACACTGATAGGAAACTACAAATGTCCCTTGCTGTTACCTTGTCTGAGAAACTAACTGATGTTAATAATGGCTGTCATCCCAATTAGTTAGCTGAACTGCATTTTAATAGATGCCTTCAACGCCTTGACCTCAAGGAGTGGCAGGGACTAGAAACTGAAGGGGAGCATCTTTCAACAGCATCCCTCACATTAATACAATGGAGGTGTTTGCTTACTCCGCTTACAATCACGGCCGCCGTTGCAAACTTCACCCTTAGAAAAATTAGGATTATTCCGGGAAAGATACCCATTCACCCTCTGGGTAGCAGGATCTTGCCAGTTCCTCAGCTGTCAGAGCGAGTTCGTAGAGAGAAGGGAGGCGCCTGAAGGAGGCGGCCTCCCAGGGGGGTCGAGGAAGCAGGGTTCAATCGAAGAAGTAAAACCACCGATGCCAGAAGAGTGAAAGACAGGGAAGGGACTCGGCTGAGGGGAGAGAGAGATCAAAGGACCGTTAAGCCCCTCCCAGGCCGGGAACCAGGCCAGCCCGGCCCCGCGCGGCCTGGCGCGGCCCAGCCCCGCCCCCCAGCCTGGAAGTCCAGGAGCTCCCCCTCACCTGCTCCTGCTCGTCGGACGACTGGGAAGCCGAGGCTCCCAAAGTCGGAAACGCCACCGCAACGCCAACCCGGAAGCATTGAGACCAACGGAAGTAACTAAGTCGTCGCCTCGGCAACGGTGGCGCAGCCATTCCAACCCCGCCCCCTCCAAGCCTGAAAAGGAAGGCGCGAAATAAGCGGAGGAAATGGCAGGGGTCTCAACGAGGGAGTCGGGCCGGCCGCCGGTGCCAAGGCCCAGAGGGGCCACCCCGACTGTATGGAGGTGCAGAGAGAGGCGGCTAAGGCGTGAGAATTTGGCAGCTTCCGCAGCTAACCTGGGCGCGGAGATGTCGCCTTGTCACCGCGTCACCACCCACCTCGCGTTTACTTGGACCAGGGAAAGGAGGGACGAGCTACGAGGGGTGGGGCCAGCGGAGTGAAGGGGCGGGGCGCCTGCACTAGAAAGGAGGGAAAGTGAGGGGGCGGAGCAAAGGGTTTAAAACAAAAGTGGGAAAAAGAGGGAAAGACGGCGGTGAGCGGTATTTAGAGATGCTCCTGAGCTCCCTGAGAAGGGGAAGGGGGAGGTTAAAGATCAGGTACGCAAATAATCTCAGCACCTTTGGGCGCCAGGCGCTCAAAGAACACAGTTGAGGAAGAGTTAGTTAGAAACAGAAAAGTAAACCATAAAAAGTTCAAGATAAAGAAAATAAGGAGTAGAAATACTAAGGGAGGAGTCCGAGTTAATCTGCTCCTCACAATCATCCAGCTGATGCCGACAGGGCCTGGAGACCGGCTTGGGCTCTAGCCCCCCAGGAACCAGAAGGGATAACCGCAAAGCATCCTAGGTCATTACCTTAGTCAGTTAGTCAATGGGCTACATTCTTAGGCCTCTCAAGTGAAGGTTCTGTAATCATAGGAGAATGCAAGATACTATAAGTAAGCCAATGCAAGGAATGTGGCCAAAATGATTATTTATTAAATGAATAAGTGTTCAAAATACCTTTGTTCCAAAAGGATCTTTATCATTTTGGTTCACATCTTGGTTTCCCCTCACCACACTTAAAAATTTCTTCAGGCAGCTGACATTGTGAAATGCTTATCAAGGGTAGTGCCAAGAGCTTCATGTGCATACAATTATTCTGTGAGACTGGCACTATTATTTACCCCTTTTGATAGATAAGAAAACTGAGGTCTTAAGAAGTTAAGAGAGGGAGTTCCCGCCTGGCTCAGCGGAAACAAATCTGACTAGCATCCATGAGGACGAAGGTTTGATTCCCTGGCCTGGCTCAGTGGGTTAAGGATCTGGCATTGCCGTGAGCTGTGGTGTAGGTTGCAGACACGGCTCAGATCTGGCGTCGCTGTGGTTGTGGTGTAGGCTGGTGGCTACAGCTCCGATTCAACCCCTAGCCCGGGAACCTCTGTATGCCACGGGTGTGGCCCTAAAAAGACAAAAAAAAAAAAAAAAAGTTAAGAGAGTAACTTGGTAAATGGCAGAGTTGGGATTCAGATTCAGATCTGACTGCAGAGCCCAGGCTTTTAACCACTATGCTATATCGCTTTCAACTTTAATAATACCCTTGTTACCTTCAGAAACTGCCTTACTAAAAAAAGGGATAATGTGAAAAACCCATACATGTGTTCCAAAATGTGCATACCCTGCTATTTATGTATTACCAGGTACTATTTATCCCTTCATCTTCTGATGGACATTTGGGTTGTTTCCACCTTTCAGCTACTGTGAATAATGCTGCTATGAACTTTGGTGCACAAGAATCTATGTGACTCCTTGCTTTGAATTCTTTTGGGTATAAACCTAGGCATGGAACTGCTGGGTCATATGGTAATTTTATATCGAACGTTTTAGGAAACTGCCAAACTGTTTTCCACAGTGGCTGTACCATTTTGTCATACACTTTTAAAAAAGCAGTTATTGTGGCTATTTTTCTGACTAGAACATTTTCAAAACATGCTCTTTTAAGAAAACTGGAGTATAGAAACAAAGAATTTTGTAAAAACCTGTGATTCCATTATCCCATAAAACTCTTTGCACGCTGATATACGTTCTTCCAAGATTTCTTTTTATGAGAATAGTTTCTTAAAATAAAAGCTTTGTTTGTTACTGGGGAATTCTAAACATGCTTTTGAAGGAATAATATTTCAGAGATGTACTTGCCTTAAGTGCATACCATTTTTCAAATAAAATGCAGCCATCAGAAATTATGTTTCTGAGAACTATGTAATAATAATAAAAACCTCTACCATCTGTTGACTACTATATTCTAGACACTTTCTACATGCCAACTCTATCCTTACAACAACCGTGTTTAGGCTTTCCCATTGGTGGGCCAGGTTTCGCCAGCCATGTGATCCTAGATAAGTACCCACCATCCCTGTTCCTCTGCTGTGAAAATAAGGCTCCTATTAGCACCCAACTCCTGAGTCCCTAAGCATTCAAATGCAATGATTCAGTAAGGCACTTGGAACAGAGCCTGGCACACTGTAAGCACTCCAAATGTGTCTCTTTACCAAGTAAATTCCAGGTCCCCTAAAAACTTAAACATGAAAAAGAAATTCAGACCACAACAGTCCTGGAAGCAAATGCAAGTGACCACTTTTCTAATCCTGGAGTGAGGAAGACCTTCTAAGGATGCCATCAGAGGCAGAGACGATAAGAGCAAAGCGTTATTAGAACTGACCACACGGTAAGAAGCATTTCTGAATGGCAGAAAACACCAAAAAGTTAGAAGACTAACAATAATTTGGAGAAAAAAATTGTAACAACTATGAGAGACTAAAAGCTCTTTAACATACAAAGAGCTTCATAACTTCATACAAACACTTTAAGGTATTTTCCTAGAAAAATAGACAAAAGATGTAAACAGCAAAACAAGACAGTCTGATGTGGCCAGTGTATCTGTGGGGACATTTTGATGAGCCCCAGTGACACAGCTGCTCTAATGCAGCTGCTGTTTCCCCCTGTTTCCCTGTTCCAGTGCACGGCACACTCTCTGGGCCTCCTTCTCTCCCTCACCTCCAGTTCAGAGGACTTTCACTTCCCACCTTCATCCTTTCTGCACTGCTTACACTTTCTTTTACAAAAGTGTTACTTCTAATCGGAAAGAAATAAAAAAAAAAAACTGTTTGGACAAGGTTAGCCTCTAAGGGAAACCAAAATCACCATTATAAAAGAAATGTTATGACCGTATATATTTGCATCCTGGAATCTTGAAAGAAAAGTTAAGAATTTAGTTGAGGGAGTTCCTGTCGTGGCTCAGCAGAAACGAATCTGACTAGCATCCATGAGGATGAAGTTCAATCCGATGTTGCGCTGAGCTGTGGTGTAGGTCACAGACGTGGCTCCGATATGGCATATGGCGTAGCTGTGGTGTAGGCTGGCGGCCACAGCTCCAGTTAGACCCCTAGCCTGGGATCCTCCATATGCCGTGGGTGCGGCCCTAAAAAAATAAATAAATAAATAACCCCTGGTTATATATGACTATAGACCAAGTGGTGCCCAACCCCTAACCATCCTTCACTGCTCCATCACTGAGACCTGTGCCTCAAACTGGCAGGAGTTAGCAATAGGAAAACTGCACCTTTGGGTGTTATGAGGAAAGAGTTCACACAGCAGGCTTGGTAACTTACTCCTTGAATGTCTTCAAGAGAACCATGATTGATTCTTGGCCAACCCATGAGAGTGCATCTGTCAGAATGTTCTTTATATCACCAATGCATTGATGATTTTATTGTATACAACTGGAGTAACAGGCGTTGCCATACCCCTTGTCAGGGTTGGCACAAATATCAAGGTTGATGGAGTGAAACCGTTTTCATTGCTGGAGTCAACAAGAATGTTAGGGTCCTGAGTTTTCTGGTCATGGCTAGTTGTTAACAAGATGTGCATATGTGACCAGCCCTCCAATCACTGGGATAGATATTGCACACACACTTCTGGAGTTCACTGCTACAAGAAATCAAATCAAAACTACAAGGAGGTACCACCTCACACCAGTCAGAATGGCCATCATTAGTAAGTCTACAAATAAAAAACGCTGGAGAGGGTGTGGAGAAAAGGGAACCCTCCTACACTATTGGTGGGAATGTAAATTGGTAAAACCTCTATGGAAAATGGTATGAAAGTACCTCATAAAGCTAAATATATAACTACCATATGACCCAGCAATCCCACTCTTGGGCATATATCCAGACAAAACTTTCATTGCAGAAGATACATGCAACCCTATGTTCATCGCAGCACTATTCACCATAGCCAAGACACAGAAACAACCTAAATGTCCAATGACAGGTGAATGGATTAAGAAGATGTGGTACAGGAATTCTCATCATGGATCTGTGGTAACAAATACGACTAGTATCCATGAGGATGCAGGTTCAATTCCTGGCCTCGCTCAGTGGGTTAAGGACCTGGCATTGTCGTGAGCTATGGTGTCGGTCACAGACACAGCTTGGATCCTGAGCTGCTGAAGCTGTGGTGCAGGCCTGCAGCTACAGCTCCAATTCAACCCCTAGCCTGGGAGCTTCCATATGCTACAGGTTCAGCCCTTTAAAAAAAAAAAAAAAAAAAAAGAGGAAGAAGAGGAAGGAGGAGGAGGAGAAGGAGAAGAAGAAGAAAGAGGAGGAGAAGGAGAAGAAGAAGGAGAAGTGGTATATATACAGTGGAATACAACTCAGCCATAAAAAAGAACAAAATAATGCCATTTGCAGCCACATGAATGAAATTAGAGACTCTCCATTGTAAGTGAAGCAAGTCAGAAAGAGAAAGACAAATACCGTATGATATCAGTTATATCTGGAATCTAACATACAGCACAAATGAACCTATCTACAGAAAGGAAACAAACTCATGGATGTGGAGAACAGACTTGTGGTTGCCAAGGGAGATGGGGAGGGAGTGGGATGGACTGGGAATATGGAGGTAGTAGATGCAAACTATTGCACTTGGAATGGATAAGCAATGAGATCCTGCTGTATAGCACAGGGAACTATATCTAGTCACTTGTAATGGAACATGATGAGGATAATGTGAAAAAAAAAGAATGTATGTAAATGTATAAATGGGTCACTTTGCTGTACAGCAGAAATTGATGGAACATTATAAATCAACTATAATAAAATAATTTTTAAATAAAAAAATTTTTTAAAGAAACCAAATGGGAAATTAGAAAATATTTTGAACTAAATGAAAGATGAAAAGCAGCATAACAAAAGCCATGAGATGCATCTCAAGCAGTACTTAGAAGGGAATTTATGGCTCTAAATCACTATATAGGAAAAGAAGAAAGGTCTCAAATCAATGATCCAGCTTTAATATTACGAAACTAAAAAAAATAAGAACACATTAAATTCAGAGTAAGCATAAGAAGGGAAATAATAAAGGTAAGGGCAGAAATCAGTGAAATAGAAAACAAGAAAAAAAGTAGATAAAAATCAATGAACCAAAAGCTGGTTCTTTGAGAGGATCAATAAAACATATAAACCTGTATCCAAACTGATCAGGAAAAAAAAGAGATAAGGCATAAATTACCAATATCAGAAATAAGAGAGAGACTATTGATATTCTAGACAGCAAAACAATAATAAGGAAATATTATGAACAACAAACAAAAAAGAAAATTAGATAAATTGAACATCAGCAAAATTTAAAAAAAAATTTTTTTTTTAAAAAGTGAAGAAACAAGCCCCAGTAAGGGAGAAAATATTTGAAAATCATATATCTGATAACAGGTTAGTATCTAGAGAAAGAACCTCCACAATGCAACAAAATTTAAATAGTCCAATTAAAAAGTGTGTGTTACCAGGGACAGAGGGACATTATGTGATTATAAAAGGGAGCATACATTTTATAAGATGACATACAATACTAAGCATTTATACAACTAATAACATAGCTTCAAAAGGCATGAAGCAAAACCAGAGACAAATGAAGTGAAAAATAAACAAAAACACAGAGATTTCAACACAACTGTCAATAATTGATAGTGAAAGTAGAAAACCAGGAAAGTTATAGAACACTTAAACACTATATACCAACTTGACCTAATTGGCTTTTATAAAAACACCCCAACTAACAACAGATACAGTCTTTTCATGGCCAAGGAACATTTACCAAAATGGACCATTTTCTGGGCCATAAAACAATTCACACCACATTTTGAAGTATTAAAATTATACAAAGTATGTTCTCTGAACACAATAAAATTAAATTAGATTTGGAGTTCCCTGGTAGATCAGCAGATTTAGGATCCGGTATTTTCACTGTTGTGGCTCAGATCACTGCTGTGGCACAGGTTTGACCACTGGCCTGGGAACTTCTACGTGGTGCGGGAGCAGCCAAAAGAAAAAAAAATTACTTTATATTTTATTGAATTCAACTAGATCAGAAAAAGAAAGATTAGGAGTTCCCGTTGTGGCTCAGTGGTTAACGAATCTGACTAGGAAGCATGAGGTTGCGGGTTCAATCCCTGGCATCGCTAAGTGGGTTAAGGATCCAGCGTTGCCGTGAGCTGTGGTGTAGGTTGCAGACGCGGCTCGGATCCCGCGTTGCTGTGGCTGTGGCGAAGGCCGGCGGCTACAGCTCCTGTTAGACCCCTAGCCTGGGAACCTCCATATGCCACGAGTGAGGCCCTAGAAAAGGCAAAAAGATAAAAAAAAAGAAAGAAAAAGAAAGATTTTTGGAAAATCCCCAAATATTTGGAAACTGAATAACACTTCTAAATAACACATGGGTTAAGAAAGATATCAAAAAGGAAATTATAGGGAGTTCCTGTTGTGGCACAGGGAAAAAGGAAATTATAAAGCATTTTGAACTGAATGGAAATGAAAACATAGTTTATTAGACTTACTGTGGTGAACCTTTTACAATATATAAAAATATCAAATGTTGTACACCTGAAACTAACATGTTATATGTCAATTACACCTCAATAAAAAATTAAAATTCTACTATTAAAAAGAAAGTGAAGATGGCTATGACTACCATCTTGCTACACTCTATTACTGGCTCTAATTAAGCAAGCGGCCATTTTGGAGAGATAACATGCCAAATAACTGAGAGCCACCCCTTGCCAACAGCCAATAACCCAATCCTGCCAATAACCCTGGTCCTGGTTGACACCTTGGTTACAGCCTTGTGAGAGATCTTGAACTGAGAACCCACCTAAGCTGTGTCCAAATTCCCAAACTGAAGAATCTGTGAGATAATAAATACGTGTTGTTTTAAGCTGCTAAGTTTTTTGGGGGGAGTTCCCACTGTGGCTCATCGGGTTATGAACCCAACTAGTATCTATGAAGATGCGGGTTCAATTCCTGGCTCTGGTCAGTGGGTTAAGGCGTTGCTATGAGCTGTGGCATAGGTTACAGATCTGGAGAAGTGGATGTGGCATAGGCCCGCAGCTATAGCTCCAATTCAACCTCTAGCCTGGGAACTTCCATTTGCTGCAGGTGCGGTCCTAAAAAAGCAAAAGAAAAAAAAAGGGGGAAAGATGTTTTGTTCTTTTTTACAGAAATATTTAACTCGTACAAATGTAAAAATGATACAGAAAAAAAAAGGAAATAGGGGCACAGTGGCCTCCTTTGCCTGACAAAGCAATAAAGCTATTTTTTCTCCTTCCCCCCCCCAAATGATAAGGAAATGTTTTCAACAGCTTTGTGTTAATAAATTCAACAACTTCTATGAAAAGGATGATTGGACAAATTTCTTTTTTTTTTTTTTTTGTCTTTTTTCCTTTATGTAGAGCTGCACCCGGTTCTAGGGGTCTAACAGGAGCTGTAGCTGCCGGCCTACGCCACAGCCACAGCAACACGGGATCCGAGCCGCGTCTGCAACCTCCACCACAGCTCACAGCAACGCCGGATCCTTAACCCACTGAGCAAGGTCAGGGATCGAACCCGCAACCTCATGGTTCTTAGTCGGATTCGTTAACCACTGAGCCACGAAGGGAACTCCGGACGAATTTCTTAAAATATACAACCAGGATTCCCAATATGGCTCAGCAGGTTAAGAACCTGACATAGTGGCCTTGAGGATGTAGGTTTTTGCTTTTTCTTCCCCCCATCCCTGGCCCTGGGAACTTCAATATGCCACAGATGTGGCAAAAAGAAAAAAAAAAAGAAAACATTTGAAAAAAGCAAAAATCTCTTAGTACACTAGGAATAGAAAGGGTCTTCCTCAATCTAAACAAAAAACCTATAGCTAGCATCACATTTAATGAGACTGAATGATTCCCCCCTAACATCAGGAACAAGGCAAAACTATCCACTTTTACCACTTCTATTCAGTATTATACTGGAAATTCTAGTCAGTGCAGTAAGGCAAGAAAAAAATGCATCTAGGCTGGAAAGGAAAACATTAACCTCTCATTATTCATGCCTGATAAGTTGTCCAAACTGAAAATCTTCCAGAATGTACAAGAAAGCTACAACTAACGAGTGAGCCTAGAAAGGTTGCAGAATAAAAAGTTAATGTAAAGAATCAATTGTCTTTTCATATATTAGTCAGAAATAATTGGAAATTTAGATTTTTTTTTTTTGTCTTTTTTAGGGCCACACTCAGGGCATATGGAGGTTCCCAGGCTAGGGGTCAAATTAGAACTATAGCTGCTGGCCTCCACCACAGCCACAGCAATACAGGATCCAAGCTGTGTCTGTGACCTACACCACAGCACAGGGAAACGCCAGATCCTTAACCCACTGAGCAAGGCCAGAGATTGAACCTGCGTCCTCGTGGATGCTAGTTAGATGCGTTTCTGCTGAACCATGACAGGAACTCCTTGAAATTTAGATTTTTTAAGTATATAAAACAGCATCAACAATGTGAAATACTTAGGGATAAATTGGATGAAAATGTGCAATACCTATACTTTGAAAACTATGAAACTATAAAAGATTACTAAGCTAAATTAAAGAAGGCTTAAATAGAAAGATACACTCATGAATTAGAAGACTCGGTATTAATAAGATGTCAGTTCTTCTCAAGTTGAGGAATAGATTCAACACAATACCAATCAAAATCTTAAGAGGTTTTCCTGCAAAAATTGGCAAGTTCTTTCTAAAATTCATAACTGATGAGCAAAGAACCTAGAATAGACAAAACTATTCTGAAAAAGAATGACAAAGTTAAAAGACCTACACTATCTGATTTCAAGATTTATCATAAAGGTACAATAATCAAGACACAGAAGGACAGAAGCACCAATCAGTGGAACAGAATAGAGGATTCAGAAGTTGACCCAAACACATATGGTCAACAGATTTTCGACCAAGGTGACAGGGATAAACTTTTCAACAAATGATGCTGTCAAAATTGGATAACCTTATGCAAAAAAATCATTTGACTCGTTTCATGTCTTATATAAAAATAAACTCACAATGAATCATAGACCTAAAGGTAACTTAAAATATTTCTTGAAACAGTTCTGTAGCAGTTAACTTCTAACTGATACGAAGAGATATTGTGGTGTAAAAAAAATGTGAAGAATTATATTCCTTTTGAAAAGATTTATAACTTACAATATCCAAATAAAAACTGAGAAATCCAATAATAAACGAATCTGTTTAATTTTGTCTAACCCAGTAATACACAAGTGTATTTGACCATGGAACTCTATATTTACACATTAGTAATACTCTATGAAACACACTTTGGAAACCCTAGTCTTGTTCACAACTTTTGCTTGACATGTGAAGTATGTGATGTCCAGAGAGAGTAATCCATTGACCGAGACCACTGGAATAGTGGGAGATGTCTCGAGGCATAAATTCGCGCCTTGCATTATACAACGGATTTTTCTTTTTATTTGGCATGGTATATGCCTTGAAGTTGCTTCTCTTTCTATGTTTCCACTACTCCACAGGCTGTCTGTATTACAGCACTGATCATCATATAGTATAATCCCGTCTTCCTCCGCGAGACTGAGCTCTCCTTCTGCCCAGGGAATGTGGGCTGATCGTTTTTGTTTTGCCCAGTTAGCGCCAGTAACTAGAATATATCAGACTCTCAATAAATGTTTCGTGAATGGAAGGGAGGGATTTCCATGTGAAGAGCCCAAGAACAAGAGTACAGACACCCAAGAGAAGAATACAAGACTCCAAGCTGGGAAGAAAGCTAGTTAGGAGACGTGATATAAGAGAGGGAGACAGGATTGGTGGAAAATTAAGAACAGTATTCACACAGCAAGGAATCAGGAAGGAAGACCCAATGAGATATAGCAGTATCACCAGTGCTCAGAAGATATTTTGAGGACAGCTGGCACATTATTGCACAATCTCTAAATGATTAGCCATGCTAAAAGTCAAGAAAATACTCTGCACCATGCAAAGAAAAATGTACATTATGACATAATAACATTAAAATGATTTCAGGTTGATAAAATTGGATATATATCATAAATAAGTATCAGTTCAATATGTTGAGGAAAATCATTTCAAGCTGTTATTCTCAAAATATTATAATATATGAAAACAAAAGTATGCCACAAAAGGAACTAATATTTATTGGGCATGACAAGCTCTTGACATACATACCCAATTTAGGTCTCATAACCACCCTGTGAGGTAAATTATCCCCCCATTTCTTTTAAAAAGATTTGAGAAACTGAAGTATCTGCTCTTCTAAGAATCTACATTCTATCGTAAGAATTTGGGTTGCCCCAGTTTTCCCACAATAATTTCCCAAGCCAATTTTTTAATAGAGTGAACTTCTCCAATGACTCCAATTTTATAAACAGAGTTTAATTTTACTGACTTACAGAATCTCCTGTTGAGTACTTTAAAAACGGTAACAGGTCCATCATCTTGCTCAGGACAAACTGTCGGAATTCAAAACAGCTGCCTCTCTAAGGAGCATCCAAGACTTGTAAGAGTTCCTAATATGGTTTGTATCAAAATCAATTTGTAACTTTTCATGGGAACAGAAGTAAAAAGAGGAATGAATGCTTATAGAGTGCTTAATAAGTTCCAGATAACGTGCTAAACAATTTATAAAGCTTCCTCTATGTAATTCTCACGTCCTTCTTATGAGATAAAGTAGACCTTGTTCTGGAATGTTTATAAAAGTTACTAGTTTTAGAAGTTGGAAAAACAAAGTACATAAACGGGATAAATGTTTAATAATGGAGATTAGTCATAAATACACAGAAAGTAAACGTAAAGACAGAACTACTGTAGGAATAAAAACCTCATTTAGCTTTAAATATAAATTTCTATTCATTCATATCATGTATTTCATTAACATTTTAAATATCCGCCCACAAATATAAGGCAAATACAGTGAGTGATACTTGGAAATACTGGTTATGTTCGGTTTTGAAAAACCGGTCACTTACATGAGAGATTTTAAGATTATTATGTTTATATCTTCATTTTGGAATAAAGTGAATTTTAGTACATTTACTATCCATTTACACATACAGTCACAGTTATGTCCAATGAGGAGTTCCCGTCATGGTGCAGCAGAAACCATGAGGTTGCGGGTTCGATCCCTCGCCTCACTCAGTGGGTTAAGGATCTAGCGTTGCCCTGAATTGTGGTGTAGGTCACAGATGCAGCTTGGATCTGGCACTGCTGTGGCTGTGGCGTAGGACGGCAGCTATAGTTCCAATTTGACCCCTAGCCCGGGAACCTCCATATGCCACAGGTGCTGCCCTAAATAGACAAAAAGACCTCCCCCAAAAAAATGATGTCCAATGACACTACCATATATAATAAAGATTCATTATATCACTTTGTAGAGAACAGGTATTGGTCCGCCTCCTACACAGCAGTTAACAACAAAATTCAACTAATTAAAGGGCAGTGGGCCCTTGGTTTCAGCTGATATTTTTTAAAGTTATTAAATTATTTCTCACGTAAAAAAAAATACCAAAATAGTCTTAAAAGTGCTCAGCTAAAAGGCTGGGAATTCTAGCCCTGTACTGGCTTTCTTCTAACTGGCATCATCCAGGTATCATACACTACATTAATCTGATCTTGGAGAAGGGACTAGAAAGGGACGTTGAAGAGAAATTAATGTTCAAAATTCATATAAGATCCCAAATACTAAACTCCTAATAAACGTCAGAGTCAGAGTGATTCATGATTACACTGTTCTCCGTTTAAGTGGTTAAATCAAAAGACTCCGCTGGCATTCAAGTTTTAAATCTGCAAGTCTGGACATTACATCAAAATTCAGATATCCAAGTCAGGGGAGCTGGACTCCAGTCCTGAGAACTACTGCTCAAAGCAAATGAAGTTCAAGCTGCCTAATCTCCACACTGCCTTTTTTCCTTTTTTCTTTCTTTTTTTTTCTTTTTTTGGGCGCGGGGGGGGGGGGTGAATCTTGGCAGCATTCCAAGATGCCTCAGAAAGTTCCCAAACCACACTGAAGTCGAATAGGTCGCTCAGCTCCTAGGTCCCTAAGCGGCCAGGCGCTGCTGCTGGATTTCACCTTAGGACCACCCCCAGCAGGTCCTAAGGCTGGGAAAGGGACTCGGTGAGAGACCACTGAAGCCCGAATGGGGATTGGGCAGATGGGTCAGGGTGTCGGGAAAGAGAGAGAAGGTTGGGGGCACCGGGCTGACCTCCAGTGACCCCTACTCGCTTCCAAAGCGGTGCGGGCCTGAGGCAGAAGAGCCCAGGTCGGGTGAGGGGTCAATTAGGCATCCCGTCGGCTGGGAGGCGGCGGCGGCGGCGGCGAAGAGAGGTGTGAATTGACCCGCTCGCCCCGCAATGCGCCTCTGGCAACGTGGGTCGGAGAGGCCGCCAGGTCCCCAGCGGGGTCCCGGGATCAGAAAGCAAGTCCAAGGAGCCTGGTTAAAAAGAAAACAACATCTCACTGTTGCCTGGCATCCTCCTCCCTTGGTTTGGCCTCCTCCCACTTTTGCTGTCCTTCCCGCTGCCGGCCAGCCCTGGACCTGCCGAGGCCACTAGGCTCGCTGGTCTCGGGAGCCGCGCGCTGTCCCACGTGCCCCGCAGCCCAGCGCACCGCCCGCGGACTCCTGATGCCGGACTCGCGCCCACCAGCCGCTCCCCAGCGTAGAGTGAGCTAAGGGTGGGGAGCGCAGGAGTGGGGGCGCTGGCCAAGGCCACTCCTCTCTCCGCCGCCAGCCCGAAATTGCCGGCGGCCCCACGGCCCTATCCAACCACCGGGCTTTAAGTTCGTTTGGTGGGGAGAGGGCGCCCGGGTTCACTTTGCCCCTCCCGGGCTCTGGGGAGGCGGCTGTCAGTCCTGGCCGCCCCTTCCTCCCGGGACGAGGTGGCAGTTCCCTGGAATGGAGCTGGTGGGTCGCCTCTGGCGGACATTTTTTTTCCCTCTACGGTGGTCTCAGCACCGGCTGGGCCCCAGCTCCCGCTCCGACTCGCCTCCTACGCCTCCAAGAGCCCCCAGTTAACTCCTTAGACCCTGGCTCGCTGGCGCCACCTGCGCGGAGGAAGTGGGGGCTCCCGGGTGGCTGAAGGGCGGGGGCGGGAGAGCAGAAGAGCCGACGGGAATCTTAAGGGGGGGTGGAAGTGGGGAGGGGGAGGGATGCTGCGGAGCTGGAGGACAAAGCCCTCGGTGGGGAAAGGCGGGGCTGGCGGAGAGGAATGCGGACCCCCTGGGGAGTGCTGGGAGATGGGCACCGCGGCGCCTCTTGCTTTCCGCTCTTCCCGCTCCTGCCTCCTCCCAGAAGTCGAGCCAGAAGGAGATGCAGCTGAGGACGCATCTGGATCCATTGCCCAGGCCATTGATGGCTGCAGTACCCAAGCCGGCCGTTCTGTTCGCTGCTCAGACCTGGGGAGGCTGCGCTAACCTTGGCCCTGAAGATACACTCGTGAGGGAAGGGATGCCAGGCTACCTTGGTCCACGGGTTTCGGTTGGTCAAATTCGGTGCGGAACTCATGCAGAAAGGCAAAATTTCCCTTAAACTCTACAAAGCAGTGTGAGTTTCAGGTTTCCAAACACGACACTCACTAAGCCCCTCATGTCCTCCATCATTTCTTTCCACCAGAATCCAACTTTTCACCCTGGGAATAACAACTGATTCAGAGGGAGAATCAGCCATTTGCCCAAATCTTCAGTCATGGCGACTTCTGTGTGGTTACTGACTGGGAGAATTTTTCATAGTCATCACGGTCACAGAATTGCAGTGAAACCAGGCCCTGAAAATGGATCAGGACAGTCCTTTTCATTTTACCAAGGAGAGCCAGTTAGGTCCTGTGACATAACCATTATCTAGCACAAGTCCTGAACTTGGCTTGAGGAAGAAGCCTCAAAGGGTCAGTGGATTGAGAAGAGACTGGTAAGGCCCAGGCAGAAGAGACTGCTGAGAAAGAAGACACATCCAGAGTAATAAATTCAAGAACCTGGAGTTCCTGTTGTGGCTCAGCAGGTTAAGAACCCGACTAGTATCCATGAGGATGTAGGTTCCATCCCTGGCCTCTCTCAGTGGGTTAAAGATTCTGCATTGCCACAAGCTGCAGTGAAGGTCAAGGATGGGGGATGGGGTGTGGCTGAGGCTGTGGAGTAGGCAGAAGGCTAAGGCTCCCATTAGACCCCTAGCCTGGGAACCTCCTTATAACAGGCCCTAAAAGAAAAAAAAAGGGCAAAAAAAAAAATTCAGGCATTCCCTTAGTGGCTCAGGGGAAACAAATCCAACCAGTACCCATGAGGACTCAGGTTCCATCCCTGGAATCCTAGCTCAGTGCGTTAAGGATCCAGCACTGTGGTGAGCTGTGGTGTAGGTCAAAGATGTGGCTTGGATCCCACTTGCTGTGGCTGTGGCGTAGGCCAGCAGCTACAGCTCTGATTCGACCCTAGCCTGGGAATTTCCATATGCCGTAACCTGCCCCCCTCCCCAAGTTTTTTTTTTCCAGGAAAACATGGCAAGAAGGAGCCATTGGTAATGTGAGTTGGATGGAAACAGATCAATCAAAAATGTTTGGATATAGTTTCTTAAAATTAGAGTTGTCCAGCAGGGAAGGCAATTGTAGCTTGGGGTGGGAATTTTCATGATGCTGTCAATGGCTAAACCAAGACCCTGTGCCAGACAGACCCTGTGGTAACTTCCCCACTATCCACTCTTCCTTATCTTGGTGGCTACCTCCCATTCTTTAATATTACATCCCTGCTCTAACTCCCTCCTGGAATATTATATGACTCCAATCAGCAAATTAGCATAATTCAAATTTAAACTAATAAGCATAGTCTAATGCCCTGCCATTGGTTGGCTATGGGCATAACCTAATTGGGGCCAATGAGGGTAGCAATTTCCTGGGGCTTGAGGGAAAGTTTTGCTTTCATATTCTGGAGGTGTTTCAGAAGCAACCTCCTCCTCTGAGTTTGCTTAAAGAAACAAAAACCTCTGATACTGCAGGCAGCTGTATATGTATATCAGCCACAAATAAGAACCAACTTAAAATAAAGCTGACATCAAGAAAGCATAGGTGGGGATTTCCTGTCGTGGCTCAGTGGAAATGAATCCGACTAGTAACCATGAAGATGCGGGTTTAATCCCTGGCCTCGGTCAGTGGGTTAAGGATCTGGCATTGCCATGAGCTGTGGTGTAGGTCACAGATGCACCTCTGATCCTGGATCCTGCATTGCTGTGGCTGTGGTGTAGGCCTGCGGCTACAGCTCCGATTCGACCCTTAGCCTGGGAACCTCCATATGCCACAGGTGCAGCCCTAAAAAGCAAAAAGAAAAAAAGGAAAAAAAAAGGAAAGCATAGGTGGAAAGGAATCTGACTTTCCTGCCATTTTTGAGCCTCTGAATCAAACAGCTTTTGAGTCAAGGTCTACCTTCATCGATTAGGATAGTGAGTTTTGCGGTTTCTGTTACATGTAATCTAGTGGTTCTAAATGATATACGCCCAGTGATCATTTTTCGTAGCAAAGACCCAAGCGCCAGATGGGGCAAATGGATTAAATAACTTTAAGGCCCCAGCCCAGTGGTAAGTCTACTTCATTTCAGTGGTAGACCTACACAGAAATGCTGGAGAAGGAGGAGGCATGTGATCTAATCTGAGGGATTCATGTTTGTTTTCAAGAGTAATACAGAACCAACTTTTCATTGGTCACATAACAACTGATTCAGAGGGAGAAACAGCTATTTGCCCAAACCCTCAGTCACGGTGACTCCTGTGGGTTATGTATTATGGCCCATAATGTTTTATTTTATACTTTCTTTCCTCACAATACTACAAATGTCATGAGGGTTGGGGCTGCCAGGCATCTTTCTACAAAAAACAACAAAGCAGGCACTCAAAAAAATGGGAGTCAGATTACATTTAGAATGGATCCTACTATATAGCATAGGGAACTATATCCAGTCTCTTGGGCTAGAACATGATAGACGACAATATGAGAAGAGAATTGAGTATAATGGAAAAAAATAAATAAAATTTAAAAAAATAAAAAATAACATAAAATAAATGAGAAGAGAATGTATATACATGGGTCACTTTGCAGTACAACAGAAAATTGGCACGACATTGTAAATCAACTGTACTTTAATAAAAAATGGGAGCTGGAATTAAATCTCTCAATCATTTGACATGACAGGAAAAAATTTTACTCTGTAACATAGTCTTTGCATGTGTCATTTTTAATGATTTTTAATGACACATTTTGTTATTCCCACCAGTGGATTTCCTGTAATAGCTATGTCCACTTGGGAATAGAGGGAACAATATGATTTTTAAAAATTAGTTTAATAATCATCAAACCCTTCAGTTCACAGTGCATCAATTATCACTGAACTAAAATCCAAGATTTAAATCTATGTTATCATAAGCCAGGTTTCAACTTTTTTTTTTTTTTTTTTGCTTTTATAGGGCCGCAGCTGCGGCATACAGAGGTTCCCAGGCTAGGGGGTTGAATCACAGCTGCAGTCGCCAACTTATGCCACAGCCACAGCCACAGCCACATCAGATCAGAGCCATGTCTGCAACCTACACCACAGCTCAAGGCAATGCCTGATCCTTAACCCACTGAGCGAGGCCAAGGATTGAACCTGCGTGCTCATATACACTGGTCAGATTCATTTCCGCTGAGCCACGACAGGAACTCCTAGCTGGAATGATTTTATAAAGAGAAACATCCCCCGATTAACTCTGTGGTTATCCTGAGGTACAATATGCATAGGAAAGGCAGGATAGATACAGCCTTCATTCTCTTTTATTTTGTAGTTTTTGAAGTGAGTTGGTTCCCTAGTGTTGTTTTAGAGTATCTATTTGACCTAATGTGTTGAAATTGATTTGCTACGTTTCAATCCATTAGTTATTTTTCTCATTGATATTCAAACCGTCCTTCTTTGAGCAGCAGGAGGATCTTCAAATTGGCTCCTGAGTCCTTTTTAGCAAGATCCAGGGATCTCTGATACTTAATTTCTGATATAATGAGATGTTCCAGGGTCATATTGTAATTTCCTGCTCCAATCCAAGAGTCAACTGTATCTCTAAGGAGACCTGGAAAAGACTATTTTTAATGGCTGCATCTTATGGATGTACAATTACTTATTTAACCAATCCACTATTTGGAGGAAAAGAGCTTTAGATAGTTCCTAACTATTCTGTATTACAAATTAAATACTGAGATGTTTTAGAGAAATAATATATATAAACGACTGATGGTGAGCTTATAATTGTTTTCTATATTTTTTAATGTTTAACAAAAGCTTAGTCAATTGACTCATTTATGTCCTGACCCATAAACTAGTGTGCATCTATTCACCTACTGGAGACATCTGCTTCTAGAGCGGGGCTTGCAAGGAATGAATTAAAAGATGGCAGCAAGAAAGAAAAATAATTAAGAAAATAAAAGGTGGCAGCAAACACGAAATAAAACCTCTGGAGGGAAAAGTATGTATATTTTAGTCCTTAATACTTATAGCCCCTAAAGATATTTCTGCTTCCTGAACTATAATCCCTCTGACAGTTCCTGGACATTTCATCACCAGTCAAGAAGATAATGCTTAGTGGGAATCTGGTAACTCAGCAGTATTTGCTGTTAACCTTCATTGGAGGTGGCTCACGTCTTGTTGACCTATGCAAGACGCTTTTATCTAGAAAACTTATGCCTACTCCTGAGAATTATAGACAGAAAGTACTCTCTGCCAACCACACAAAATTCCCTATTTGATTGCTTGCCAGAAATGTTAGAGTGAATTAAGCCATCTAATACTTGGTATATATACCAAGCTAGTTGGTATATATTTTGGAGTACTGAAAGTTTTCTTTAAGTTTTGAACATGATGTTTCTAATTCCAATTGATACATCATACAATTTGCCTCTTTCTCAGACAGAATGTTTAGAAACGGTTTTCTGAGACTTCTGGACACGGGCAACAAATCTTTCTTTTAGGAAGGAAATGAAGTCAGCCCATATTTTCAAATTTTCTTTTCTGAAGAGGTCTTTTCTTTATTTACTTTAAGACACATTTCATCCATATTTTAAAAAGAATGTAAGTCAGGTTCTACGGGATAAAGGTGTTGTTGGTCAAAATTCATTAAGTAAAAGTAGTTGCAACGCATAGGCGTATTTGAAAAAAAAAAAGACTGTTTCTATGGAAGCGCCTCACGCTTTAAATTATAGAGACCTCAGGCATGGAACTCAGAGTTTGAAACTGTGTTGAGTTTACATGTCCTGCTGTCATGCTATTTATAATCTACCATGTCAAAATAGAAAACCGGTACACATACATTCCTCTAGGCCATTATGTTCATTTTTCTTTTAGCTCATTGTCTAAATTGCAGAGAAAGGAGTATGTGGATGAGTAGAGTTGCCAGACCAGCTCTGGCATACTTATACTAAAGCATAAGGACATACTTATACTTTTAAAAAGTATTCGTTGTTTATCTTAAAATTTAACTGGGAGGGTTGGATTTCTATTTGCTAAATCTGACATTTTTATTTGCTCAATCTGAGTAGAAAGTAATAGTGACTAATCTTTGGAAATTAAAAAGGGCTACAGACTGTATAATGTAGAGTAGCACTTCTGAACTTTAATGTATTGTACATACAAATTATCTAGAGTGCTTATTATAAAAAAAGAAAACAGATTCTAAGGATTTGGAGCAGAACCAGAGGTTCTGCATTTCTAACAGGTAATGCCAATGATGCTGGTTTCTGGACCACAGTTTGAGCAAGGCTATAGTGAAGGTGTGTGTGTGTGTGTGTGTGTGTGTGTGTGTGTTGACTTCCCAGCACCTGAACTTTTGCGCATAGGGAATTCATCAACATGTGATTCTTGGAGGAAAGTAGAGCCTGGTTCTCACTATGGAAGCAGAAAGAAGGTGTCAAATATTCATTTTACCAGTCAGCCTTGCTGCCTGGATTTAGATGTATGATCTACGCCAGGCAAATCAGAAGTACCTGCATAGGAATTTGAGTCAAGAACTAGCAACACATATGGACTATGTTTGCAGTGAGTTTTCTCTCATGCAATAGCTGCAGTTGTAGCCAAATTGTGTCCCAAGATGGGGGCAGAGGAAGGGACAGAGTTCAGAACACCCAGGAGCATCAGGAACAGCAGTCTTCTCACTGGGCTGAATCTGCAGCATGATTTTAGGCACTGTTCCTAGCTGCATAGCTCTGGGCTTGCTTCTTAATCCTCATACTGATTCTGTGAGCTGCTCAATTCCTTTCCTATCTCAATCACTCAGAAGTGGTATTTGCTGCTTGAAACTAAGCACTCTGACCAACCCAAAGGGTCTGCCAGAGGCTAGTTGGCTTGCACAGCCCTATCAGCTGGCAGCATATGTGTGAGATGCCTTCTAGGTCACTGCCCAGTGTGATCTTTGCTTCACAAGATGAGGACCAGTCTGAGAGGGGGCAACCTCCACTTGGGGGAAAGGTATCTATTTCCTGGCAAATCACTTAGTCTCCATTTCTTTGGCTGTTTTTGACTGTTCAAGGGAAATAAGACTACATGATTTTACTATTACATTTATTCACACTATTTCATAATTATTTTACAATCTTATTGAGGTACAAACTGCAAGTTCTAAAATTCACCCATTTCAAGTGTACAATTTAATGACTTTTAGTAAATTTAGCAGGTTGTGTGACCATCACCATAATCCAGTTTTAGAACAGTGCACCTCCCCAGTAAGATCCCTTGGGCCTAGTCACAGTTAGTTCATTCCCATATCCACCCTCAGGACTGGGCAACCACTAATTTACTCTCTGTGTCTACAGATTTGCTTTTTCTGGCAATTTCAAATAAATAGGATCATACAACCATAATATTTGATACACAAGTTTTTTTCTGCTATTCAGTGAGTTTCCAAAAGGCCTGACTCTAATACCAGAAATCAATTAAATTGAGAACATGGAAACAATAAAGAAAATCCAAGGAGTTCCCATCGTGGCTCAGTGGCTAATGAATCTGACTAGGAACAATGAGGTTGTGTGTTCGATCCCTGGCCTTGCTCAGTGGGTTAAGGATCCGGCGTTGCGTGAGCTGTGGCGTAGGTTGCAGATGCGGCTAGGATCCCGTGTTGCTATGGCTGTGGCGTAGGCCAGCGCTACAGCTCCGATTAAACCCCTAGCCTGGGACCCTACATACATTGCCTAGAAAAGGCAAAAAGACCAAAAAAAAGACAAAAAAAGAAAATCCAAGAAATGAGCTGGATCTTTTAAAAGATCAATAAAATTAACAAAACTCTGGCAAATCTGACAAAGAAAATTACCAATATCAGGAAGAAAGCAAGTAATATCACTACAGATCCTACAGACATCAAAAGGACAGAAAGCAAATATTACAAACAATTCTACACACATATATTCTACAATTTAGATGAAGTAGACCAACTGCTTGAAAATTACAAAATTCACTAGAGACAAAAATGTTAGTCTGATTACTCCTGTATAACTATTAAGGAGTACTAATTCATAATTTAAAATCGTCTCAAAAAGAGATTTCCAGGCTCAGATAGTTTCACTGAATAATTATACGAAACATGTCAATAGAAATAATCCTACTTCGCGCCACTCTCCTCCGGAAAAGAGAATAGGAGATAATAACACTTTCATTTCATGAGGCCAGTATTACCTGATACCAAATCCAGACAAAGACAGCACAAAAACAAGAACTGCAGACCAATATTTCCCATGAACTTAAACACAAAAATCCTCAGCAAAATCTTCTAAACAATGTATTAAAAGAATTAGAAACCACAACCATGTGGGATTTATTCCATGTGCAAAAGACTGGTTCAACATTTAAAAATCATTCAGTGTAACCAACCATATCAACAGGCTAGAGACAAAAAACCCCATGATCATGTCAATTGACACTGGAAAGCATTTGGCAAAATCCAACTCCAATTCACATAAAAAGGAATAAATGGGAACTTTCTTTTTTTATTAAAGTATAGTTGATTTACAATGTTGTGCCAATTTCTGCTGTACTGCAAAGTCACCCAGTTATATAATCTTCACACACACATTCCTTTTCTTATATTATCTTCCATCATCCTCTACCCCAAGAAACTGGACAGTTACCTGTGCCATAGAGCAGGACATCATTGCCTATCCATTCTAAATGTAATGGTTTGCTTCTACCTACCCCAAACTCCCAGTCCATCCCATTCCCCCCCTCCTCCCCCTTGGCAACCACAAGTCTGGAGGGGAACTTTCTTAAGTTGGTAAAGCATATTGACAAAAACCTACAGCCAGCGTTATTGCTTAACAGCGATGGAGCATCACACGTAACCGTAAAGGAATGAATGCTTTTCCCAGAGGAGTGAGGTCCACCCCTGTGGTCCAGTCCACTCGCCTCCCTACGTCCCAGCCCCAGGGCGGAGGAGCAGCCTCTAAAGGTGGGGCTATTTGTCCTTCCACTTGGTCCCAAGAAGAGGGAGATCGGCAGGTCTGCGCCGCCCCCCCCCCGGTCCGCCCCCCCCCCCCAGCAGTTGCGTGCTGGCTGCGTGCCAGGAG
>PVHT020000015.1:35027461-35082045 GCA_004024745.2 Catagonus wagneri | reverse complement strand
CTAGGGGTCTAATCGGAGCTGTGGCCACTGGCCTGCGCCGCAGCCACAGCAACGCAGGATCCGAGCCGCGTCTGCAACCTACACCACAGCTCACGGCAACGCCGGACCGTTAACCCACTGAGCAAGGGCAGGGATCGAACCCGCAACCTCATGGTTCCTAGTCGGATTCGTTAACCACTGCGCCATGACGGGAACTCCTGGTCTTTAGTTTAGAAACCAATCAACTTCAAATAAATTCAATACATATCTGTTGAGCACTCACTCTGTGTATGCAGCACTCTGGGCTGTGTGTATAGCTTCAGAGGAGCTATAACCTAGTGGAGCCATGCTAATTTCTTCATACTTTTCACACTTTTTCCCATGCCTGTGTCAGTTTCCAACACTGAGTCTGAGCCATTTTCATTTTCTCTCTATTCATTCTCAGAGGCAGCAGGGCATTCTAGATACACATACAAAATGGTGCTGAGGTTGGGGCTCCCTGTTTAAGCTTAAACTGTGACTTGGGGTTCAGACGTGTCCAATTACTCCAGTGACTGAGGAGCCTCCCAGGAGAGAACATGTCCTCAAGGAAGAAGGAAACAAGCACAATAAGCTTGAGCCAAAAACAAAGTCCAGGTCTAGAGCTCCCATTGTGGCTCATCAGTAATGAACCCGACTAGTATCCATGAGGATGTGGGTTCGATCCCTGGCCTCCCTCAGTGGGTTAAAAGATCGAGCATTGCTGCTAGCTGTGGTGTGGGTGGCAGACGCGGCTCGGGATCTGGCTTTGCTGTGGCTGTGGTTACGGCTGTGGCTGTGGCACAGGTTCGGTTACAGATTCTTAGATATGATACCTAAATATGAACAACTGGGAGAAAAAAGATAAACTGGATTTCACCAAAATTAAACTTTTATGCATCAGGAGTTCCCATCGTGGCACTGCGGAAACGAATCGGACAAGGAACCATAAGGTTGCGGGTTTGATCCCTGGCCTCACTCAGTGGGTTAAGGATCTGGCGTTGCTGTGAGCTGTGGTGTAGGTCGCAGACGTGGCTCAGACCTGGTGTTGCTGTGGCTCTGGCATAGGCCGGCAGCAACAGCTCCGATAAGACCCCTAGCCTGGGAGCCTCCATATGCCTCAGATGCGGCCCTAAAAAGTCAAAAAGCCAAAAAATAAAAAACTTTTATGCATCAAAGGACACTATCAAGTAAATGAAGAAATAAGCTACAGAACAGTAGAAAATATTTGTCAACCATATAGCTATAACAGTCAAGTATCCAGAATGTTTAAAGAACTCTGACAACTCAACAATGGAAAGATAAACAGTCCCAATAAAAATAGCAAAGGATTTGAGTAGACAACCATCCAGAGAAGCTATACAAATGACCAGTAAGCACATGAAAAGATTATGGATTAGGGAATTGTATTGAGTACATTAGGGACATGTATCAACATGTATTATAGGGAATTGCAATTAAAACATAATGAAGATTATATCTGGAATCTAATATACTGCACGAATGAATCTTTCTACAGAAAAGAAAATCACGGACTTGGAGAACAGGCTTGTGGTTGCCAAGAGGGTGGGGGAGGGAGTGGGATGGTCTGGGAATGTGGGGTTAATAGTTGTAGACTATTGCCTTTGGGATGGAAAAGCAAGGAGATCCTGCTGTATAGCACCAGGAATTATGTCTAATCGATTGTGACGAATCTATATATGTATGTGTAACTGGGTCACCACGCTATACAGTTGGAAAATTAATAGAAAACTCTAAACCAGCTATAATGGGAAAAAAAAGCATAATGGAGAGTTCCTGCTGTGGTGCAACAGGATTGGAGTCATCTCTGGAATGCCAGGATGGATGTTCAATCCTTGGCTTGGCAGAGTAAGTTAAGGATCTAGTGTTGCCACAGAAGCCTAGTTCACAATTGTGGCTTGGATCTGATCCCTGGCCTGGGAACTCCATATGCTGCAGGGGCAGTCAAAATGAAAAAAAAAAAAAAAAAATGAGATACTACTTTATACCCACTGGGATAGCTATAACCAAATACACACACACACACACACCAGTCAAACAGAAAAATGCAAGTGTTGGTGAGGGTGTGGAGAAATTGGAATCATAAATAACTCCTAGTGGAAATGAAAAATGATATAGCCACTGTGGAAAATTTGGGCAGTTAATCAAAAAGTTAATCATAGAATTACCACCTGATCTCTGCATGTAAACTTTCAGGTATATACCAAGAGAACTGAAAGTATAGTTTTACAAAGAAATATGTATGTGAATGTTCACAGCAGCCTTGTTCGTATTTGCCAAAATGTCACAAAGGATGACATATCACATGATTCTATTTATATGAAATGTCCGGTAAAGGGAAATCTATAAAGACAGAAACTAGACTAGTGGTAGCCTGGGATGGGGGTGGTAGATGGGTGTGCAGGGAGGGGAGGGGTATGGCAGTTAATAGGTATGGGGCTTCTTTTAGGGGTGGTGAAAATGTTCTAAAATTGACCATGGTGATAGTCATGCATATCTGTGATTATGCTAAAAAACACTGAATTTCACACTTTAAATTGTTGAAAAGTTTGATATGTGAACTATATCTTAATAAAGTTGTTTTTTAAAAAGTCTCATACACCAATGTTCATAGCTGCATTATTTATAATAGCCAAAAAGTGGCAACAACCCAAATATCTGTCACCTGAAGAATGAATAAACAAAATGTGGTATATCTATGCAAAAAATATTTTACAGCCATAAAAAAAAAAGAATGAAGCACTGGTATATGCTACTTAATGGATGAACCTACCTCAAAAACATTATGCTAAGTGAAAAAAGCTAGACCAAAAAGCTACATATCAGGATCCTAGTTATGTGCAGTGTCCAGAATAGGCAGATCTGTAGAGACATAATGCTGATTAAATGTTGTCAGGAGATGTAGGTAGGAGGGAAAGAGGAATGGCTATTAACAAGGATAGGGTTTTTTGGGAGTATGATGGAAATGTTCTGATTACACAGTGGAGATGGTTACACAATATTGTGAAACTATTAGAAATCACTGCATTGTACACTTAAAATCGGTAAATTGTTATGTTAATTTATTTCAATTTAAAAATTTCCCAAAAAGGCTATACAGGAGTAAATGCTAATTAATGGCAGTCCTGCGAAAAAAAAACAAAGAACATGTGGCCAGTTAGTCAATAGAACCAAAAGACTGGCTTTCTATAAGTTTGGGAAAGAGTTTTAAGACTACAGTAGTCAGGAGTTCCTATCGTGGCTCAGTGGTTAATGAATCTGACTAGGAACCACGAGGCTGCAGGTTCCATCCCTGGCCTTCACTCAGTGGGTTAAGGATCCGGCGTTGCCGTGAGCTGTGGTGTAGGCTGCAGACATGGGCTCAGATCCCACGCTGCTGTGGCCGTGGTGTAGGCCAGTGGCTACAGCTCCGATTAGACCCCTAGCCTGGGAACCTCCATATACGAGTGCGGCCCTAGAAAAGGCAAAAAGACAAAAAAAAAAAAAAAAAAATTGAGCAGTCAAAATCATCCACTTTCCCATTGGCTGATTCCATTCTCACCCAGGCATCTTTTTAATTATAACTTCGCTTCTTCCTTCTGGAAGAAAATTTGCTGACCAGAGTTTTCCAGTCTTTTTGACCATCATATTTTTAATGAAAAAAAGGAATAAATTGGATTGGAATTTTGGTTTGTTGTATAAATGATTTCTGGTCATCCCCCTGAGGCAGATTGACTCTCCCTCCTCCTAAATCTTGGTTTGGATGTGCAGGCTCATGACACTATACACAGAATTTGAGAGAAATTTTATTACTGAAGGTACTGCCCCCACTCCAAGGAGAGGAAAAAGGCCAAAATGGTCAGGGTTGTCTTGAGAAAGAGGCAAAGGAATTAATTAGGCCTTTATAATCTCCAAGGGGTGGAAAATCACCCCCTCATTGGCTGTAGATTTGTAAGTTTTAAACTTCCCGCCTGCGCCAAGGGAGAGTTTGAAGTTTCCGTCCTGCATGGCCAAGGACTCTGGCGCCAGGACTGTAAATGTGCTAGTTTTAAATTCCCACTGATAACAAAGGAGAGGGCACTGGGCTTTCTTATTAGCTTATCTCTAAGTGGGGTGGGAGGGCGACTTATGAATACTTTAAGGTTTGGGAACTTGAAACTTTCTATGCTTGCTATTTTGATTATTCTGTCTTTTCTATAAAGCTTATTTTCCAAGGCCAGTACCAAAGAGCAGTAGAGGCGAAAAGGAAGAAACTAGTTCAAACTGAAGAAACTAGTTCAAACTGAAGTGACTGACCGAACTTGCTACGTGTGTTAAGGAACTATCGATTCAAGATTTTAAGTCTTGGTAACTCTTGAGAGGAGGAACGTTAGTGCCGTAGACCCCATAGAACCCGTAGACCCCGTAGACCCCGTGAGGAGAACTGAGAGGAAACTTTCTATACTGTTTAGAATATTCAAGTATCTTGGCAAATATTTTTCTTGTAAACGTACTTTCTCTTAACTTTTTAATAGCTACTACAGACATCTATGTGACGGAGAAAAAGAGAGGAAAACGAAATATTTTCAAAACAAATTTAGCGAAATTCACCGATTATTTAAATGACGTGATTTTTATTCCTTTTACTCATTTGGTTTATGTCTTCACCTCTTAGGTGTAGTTTTTTTTTGTTTTTTGTTTTTTGGGTTTTTTTGTCTTTTGTGGTTTTAGGGCCGCACCCGCGGCATGTGGAGGTTCCCAGGCTAGGGGTCCAATCAAAGCTGTAGCCACCGGCCAACGCCACAGTCACAGCAACGCGGGATCCGAGCCGCGTCTGCGACCTACACCACAGCTCAGGGCAACACCGGATCCTTAACCCATGAGCAAGGCCAGGGATCGAACCCGAAACCTCATGGTTCCTGGTCAGATTTGTTTCCGCTGAGACACGACGGGAACTCTTTTTTTTTTTTTTTTTTTTTTCGATTTGTACTTCCAACCCTTATACACTGAGGGGACCCACATTTCCCATTTCCGCGTGCTCGGATATGATGTACAGCCCAGATTTCGGGATTGCAACACAAGTCGGACAGTGAGCTCACTGAGGAGATCGGCCTCAGCGTTGGGCCCTCGCCCGGACCGAGGCATGTGGCCCACAGCCCACTATCCCCACTATCCACCGCTAGAGTGCCGGTGCCTTCGAGAATGTGTAAGGCCGTGCACATGTCCGCGCCCGCCCTCAGATGGCCGTTAAAAAGAAACCCGGATGTTGGGGGGGGCGGGGGGGGGAGAAGCTGGCTTCTACCCATGAGGCAGCGCGCGTAGTTATATACTTCTGCCCTCTCCTGAGGCGCTCGTTCCGCGCTGAGAGTCGCCGCAGGCGGCCGCTGTGGCTGTGGCGTCCGCCTAATGCTTTTGCGCTCCTCCCTTTCCTCCTCCTCTTTCTCCTCCTCCGAGTCCCAGTCAGGCCGACCTGCTCCGCTCGCGGTAAGTGTCCCCCGCCCCCGCCTGCGTCGCGCGGAAGCAGGCAGGGGCACTCCCGCGAGGCTATGGCCACCTCGCTCTGTGGGCAGCTGAGGTGGCCGGGCTGTGAGGACTAGAAGTCGAGGGTCTGGATGCCGGCGTGGGTCGCCGGAATGGCCTGAGGCGCGGGGGGGGGGGACGGTCTAGGCGGCGCGGTGGCGGGTGGGCCACCATCTTGCGCCAGCCCGGCGGGGGAGGCATCTCAGCAAGGTAGCTGCTTGGCGGCCCTCAGGTCCAGGCGGCGGGGGTTGCCGCCGCCCTGCCTCCTCACCTTCCGGGGCCTGTGTGTCGGTCTGTCCCAGCCTGGTTTTGGCTTTTCTTTCTGGAGGCAACTCCCTTTGGTCTTTTGTACATATGATGCCGATGTTTGGCGAGACCCGCCCACCCCCAAGTCTCCTCAGCAGTGGGAATAGAGACCAGAGAGGGCTCCGAACTTTCTGGCCTCAGGGTCCCTCGGACCCCTCCTTTCTGTCCAGATTCCCCCCAACCTAGGTTACTGGTCTTCCACTGCTCACACCCTTGTTCTCGCCAGAGGGACTTCATGCCTCCGACAGGGAAATCGTGCTCCATTCCGTTATTGTCTAGAGGAGAAGAGCCCTGAGGAGAAATGTGGAGTTAGAGACACAATTTTTTAACAGTGATCTTTGCAGGTTTTACTTAATGAGATGGAAAAAATTATCTCAGTCTGAGGTTTTATCCTTCTCTAGACATGGAGGGGGTGCTTCTTAACTTATCTCAAGTTTTAATGCTTTTTTTTAAAGGAGAAATCAGAGAAGAAAATGTCAAGTGAACCAGCTTCTGCAAGCACAGGAGGTCTTCAAGGAGTTCTCTTTGTTTGCAAAGATTTTTTAGTTCTTTTTAAAAAAATCTGCGAACTTAAATTTTGCTTTTATTTTTAGGTTTGAACTGTGATGTTTTAATGTCTTTTAGTGCCATTAAACATAAAATTAAAACCAAGAAATAATAGAGTTTTAAACTACAAAATCTCGTCTTAGCATTTATGATGTGTTCTGCTTTGAAGGGTTACTGTGAAAATTCAAACTGTCTACTTAACCAGAAACTTTACTAAGCCTATGAAGCACTGGTTTGTTTTAAAAATTAAATGAAGACTGTATGCGCTTGATGTTTTAACATTAGTACAAATACCGGTACAGTTAATTGTATCTTGCGTTTGTATATTTCATTGCTATCATTTCTTTTGAGGTGGGCTGTGGGGTGTTGATAGATCTGTTTAGAAGGTAAGGAAACAGCCTTAAGGAGAAGACGTCCTGTGGCTAGGAGTGATAGAACCAGTTCTTGAACCTAGGTCTTCAGACTTCTCATCCAATGCTCAGTTCCCTATAATATGCACCAGTTTTTCTGAGAGTAGGGTCAAGGAGAACCGCAAGGAGACTCACCTAAAATATATAAGTAATATTTTTCAGTTTTCTTTTCCTTTATATTTAAAATACTTAAGACTTCATATCAACACAACACTGTAAATTAACTGTACTTCAATAAAAAAATTTTTTAAAGATTTCATCTTTTCAACTTTTTAGTATCTAAATATTTCTACTTACAAGCATGTTGAAAGGTTGAAGAAAGTACTACTTTTAAGGGGTCCAAATTTCAGCTTCCCCTCTTCAACCCATTTTCCCCAGTTAAATATTCTAGTCCAGTCTGATATTTTTTCAGACCAAGGTTTTTAGTCTTCAGCATCAGTTTTTTTTCGTGGTAGAGGAGAGTAAGGAAAGGGATATATAATTCTATACCTCTTCTCTTCTCCAATTTGTTTTCTTTATTCAAGAGAACATTTAGAATGCCCCAATTTTTTTGTTGCTCCTGTTATACCAATTGGACAGGGGAAATACCTAAATGAATAGGAATTATTCCTGAAAATGAAAAGGAAAGCAGCCCATATTTTTAGTGACAGGGTATTGGAAATTCATATTCAAAATACATTTTTTTTCAAAAGCGACTTTTCAAAGATCAGAAATACTTATGACATTCACTAATTAAATATATAATGCTAAATATTTTTCATCCTGTTTCAGAGGATGAAAATATATGATTTTCAGTCAGGTTAGGGTTTTTGTTTTTATTTTTGTTTTTTGTCTTGTCTTTTTAGAACCGCACCTGAGCATATGGAGGTTCCCAGGCTAGGGGTCGAATTGGAGCTGTAGCCGCTGTCCTACACCGCAGCCACAGCAACGCCAGATCTGAGCCTCATCTGCGACCTACACCACAGCTCACAACAAGGCTGGATCCTTAACCCGCTGAGTGAGGCCAGGGATCAAAGCAGCATCCTCATGGATGCTAGTTGGGGCACTGAGCCATGACGGAGAACTCCCAGTCAGGTTGTTTTAAACAGTGACTGGGAAAGCCTTTGTTTACTCAGTAATTTGTATCAAAAATGTGTCTAAGAGTTCCTATCATGGTTCAGTGGAATGAATACAACTAGGAACCATGAGGTTGCGGGTTCGATCCCTGGCCTTGCTCAGTGGGTTAAGGATCCGGTGTTGCCGTGAGCTGTGATATAGGTTGCAGACACAGCTCGGATCCTGTGTTGCTGTGGCTGTGGTGTAGGCCGGCAGCTGTAGCTCCGATTATACCCCTAGCCTGGGAACCTCCACATGCCGTGGGTGCAGCCCTAAAAATGACAAAAGCAAAAAAATATGTGTCTAAACTTTTAAAATTAATTTCTTGCAAAGCAGTTTTCTTTTAAGGAGTGGGTTTTTGTTTGTTTGTCTGTCTTCTTTTTGCTGGACTTAAGGCATGCAGAATTCATGGGCCAGGGCTTGAACCCACACCACAGGAATGACCCAAGCCACTGCAGTGACAATGCCAGATCCTGAATCCTCTGTGCCACAAGAGAACTCCCTAAGGAGTATTTTTAATAACATTTAGTATGTTAAAAAAAAAGTAGGACCACTTTTATTTTGTCTTTATATTTTAATTCGTTTTTAGAAATAATTCAATAAGAGTAAAGAGATAGTGAAACCAGAAGTTCCCGTCGTGGCTCAGTGGTTAACGAGCCCAACTAGTATCCATGAGGACTTGGGTTAGATTCCCTAGCCTCGCACAGTGGGTTAAGGATCCAGCATTGCCGTGAGCTGTGGTGTAGGTTACGGACAAGGCTCTGATGTGGCATTGCTGTGGCTGTGGTGTAAGCTGACAGCTGTAGCTCTGATTTGACCCCTAGCCTGGGAACCTCCATATGCCATGGATTTGGCCCTAAAAAGACAAAAGACAAGAAAAGAGAAACAGTGAAACCATTTTTGTTAAATATTTAATAAGGATTTAGACATGGTGTACTTTGTCTAAACAAAGAATACATTTTTAGAAGCTGATAAAATCCAGTTGTCTTTTATTAACACAGATATTAAAGACATTTTTAAAAACAGATCAATAGGGAGTTCCTGTCGTGGCACAGCAGTTAACAAATCCGACTAGGAACCATGAGGTTGCAGGTTCGATCCCTGGCCTCGCTCAGTGGGTTAACGATCTAGCGCTGCCATGAGCTGTGGTGTAGGTTGCAGACGTGGCTCGGATCTGGTGTGGCTATGGCTGTGGCGTAGGCCGGCAGCTGTAGCTCCGATTAGACCCCTAGCCTGGGAACCTCCGTATGCCGCAGGTACAGCCCTAAAAAGCAAAAAAGAAGAAAAGATCAATACCATTATCATTACATTTTTTGAATAGTTATTTTTATTAAAAATATTTATATGAACATGTAATGGACTTATTACTTTAAATGAATTATATATTTAACTTTTTTCTTAGTTTCAATTTCTAATATGGTAAGTATCAGTAGATATAATCCAGATAAACAAAAAGCTCTTTGGGTTACTCAGTAAGTTTTAAGAATGAAAAGTGGACCTGAGACTATTGATCCGGTGTTCTTTACTTGTGACAATATTTTAACATTTCCATACATAAACTAGAATTTTGTTTTTAGTGTTTATATTCATCTACTTGTAATATGACTTTCAGTAAAGAAGGAAAAGTTGAGCAAAATAGTGCAAAGGACTGTACGATAATTTTTTGTGTGCTTTATTTAATCTTCCAGTAGTGCTACAAGGAAGGTATTGCTGTTTTCATTTTACATGTAGAAAAACGAAGTTCAAAGAGGTCAATTAAACATCCTATAGATCTGGCAACCAGGAAATAGTACACTTCAAATTCCCACTCAGTTATTCAGCCTCTACATCCAATGTTCCCATAATTATGCTCTGCATTTTTACCTGATATTTGGCCTAGTGAATCAGTTTTACACCTATAAAATGTGAATTAATAATATAGATTTCCTGAGGTTACTTAAGGAATTAGTGATTATTGAATATGAAACATAAAATATGTATTCTATAGTTTGGCGATATTATGCATTCGTCTTTTCTCCAGGTTATATCTTTTACATATAAATTACAATAAAAACGTCTTATAGATAAAATCTTTACCATGAATATGATATAAAAATTACTTTGCAGAAAGTAAATTTTATTAGAATGGTGGGCCATCTCAAAAGCTAATTTTAAAATGTTTTCAAATACAGACAATCTTTGCAAAGTATTGTGCTAATGAATTTCAGTATCAGCTAGCTAAGTATGAAAATCAACAGAGACAAAAGTTAAAAACTTATGTTTGGGGGGAAATAGTAAATTCATTAAAGAAATGTCTTCTCAAAATATACTGGGACTTCATGTTTTCAGGCTTTCAAAAAGAATTCCCACAGTATACAAACTTCTTGGGCAAAGAAAAAATTATGAATGTATGGTTTCCTTTTAAATTATGTGTGATTCGTTCCCCAGACTTGGCTGAGAGTTTGAATTATTTAGGTGCCAGTGAAATTGTCTAAGATACCAAGGTATAAGCCAGTGGGTGTTTCTTGATTTGAGTACTGTACCAATTAATTCCTGTTATAAGAAAAACAATTTCACAGATACTCTCTTACTTAAAATGGTTAAATATTCTTAAGAGTTCGTATATAATTATAAAACAAAATCATTAAAACTGCAAAACCAGTGCTATTTGAATCAACTTTAATACATTGAATAATATGTTGGTGAAATAAAGTCACTGACTACTTTTATTGAGTTTTTCAAACCTACGATTCATATCATTCCGAAAAATAGCTAGTTTTCTATTTGAACCTTTTTTTTTTGCTTTTTGGGCTGCATCCACAGCATATGGAGGTTCCCAGGCTAGGGTAGCTGCCGCACAACCACAGCAATGCCAGATCTGAGCCATGTCTGCGACCTACACTACAGGTCATGGCAACACCAGATCCTTAATCCACTGAGCAAGGCCAGGGATCGAACCCCCAACCTCATGGTTCCTAGTTGGATTTCGTTTCTGCTGCGCCACCACGGGAACTCCTCTATTTGAACCTTTTTAGTACCTTCATTTCTATAGCTAACCATACATACTGCCATTTTCCCTTAATTTAATACAAAAGCATCATTAGGTATTCTCTCTCTCTGTTCTTTTGTTTTTAGCTGAGAACAGTAAAAGTGATAATACTTGATGACAGCGCAGTAATAAATACAGATAAAAATGAGTACTGTTGTGATCCAACAATTCCACTTCTTAGTATTTATCCAGAGGAAACAAAAACACTAACCTGAAAAAATATCTGCACCCTCAGGTTCATTGCAACATTATATGATAATGTTATATTAGAATAGCCAAGACGTGGAAAACCTAAGTGCCCTTCATTGGATGAATAAAGAAAATATAGAATATTATTCTGCCACAAAAGAAGGAAATCCTGCCATTTGTGACAGTAAGGATGGACCTTTAGGGCATTATGCTGAGTCAGGGAAAGACAAAGCATGATCTCACTCGTATGTGGACTCTTTAAAAACTCACAATTCATAGATAACAGAACAGATTGGTGGTTGGGGGAGGCGGAGTGGGCTGAGGTATTTAATTGTATCATCAGAACTTGAATTTCTCCGTTTCCTACCCTCTTCTTCTCTAACCCATAGTCTCATGGCTTTGCTATTCTTTTTATTGGCTTCTTTCTTAGTAGTCTTTCTCCATATAGTGATTTCCATCACCACCAGGCTTATATCTTACCAGCTTATTGTATGATTTACAGCTTTATTGAACTAAATTCATGTAACAACATACACTTCACCCGTTTAAAGTGTACAATTCAGTGATTTTAGTACATTTACAGTGTTGTGCAGCTATCACCACAATCAATTTTAAAACATTTTCGTCACCCAAAAAGAAATCCCATACCCATTAGGAGTCACTCCCCATTTTCCTCCAACTCTCCCAGCCCTAAGAAACCACTACTTTACTTTCTGCCTTTTATGGATTTTCCATATCTGGACATTTCATATAAATGAAATCATACACTATGTAGTCTTTTTGACTGACTTCTTTCACTTAGTATAATGTTCTCAAGGTCCAACCATCCATTTTCTTTAGTGTATATCAGTACTTCATTTCTTTTTATGACAGTATTATTCCATTGTATGGGTATATCACATCTTGTTTCTCCATTAATCAATCAGGCTTGAGTTGTTTGCTTTTTTGCTAATATCAGTAACACTGCTATGAACTTTCTTGTGCAAGTTTTTGTGTGGACATATGTTTTCAATTCTCTCTTGCCAGGAGTGGAATTTCTGGGTCATATGGTAACTTTATGTCTAAGTTTGTAAGGAACTGCCAAAGTGTTTCCCACAGTGTCTGCCTCATTTTATATTCCTACCAGCAGTGCATGGGAGTTCCAATTTCCACATATCCTTACCAACACTTGTTATGTGTCTTTCACACCCCAGTGAGTGTGAAATGGTATCTTCTAATTTTTTTAATATTTTATCTTGTAAAAATACACATGCAACTTTTTTTTTTTTTTTTTTTTTTTGCTTTCAGGGCTGCACTCATGGCATATGGAAGTTCCCAGGCTAGGAGTCCAATCAGAGCTACAGCTGCCAGCCTAGGTCACAGCCACAGCAACGCCAGAGCCAAGCCTCTTCTGCAACCTATACCACAGCTCACGGCAACGCCGGATCCCTAACCCACTGAGCGAGGCCAGGGACTGAACACACATCCTCATGAATCCCAGTCGGGTTTATTACCACTGAGCCACGACAGGAAGTCCATAACTTACTGTTTTAACTATTTTTTTTTTTTTTTGTCTTTTGTCGTTTTAGGGCCACACCCACGGCATGTGGAGGTTCCCAGGCTAGGGGTCTAATTGGAGCTGTAGCTGCCGGCCACAGCCACAGCCACAGCAACGCCAGATACGAGCCACGTCTGTGACCTACACCACAGCTCACAGCAATGCCAGATCGTTAACCCACTGAGCGATGCCAGGGATCTAACCCTCAACCTCATGGTTCCTAGTCAGATTCGTTAACCACTGTGCCACGACGGGAACTCCTGTTTTAACTATTTAAATATACTAATGTTTTTTAAAAAATTTGTATGGAATTTACAAGATAGTTGAATTTTAGATGTGTGAGAGCTTAAACAGAAAATATGTAAACGGTGATAAAATAATTTATACATACAGTCTCCAAGAACTGAATGGGTTGTGCTCTAAGAGGTCTTTGATTAGTCAGTTACTTGGAATTCATTTTTCCCCCATAAGACCAGTGTATTAAATATGGGCATAGTATCTCTACCAGAGTCAGTAGCTGAGGTGGAGAGCTCTTTTCTGCTTATTTTGGTGCCTACTCTAAGTTGCAGAACCTAGAGACTCCTCTTTGGAGTTGCTATTATAAGAAACTTACGGTACTCCCTGTATATTTTGATAGACACTCCATTTCTCTAACAGATGACTTAATTTCCCATAGATTCCCTTGCCTTGCCACCAAAACCCTGAAGTGATGGCTTGAGAGTTTTTTGTGGTGATAGTTTAGCGAAGCTTGGCTACCTTACTGGATAGCACATTTTTAGACTGCAGTTGTGGTTCTAATGGCATCTGAGAGTGTTTATGACTGTACCAACTGAGGCTCCTTGGTGGGTGCTATCAGCCTCAAAAACTATCTCTGTAGTCATAGGCAGTGGATATGACTTGTTTATATAGACTACTTGTACATTTAGTACTTATTTAGGGTATTTGTACCAATATAGATTTTACGTGATCATTTAATAAAAGGGTTTTATATGAGTTTCATAGGCTGTCCAGTTGTGAGTTGAAAAATGTTCTATATTTTTGGAGTTCCCATTATGGCGCAGCAGAAACAAATCCGACTAGTAACCGTGAGGTTGCGGGTTCCATCTCTGGCTTCACTCAGTGGGTTAAGGATTCGGTGTTGCCGTGATCTGTGGTATAGGTCGCAGACGCAGCTCGGATCCAGCATTGTTGTGGCTGTGGTGTAGGCCGGCAGCTGTAGCTCCTATTTGAGCCCTAGCTTGGGACCCTCCATATGCCACGAGTGCGGCCCTAAAAAGCAAATAAATAAATAAATAAAAACATTCTATATTCTTGGTAGCAGTAGGTCCTTAATGCTGAGCAAGAATTGTCATGTATTTATCTACTGCACATATGCATTACCTTAATTCTAGTTGAGGGACAGGCAATAACTATTTGAATAGAGTTCAGATGTTTCAATAGCCAAACCTCAGAACTAGAGAAATTTACAAAAGTGCATAATTCACTAGAGAGTTGTAATAGTAATTCAGATATTTATATCAAAAACTTTAGTTTTTTTTTTCCTTTGGACTAATTCATTGTAAATGACTTGGAGCTGGAAAAAGCAAGAAAGCTTGCTTTTGCTAGTCTGTGGATAAAGACAAATGTGGATACTCAGCTCTGCTTATCTTAATACTTTAGATTATTGATATCTAGTTTTTAAATTTTTCAAAATAACTGAGATAGTTTTTTAAGCATGTTTATCTTATATGTAAAAATGTGGTAAGTACGTGAGAATTCAGAATACAAATTCCTGTTTTAAAGAAAGCACTTTAAGTGTTTTTGAAAATGTTTAATGTAACAGCTTTTTTAAAAGCCCAAAGAAACCTAGACATTAGGCTGTAAACTTTTGAAGGCAAGAACAGTGATTTATTCATCATATTTCTTCCCCAGAACTGAGCATGTTACATTTGGCCCAGAAGGCAATAATTATTTGTTAGTGAATTAATCTATGATAAAATGTATCCAACTATTTTTCTGTTCCTTTCAGTTAGCACTGGTAAGAAACAAACAAAAAAAAAACCCTAAACATGTCTGTGTTTTTTAATTAACAATTTATTTCTGAAATGGAAGAATAACTGACAGCTGAAGATTAATGTTACCTAGTATTTCAGAATTTAGATTTACTAAAACATATTATAGGGTGATTACTCATTTTTACAAAAGACTGCCTTTCAAAAATTATTTGTAATTTAATAATTCATCAGATTTATTCAAGTAGTAAATGCATATTACATTCAGCATTTTACTTGCCAAATCTGCATTCATTTGGGAATGAACCAATTATGGAAAGTGGGTAGCATGTGTATATCAAACATATAAAACTCAAAAGGTAAGCTTTTGGTAGACAAAAGTATTTAATGTGTGTACGTTTAATTTAACAAATCCACTCTAATAGTAAGTATCTTTATTTTATAGGGCAGAAGAACTAAGACCTTGCCCGGAGTCACATGGTGAGTTTCTGGAGATTGATTTTAAGACCCAAAGATTTCTGAACCCCAAGTATCATATTTCAATATTTGGTGTTACTTAAAGTGACTCATAGAATTGATTGATGTCATGTGTTAGTGTCTAGGTGACTCTGCAACTTGATGGATGACAACAACCCTTTTCGACCAAAAAGTAAGTATTGCTGCTGCCAATATTAGTGTATGTAGCTCTTGTACTGATAACCTTGCTTCATGAGAAAAGGTGAGAGAGACAAGGATGAGCACATTAAAACACACACACAAAAAACCATTTAAATTTATTAAAGAAATACGTGCTCATAGTAAAAAAAGAACTCCAGGAGTTCCCATTGTGGCTCAGCAGGTTATGAACCTGACTAGTATCCGTGAGGATGTGGGTTTGATCCCTGGCCTCGCTCAGTGGGTTAAAGGATCTGGTGTTGCCGTGAGCTGTGGTGTAGGTTGCAGATGCAGCTTGGATCTGGTGTTGCTGTGATGTAGACCTGCAGCTGCAGCTTCAATTCAACCCCTAACCTGGGAACATCCATATGCTGCAGGTGCGGCCCTGAAAAGCAAACAAAAAATTTTTTTAACTATCAGTAAAGTAAAAATGAAGTGCTTCTTCCTCATTTCCAGGGATAACTGCTATTACCAGTTTGGTATCTGTAATCCCAAACTATTTTCTGTGCATAGACAAAAAAAAATTATTTCTAAATAAGATCATACTATTTATGTTATTATGTACCTTTCAAAAAATTTTACTCTGCAATCTATCTTGAATATATTGACACCCAGGTAAAAAGAATAAGGAAGACCTATATGTCAGTGTGGTATCAATACCATGGTATTAGTGTAGATATAACTGATTTTTTTTTACTGTCACTGTACATAGGACTCTCTCATTTTGTAAAACGGCATTGCCTGACTTTGTGTGCTTTATCCCATGTGCAGAAGGAAATGCGAAGGAAGAAGTAAATGAGTTCCTTACTCCCAAGGAGCTTACTTTGGAGTTAGACATGTACAGTTAAGACACATTAAAAAATAAGGAACAGTTTGAGATTATATATAGTGTATTTTAAATTACCTGGCATAGGGTGTCAGTGTAGTAAGAGGTGAAAGAAAAACAGGAACTAATGGTTTATTGAGAAAGTTATAATTGAACTAAGACTTGGGAAGGAGCCAGGGAATTAATATTTCGTGAATGTTGCTTGAAGTTAGATACTTCATATAGCTTTTCCCTAAATCTACATTACCACTTCTTTTAGATATTATACCCATATTAGAAATGAGGAAACAGATTCAAGTAATTTCTCCAGAGTTACATTGTTTAAAATGGTGCAGTGAAGATTTGAACTATTCAATTCGATGTCAAGTTCATGCTCTTTCTACTATACTTGAGTATGGACAGGGTAAAGCAAGGAGGAAGGATATTTTAAATGAAAAACGCAATACAAATGAGGGTTCTGAGGAACATAATAAAGATGGCCTTTTCAAGAATAAGCAAATGCTAAACTATGAATTACACTTTTAGTCATTTCCCTTAAAGCGTTCTGCATATATATTTTTAAGTAAAATTTAGAAAAGAGGTCAGTTCATAAAATCGGTTACATTTGGGAGGGTGGGAAGGTTTTTTGTTTTGTTTTATTGTATGTTAACTACTAAATATTAACATTATACTGAGAAATGATTTAACATACCTGTATAGAAAGGGAAACTAAACTTAAAAAATTTGTTAGAGAATAGCACTAATTAGTGTTTCTTTTGTGTGCCCTCCCCAAATTACTGTTTTTACATAGTACCTTTTACTTTTGAATCAAAAGAAGAAATGACATTGTTTTAATCTAGTAAAATTATCTTTAGAAATTACTTCATTTAAAAGGTAAATTTTAAATATCATTGCCTAACTTTTTTTTAAAAAAAAGGATATCATTGTCTGATCTAGAACCCTGGAGTTATCATTTTTTGTTTTTATTGTTTTTAAGTTGTTCTCCCATCCACATCTCAGTCCGTGTACCTTTTGAACCACTTGTATTCATCCTCATTGATATTACTTTAATTTGAGTGCTTTTTTTTTTAACAGTACATACATAGTTTTAAAAAGACGAATAATTAGAAAGTAATAGGTTGCATACCCACAGATTCTTGAAGAGTGAGGGAGCAAACAAGAAAAAGAAGTATGCATGTTTGGAGCATATGTACTCATTTTTTTCAAGGCATCCGCTTTCAGTAGTTTAGCTGTGTTTCTAATAATTCTGTTATTTCTAAATTTTTTAAATACTTACTATTGTCTCTTGAATCATCAATTTTTGCCATTATCTAATGATATCTCCATCAAAGAATATGAGACTTTTAATTTTCTTACACTTGACCCCCTCCCACATATCCCACTGTAGTCATATCTCAATTTTTGGTTGAATCATATTCGATGTTTTTGTTGTAATGACCATAAATATTGTTTGCTGATTATGAGCATGTCGTTATGATGGCAATAATATATAATGGATATTTTCCCTTTTTTATATATCCAATTTAAATTTTTCAGTTTTTAAAATTTGCTAAATTTTATTATTAAACTCTATAGCCAAGCCTCCTCTCACCCCTCTGTCCTCTTAACTTGATTTTCTACATGGTAAAACTTGTTAGGTAATCTTACAATTTGATTGTTAATCTGTGTGTGTGTGTGTGTGTGTGTAGTCTCCTGGAGACATTCCTCCTGGGAGTAGTGTTCTGCTCTACTCTGGCTGGTTGCCCTCTAGACCTGTTGAGCAGCTATTGTCCTGGGACTTGGCTTTGTCTTTGTATTGTGTCGAATGTCTGTTCTCTGCATTCTTTATCTTCCTTCTTAAGTCTCATATTTTGATGAATTCTTCCTAAGAAAAAAATGGTTGAATGGGAGGTAAATTTTTGTGTCTTTTTGTGTCGCATTACTGGTCTTTATTCTTGATGAAAGAATATGCAAGTTCGTGGTTGATGGAAATCTTGTTTGGGTTTAGAATTCTAAATTGAAAATTATTTTTACTAAGACTTTTGAAAGCATTATTCTAACTTACTTTCTCTCACTCACTCACTCACTCATCCACTCAGATGTGGGGATATTCTCTTTATCTCCAGCATTCTGAAATTTCATGATATGTCCCTCTATTGTAGGGCTTTTTCTTATTCATTTATGCTAGGTGCTGGTAGGCCCTTTCAATCTGGAGATTTATATCCTTTAAAACTAGGAATTTTCTTTTATTTTTCCTCTTTTTTGGCCATGCCAGAGGCATGTGGAAGTTCCCTGGCCAGGGATCAAACACAAGCCACAGTAGCACCTGAGCTGCTACAGTGAAAATGCCAGATTTTTAACCCACTGAGCCACATGGAAAGTCCTCTTGTATTTTTCCTTTGATTATATTCCCTTTTTTCTCTGTTCTTTTGCTGGGAGTTTTATTATGTGAGTTATACCTTCAAATTGATTTTCTAACAAACTTGTCTTCTGTGTTTAGTATAGGTATGTTTTTTGTTTTTTAGTTCCACTTACAGGACATTTACTCAATTTTGGCATCAGATTTCTTTACTGAATTTTGGCTTTTTTCTTTTTTTTGTGGCTTTTTAGGGCCGCACCTGCAGCATATGGGAGTTCCCAGGCTAGGGGTCAAATAGGAGTTACAGCTGCCGGCCACAGCCACAGCCACGGCAATGCAGAATCAGAACCACATCTGCAACCTACACCACAGCTCTCAGCAACACCAGATCCTTAACCCACTGAGGGAGGCCAGGGATGGAACTCGCATGCTTATGGATCCTAGTCGGGTTCCTTATCACTGAGCCACAGCGGGACTCCTTGGCAATTTTATTTTTAGTCTTTGTTTTTTCAATATTACTTTTTATAACATTCTTGTCTTATCTCTTTAAAAATGCTAATCGCAGTCTCTAATATTTTCTCCTGTTCTGTGTATTATCTCTGTTTTCTATAATATCTTTTGATCTGTTTTATTGCCTTAGTCTTTCACATTGGAGATTTTAGTGATATAAGAATGAGGCACTAAAATGCTTCCTAATAGTTCTGTGTGATTGGTTAGCACTTGTAGACTGATGGTATTCGCAGTATGTTCTTTATTTAGTTTCTTCAAGTAGGAAACGTTTAATCTGCTCTAGGATGGAATAAGCCTTAATTATCCTATTCTTATTTCAGCACCTCATCCCTGCTTTGCCCTGTCCCTGGTATCCCTGAATCTGGTTCACTTT
The DNA here is from genome assembly GCA_004024745.2 of Catagonus wagneri. Classification (NCBI taxonomy): domain Eukaryota; kingdom Metazoa; phylum Chordata; class Mammalia; order Artiodactyla; family Tayassuidae; genus Catagonus; species Catagonus wagneri. The sequence continues at coordinate 35,062,746 of PVHT020000015.1, read as the reverse complement.
TTCTAGTATATTTCCCAACTGATACTTCTTGTTCTCAGTTTATCTTCTTTTTGTTAATACAGAAGTTTGTAGGGGGTTTTCAGATAATATTTAGGTATAATACTTTTCATGCGTATAATCATATTCTAGTTATAAAACTGAAACTCACTTTGGATTTTGTTGTTCCTGAAATTTATTGACCACTGTAAATAACTATTGTCATCCATTATCTATCCAACTAGCTTAATTTTATTAGTTTATATCTTAGATTGAGTTCTGAGTTTCATACTTTTTGTTACCATGTACTACAAATATCAGTTCAATAACTGCTATTAGGATTATTAAGGCACATTATATTGCAAAAAAAAAAGTATTTGAAAAATAAGGTTTGATTCTCTCATTTTGAAAATTAGGTAATTCCAAAATGGCAGAACTGTTCATGGAGTGTGAAGAAGAAGAGCTGGAACCGTGGCAGAAGAAAGTAGAAGAAATTCAGGATGAAGACGATGATGAGCTGATCTTTGTTGGAGAGATATCAAGTTCAAAACCAGCCATTTCAAGTAAGCATTTACTTTCATTGAAGCAAAATTTATTACAGATGTTGTTTCTAATGGAAAAACTTGGGGCTGTCTTATATGTCCTTGTTACTCTGGAAATGTGAGAGAGGGAGCATAGATGTCAGTAAAAATTTAGTGAGAATCAGAGAGAGGATATGGTTGGGATTGAGTAAGGAGGTGTGAGAGGTTACAATATCATATGAGAGAAAGGGAAAATGTTTAACTAAGTTAAAGGTTAAGATTACCTAACAGCCTTGTAGGCCTTTTGAGATTAGAAATCATAATTTTATTGTAGCCAAGTTGCCTGTTTGCCTGCTCATTTGTTAATTTTTTTTCTCCCTTAAGTCCAGATGTACCTAGAAAAGGAATTGTTGGAATGCCTTGCTTTAAAATATCAGACTAAATAAGTCTGTGTTAGTCTCTGATGGCACTTCTTACATCCAGGAAACTGCCTCGCCAGTGCCATCTTGATTCATGGCTACAGAATGAAAAAGCACTGATTTGTGTACCAACGCGGTCTTGGGCTGTAGCATCTGGCCACACCCATCTTCTAGCAACTCCTGATTATATTCACGAAGAATACACGGTGACCTGATCTTCAGCCCCTGTACTGATGATGCAGGCAGCGAACACACTTAATCCTCATGGCTTTCCAGCAGAACTTGTCCAGTACCTTTACAGATTTCTCTTAGAGTAATTAGACTTGACATTTTTATAATGTCAAAATGAAGATATTGATGATACTTGTTAAATTCTCCATTAAGAAATGTGTAAATTCAGAGGAACAACGTACTGAGTTTCAATGGAGAAACTGAAACACTCCTATTTGTATGAAGAAGCAGATTCTTTCTCATTAAATTTACTTTTGTTAAGCCAGGAGAATTTACAAAAGAATGTAGCCAGCATACCAGTGTTTCCTTACTTACTATGGCAGTGCATAATAGTGTTGTTTAGAGAAAAGTTTTTAATTTTCTAAAAGCCTGGTTCTTGCTTCTCTCCACCCTAGACTTGGAATAGCACTTATATTCAGTTTTATCAAAGATACAACAATTTGGCCTAATTCTCGATATCATTTCCTGTGACAAATTGAGAGATGCTAAATGCAGTGCCTCTTCAGTGAAGTAGGAGTGTTGGCATATTTGCTGGTAGAGGAACAGAATATTACATTCTCTTAATTATTGTTTTCTAGTCACTGATTATTTTTATACTGAAATATTACCATATTTCAAAATTACTTGTCATTTAAAGCATGACAGTTCACACTGGATTTACATCAATTGCAGATCACTAGTACTCAACTAGAATAATGTGTATTAGTTTTAAGTGATTCTATCAAAAGAAAATTGCAGTTAAATTTCTTTTCTAAATTAACTCAAAATTTAAATTATTTTATTGATATTTTATGTATGAGCTATAAAATATTTTAGCACATGGAACATGAGCTAACTATTTATAAAGAGCTACTATAAGAGGGGGAATAAAACTTGCATTTGATACAGTGCAGTCAACCAAAAAATACTGTAAGAGTAGCTCTTTAATGGCTTGAGTAAATACTCACGTTGAATTTCTGAATGAAAACAATACCAAGTTGTTTGAGCAGATTTTTCTCCTAGAAGACTTCTGTAGTGCTTAGTCATAGAGCACTGCATATAATAAAACGACCCTATTTTGTGTGACCCTTTACCTTATAGAATTACTTTATGGATCTGGTTCTTTTCTACTCAGAAGGAAAAAAGGAAAATTTTTGATGTTTTCTGGGATTTTTTTTCTGTTTTGTACCTTCTTTTGATTAGGTAAATTTTAGGTAAATCTCCACTCTTCCAGATTTTCATTTGACTCCTTAATAACCTAGAAGTTATGGGCTTACATGGGTATAAGAGTGAACAATCTTAAACTGATCCAGAAGGTCCTATCAGGCTCAAATTGACCTTTGGTTTGGTAGTGGATATGAGACACTTTCACAAACTCTAGGTTCAATTTAGTCTGTAGTCTCTGATAGTATCCCTTTCTTAAGTCAAGAGTAATGGTACAGATAATCTATCAGCTAGCCCATAAGGAAATTTCCAGGCTTTTTAGGGGTGTCAGTGTGGCATGGAGATTGGGGGAGGGCTTGATTTCCAGTCACAGTAACCCAAGTCTATATACAACCCTGTGATCATTAAGAGAAAGGTTTTATATGGATGGATATATTTTTGGAAAGTTTTTTCTATTAATATATATATTTCATTCAAATAAGAAATTTTAAAATAAATATAATTTTTATAGCTATTTTGAACAGAGGTAATCCCAGCTCATCTTCAAAGGGAATAAAGAATGAGACAGTCAGTCAAGGTATAGTATTACTGTATTATTTTAATTTTAAAGTGATATATTTTGACAAAAGTGATTGTGTAGAAAAATGATCAATATTTATGTAATTTTGAAATACAGGTGTCACTGATGCATTCAAGCCTTCAAGTCAACACTACAAAGATCCAGCATCAGGTCCAGTGGCTGCTTTGCCTAGATTTCATCCTGAATCCAAATCTTCACATAGCTCTGATATTGTTCAGAACGTGTCTAAACCTGTAAGTGTTTCTAAAACTACACTATTAGCTCAGGAACACATTGGATGTTATAATGCACAGTCAGAATTGTGGGCTATTATAGCTAGTCACCATCGCAGTAGAAACATAAGCACTATCAGAAAACATCACCATCTTTATGATGGCTCACCCAATACCCAAAATAATAGCTGCAGAACTAACTATCCAACCTGTCAATAAATCAGGTAATATATTTAAATTAAATAGGTATAGTATTGAAAGATATGCTATCTGAAGGTGAGGAAAAAGTATAATCAGCAAAGAATATTACATAATAGCAAAATTCTTAAGAAAGTAAACTGAACTAGGCAGTCTTAATTGGGAAGATTTTTCCAAGGTCATTGTTGCTGTTTATCTTAAAAACACACTTTCACAGTTTAGTTTTTTAACTTTTAACAAAAATAATAGATAATAGTAATATTTAACATTTTTTAGTCTGTTAATATGGGTAAGTCTTAGTTCTAAATGCTATACGTAAATTTATCTCTCTTAATTCTTATCACTTCCCTATGAGATAAGTGCAATTATTCTCCCCATTTTATAGTTGAGGAAACTGAGGCTCAGAGAGTCTAAGTAATTGACTCAAGGCCATGTGGCTGATAAATGATGGGTCCTGGATTTCAATCCACGTCAGCCCAGAGTTTTTAAAATATGCACATACACACATCCATATATACACTTATGTGTATGCTTTTAAAAACAGAAGCATTGTCTTAGAGCAGTGGTATATTCCACAGACCACTGAGGTTCCCCTGAGACTCTTTCAAAGGTCTATGAGGTCAAAACCGTTGTCATAGTAACACTTAGACATTTGCCCTTTTCACTCTGTCAACATTTGCACCAGTACTATAAGGGCAGTGGAGAGTGAAACTGCTGGTGTCTTAAGGTTAATCAGAGCCGTGACACTAAACCGTACCAGTAGTTTTTGTATTGGTGACCACCAAATACACACAGTAGAAAAATTTCACTTTCATTTAAGAATATCCTTGGTGTTCCCACCGTGGCTCAGAGGTTAATGAACCCGAGTAGTATCCATGAAGACGCAGGTTCGATCCCTGGCCTCAGATCCAGCGTTGCAGTGAGCCGTGGTGCAGGTCACAGACATGGCTCGGATCCCATGTTGCTCCGGCTGTGGTATAGGCCAGCAGCTGTAGCTTTGCTTCAACCCCTAGCCTGGGAACCTCCATATGCTACAGGTGCGGCCCTAAAAAGACAAAAACAAACAAACAAACAAAGAATATCCTTGAAGAAGTAATAAATTCTTTCTAATTTTATTAACTCTCAACTCTTAAATACACTTCTTTTTAAATATTCTGTGTGATAAAATAGGTAGTATGCATAAAGCATTTTTGTATCTGCCATGTGAAGTTTTTCTTGTGGAAAAGCACTTACAGTATTGAATTGTAAGCAGAACTAGCTGGTTTTTTTTTTTTTTAATGGAATGCCATTTTTATTTAAAGGATGGCTGACAGAGCACCATGGAGTAATTATTTATTGCTGCATAACAATAGTACCACAAACCTAGCAGCTTAAAGCAATATGCACTTATTATTTCTTGGCTTCTGTGAGTCAGGAGTCAGGGTATGGCTCATCTGGGTCCTCTGCTGGGTTAGGCTGCAATCAAGGTGTCACACAGAGCAGCAGTATCATTTAATAATACTGCTTCCTAGCTCACAAGGTTGTTGGCAGTATCTAGTTTTTGTGAGTTGTCAGATTGAAGGCATCAGTTTCTTGCTGCTGTCAGCATCCTCAGTTTCTTGCTTTGTAGGCCTTCCTGACATGACTTGGTTGCTTCCTCGAAACCAGTAAGGGAAAGATGGCTGTGTAACACAATCATGTACCTCCCATTACTTTTGCCACATTCTCTTGGTTGGAAGCAATCACGGGTCCCTCCCACACTCAAGGGGAACTTATGCAAGTGTAACTATCAGGAGGAAATCATGGGGGCCACCTTCAGAGTCTGCCTGCCATACACAGTTTTTCAGTACTCAGAGTATGCTTGTCATGGAAGGAAACTGGAAAACTGATATTCTTGTCAATAAAATTTGAGCTTTTAAGCAAAAAAAAAAATTTTATTTTGGAAAACTTATATCTGCATCCTGAAACTATTATCAATAATAATATGAACTCTGGACTAGTAGTCTAAGAAACCTGGATTGAAAATAAGAGACCTGAATGCTGATTCTGTCTTTGTGCCTAAGAGAGCATTATCACAACCTCTGTGGGCCTCACTTTCGTCATTTCTAAAATGAGAACTTTACCCAGACCACTGGCTCTCAAATTTGGATCCTCTAAGTATCTATGGGCTGTTTTTTTAATGCTTTAAAAAAAAAAAAAAACTTAATAGACGTACCTGAAGGTTGCAGGCTATCAAAAATGCAAAAATTATTTGATTTTAGCTGGACTCAGATTAACTCATGGTTTTCTCACACTGTAATAAGCTGTTGGGCATTTAGGAAAAAAACATCATTATTTAAATGCAGATAGATGAATATCATTCCGGTGTTGGACCCAGGGAGGAAGAATAATAAGGGGAGGTATCTTTCATGTTAGAAAATCTAGAAACTAGACTTCATCCAAACTCAGAAATTTTTTTGTCTGTGGGCATTGTTGTTTAATCAAAGTTCCTCAATCAGGTTCCCAATCCTAGGAAGCTTTTTAAAAATAGATTTTTGTCAGTTTGTCTAGGGTGAGGCATGTACATAATAGACTAAAAAAAAAACACAGAGGTTCCCATTGTGGCTCAGTGGTAATGAACTCAGTTAGTATCCATGAGGATGGGGGTTTGATCTCTGGCTCCACTCAGTGGGTTAAGGATTGGGTGTTGCCATGAGATTCAGCGTAGGTCACAGATACAGCTTGGATTTGGCGTGGCTGTGGCTGTGGTTTAGGCCTGCAGCTGCCGCTACAATTCGACCCCTAGCCTGGGAACTTCCATATGCCACGAGTGTGGCCCTAAAAAGCAAAAAAAAAAAAAAAAAAAAAAAAAAAAAAGCTGTGAGCAAATGAGCAAACAAACAAAAAAAAACAAAAACACCTCTCTTGGTGATTCTAATATGTAGCCACAGTTGAAGACAACAGATATATGTTCTCGAATTGAGAATCCTATGTAAGGGAATTTTCTCTGAAATTTTAAAACTTTTTCATTCTCTTTAAACTCAATAACTCTTTTGGACAGGCAAGGAGAAAATGTTATCCCTTTTAAAGTAACTGTGATATAACTTAAGACTCAGGCTTTGTAATACCTAGGTTCTAATTTCAGCTTCATCATCAATAACAAGCTGGGTTGTAATGGGAACCTAACTTAACCACACTTAACTTTAGTTTACCTATTTATAAAATGGAAGAAAATATTAGATCTTCATTAGTACTACTGTGACAACTACCTAATGGAATAAATGCAGCACAGATCTTCCATGATTTACATGGGGTTATGCCCTAATAAACCCATCGTTAAGTTGAAAATATCCTAAGTCAAAAATGCTTTTAATACACTTAACCTACCAGACATCATAGCTTAGCCTAGCCTGTGTTAAACATGCTCAGAACACTTCCGTTAGCGTACAGGTGGGCAAAATCATCTAACACAGAGCCTATTTTGTAATAAAATGTTGAATTTTCTCATGTAATTTATTGAATACTATACTGAAAGTAAAAACAGAATGGTTGTGAGTGTATTAGTTGTTTACCCTCGTGATCCCGTGGCTGACTGGGAGCTGGGGCTTACTGCCACTACCCAGTATCGAACCACATATCGCTAGCCTGGGAAAAGATCAAAATTTGAAGTACGATTTCTACTGAATGTGTATCGCTTTCGCAACGCTGTAAGTCTGGGACCATCTGCACTGTGAAAGAGGCAAGTACGTTTTAAACAGTCAATAATTGGTGGCTGTTATTTCAGTTGCAGAGGTGAATCTCAAAAGTGATTTGCTCAAGGTTCCATAGCTAAATAAATGAACAGGTCTTCCAAATCCCACTCTATCTATCACCTTTTGTACCTTCCCACTGTATTTGATATCTTTCTGAGCTATTTTATGGGATATTTAAAAAACCCAATTGCAGAATTATTTTAACAAGTTTTTCATTTAATAGCTTATCTGCAAAAAAAAAAAAAAAGAAAAAAAAAAAGAGTTCCCTTCATGGCTCAGTGGTTAACAAACCTGACTAGGATCCATGAGGATTCGGGTTCAATCCCTGGCCTCACTCAGTGGGTTAAGGATCTGGCGTTGCCGTGAGCTGTGGTGTAGGTCGCAGATATGGCTTGGATCCCATGTTGCTGTGGCTGTGGCGTAGGCCAGCTGCTGGAGTTCCAATTTGACCCCTAGCCTGGGAACTTCCATATGCAGCAGGTGTGGCCCTAAAAAAGCAAAAAAAATAGTGTATCTTCTCTCTGAAATAGTGATACTTAATTGACCAGAGTTATCACCTAGGAAAATATTTAAAGTATTAACTTTATTTGGAGGAACTTCTGTTAAAGAACTATTTTGGGAATTGCTAGGGAATATTTTCCATTTTTAAGTGCAGATATTTAGAGAAAATATTTACCTTGTAGTAAGTAAGATTGTGCTTGGTTACAGTAAGTCATATAGCTATTATTGATTTTATAAATGTTAAGGCTCAAATGCAGAAATCTGCCTGTTATGCCTCAAATTCTAGGAATGGAATGGTTTGTGTCACTTCGATATCTGTCTCCATAACTTCTTAACAAGTCTGTGTCAACAGAAAACTTAGTAGCCAAGTAAAATTCTTAATACCCGATTGTCTCTCAACTTGTAAGCACAAAACACGCAAGCAAGATCCTTATATTCCCATGATAAAGGTAATATGTATGGGGTTTGGTGCGGGGGTGGGAGGGTTGAAAAGAGACAGAAGAGAATTTTGTTTTCTACAGATGGTTAGTTTGGTTCATAGAGTGTATCAATCAGGACTATATTTTATACACAGATATATCTGTTCCTCTTTTTTTTTTCACTGAACTTTATATTGGGAACATTTCTCTTTATCATTGGTTATTTCTCAAAACGATAATGTTGCATGATAGTTTATAATTTATTTAGCCATTCTTCCATTTTTGGACATACAAGGTTTTAATTTTTGCCATTATAAATCTCTATTAAATATTTTCATTTCCTTAGCATAAATTCTTGGAAATGGAATATTTACAATAATTGGATCAAAGGATATGAACTTTTTCAAGCCCTTGATAGAAACTGCCAAAATTTTCTTGCAAAAAAGTTGTACCAAAATATAACCTCTAGGATTCCCTGGTGGCTCAGCAGGTTAAGGATCCATTGTTGTCACTGCTGTGGCTTGGGTTGCTGCTGTGACAAGGATTCTATCCCTGGCCTAGGAACTTCTGCAGGCCGCAGGGACAACACCCCCCCCAAAATATATATATATAAAACCTCTACTTTGCTAGTAATATTATCATTATTTTTAACTTTTAACTATTTAAAATTAATTTTAGATTTCCAGAAAATTACAAAAACAATAGCATTCTCATATGCCCTTTACCCAATAAATGCTAACTTTGATAGCAAGTAATAATTATCTTTGTTTTATGACTTATTAGTAATTGAATTATTAAGGTTATGTTTATAGTATTGACATACAGTTAAATTTACCTTTATAAAACTTTATAAAACAAAATAATTACAACTTTACAGGATTTTACAAAGAATTCATCACAAGATGAATCAGATAATTCTTCAGATTCACTGTTCGACTTGACCCAGGATACAATACCGCTGTCCCAAGATGGACCAACAATTTACATAGAAGGTTTGGTTTAATACTTTTTACAAATGTAATAAAAAGAGACCTGATGAATAGACATATGCGTTGAGTTTCTATTTTGAAACTCAGATCTTCATGTTACATTTTTCATATGTGGTAAATGGAAGCTAATCACTCCTCTACGCCTTTCTTGAATGATTTTATATAAAATTGTATTTAATGGTAGAATACTTTTATTTCTTATATTCTTTGAGTGTCATGCACTGAAAAATCTTAATATAATTTCTGTGGGTCAGGGAAGTTCTCAGATGACCTAATATTATGGGGTTTTTTAAAGTATTATTTGGAAGGCCATAAGTATGAAAAAAAAGTACATGGTTATAGTTGATATCGTAATAGACTAGAGTCTTTCTATCCAGATTAATGTTGTAAACATGATAGTTAAATGTTATTATAGAATAGTATTATAAAATGGCAGGACTAAAGAAATAATTGATTTGCACGTAGTAAGTACTCAGCCATTGAAGGAATGGTGAAAATTTCCAATTAAAGAATTACAGTTCTTTGATTGAATACCATAACAAAGTTATTCGCTAATCTGAAATAAATTAGTATGCTATGAAGGAGGGTTTTTTTAAGTGAAGTTGATTTACAGTGTTGTGCCAGTTTCTGCTGTACAACAAAGTTACCCAGTCATACATAGATACATTCTTTTCCTCATATCTAGTCAAAGAATTGCCTATAATTAAAGCAATCACTGTCTCTGTATCAGCAAATTTGATATATTTCACTAAATGGAGAAAGGTACACAAAAATTTTTGTGAATGTGTAAGTTGTTTACTAACAAATAAGTATATATTTACCAAAACAAAATAGAAATTTATAGTAATACTGTACCAAAAATATTTTCCCTTGCTAATACTTGGTTTGATATTCCCTTATCTAGGGATCACTTATCTAGTTAGTAAAATAGCTAAGAACCAAAATAAATGATAAAATGTGTCTGAAATTTGATTTTACAAAACACACAATGTTTATTCATAGAAAAAAATCTAAAATCTTTTTTTTTTTTTTTTTTTTTTGGTCTTTTTAGGGCTGCAGCCACAGCATGTGGAGGCTCCCAGGCTAGAGGTCAAATCGGAGTTGCAGCTGCCGGCACAGCCACAGCAACGTGGGATCGGAGCCACATCTGTGACTTACACCACAGCTCATGGCAACACCAGATTCTTAACCCACTGAGTGAGGCCAGGGATGAACCCACATCCTCATGGATAATAGTCGGGTTTGTTACCGCTGAGCCACGATGGGAACTCCAAATCTAAATTCTTGAAGCTTCTACTCTCTCTCCCTCTTAGATGTTACACTCTAGAGAGTGAAACTTTGCCCTGATGGTAAACAGGGATATAGTTGATTAGGAAGATACAGGCTTGGTCCTCTGTTCTAAATATTTTTTAGCCTGTATAAGTCACCTAACCTATTTACACCTCAATTTTCTCATATTATTAAAATAGTTTTTTTCATATGATGCATTTTTTTCTCCGGACCTGAAATCATCCATTTAGCAATATAATTTTGATTCTTGCTCTCCTTATCTCAGGATTTTTTGAGACTCCAGTGAGATAAGTGAGAAGTGAAAAATGCATTAAAGCTTTAAAGGACTTGAGATTGTTAGAATGGTAATTATGAATGATAATATGTACTGTGTTCAGAAGCATGACTAGTGGATTCCTTTCTAGGATGATCATTGGCTCTTGGAGAAGGCTGGATATGAACTTGATTTTGAAGAATGTGAATAGAATTTTTCTTTATTTTTTTCTTTTTATGGCTACGCCCATGGCATATGGAAGTTCCTGGGCCAGGGATTGAATCCGAGCCATGCTACAGCTGCAGCAACACCGGATCCTTTAACACACTGCTCCCATTGGGATTTGGAATGGAAATGCTATAAAATTTGGTTGTGATGATCATTGTACAGCTATAAATGTAATAAAATTCATTGAGTAATTAAAAAAAAAAAAACACTGCGCCTAGCCAGGGATTGAACCTGTGACTGCAACAACCCAAGCCACTGCGATCAGATTCTTAACCCACCTTGTCACAGCGGGAACTCCAAGAATAGGATTTTTATTGGAACTGTTGGGGATTGAACAGCACAAGCCAAAGGCAACAGGGATAATAAGTTAAAGAATCAGAATTTAAAACTGTTGAGATTAGAGTGATTTTATTTAACTAGGAGATTTTTGTATTCTTTAAAAATTTGTGTATAAAACAGCCTACTAGATAATCAGTAGCCTAGTCCAAAATACCAGCACTCATTCGTTGTTCAATTAACCTAAGCATCCGAGAGGAATGTTAGTGTGATTACACAGAAATCAGTCCCAAGTGCCTTCAGTATAACTCTCAGTAATCATGTGCTTGAAGATGGGGAGAAAAAAATCATTACTGTGTTATCTCAAAGGGTGGAACACAGGTTTGGCAGAGGAGCCCGCTAATGCAATGCTCTTATTTTCCTGGCATACATCCGTTCTGCTTCCCCTATTAGTATACTGTTAGGAGCATTAAAATATGGGCAGTTTTAGAATCTTTATCACAAAGTACAATTGTATGCTGTTTTCAAAAGGGACTTTTTCTGGGTTTGGTTATAGGCTAAATAGCCCCACCTCTCTTGAAAATGCCCTTAATTACATAATTCTTTAGCCTTTAAGGTGATGGTCTTCAAACTCAAAACTATTCTTAGCATGAAATCTCTGTTCAAATAAAATTTTATGTAAAAAGTCTAATTTTTTAAAAAAGATAAAAAGAGAATTTTTTTATTTGGCATGCCTACTGAATTCCCTAAAACAAAACCATTAGGCTCAGGGGAACATAGTTTTAAAAGCCATCATACTAACTCCAAGTTTTCATATGAACGAGTGAGGTATGGTCATTCAAGATATTCAAGATTAGTTGTTTCTGGGAGTTCCCTTCGTGGCACAGCGGTTAACAAACGCGACTAGGATCCACAAAGATTTGGGTTTCATCCCTGGCTTTCCTCATTGGTTCAAGGATCCGGCATCGCCATGAGCTGTGGTGTAGGTCACAGACGTGGCTCAGATCCCATGTGGCTGTGGCTGTGGCGTAGGCCAGCAGCTATAGCTCCAATTCGACCCCTAGCCTGGGAACTTCCATATGCCTTGGGTGGGGCCCTAAAAAGAAAAAAGAAAAGTTTCTACTTTGCACATAGAAATTAAACAGATAATTTAAACTAGCCATCAGGCTGTTAAGTGGAAAAAGAACCAATTCAGTTTTCCATTAGATATTTTAGGATATTTTTTAGTATCTTATGCAGTTTCTGTATTTCTTTATTTGAAAGCATCTTGAGAATTTTCTTGCATAAAAAGTTTATTTCATGAATTGTTTAAATCGTGTAGTCCATAATAGCTGTTTATGCAACTTTTTTCTACCTATAGATCATATAAATTTTAGTCATTCTTTTTGCCCCTTGTATGATATAATAATTCAATTATATTACCTTTCACTTATCTCCAAAGTATTTTTACTTAATTTTAAATGTAAGGCCATTTTAATAGCATTTGTAAGCATTATTCTATACTAAAGCAATTTCAAATATCTTTCCCACTATTTTAATCATTGTAGGTCTAGATGAAACTCTGCCTATAATAAAATGTTCTTCTATTTCTAAAGTAAACAGTGTTAATCCAAAAAGGCCAAAGACCAATGAAAGTTTTTCTGAAATAAAACCTTGTTCTTCATTGTCTTTAATTAACTTTCCTTCAGTGACATCCTCCCATGTTATGCTGTCAAAAGGTAAATATGAATCTGGCATATAAAAAAGAAATTGTATTATTTATACATGAATTTCAGAAATTGTAATGAATTTTAAAACTGTTATTACTGGTTATGTTTAAGGTTTAAAAAAGAAGAATTTGAGTCATAAAAGTCCTTAATTTATTTTAGGTACAAATGCCTCAACTGCCCCTAAAACTGGAACACCTTTTCTAAGATCTTGTCCAAAGTGCAATATTCAGTTCAATCTTTTGGATCCTTTGAAATATCACATGAAGGTAAAACTTTTTCAAATTTTGATTTTTAAAAGTATTCACAAATTTCCGGAAATACAATAAATGCTATTATGTCCAGATATTTAGAGAAGTCTTCTAAGTGTTATTTTCATGTAACTTAAGTAAACACTGATATTCATAATGATTATATGAGATTTTTAAATCCTTCCCAATCATTAAATTTTAAGAATTAAGTTTACATATACCATAGTATATGCATATTATATTTTAACTTTTAATGAAATAACATATTAATCAAAATATTTTATTAACTAGGTTATGCCATTCTTCGAACTTCTTGTATAGTTGTTATAAATTAATTCTGTCTTTATGTTGGTATAAGAAACTCTTGAAATTAGGTTTTAGGTAATTTTCAAAGTACTAACAAAAATTTTTTCAAATATTTTAGTAGATATTATAGTGTCCAGTGTGTCTGTGGGAAGACAGTCTGTAAATTTTTTTTTTTTTTGGTTTACCTAATATAAATGGCAGGAAGGGGGAAAGGAGGCAAGAAAAAGTCAGTGTAAGAATATATGCAGGAAAAAGGGATGACAAGAACGCAAAGCAAAGAAAGCTATTTTGGAAATTTTATTGCTCACTATTTCGAAGATTGGCAATTTCTTCATTGAAATTCTGCATTTTACCAAAAAGAAAAGGAGTCTCGGAGTTCCCGTTGTGGCTAAGTGTTTAACGAACCCGACTAGTATCCATGAGGATGTGGGTTCAATCCCTGGCCTCACTCAGTGGATTAAGGATCTGGTGTTGCCATGAGCTGTGGTGTAGGTCGCAGACAAGGCTTGGATCTGGTGTTGCTTTGGCTGTGGTGTAGGCTGGCAGCTGTGGTGTAGGCTGGCAGCTGCAGCTCCGATTCAGCCCCTAGCCTGGGAACCTCCAAATGCCGAGGGTGCGGCCCTAAAAAGACAAAAGACAAAAGACAGGAGAAAAAAAAAAAGGAGTCTCTTTATTCTTGGGCAGAATTGTATTTGATCTGTCACTATTTCCATGTCCTTGTGTGTGACTCCTGTTAACTGGTCTTTAGGCTTTTGTTTTAAAAGTAAGAAGTAACTTCTACAAGTGCTTTGAGGAGTCCTATTTATGTAATATTGTGTAGAGATACTTGATGTTCTTATATTTTGCATCATAGATGAAGAAAAGACTGAGCTTGTTATGTTTATTTAATTTGGGGGGTAATGTAGTCACATGATTCAAAAAGTATAAGAAGGAATACAATGTAAAATCTCACCACTGTCTTCTATTTGCCTAGTTCCCAGTACAACTCACAAAGGAAATTTTTTTTTTATTAGTTTGTTTTGTATTCTCTTTGACTCTGCATATAGAGGCACACATGAATATTCTTATTTTCCATCTATTAATCTACACAAATCATAGCATATTATATATTCTTCTACACCTGGACAAAGTGGCAAACATTCTCTAAAATGTAGCTTTTATTTGTTCTTGTGATTACAACCATGAGGGACTATCTTTCCACATGAGCTGGCCCTTATTATAAACACAGAATCATTTTTTGGTATCTACTTTTTAAAAGAACTATAACTAAGGCTTATATGTTTTTTCTCTTTCAGCGTTGTTGTCCAGACATGGCAAATGCATTTTTGGAAATGATTAAAGTAGAACTTTCAAGTACTGAAAATAAAAATAAAACTGGTGCAGAGAAAGGAAAATTGATTATGCTAGTTAGTGACTTTTACTATGGAAGACATGAAGGAGCTGCTGATGATGAACAGAAGACTTACACGACCTTTAAATGCTTCAGTTGCTTGAAAGTTCTTAAAAATAATATTAGGTATGTAAAAACTTATTTATATTTATGTTTGAAAATGGAGATGCTACAAATGTAAATATTGTATTTTTCTGTGCCATCCTAGATAAGCGATTTTAATTCTTTCCACTAAGAAAAAGGGCAGATTTTCATATTGAAAAACTTTTGCTCTTTCTTGTATTTTTTAGGAGTTTGACACTTAGATTCATTTAGTTGTAGTTCTTTCAGATAGCTTAAGAAAGGACAAGTTTATTTTAACCAAGGTGAAAACCACTTTTCTTTGTATTTGCCATTGAACTAGGAATTTCCATGAGATATTTTTATTTTTAGCTGCTTCTGAATCTTACTTTTCCTATCACAAAACAACCTCTTTATCCAATTTGACCTCCTCCATATTTGTCTTATTTAATGCTCTAATTTTCCAATTCATATTTATAATTTTTAGTACATTTACCTTGCAGAGGTGATTTTTTTTTCTTCTTTAGAGAAGTATCAGTTCTGTGAAACTTATGCTTTGATTTTATAATTCAACACCTTTTCTTTTCTTTTCTTTTCTTTTTTTGTCTTTATAGAGCCGTACCGTGGCATATGGAGGTTCCCAGGCTAGGGGTCGAATCAGAGCAACAACTGCCAGCCTATGCCACAGCCACAGCCATAGCAACGCGAGATTTGAGCTTCATCTGCAACCTACACCACAGCTCACGGCAACGCCAGATCATTAACCCACTGAGCGAGGCCAGGGATCAAACCCACGTCCTCATGGATACTAGTCAGATTCATTTACACAAAGCCACGACGGGAACTTCCTCAACACGTTTTCAAGTAAAGTTTTAAATGTCAGTGGAATTCGAACATTTATACCTGTATGCTTTAAATTTTAGGAACTTGTACTTTTTAGTCTGAGCTATATGACATATATCTGTCATCCTAAGTGAGAAAGTAACAAAACAAAGTAAGACACATTGATTCTTATTTTTTAATTGGCTATATACCCTGACATTGTATTATAAAAAATTTCAAATAGTCAACCAAGTTGAAAAATTTTTACAGTGAACATCTTTATATATTTACCACCTCAATTCTGCCATTAGTATTTTACTGTACACTTGCATTACCACATATCAATTCATCCATAGACCCATCTGATCTTTTTATACTTTTCAGAGTAAATTGCAAATATCAATGCACTTCCCTTAGGTGAGATATATATGTGTATATGTCTGTACCTGTATTGTGACACACACATGCATATAAACTTTCAAAAATATTTACCCTTGGGGAGTTCCTGTTGTGGCTCAGCAGGTTATGAACCCAACTAGTATCCATGAGGATGCATTTTCTTTTTTTTTATTTTTTATTTATTTATTTATTTTTTTGTCTTTTTGCCGCACCCACGGCATATGGAGATTCCCAGGCTAGGGGTCTAATAGGAGCTGTAGCTGCCGGCCTTTGCCGATCCGAGCCGCGTCTGCAACCTTCACCACAGCTCACAGCAACGCCGGATCCTTAACCCACTGAGCAAGGCCAGGGATTGAACCCGCAACCTCATGGTTCTTAGTCGGATTCGTTAACCACTGAGCCACGAAGGGAACTCCAGGATGCATTTTCAATCCCAGGCTTCGCTCAGTGGATTAAGGATCTGGTGTTGCCATGAGCTGTGGTGTAGGTCTCAGACGTGGCTCCAATCTGCACTGCTGTGGCTGTGGCTGTGGTGTAGTGTAAGTCGGCAACTGCAGCTCCAATTCAACCCCCTAGCATGGGAATTTCCATATGCTGCAAGTGTGGCCCTAAAAAGCAAAAAAAAAAAAAAAAAAAAATTACCCTTGAAAACCATCATTTGTAACTAGCATTCTTAAATGTTCTATAGGTAGGTCATTTCTAAGCCCAGCATTTATTTTATTTTCTGCTGAATTCTCCAGTCCAAAATGAAGTACATAGAAAAACACTGAAATATACTGTAATATTAGCCTAAGACAATTAGGGATGCTACATTTATGTTAGCACTTACAGTTTTCAAAGATCTTTCATATATATTATTCACATGTTTTCATAGTTCTTTACCTCCTTTTATCAAGCCCTAGCAGTCATCAATTGCTATTGGTCCCAGTAGCTTAACTGAAGAGAAATTGTTATGCGATGTATCGCTGAAAGTGTCACTGTAGAACTCTGTGACCTCCTTCCATATTATCACTCTTATAGTACAATACACTAGAAAATAATATTAGTAAATTTGGTAAATGCATAGAAAAGTGGTTCACTGGTTATACTTAAAAATTATGCCTGTGATATTAGAAGTTCTTTCAGCATTAGCTTTTTGACTTTAAGATTAGCCCATTTAATATTAAACGTGAAATTTTCTGAGGTTTTTTTTGTTTTCATTTTAAAAGACTGTCTGGCTACAGATTTCTAGATTGTCAGAATATCTAGAAATTTTAAAATAACCATATTTTGGAATAGCTGGGAATTTTGTGGCATTTTTAACATACTCTTTAGTAACTGAAACCAAAACAGTAAATACTGAGTAACCAAAGATGTTACATGTGTTAAATAACATCTTACCTTAATGGTAAAAACTAGGATGGCAAATTGATAGTTTTAAAGGATGGTTGAAGCTAATAGCTCAGGATTTCTCCTCTCTGCCCTGTCAACATATTCTAGGATTTTTTTTCCTGCACTGAGTGTCACCAAAACCAATTAGGACTATTTTATTCTACAAATAGCCTTTTGAGGGATTTTCTTTTTTCCACATCTCTGTCTACTGATTTGAGAAGTCTGAGCTGCTGATGGAGGCAGGGTAATAATTAAGAGATAGTTTTTTGGTTCACAGATTATTTTATACAAATAGATTTCACTTGAGTTATAAGCTGAAAAGTTAATGGCTCACGACCTTTATATGCAAATATTTAGGCAAGACTAGGATTTTTAAATATATTTTAAAAGAGATGATATTAAAATGGAAGGAGGAAAAAAGATTTCAAAGTGTACCATAAGCAGTTCTAAAGAGAAGTGGTGTTTTGGAGGTGTATAGAGATAAATGTGAAAACCTCCGCAATGATCGCTGTATAGGTTGCTGACATTATTACTTCATTTCAAGATTATTTCCTTTAGGGACTCACAGCGACTAGCTCTTAATATTTGACCCAGACTTCAAGGTGTTATTTCAGTCGAATCACTTTACTTTGAAATTCAGTAAAAGATTTCAGTAAGCCCTTTGAAATAGATATGCCTGTCTATATTGTACTCTCTGCCATTGAAGGTCATAGTTCCTTCTCCTAGAAGCCTTTTAGGGAATCTGACATAGTAAAATGTGAACTAAAAATGGACGGTGCTGCAAAGGGCAGAGTCTTCGAGTTAAAATGAACCATTTGTGCTAACAGTAAATCCTTATCATTAAACAAACAATACTTATAATTATAGATATTAAAATTGCTATTATGTGCATTTGGAAACCAAGACACAAATAATACTAAATATTTGTCTTTTAAGCTGCTGAAACCTATTGTGTATCTTAAAGGCCGTCAAAAGATTTCTCTCATGATTCTCTCGCTGCTTTTAGTGGTAAAGTTTCCCTTCTTTGAGTATTTCATTTTATAATGTAAATAGTGTCTCATGTATGGAAAAGCCTCTTGCTTTTCTTTACAAAACAATCTTAATCTGAAACAATGGTGAAAAAACAAGTTGTGGTATTTCGTATTAATTATATTAATGGATTATTTTAAAACAAAGATGCGAAGAAAAATGTTTACTGATCCACTTAATGAAAATGACTATTTGAAGTGCATACTAAAGTACTCTAGAAAGAGGACTTTATGGCCTTGGCAGTGTTATTTTGAGTAATATAACTGCATCTTTAACATTTAGGTTCAGATACTTCTCTGTGAGATTTGTCTTTGGTTATAAATTTGAATGTTTGCACCTGTTGACACTGATTTATAGATTTATGAACCACATGAAACATCATTTGGAACTTGAGAAGCAGAACAGTGAGAGCTGGGAAAGCCACACCACCTGCCAGCACTGCTACCGTCAGTATCCCACACCATTCCAGCTGCAATGTCACATTGAGAGTACGCACACTCCCCATGAGTTTTCTAGTAAGTCAGTTTTATTAAAGTCCTGAACATTAATGATTTTGATTGTCTAAACTATGGGGAATCCTTGAGAATTCTGATGGAAAAATAAGAACCAGAAATAGACTTTGTATTTGGGGGGAAAGTTGAAAAACATTTTAACTTGTTATAAACTTTTCAGTAAAATCACTTACTAAAATTGAAGTCCCTCTTATAAATTGAAACTTCCTTGACATATAACTCATGCATTGTATGTATGGGGCAAATTAGAAAATTCAAATTCCCTGGTTTGCAAATATGAAATCAGTGGTCTTTGTTCACACTCTAATAAGAAAAGTAACTACAATGGTAGTTAAAATTATAGAGTCTGGAGCTAGACAGCTTGAATTGTACAGCCTTAAGACGTCAGGCGAGTTACTTAATCTGTACTTTAGATTCCTCATCTGAAAAATGGGAATAAGATAAGCGTATGGTATGCTTATCTTAGTGATGGTATGAGGATGAAACAAGCTAAGGTAAGTAAAGTTCTTAGAACAGTGTCACAAAGTTAACAACTATAGAATTGTTACTATTATTACTTGTTATTGTTATGGATGTACCAATTGAATCTGATTTATGTACATCCTTAAAATGGTATAATGTTTTTTTTTCCACTTTCAGCTATTTGTAAAATCTGTGAATTATCATTTGAAACAGAGCATACTCTTTTACAGCATATGAAGGATACTCATAAACCCGGTGAAATGCCATATATTTGCCAGGTACACATATTTTATCATGTATTTAGATGTTTGTTTAATTTTCATGAGCCGTAAAATAGTTTATTCTTTTGATTTTTTTTTACCATTTAAATAAAAATGAGTTACTAAAATGAAGACTATTTTCCATAGTGGACACTCCATTGGTTTTAACTCATGTATGTGGGGGCAGTGGGTTGGATTAGACCTGTGGGTCACCGTTTGCTGATCTCTGTCCTATACAAACAAAAATCCCTGCTGGAGAAAGACAAATATATTTACTTTCTTACCATGAAGGGAAGCATATAGATGTGCCAGATAAACAGGAAATACTGCTAGTTATGGGGAACTCAACTAAAGGCTTTGAGGCTGATATTTTTCCAGAATTTGAAGATAGGAAAATAAAGATAAATTGTCTCAGTTATAGCCTGGATGCTATTTAAAATCCAGTTAAGAGACTACTCCATGTCATGTAGCAGGAAAAATTTCATAGGTCAAGAGGTGCCAGAGTTTGAAAATTCAAATCAAGACTGGAGACAGTAGATCTGAGAAGAGAATCTACTTATGCTTATGAATACATCCCTTAACTTTGAAAGACAACTTTTCTGTTTCAAAGATTATCTTTATTACTTGCAGTAACAGGATTCCTGGTTATATGGGCAGCAGAGCTGAATTAGTAGTACATGATATTACTCTAAACATATGATTTATCATTGTTATGTTGCTGTAATTGCATATAAATTTTCAAGTTAAATTAAATCTTCTTTATGTTTCTAGGTTTGCCAGTTTAGATCATCAACATTTTCTGATGTGGAAACTCATTTTAGAGCAACCCATGAAAATACTAAGAATTTGCTATGTCCATTTTGCCTCAAAGTTAGTAGAATGGCAACCCCTTACATGAATCATTACATGAAGCATCAGGTGAGATTTAGCAGTTCTTATTTGTTCATTTTCTTATATACATATATATGTATATTTAAGACATTGGTTAGATTTGTTCTAGGAGGAAAGCAAAGTTGCTCTAAAGGACACAGTTTACAATTTATGCTGAAATACTTGTGAAACGTCCACATCTTTTCCTTGTCTGCTTTCTGGTGTTGATGAGGCTCATGAATAGTGAATGTTCTGAAAGATTAGTAGAAATAAGATGCTTAGAGTGGAGGGGAACAGGAAAGATGAGTGGAATGTTTACATTGGATATTTTAAGGGTCTAGGAGTAGTGAGAATGAGGATGATTTTAAAGGTAATTAATCAAGAGCAGGGAAAAGGGTAAGTTTGAACTGAGGAAGATAAGATTGAGGATTCACAGTCTTCTGTTTTCCTCTTTCTCTTCAAACTTTATTTCTACTTTCTAGCCCACTTTTTATCATGAGAAGACATGTGATTGTCATCAGTGACCCAGGATGGTCTCTTATAGCAGCCAGTGACAAAGGGAACAGAAATGACACTTATTTCTAAATATGTGAAGTATGCCAGAGGACTGTATTTAGGTTATCCAGGTTGTTTCCTGGATGACTGTTGCCAGTTCTACTATGTAATTTCTGAGATATGGTCATTAATGCTTACACTTTTCCCTTGAATTTTTATTTTATGCCTGCTGGTTCTTTTCCTCACACAATTAGACCATCTTTTATTTGGGCTGAAAATTTTGATAGAATGGTGAGCCTAGGAGTTTTCATCGTGGCACAGAGGAAATGAATCCGACTAGGAACCATGAGGTTGCAGGTTCGATCCCTGGCCTCGTTCAGTGGGTTAAGGATTTGGCGTTGCCGTGAGCTGTGGTGTAGGTTGCAGACGTGGCTCGGATCCCGTGTTGCTGTGGCTCTGGCATAGGCCGGCAGCTATAGCTCCGGTTAGACCCCTAGCCTGGGAACCTCCATATGCCTTGAGTGTGGCTCTAAAAGGACAAAAGACAAAAAAAAAAAAAAATGTGAGCCTATTCTTAAGTATTTGAAAAAGCTATCGCACCTTTGCCAAAATCAGAAGTCAGTGGATTTACTGAATCCGATTATGTAATCAAGTTTTGTCTCATTAATCAGTTCATTACATTTTCTTATTGAGCACATTATCATGGCCAGTTTATTCATCACATGTGCTAAAATTGCTTTCAGTTCCAATCATTATTTTTTTTTGTCTTTTGTCTTTTTTAGGGCCACACCCTCAGCATATGGAGGTTCCCAAGCTAGGGGTCGAATCAGAGCTACAGCTGTCAGCCTACGCCACAACCACAGCAATGCGGGATCTAAGCTGTGCCTGCTGCCTACATCACAGCTCATGGCAACGCCGGATCCTAAACCCACTGATGGAGGACAGGGATCAAACCCTCATCCTTATGGATACTAGTTGCGTTTGTTAACCACTGAGCCACGACAGGAACTCCCTAGTCATTGTATAATCACGAGATCAACTTGTAGTTTTTAATTGGAAAAAATCATAAAAATCAGATACCCAGATATGTTCAGGATCACCTATGTTATGACAGCACACCTTTTTTTTTATTCTAGTGTGCCACCTCACAATTAAAAACCTTTGGCAGCAGACCTGTTCCATCAGATGTCAAGTAGTTGTTCTACTCTAAAATTGTTCCTGGAAAAAGGAATTCAGTAAATTGCTGGACTTGTAAAATGAATAGTTTTTTTGTTTACTTTTTTTCAAATAGGACTTTTCAGAGCCTTTAATGTGCTAAAAATGCTTAAAGGATCATAATTCTCCCAGCAAGGAATATTGTATATATTTTCCCAAAACTTATCTGACCACTGAATCCTTTATTTGCATAATGTATATTAACTATTCTTGAGGAAAAGAGTTTGTGTCTTGCTGCTCTATAGTCCATCTTTTGACCTTTGATCTTAAAAGAAAAAGTGAGATATAAAACAATAGCTCTATTTTATTATGAAGTTTTTAATATAATTCTTTCTCTTGTGCTTTACTAAGCTCCAGAGTGAGGTGTAGATGTGGAGGGAGTAATAGATGCTTAGAAAGGTAAGAAAGAGACAAATGGGCCTGCTGTGTGGATTGTGTCTCCTGAGTGGTTCACCTGACCTGTAGTCAATCCTCATATGCTGAGTTGTATGTCTTAACTTGCTACATATATAGGAAAGCATTAACCCAGCAGGTCTGAGTTGCTCCAGTCATGCACATTTTAGAAGGGTCTACTTGCATATTCGGCCCTTGGGTAACTCCTGGAAACTGAGCCTTTATTATTAACTGGTGGGTGTTTTACATGCCTAGAACCCTAAGCCCTGTTGTACCAACTTTTCTAGATTTATGCAAAAATATGATTATGGTAAACTGCTTTTCTCCAGGAAGTCTGAAGATTTGGTGACTGAACCCCATAAAAAACCTGGGCTCTTAGACTCAAGAGAACGTCTTTGGTAGGGGGAAACACTTCATACGTGTTGCTGCCGTTAGTTGTTGGGGGGCTTGATGAGCACATTCTACGCAACTCCACTGGGAGAGGGCGCTTAGAAACTGATGCGAGTATCCTCTAGGCTTCACCCAGTGCACTTTTTTCCTTTGTTAATCCTGTTCTGTATCCTATCATTGTAGTAAATCATAGCTGTGAGTATAACAACTTTCAAGCCCTTGAAGTCCTTTTACTGAATCACCAAACTGGGGAGTAGTCTTGGGACTACTGACGCATCCTGGGTGCCCCTTTATTTTTTTGTAAGTTTGGAGTACCTAAGAGGTAGGCAGTCAGCAGTCAGTAGAGGAAAGAATCTATTAATAAGAAGGATAGTCAGGCATCCTTCAGAGTACTTGCAGTTTGTACAAAAGATTCAAAATCTGTAGCTGAGCAGAATTATAAGCTTGTAGTTGAAGTGATATTAATATAATTTTAGACGATAAGAATTGTTTAATCTATGCATCATTTTATTCCTTTTGAACCCTTTGGTTGTAACCTTTTCCAAAAATATATTATGTATTGAGTTATTAGAACATCTTATATAACTTTTAAGAAAGAATAAAGGATTTCAGATGTGTTAAATAACCTCATTAGATCTTTATAGCAATAACAAGCAGTTAACATATACTAATCACTTGCTGTATGACAGTCACTAGTGCTTTTACTTGCATTATCTTGTTTAATCCTCACAACCCCTCTTTAAGACAGATATGTGATCATTTCCATTTCATAGATGAGGAAATAAAGCTTTATAGAGAGTAAGTAAGGTGTCCAATGTCACATTCTCTAATAATTGGCAGAGCCAAAATTGACCTAGATCCCAAAATTTTACCACAGTCATTCTTCACTGATGTTAGGTCTAAAGGCAGATATTACAGGTAGTCAGAATTAGCCCAGAAAACCCTCAGATCACTCAAACATACAGTATCCTTATCAAAAAGTTCAACACAACTTTTCTTCTGTCCTTGGACTAGATCACCATTTTGGGAGGTTGAACATCATGTTATTTTTAAAATGTACTGTATTAGCATCATTCTTAGCACATCGCAAGCATATATGCATAAGAGAGATAAGAAAGACTTGAGTCCAACTAAAGGAATAGTAGATTAATGTCTCCCATCTTGGGACTTTGGGCAAATGCTCACTGAACGGAATAGCACACATTTTGAACTAGTTTTATTGTGCTTGCTTCTCATGTGTACTCTCAGTCTCCTGTTGTCTGTCTAACTGATTATTTAACAAATATTTATTTAGTGCCTAATATATGCCAAGGACTATTTTACAGAAGTGAACAAAATAAAGTTTGTGCCCTCTGGCATTTGCATTATGATGGAGAAAGAGAGAAGGAGGGAGGAAGGGAATGAGAATGAGTATTATGTCTGAATGTATTTGTATGCCAGCTGGTGATAAGTGCCAAAGGAAGGAAATACAGGAGAATAGGGAGTGCCAGGGCTCAGGAGGTGAAAGAGTAGTTTCTTTTTTTTCATATGGGGTAGTAAAAGAAGCCTCTCCAAAGGAAATAAGGGAGTAAGCCTTGTGGATATCTGGGAGCGAATGTTCCAGGCAGAGGAAACAGTAAATAGGCAGTGAGGTGAGCATGTATCTAGATGTTCAAGGAGCAGCAAAGAGGCTAGTGTGGCTGGAATATGATAAACTAGTGAGAAGAAAAGTAGTAGGAAATGAAGTTGTAGCAATAGGTTCCGAGGAAGATAGTGTGAGGCCTCGTAAGCCAGAGTCAGGATTTCTGAGGGTTATGAGAAGCCACTGGAGTGTTCAAGCATATGGGGGATCATTTCTGGCAGCTATGGAGAGAATAGACTGTTGGGAGGAAAGAATGGAAACACGGAGAAGGTAGAAGACTATCGTGAGAGTCCAGGTGAGTGGCTTGGACTGATATGGTGGCAGTGGTTGGAGGTGATGAAAAGTGGAAAGATTATGTTTTTGAAGGTAGAGCTGAAAGTTTTTATCAATGGAGTGGGTGTGGGGTGTGAGAGTGACCAAGTTCTTTTGTCCTGAGCAGCTGCAAGAGTGGTGTTCCCATATACTGAGATATTTGGGAAGACTAGAAAAAGAATAGATTTTTTTTCTTTCAGAGTGGATGAGGGAAAATCTAGAGTTTGATTTTGTTCATGCTGATCTGAAATGCATGTTAGATATCAAACAGTAATGTTAAGTAGGCAATTGGATGAACACTATTTAAAATTAGGAAACTAGAGTTCACTGGTGGCCTAGCAGGTTAAGGATCCAGCACTGTCACTGCTGTGGTTCGGCTCACTACTGTGGCATGGGTTTGATCCCTGACCCAGGAACTTCTGTGTGCTGCAAGCACGGCCAAAAAAAAATGACTAAATAAAAGTTAAGTAATTAATGAAAAAAATAAAATCATGAAACTGGATGAGATATAGGTAGAGGAAGAGAAAAAGATTTCTAGAAACTGTATCTGGGGAACTTTCTGTCACATTATCTTGCTATCTGTTTCTTTTTTCTTTTTTTCTTTTTTTTTTTTTTTGGTCTTTTTGCCTTATCTAGGGCCGCACCAGCAGCATATGGAGGTTCCCAGGCTAGGGATCTAACAGGAGCTGTAGCCGCCGGCCTTCGCCACAGCCACAGCAACGCGGGATCCGAGCCGCGTCTGCAACCTGCACCACAGCTCACGGCAACGCCGGATCCTTAACCCACTGAGCAAGGCCAGGGATCGAACCCGCAACCTCATGGTTCTTAGTCGGATTCGTTAACCACTGAGCCACAATGGGAACTCCGCTGTTTCTTAATTGAAGTTTTTTCCCCCTTTCCCCTCTCTCGAGTACATATAGATAAATCTGTTTGTGTTGCCTGTACCTATGATATGATCCAAAGCACCATACTTCTAAAAAAATCTTAAGATGAAACTAAAGTAGTTATACAGATACATTATATTTGTATATTGCTTTGAACTTTGTAAAGAATTTTTACTTATCAAATGTCTGCTATGCACCAGTAATGTGCTTTCATATATGTTTCCTCATTTGATTTTCCTAAGTGGTTATTTGTTTTTTAAATGGAAATAATGATGAACCTGTGGAGGCGCAGCTTTAGAAAAAGCATTCTTTTGTATTTGTATGTTGTCCCAAATCTACATATAAATAAGAAATGCATCTTTTAATTGATGAGAACATATACATAAAGATTGCAATTGCTAATATGTAGTAGAAAAAACACTAGCTATGAGCAAGTGACTTAGATGTCTCTTGAGTCCTGTTTCCTATTGGTAAAATATTAATAGGACCGGATTTGAGAAGGAACATAGTCAAGGGGCTCTTAAATAGTGGATTGAGATCAGTTGTTCTGATTTATGCTTCTATAATCGTGCTGTCGAAGACTATAGTCACTAGCCACATGTGTCTATTTAAATTTAAATTAAAATTAAATAATACTTAAAAATCAGTTTCTCTGTTGCACTTGCCACATTTCAAGTGCTCAATAACCACATGTGACATATTGGACAGTGCGGCTATAGAACATTATCATCACTGTTTAACATTCTCTTGAACAGGGAGTTCCCTGGTGGCGTAGTAGTTAAGACTCAGTGCTTACATTGCTGTGGCCTGGGTTCAATTCCTAGCCTGGGAACTGAGATCCCACATCATGCCACTGCATGCTGCAGTCAATAAATAAATTAATTTAATTAAATAAACGAAACTTTAAAAATTCTGTTGAACAAAACACTGCTATAAAACAACCATTTCTATAACATAATTTTCTTGGGAGTATCTGGTTAAATATGTTGGTTTTAGAAAGTTCAGTTTATTTTACCAACTTGTGAAACAAATGGAAATAACAAAAATTTAAAAAGAATTTGGGAGTTCCCATCATGGCTCAGCAGAAACGAATCTGACCTAGTATCCATGAGGATGCAGGTTCAATCCCTGGCCTCTCTCAATGGTTTAAGGATCCAGCATTGCTGTGAGCTGTGGTGTAGGTTGCAGATGCGGCTCATATTCTGAGTTGTTGTTGCTGTGGTGTAGGCCGGCAGTTATAGCTCTGATTGGACCCCTAGCCCGGGAATTTCCATATGCCATGGGTATGGCCCTAAAAAGCAGAAAAAAAAAAAAGAATTTGATTTTTCCAAGGATAAAAATATAGTATAGCTCATTTTCACAGTATTATGTTTGAGTAGTTTATACTTCAAATTTATAATTAAATAAGCTTTCACACTACAAGTGGTATAGGACTTGTCCCATTGGAATCAAATTGATGTAATTCTCATATTGATTGCCTGTATGATAACAAATATTTTTGAAACTCAAATACTAATATAAGAGGTTCTTTTAAAAAATAAAATATTTTGGTATTTTTTATGATAGGATGTGAAATTCTGGTTTTAAAATTCTTTAGCTAGGAGTTCCCACTGTGACGCATTGGGTTAATGATCCAGCCTTGCAGCAGCTGAGGCTCGGATTTGATCCCCGGCCTGGGAACTTCCATATTCCATGGATGTGGCCATTAAAAACAAATTATTTAGCTATTAGAATTAAGAGCAGTTTCAAGTCCCAGGATAAGTGGTGGTAGAAATTATTGTTTTTAATATCATTTATAATATTTTTGTAAACAGAAAAAAGGAGTTCATCGCTGTACAAAGTGCAGGCTACAGTTTTTAACCTGCAAGGAGAAAATGGATCACAAGACCCAGCATCGGACATTTATAAAGCCTAAAGAGCTAGAAGGATTGCCTCCTGGTACAAAAGTGAGTTTAAAATATGATAATAGAAATTAAACCCCTGCCTGGTTTTATCTTTTCAATATAATATTAAAAATTGACTTCTGGTTGTCATTAAAATTTTGATTTTAGGAGTTCTCATTGTGGCGCAGTGGAAACAAATCTGAGTAGTATCCATGAGGATGCGGATTCGATCTCTGACCTTGCTCATTTGTTCCAGGATCCAGTGTTGCTATGAGCTGTGGTGTAGGTTGCAGACTTGGCTTGGATCGTGCATTGCTATGGGTGGTGTAGGCCGGCAGCTGCAGCTCCGATTTGACCCAGTAGCCTGGGGAAAAAAAAAGGATTTTAGTTTTTATTATTCTTGTGCTTGGAAAGAAAAGTTTCTAACCATCGTTTTTTGAGTTCATTTAAATGTGCTATATTGGAGCATATTCCTTTGTAGTGAGTGCAACTAGATTAACTGGGGACTGACTATTGAAACAATGTTTTATTCTGTTTTTCAGCTTTTACCATTGGCAGCATATGTGTCTGCTTCAGCAGGAACCATATTTAATTTATCTTTGTGTCCCCAACATCTTTCATAATGCCTTGAATGCCTTAGTTTGCTCTAGTTGGTTTTACTGAGTCTACTCAGAGAAGCAAGTTCTCCTGACTAGCCTTGCTGTGTTAAATAAGCAAACACATGTCTGACTACAAATTTCATTTTCCTTGTTTGCCTTATGTGCATCTATTTTCTCTGACCTATTTATGTGAAGTCAGCTTTTGACTATTTACTCCAGTGGAGGGATGCATAATCCAAAGTGAAATAATTCCCTTTATATCTGGTTTTGAATGTGAGAATTCTGCTAGTTGAGTTAATTAAAATAATATAAGGCAATGTCCTGAAGCTCTAGAGTGAGAGAAGCTCTCCAGTATCCTTCCCTGTAATCCATTCATTCTATGCTGGAACAAGACATGCAAATACTAATGTAAGCATTGTGATCCTCTCTCATATCATTCCTTATTAATATAATAATAATTAGTATGTTTTATAATTGTTATTAATAAATGATACTAAATGTCTTGTTAGCACTGCAAAATTAAGCTTTCACTGTGCTTTTTCTCTTTTTTTTTTTTTGTTTTTGTCTTTTTAGGGTCGCACACTCGGTATATGGAAGTTCCCAGGCTAAGGTCCAATCGGAGCTGCAGCTGCCAGCCTACACCACAACCACAGCAACTCGAGATCCATGCCACGTCTGTGACCTACACCACAGCTCACAGCAATGCCGGATCGTTAACCCACTGGGCAAGGCCAGGGAGGGAACCCACATCCTCATGGGTACTAGTCGGGTTCATAACCCACTGAGCCACAGCGGGGACTCCTCACTGTGCTTTTTCATGCATCCTATTATTTAATCCCTGTAGCAAATCAATGAGGTAGACAAGGCAGGTATTATTCCCATATTATAGATAAGGAGGCTTAGAGAGGTTAAGTTACTTCCTCAAGGTCACATGGCTAGGAAGAGGTATTATGGAAATTTAAAAAAAAAAAAAAAGAAATTTAACCTCAGGTCTTTTGACTCCTAGTTGAGTGCTTTTGTATGATATCAAACCCCATGTGTTTCATAGGACTGCCTCATTAGCTGCTCCTTACGCACATGGGGGTGTATAGTCAAATGATTAAAGAAAATGTTAGTAGGCAACTGTGTTTTTCATTATTAACCAGTGAGTATAATCTAACATTTTTTGGAATATTAAATGACAAATTTTATATTAGCTCCCTTTAAGAAAATTCTGAATATTATTAAACTCTCCATACTGTATGATGAATTGATGTAACCTCCACAGTAACCTTTGGAACC
This sequence comes from Catagonus wagneri, assembly GCA_004024745.2. Taxonomy (NCBI): domain Eukaryota; kingdom Metazoa; phylum Chordata; class Mammalia; order Artiodactyla; family Tayassuidae; genus Catagonus; species Catagonus wagneri. The sequence continues at coordinate 35,033,289 of PVHT020000015.1, read as the reverse complement.
ATAAATCCTGCCCAATGAACCTCTAAAGAGAACAGGTCACATTTACTGGAGATCTGGGTTTTTTTGGGGGGGCCTTAATTGAGGTACAGTTTATGTACAATATGTATGTTTCAGGTGTACAATATAGTGATTCTGGAGATCTGTTTTATAGTTACCAAAGAGAAATGCAGGCCTTTCCAGAGTTATTTCAGGTTTTGAGATTTAAATATTGACTTCTATATTTTCAAAAGCTGTTTAGTTGTATCAGACCATAAAATAGCCATGGAATGTGCTCTTTTGATATTCATATAATTTATACTAATTCCTAATTATCCATTAATATCTGTGTTACCAGATAAATGCTATTAATATAAAACGAGTATTACAACAGTAAGTAAATACTGAGGTAAATTTCATTTAGTTGGTATGACCATTTAGAATAATGGGAGACTTACCTAATTGTAGTTTATACTTTGATATTTAACTTTGTTTTGTTTTGTTTTTGTTTTTTAGGGCTGCGCCCATGGCACATGGAAGTTCCCAGGCTAGGGGTCAAATCGGAGCTACAGCTGCTGGCCTACACCACAGCCACAGCAGCACGGGATCCCAGCCACGTTTGCGACCTACACCACAGCCCACAGCAACACTGAGTGAGGTCAGGGATTGGACCCGCATCCTCATGGGTACTAGTAGGATTCTTTTCTGCTACACCACAATGGGAGCTCCTGATATTTAACTTTTTGTATACCACTGGCTTTTTGGGTATCAGCTTTATTGAGATATAATGCATACACTATACAATTCACCCATTTAAGTACAAAATTCAGTGGTTTTTTAGCATATTCACAGAATTGTGAAAACATCACTACAATCATTTTAGAACTTTTTTCTTTTTTTTGTCTTTTTGCCTTTATGTGGAGCCGCACCTGCGGCATATGGAGGTTCCCAGGCTAGGGGTCTAACAGGAGCTGTAGCTGCCGGCCTTCACCACAGCCAAAGCAACGCGGGATCCGAGCCGCGTCTGCGACCTACACCACAGCTCACGGCAACGCCGGATCCTTAACCCACTGAGCAAGGCCAGGGATCGAACCCTCAACCTCATGGTTCTTAGTCGGATTCGTTAACCACTGAGCCACGAAGGGAACTCCCATTTTAGAACTTTTAATCACCCTCTAAAGAGACCCCATATCCATTAAGAGTCACTCTCAATTTCCCCTCCACGAGCAACAGGCGAACTTTAATCTTTTATCTACTTTCTATCCCTATGGATTTTCCTGTTCTGGATATTTCACATAAATGGAATCATACTATATGTGGCCTTTTATGACTGGTTTCTTTCACTTAGCAAAGTGTTTCTGAGATTCATCCATATAATAGCTTGTATCAGTACTTCATTCCTTTTTAAGGCTGTATTAGCATTTATGTATCACCACTTTATTCTTTTTTATGGCTGAATATTATGCCATTGTATGAATATACCCTATTTTATTTATCCAGTCATTGGTTGATGAGAACTTGAGTTGTTTCTACTTTTTGACTATTATGAAAAATGCTCTCATGAAAATTCATGCACAAGTTTTTGTGTGGACATTTCTTTTGCAAGGAGTGAAACACCTCAGGTTATATGGTAACTCTTATGTTTTAACATTTTAAAGAACTGTTGAACCATTTTCCAAAGCTACTGCCCTATTGTACATTACCACCAGCAATATATTAGGGTGGGAATATATGTAATTTCTCCACATTCTGTCAACACGTGTTAGTATCTGTCTTATTCATTATAGCTGTTCTAGTTGGTCTGAAGTGATAAATTCCCTTTTCTTTCATGTTTTTTTTTTTTTATTGAACCTGCATCACAGCAGTAATCCAAGTCACAGCAGTGACAACACTGGATTTTTAACCCACTGAGCCACCAGGGAACTTAATATTATTGGAGTTTTTATTTGTATTTCCTTAATGAATAATGATGTTGAGCATCTTTTTATGTGATTTTTGGCCATTTGTATATCTTTGAGGAAATGGCTATTCAGATCTTTTGCCCATTTTTTTGGGTTTCTTTGGTTTTTTTTCTTTTTTTTTTTCCTTTTTAGGGCCGCACCCAAAGCATGTGGAGGTTCCCAGGCTAGGGGTCAAAGCAGAGGTACAGCTGCTGGCCTACTCCACAGCCACAGCAACACCAGATCTGAGCCACATCTGTGACCTACATCACAGCTCATGGCAACGCCAGATCCTTAACCCAATGAGTGAGACCAGGGATTGAACCCAAAACCTCACAGTTCCTAGTCGGATTGGTTTCCACTGCACCACAATGGGAACTCCTGCTTGTTTGTTACTTGGGTTGTCTTTTTACTGAGTTGTAAGAGTTCTTTATAATTCTGTATACAAGGCCTTTATTAGAGATATGATTTGCAGACATTTTGTCTCTGTGGTTGTCTTTTCACTTTCTTTTGATTTTTTTTTTAGGGCCACACCCGTGGCATATGGAAGTTCCCTGCCTAGGGGTCAAATCAGAGCTGCAACTGCCAGCCTGTGCCACAGCCTCAGAAACGTGGGATCCAAGCTGCATCTGCCACTTACACCGCAGCTCACAGCAACACCAGATCCTCAAGCTACTGCATGAGGCCAGGGATCGAACCCGCATCGTCATGGATACTAGTCAGGTTCATTGCCGCTGAAGTGCAAAAGTTTTGATTTTTGTGAATTCCATTTATCTAGTCTTTCTTTGATTGCCTGTGCTTTCAGTATCATATTTAAAAAATAGATGCCTAACCCAAAATCATGAAGATTTGGTTCTATGTTTACTTCCAAGAGTTTTATAGTTGGAGCTCTTACAATTTGGTCTTCAATACATTTTGAATTAATTTTTGTATTTAGTATGAGGTAGGGGTCCAAATTCCTTCTGCATTTAGATATCCAGTTGTCCCAGCACTATTTGTTACTAAGACCTACTGAGTTGTTTTGAGTTGTTTTGGCACCCTTGTTAAAAACCAATTATGGCTGGAGTTCCTGTCGTGGCACAGCGGTTAACGAATTCGACTAGGAACCATGAGGTTGCAGGTTCGATCCCTGGCCTTGCTCAGTGGGTTAACGATCCGGCGTTGCTGTGAGCTGTGGTGTAGGTCGCAGACGCGGCTCAGATCCTGCGTTGCTGTGGCTCTGGCGTAGGCCAGCGGCTACAGCTCCGATTAGACCCCTAACCTGGGAACCTCCACATGCCGCGGGTGCAGCCCTAAAATGACAAAAGGCAAAAAAAAAAAAAAAGCAAAAAAACAATTATGGCTTACATAATGTGTGATCTTGTTAATATTAATGTGATTAATTTGCCTTCATTTTTATAGGTTACTATTCGAGCTTCAATTGGACCTCTTCATTCAAGACCATCAGCTACAACTTCCAGGTGTACTCCAAGCACTTCCTCTCTTCAAGTCTCACCTCCACAGTGTAAAAGTACAACTACTAAAGGTCCTACAAAATCTTATGCAAGTAAATCTAAGACAGGAAAGCCTCGTGCAACTACATCCACTGCAAGTAGACCTAATGCAAGTAAGCAGGGTAGAGGTGCATTTAAATACAAAGCAAAAACTTCTTACAAGCAAAAGAAACAACGCAACAGGAAGAATAAAATCAGCATAGCTTTGAGGAACTTAAGGTAATATTTTTATTCCTTATATACAATACTAATTTAGTATTAAATATTAAAGGTTATCTTAATATAGCTTACCATATCACTAGAATTCCCTTGCACATTTACCTAATAATCACTTATCTGGCATAAAGACCAAGAAGATAATAAAAAGATATTTTTTGAAAATGCTGAGCAGAACTTGAATTGCTGTGTATAACTGTCCTCTTTTACACTAATCGTATATTTTGTGCTTATATTTTGTGATAGTTGAATTGATTTGTGTGATCTTTTTTATTCCAAGAAAACAGTATTAACTAGTGTTAGACTTTTTACACTTACTCTAGCTTGTTGTTTCAAGGCAAATTTTCAAATTATAAGTCTCTATTTAAAGATATGATTTAAATGCTTTGGCTTCTATTAATAAAATATTAATAAGACTTTGCCTTATTTTGTTGTTGTTTTATAATATATTTTTATCATTTTTTTTCTGTCTCCAAAAGGTGTCACCGGGGAGTTCACAAGTGCATTGAGTGTCGTTCCAAAATAAAAGATTTTGCAAGCCACTTTTCAATATATATTCACTGTAATTTTTGCAAATACAACACTAACTGTAACAAAGCCTTTATAAACCATATGGTGAGGTGAGTTAAACATGTGCATTGCCAGTCAAAACTGCCATTCATGATTATTTGAGTTTTGAAAACAAAGTTGTCCCACTAGAAGCCAGTTTGTCACAACAAGGATCTAAAAAGGTATAGCAATGGGCAGCTTCTTGGATAGTACCCAATACTGTTTTCCAGCAAAATAACTCATGAAATTAGTGGGACAAAATATTTGTCAAATAAATACGTGTAACCACACGACTATTTCCCACTTCAAAGCAGTCATTATGAGAGACTTAAGAGTTGTCAAAAATGCTGGAAACATCGTCGGTGTTCACATACTCGCTCGCACACTCTTTCTTCCTCCCTTCACCTCTCCTTCTCTCTCATCCATCTGTCCGTTTGTCTTCCCAGCCATCCATCTTTGCATTCATTCGATGAAATATGAAACACAAGACTACAGGGATTTTCCAGTCAGGACACTACTTTTGGAATTCCTTTTCATATATCAATTCTATTTACATTATTTGAGCACCTGCTTTCTCTGCTAGAGAAAGACTAAGAGCCTATATTACTTTCATTTGAAACCTCATTGATACTTTACCCTCAGAATTATCTGCTTTGAATGTTGCTTTGTTTTTGTTCTAGAATCCTTTATATCTTCAGTCATATTTAACCTTACTATCCTTGACTGACTCTTATCTTTTTTGTTCTTTCTCTGTGCTCAATTCTAGACTACCAAACTGTGCTTGATTCAGTCAGCTTTGGATTGATGATCTTTTAATATGGTCCTGTCTTTTTAAAAATGCCTCCTTGTTTTTTATCTACAACATCTGTTTAAATCCTTTTCAGTACTTTCAAGATTTTGTTCTAGTCTCTCAGTTGTTAACCTTACCTACTAATTACTCAGAGGCCATCCTTTTCATTTTTCCCAAGATTTACTTTTTTTCTACCTCAAGAGTTTTTTTTTCCTTTATCCAGACATTAATCTCAGAAAAAGACACGTCTACTTTGTCAGAGTTAACCCCACCCCTCATCTCCTCCATTTCCTCCACAATCTTATGCACTGTCATTTCATCTCTTTCTCTCTACCACATTCCTTCCATCTGCAGATATTTTCAGAAGGTTTTTTAGGAAAAAAATATTTTTTATTTGCCTTTACTTGTACGTATTTTCTTGTCTTCCTTTTACTGTCAATATTTGTAAGGAGTATTCTTTACTATCTTATTTGTCATTTTTATCCTTTATGATTTGAGTATACCCCTGTCAGTTCAAGCTGACACTTTAAAGATTATCAGTCATGTCCTAATCATTAAATGTACCCACTACTTTTTATTCTATATTCCTTAATGACTTCTTTAGAGTATTTGATACTTTTGATCACTCACTTTTTTTTTTTTTTTTTTTGTCTTTTTAGGGCCGCATCCACAGCATATGGAGGTTCGCAGGCTAAGGGTCTAATCGGAGCTGTTGCCGTCAGCCTACGCCGCAGCCACAGCAATGCCAGATCTGAGCCATATCTGCGACCTACACCAGCTCACCGCAAGGCCGGATCATTAACCCAATGCACAAGGCCAGGGATCGAACCCGAAACCTCATGGTTCCTAGTTGGATTTGTTTCT
>PVHT020000015.1:35011792-35026461 GCA_004024745.2 Catagonus wagneri | reverse complement strand
TGGAGGTTCCCGGGCTAGGGGTCGAATCAGAACTGTAGCTGCAGGCCTATGCCACAGCCACAGCAATGCCAGATCCGAGCTGCATATGTGACCTATGCCACAGCTCGTGGCAGTGCCAGATCCTTAACCCACTGAGGGAGGCCATGGATCAAACCTGCATCCTCATGGATACTAGTCAGCTTTGTTACCACTGAGCCACAACGGGAACTCCCGAGACTTTATATTTCTAATAAGCTGCCAAGTGATGAAAATGCTGCTGGTCTGTGGACCACATTTTTTTTTTCATTTTTAAAAGTTTTATTGAGTTATAGTTGATTTACAAGGTTGTGATAATTTCTGCTGTACAACAAACTGATTCAGGTAAACATGTGCACACATCCATTCTCTTTCAGATTCTTTTCCCACATAGTTTATCGCAGAACATTGGGTAGAGTTCTCTCTGCTGTACAGCAGGTTCCTGTTGGCCAGTCATTCTATACACCTCAGTCCCAAACCCACAGTCCATCCCTCCTCACTATGGACCACACAGTGTAGTACTGTGCTGTGCTAACCCTGGCTAATTCTACGTGGCTTTCTAATACATAAAAGCTTTCTTTGCCAGCTTAAAAGGGGTGTAGAAGATATTAGCGTGTACTGCAAAATTAGGCTAGTGGTTTTCTGTCTGTGCATATAGGAAGCATTGTTTTAACTTATGAGCTCTGCTTCCTTTAACTGACTTTCTTTCAAAGCTCTCCCAATAACTGCAAAAGATTCTTTTAAATTTCTTGTTTTACTGATGGCAAGTAATGTCATTTGGCCCAAGAAGCACTTACTTCGAGTTATTCAGATTCTTCCCCCTGATAGATATATTAAGATTATAAAGTAATAAATAATTATTATTCATAAAAATTTACATAATAGCAAAATACAGTATTAGCACATACCTGTAAATTGTTCTCAACTCTTAAATAGAAAAATTTAATTTAATGCTCTTTGCATTTTTAACTTGACAGGTTTTTAAATTTCTTTTTATAGTGGGTGGGCTATGATCATTTAAGATTATTCTCAGGGAAATATGTTGTTAGAAAATACACAGGTAAAATGAAATGTAAGATTAAAATCTTGAATTAAACAAAGATGCTAATAGAATTTTATAATTTAAATCATGGTCTTTTATTCAAAACTAAGAAACTAAGCATAGGCTTGAAATATGGTCATAAAATTAATTAATTGCTTATTATATAATAAAATCTCACTTTTCTTTTGTCTCTCCAGCTCTCATAGCAACCAGCCAGCTAAACGGTTTTATATTTTTAAGAAGCATTCTGGAACTCTCAGGTAACTAACTGATCTTTTTTCACTCTCTTGAAAAAAATTATAACTTTTTAACCTGATGCTGAAGAGCCTAGTTTATAAAATGAAATGATTGCTACTGGACAATCTATTCATTATACCCTTAGGTCTGAGACAGGATTGCTTATATTCTCTGATTAAACATCGTTTCAGTGATGTCAGGCATTAAGATGAAACTCTTATGGATTTGCATTACGAAATTTAAAAATAAGGCTCTTCAGCAATGTTTGAGTATTTAAAAGAGTTTTAAGATAACCTAGTAAAGTGACTAACACTACTTTGGTGCCCTCATAATTCTTAGGTTTTTAATTTTTGAAATAAAAGTATATGACTTTACTGTTCAGAAGGATTGTGAACATTTCTAAAGGCATTGGTAATTAATTTTGGTTATACCACACACACTTAGCTTAGAATCCACTAAGCACCTTTTTTTCTTCACACTCTTCTGATTCCTTTGACTCCATCTTCTTTTGTTTATTTTGTTCCTGCTGTCATTGCTATTTGAAATACCAGTGTCAAGATCTTTGAAGCACCAAACCAAGACATAGACTTAAGTTTAGCCAATACTTGTTTTCATGCTTGGGTCAGTGAAAAGTGGAAGAGGGGATTCTACGTCTCGGGATCTTTATATTTACTATCCCTTCTGCCTCGTTCACTCTTCCCTAGATATCCGCATGGCTAGCTAGCTCTCTCACCTCCTTTAGGCCTCTACTCCCATGAGTGAGCCTTTCCTTGACCCCTCCTTTTAAAATAGCATCCTTTGCCCAGAGCCCCACCCCCTTATCTTCCTTTCTTGCTTTGTTTGTACTTCACAGCAGCTTTTTTACTGTCCAACATATTGATATTTCATCCTCTTATTTATTGTCTATGTTATCTTACTAGAATCTATGTGTTATGCAAGCTGTTAGTGGGGCCACCACTGGGCTTTAGTTCTCTTCACTCATATCTTTTAAAAATCGGCATGAAAAGGAAGAGTTTATAGAGCACTAAATGTTAGCATAATCTAGACATGGCCATGCCATTTTCTAGAGACATGGTTATACCATTTCATATATATTTGGCTTATATAACAAAATTGGGAGATGATGGTCATAACACATAAAAAACAAGTTATTACATGGAAAAACAATGATTCAACTTGTATATGTATTGTTATGAAAGATGAAAAACCTTTTCTTTCTTTTTTTTTTTCCATAGGGGCATCACTTTAGTGTGCCTTAAATGTGATTTCCTAACTGATTCTTCTGGTTTAGATCGTATGGCTAAACACTTAAGTCAACGTAAAACTCATACTTGCCAAGTTATAATAGAGAATGGTATGTATATATAATTGTGATTCTTTGGGTTTCTGATATTATAGTATTTTTTGATCAGCCCACAATATGGGCTCTTCTCTATTAAACTGATAGTCTCATTTCTCAATGTATTCTTTTGTAAAAAAAAATTTTATTGCAGTATAGTTGATTTACAATATTGTATTAGGTTCTGGTGTACAGCAAAGTGATTCATTATACATAATATTCTCTTTCAGACTCTTTTCCATTATAGTTTATTATAAGATATTGAATACAGTTCCCTGTGCTATACAGTAGGACCTTGTTTTATATCTATTTTGTATATAGTAATTTGCATCTTTTTTTAAATAACTTGTTTAATGAGCTTAGCCAGTGTCCTGTTGCAATTTTCTGGCACTTACTCTTTTTTTTTTTCCAGTAATTTGTATCTTCTAATTTCAAATTCTGGATTTATCCCTTTCCTCTCATATACTCTTTTTTTTTCATGGCCGCACCTGTGCCATATGGAAGTTCCCAGGCTAGGGGTCAAATCAAAGCTACACCTGCCAGCCTACACGACAGCCACAGCAACACGGGATCTGAGCCACATCTGGGACCTACACCACAGCTCATGGCAACACCGGATCCTTAACCCACTGAGCAAAGCCAGGGATGGAACCCGCATCCTCATGGACACTAGTTGGGTTCATAACCCGTTGAGCCACAATGGGAACTCCCTTCACTCCTTGTATATTCTATTTTAAATGTAAAACTCTTCTTCTGATTTCAGTTCCTGAAAGTACCTCAGCTTCTGAATCCACTTCTGAGTAAGTTTTAATTTTTCATTCAGTGCATTTTTCTTTGATGGATTTTAGCACTGTTGCATTTTTTAAATGTATCATTTATAGAAATGAAAAATATTAAAGTATTTTGTTTTTGTTTTTGTTTTTAAAGCGCTTGTTGAAATAGATTCCTGCTCTATGGAGCTCGTGCAACCTGGTGCAAGACAAGTTGGAATTTCCTAAGTTCAAAGTTCTGAAGTGTTTTCTTACACAAAGCGGTTAAACAGCCAAGTTCATGACACTAGCTCATTATTCAGCTCTTTTAAGCTTTCAGATGGCACTAGATTCTGATTCCACCTTATCTTTGTGTCAGGTTAACATATCTTAACATATGCTTTTTTCTCCAGTTGGCTCTCTTCAAAAATAACTTTTATTGCTGTGGTCTTTCCTTGCTTTGCTTAAAATAATTTGTGTTTTTCTCTGCTATACTTGCCTTCAGAATATTGCATTCCAAACGATGTGACTCTTCATCTTTTTTTGTCTGTTTTGTCTGGTTTCTTAGTTAATTTCTTCTAAGTCTTACATTTTTAGGTCAGATATCTGTCTTCTTCCTCGTTCTTTGTCTGTCATTGTTCTATTTTTCATATTTTTCAGATGCAGAAGCAACTCAGAAATTTCAAAAAATGTCCAGGGTACTCCTGGTCAGTGTCCCCCTTCGATGGACACAACTGATGCCTGTTCTCTCTTTCCAAGGAATGTGAATTATTTGACTGTGAGACCTCCTCTAGGTTGTGGCCTTAAGAAATCAGATCTTGGGGAGAGTCCCTTCCTTCATGACTGGCCTCCCATAAGACTGATGCAAATTTGGCCAGAGATGACCTCAAGGCCCACCAAATTGAGCACAACTTCCCTCTGGGGGCTTTGGTTCTTGATCTAAGCTTGTGGGTCGATTCTGACCAAGAAAAGCCCATCAAATCAATGCTTCAACATCTATGTTGAAGTTTAATCATTTTGGCTGCTGCCCTTTAATCTTCCTCTAGCATGCATGCAGTCCAAGGAGTATAAAAACTGGTTAATGTAGGGAACCAAGGTTACTTTCATGTTCTTGGAAAACAAATTTCTAAATTACAGTTCTAAAATTAGTTATTTTTACTGTCATTTAAAGTTTTATCCAGTATTAAACCCTAGGAGTTTTCAGCAATACTAATATTCAATTATTTTTTATTTTTTTAAAGTCTAATTTAATTTTATTCTCTTGGTTTTATGTTGTCTTCAACTTTATTAATGTCTGTTTTGTTATGTCTTCTTTTATTTCTTTCCTTTAAAACTTGTGTTGTGTTTGTTTTGTTTCATTAACAACTCCAAAAAATTACTTAGAATTCTCTATAGATTTCATGTAGCTACTTACTGGTAGCTTCTTAATTTGGTAATTGTTCAGATCACTAAACATTATTATATCCTCTGCCCATCTTGGGGCTATCATTAACATTATGTTAGTGACTGTGATTTCAAACACATAAAGAATTGGCAAAAAACACTTCCTACAGACCTTACAACAAGTTTTAAAGCTACATTTCTGTACATCTACTACATAATATCTTCTTAGCCATTAATGTAATTCCTTTGGATAAAGATAATATATTCAGAAAATATTGGGACCAAAAAATGCACTTGTTTCTTGCCCATATATATATAGATGTATATTTTTTTTAATTTGGTGTTTGTTTATTTTGGTTACATTGAATATAGATTTGCTGAACAGTTTTGATGTTATTACTTATTTTTTTAATAAAATTTGTATTGTGAAAGTGCCTCTGGGATCATTTTCTAATAATTTCAAATAAAAGCTGTAGATTTGCGGGAGTTCCCGCTGTGGCTCAGTGGAGATGAATCTGACTAGTGTCCATGAGGATGCAGGTTCAATCCCTGGCCTCGCTCAGTGGGTTAAGAATCCATCACTGCCATGAGCTGTGGCTGTGGTATAGGCTGGTAGCTACAGCTCTGATTCAACCCCTAGCCTGGGAACCTCCATGTGCCACAGGTGTGGCTCTAAAAAGACCGGAAAAAAAAAAGGCTATAGATTTTGTCATACAACTAGGAGCATTGCTTTGCTTCTACTTGACCTATAGACTGAGAGCTTTATCTGTTGAATCCGCCTGGCAGTTTTTCCTTCAGCACAGTTGAAAGCTCACTATTTATACTTTACTAATTTCTAAAACTTTAAAGGCTCCCTTTGTAATCTTAATAACCATGAAGGTGGGTAGGCTCAGAAGTTGTTTGACACAACCATGAGTGGTTTGTTTTTTTTTTTTCCCTCTTAACATTAGAACTTCTTGAATTGTACTTTGAAACTTAGTCTTATTTGGGCTGAGTGGCTTATAAACTCAGCCATAGACTGAGTGGGTTATAAACAATAGAAATTGATTTCTCATTGTTCTGAAGGCAGGAAGTCCACGATCAAGGTACAGACAGATTCAGTATCTGTTGAAGACCAGCTTCCTAGTTCATAGACAGTCATCCTGTGTGTTCTCACATGGTGAAAAGGGCAAGAGAGTTATCTGGGGTCTGTTTTACAATGGCATTAATCTCAGTTCATGAGGACTCCACCCTCCTGACCTAATCACCTAATAAGGCCCCACCTCCAAATACCATCACATTGGGAATTTGTTTCAGCATATGAATATAGCTGGGGAGAGGGGAACACAAATATTCAGCCTGTACCAGAAACATTGAAAGCCATTTTCAATGACCACTTGTTATGTAGTCTACTCCTTGTAACTCAAAAGTCAAAAGAGTTGAGTTTATTAGTTTTAATTTTCCAGTAAGATTTCTGCTGTAAACGATTTTCCAAAAGTTGTTTGTTTCTTGGTAGTGGACTTTGTGATATTCTTTTTTTTTTTTTTTTCGCTTTTTGGGGCCACACCCGTGGCATATGGAGGTTCCCAGGCTAGGGGTTGAATCGGAGCTACAGCTGCCGGCCTACCCCACAGCCACAGCAACGCGAGATCCAAGCCGCGTCTGCGACCTGTATCACAGCTCATGGCAACGCCGGATGGTTAACCCACTGAGCAAGGCCAAGGATCGAAACCACAACCTCATGGTTCCTAGTCGGATTCGTTAACCACTGCACCACAACGGGAACTCCAGACTTTGCGATATTCTAGTCTTTATTTTCGTATCGTTTGTAGCCATTTTCAAGTAAACGATTAATTACACCAAGTTTTAAACTTTTGCCCAGAATAAATTCTTTGTGGTTTTAACGTGGGTTCTTTTTTTACATACAGATATTTTCTCTGCCTCTGTTATAGTTCACAAGTATGATAAACCACATTCTTACTATATCAGTATTTTTGACAGAGGTGCACATTTTTGTTTTTTCATAGGATTCTATTTCTTACAGTTATATTAGGTTAATTTTCTTAAAGTATGATGCTCTTAAAGTTCTGTGCCCTGTAGCATCATTTTTACTTGATTTAAACAAAACATCTTAGTACTAAGTTTGCTTGTTATAAGCAGTTAGTTGAGTTTTTATTGGCGCTAATGAGTTCTAGCTTAACAATCTGATCCCTTTACTTTCAGGCTGTTGTAAATAATTTTTTCACCTGATTCAGAAATAGCCATCTCACACATGACTGCTTTTTGGTTACAACTGAATAAAAGGTGTGATTGGCTCAGTTTCATTCTATCACCATTGTTAGAAAAATAACCTCAACTACAAAGACCTAGTTTCAAGCTTTGCCAAAATACCTCTTTGAGCCTCATTTATTTGTTTAGCAAATATTTATTGAGCACTTACTACCTGCTGAACACTATTTTAGGTGCTGGTGAAGCAAACTGAAATCTTTGCCCTTGTGGAGTTTACTTTTCTGTGGTGGAAGACAGACAATAGAAACCAGGAAAGTTACATAGTATATTAGATGATGATCAATACTTTGGAGAAAAACTAAGTAGGAAAGGAGGATAGTGAGTCTAGGTTGATGGTTAGGAGGTTGCAATTTTAAATTTGCTGATCCGAATAAGCCTCCGTGAGAGGATGACAGTTGAGCTAAATATCTGGAGGTGAGGCAGTGAGCCACTTGGGCATCTATGAGAAGAGCATTCCAGAGAGAAAACAGCAAAGGCAAAAGCCCTGAAAGAGAAATTGGAATCCTCATACCTTGCTGGTGGTGATGCAAAATGGTTCAGCCACTGTGGAAAACAGTTTGGCAGTTCCTCAAAAAGTCAACTGGAATTACCATATGACCCAACAGTTCATCTAGGTGTATGTCCAAAAGAATCAAAAGCAGGGACTCGCATACTTGTATGTGCATGTTCATAGTACTATTCACAATAGCCAAAAGATGGAAACAGACCAAATGTCATCAACAGATTTAAAGTTGTTGTATATTCATACAGTGGAAGATAACCTAGCCATAAAAAGGAATGAGGCAATACATGCTACAATGTGGATGGACCTGAAAAGCATGATGCTAAGTGAAAAAAAATAGAAGCTCACGTATTATTTAATTGCATTGCTATATAATATACAAAATAGGCAAGTCCATAGAGACAGAAAGCAGATTGGTGTTTGCCAGGGCCTATGGGGAGCAACTGCTTAATTGGTAGAGGCCTTTTCAGGGTGACGACAGTGTTTAGGAACTAGATAAAGGTGATGGGTGCACAACATTGTAAATTGTTGTGCCACTGAATTGTTCACTTTAGAATGGTTAATTTTATGGTGTGTGAGTCTTCCATCAAAAAAAAAAAACCTTAGCAAACTAGAAATATGAAGGAAACCTTAACCTAATAAAAATCTGCAGCTAGCATAATGATGAGAGAAAGGAAAAAAGGGACCTTGCTGGTTCAAGAAACAGCAGATTGATGGGGCTGCAATAGGGGTGGGGGGAAGGGAACAACAGTAGGTGATGTGGACCATGTAGTATAGGGCAAAAGTGATTGAGTTTATATATATATATACATATATATATACACATACATATAAATGTATATATATAAGTAATATATAATAATATTGGCTAATATATATATTCTGTTTTGGATTATTTTCCCATATAGATTATTATAGAATATTGAATATAGTTCTCTGTGCTATACAGTAAATACTTGTCCTTCGTTTATTTCATACTGTATCTGTTAATCCCAAATTCCAAATTTATCCCTGTCCACCTTTCCCCTTTGGTAATCATGTTTGTTTCCTATGTCTGAGTCTATTTCTATTTCGTATACACATTCATTTGTCTTATTTTTTTGATTCCACATATAGGTGATATTATGTGGCATTTTTCTTTTATTGCACTTATGTCTAACTTCTCTCTGTAACTCATGCTTAGCTTATCAAGTCTTCCCACTTGCCTACCTTCCTTGAAATTATTACTATCTTCAGCATGTTTTTATCCATTAAGGAGTTTCTTACTCTGTAAAGTTTACTTCCTCCTTGAGTACCTTCAAGAGATTTTTCTTGATGCTAAGGTTACAAGCTTCGATCCCCAGCTCCACAGTAAATCCTCCCTGTACCTTAAAGAGGCAGTCTAGTGGGGTGGCTAAGAGCCCAGGCCCTGCAGAAGACTGCCTAGGTTGGAGTTCCCACCCAGCCAACAACTAGATGTTTGACTTTGAGCCCTGTGCTTCAGTTTCCTCACTTGAAAAATGCAGATAGTAACACCTACTCATAGGGTTGAGGGAATTAATAAGTTAACGCATGTGTATAGCACTTGGAACAGTGATTGGTGCCCAAGAACATAAGTCATCAGTGTTACTAGTATTGTTAGTCTGTAGTTTATTATTATTGTTAGTCTGTTACTACCTTTCCTGATTTTATTTCTACCTTCATTTTATTCAGATAGAATGGCCCTAATATAACCCCCGTTTTTCATTCCCACCTCCAGCACCACTTTCACAATCATTTCTGTTAACTTCCTTTTCCTAACCCAATATGTCTTTCTCAAGAAACATTGTTGCCAGCCTTGTAAGTCAACCATACTTTAATAAAACCTTAAAAGAAAGAAGCATTGTTGAAGCCCAGAGTACTAAAGGTAGGCATACTATTAGCTTTTGGTGTCTCAAGCTCACCAGTAGTGTTAGGATATTTCCCGGAAATTATACTGCCTTATACTTGATGACACCATGGTTTGCCTCATTCTCTTACCTCACTTCTCTGATTTTGAGGTCTTTCTACAGCCTCATTCTTGTCACTTTGGTGTTCGACCTCCTGGAAAAAGCTGGGAGAGGCTGCTACGCCCCTCTTCTACTGTTTTTAATCCTTCAGACAGAAAATTATCTACTTATCCATACCACCGGGATATATGGTGGTATGAAGGGATTTTCGGCCTTGAAATAAAGTCCTAGCTTTAAATCCTGGGCTCGAATCTAGCCAGCTCTGTAGCCTCGAGTAAGTTGCTTGGGAGTTCCCTTTTTGGTTCAGCAGGTTAAGGACCTGATGTTGTCTCTGTGAGGATATGGGTTCCATCCCTAGCCTCGCTCAGTGAGTTAAGGATCTGGAGTTGCCACAAGCCACAGCTACCACTGCTCCAATTCGACTCCAAGCCCGGGAACTTCCGTATGCTGCAGGGGCAGCCCAAAAAGAATAGAAAAGGGAAAAAGATGGTGCTGCTTACCCTAGTGCCACTAATGTTAGTGCCTTCCTGCTGCTGCTCCTGCTGTGAATGCTCTCATTGCTATTACTACTACTCCTACTGCTGGAAGGAGACCCTGGGAACTACACATCAATGGAATCTTCCCATTGACAGCTTTAGAGGCAGTCCGTCAGCACTGGGGTCATCCGTAACTTTGCCTTAGAGTTCCCAGGTGTTGCAATAATTCCTCCAAACTGCGAGATGACATCACCGTACTTCAATTACATGTGGTATCATTCTCTAATGTCGGAAATGAGGGTAGTTCTCACTTTTCCTGTTGAGACGATGAAAAGACCCTACCTTATTAAAAATGAGTACGGAATCCAGTCTGCTTTGGAAGAAAACATTCCTTTTGTGCTGAAAGAATCCCATCTTTACAGGAAATGTTTTTTTTGTCTTTTTGTCCTTTTCTAGGGCTGCACTCGAGGCATATGGAGGTTCCCAGACTAGGGGTCCAATTAGAGCTGCAGCCGCCAGCCTGAGCCACAGCCACAGCAACGCGGGATCTGAGCTGCGTCTGTGACCTACACCACAGCTCACGGCAACTACAGGAAATTTTTTAATGATGATTACCCAGCATTTGTTTCCAGGAATCTCAGTTATTTATCTAATACTAGTAACTTTATGAAAAAGTGTAATCATAAATACCAGCAGTAAAGTAGACTTTCCTTTAGTAGGACTTTGAAAGATTAAATGTATCTGCTTTTCTCAGAATTAGGGATATTTTCATTCAATCTGGGAATTGCTGTTTGCTCCTTATCTCCTTCCCTGTCCTCCATTTTCTCCAGTATATCTACTGAATAGATTAACTGTAACATAGAATAGAAGGAACATTTGAAGTTGTTGAGATTAGAATGGGGTGTTTTCTATCTAGGAAATCTCCAGAGCCTCAGAGCATAAGAATCCATGGATTAAATCAGTCAATACCTCAAGCTTAGAAAACGAGGCTATTTAACCAGTTGTCTATCAATTGACTCAAATGTCCTAAAGTCCACAGTTTGAAAGTGATTTTTTTAAGGTTGATTTAGTTTTCTTAGTGACTTTCAAGTGGCTTTGTGGTCAGATGATCTCAGTTCTGAATAATTTAAAAGAAGAATATATTCAACGTTGCTTTATTTTTAAAACTGAATGATCTGAAGAGTCATCCATTTTTGTTTCTTCCTAATGCCCCTTATATTAGGGGAACTGAATAAAGTATAATATACAAATGTTTATCCATAAAAGATATTTCACATATGCTACCTTATTTAAATCTTCAAAAAATCCTGTAAAGATGATTTTCAGTTCCATTTTACAAAGCGAAAAACTGAGGTCACTTGTCATTCTGAAGATAAAGTGGTATCAGGAAGTACTGACTTGTTTATGTTATGGAAGCACCATCTTCCTTTGGGACAAATCTGAGCATTTTCTTTAATAGAAGATCTGCACAATTTCAAAACTGATTTCTGATCTGCAGACAAGGAAGCAACCTTATCCAAAGCCTAAAACTGTTATCTTCATAGCTGGCTTAAAATGCATACAGCCATAAAAAAAAAAAAAAAAGCTTGTGCGCAATCACGCTATTCTCATTGCTGTTCATAAGGATTGAGACCAGGAAAGGTTATTAAAGGTCATTTCTTCCCACCTCTCAAATTGGTGCAAGAAGTTCTTCTAAAGCATCTCTTTTTTAAATTTCCACCTGTTAGACCCATCTGGTTCCTAGACTTTGTGTCTCCCTGCCCTGCCCTCTCCTCCTAGGAGGACAGTTTGATTCCCAGGTACCTACTCAGTCCCTACCCCCAGGCTCTGGGCCTGCCTCTGAGCTAAGAGTGATTTCACAGATCAATCCCTGGCATCTAGGATCAACTTCCAACTAATCTACTACTTAGTCCCGAATGCAGCAGGAGCGGAGCCCTTAGTCTGAGACCCAGGAGCATTATCTTTCTTTCAGGCTTGAAAGAAATAGCGATACCAGAGAAGTGAGCATTGTTGGTTCTGGCTCTGTGGTTAGACAGCCCTGGGTTAACCCCTGCTCTGACCCTGGGCATCGATGTGACTCCGGGCAAGCTGCTTTGATCATTCTGTGCCTCAGAGGTCACTGTGAGGAACAAGCATGATAGCCCCTGTTAAGCGCATAACTGAGTACTTAGCAGAGCAGAGTAAGGAATAAAGGTTAGCTGCCATTAATAATTGTCACTAGTTGAGTTGGAGGTAAAGAGGTTGAGAAACAGGCTAGATCTGATAGCACGCTTCCCATTTAAGGATCTCCCTGGAAGGATGGGCAGGACCACGATACCTGGGTGCTTCCCCTTTATCTGAAGCATCAGGGTTTCCACCTGGGATTGCTGGGTAAGGGTCAGATAAGCCAGGCTTCTTTTTTTCCTGTCTTTCTTTCTTTCCTTTTTTTTTTGTCTTTTTGGGGCCGCACCTGCAGCATATGGAGGTTCCCAGGCTAGGGGTCCAATTGGAGCTGCAGCTGCCAGGCACAGCCACAGTGCCACCAGATCCAAACCGCGTCTGCAACCTATACCACAGCTCACGGCAACGCCAGATCCTTAACCTACCAAGCGAGGACAGGGATCGAACCCACATACTCATAGAGACAACATCCAGTCCTTAACCGGCTGAGCCACGACAGGCACTCCACGCCAGGTTTCTTATCTGTGTTTTTACCTGACGCTTCCTCCAGTACTTTAAGATTAAATGCAACCAGTCACAATAGTTACTTTATTGCTGGAGAAGAGATTAATACCAACCATAGAGCCTGCTCAGGTCATGAAGTCCATTTCTGTCTTATTTCAACAGTGTCATGGCTTAGGAGACTCTCCCTTACCCCCCCCCCCCGGGAGTCTCTTGTAAGGTTCCCAGGGTTACGTACCTACCCAGCTTTAAAATATGTCTCCCTGGACAGGTGAGGTGTGTCTCAATGTCTGTTTCCACCCCCGCTGCCAGGCTCATAGTTTTTCACCAGGGGTCACAGGTTTCCCTTAGGAAAGTTACACCGCAGTGATTTAGCGGAAGTAGCTTACTTATAAGAGTAACCCTTAATATGAGACCTACCCTCTTAACAAATTTTGAGTTCTGGAGTTCCCGTCGTGGCTCTGATTAACGAATCCGACTAGGAACCATGAGGTTGCAGGTTCGATCCCTGGCCTCGCTCAGTGGGTTAAGGATCTGGCATTGCTGTGAGCTGTGGTGTAGGTCGCAGACGCGGCTCGGATCCCGCGTTGCTGTGGCCGTGGCGTAGGCCGGCAGCTGTTGCTCTGATTCAACCCCTAGCCTGGGAACCTCCATATGCTGAGAGTGCGGCCCTAGAAAAGGCAAAAAAGACAAAAAAAAATTTTTTTAAGAGTTCTTGCCACAAAAAGGGGGCACAAAGAAACTTTTGAAGGTACTGGATATGTTTATTACCTTGATTATGATGATAGCTTCACCGGGTGTATGCATAGGTCCAAATTCATCAAATTGTATAAAGTCAATCATTCCGTTTTTTATATATCAAGTATACCTTTGGGTTTTTTAATTAGTAGCCTTTGCAATTTCAAGTGTCTAAGTGCCAAGACTGGGACCAGGTTTAGCTCCTTCTGTGTGGACTTCCATCCCAGGATATAGTCAGTACTCAGAAAAATTACCGGTAAACACCTTCCAGCCTTCACTAATTTTACCAGCAGAGGGCGCAGAGCAGACATACAATCTGCACTGAATTGTCAGTGTTGGCTTCCAGAGTGATCCTCAACGTTAGAGCTATTTATGTTCCAAATTAGTTCTTCACTTGCCTCTCATAGTTAAGAGACTCTTTCCTGCTAGTTTCAGACAAACAACTCAAGGACATTTGGTATGACTGGTACAGTATCATCTACAGGAAAAGATCCACCTCATCAGGCTGGATTCCATGGTTACCTAGATCACTAATTTTAAAGGCCTGGCTCAGGAAAGGGAGTCACAGATTTTAGAGTTTATCAGGGAAGCCTACGGGAGGGAGAGAAAAGAAGAAGAAAAGAAAGAGAGAGACCTGGCCACATCAGGATCAAGTATGGGGAGTTCCCTTTGTGGCTCAGCAGTTAACGAACCCAGCTAGTATCCTTGAGAATGCAGATTCTACCCCTGGCCTCGCTCAGTAGGTTAAGGATCCGGTGTTGCCGTGAGCTGTGGTGTAGATCACAGACACGGCTTGGATCTGGCATATCCGTGGCTGTGGTGTAGGCCGGCAGCTACAGCTCTGATTTGACCCCTAGGCTGGGAACTTCATTTGCTGCAGGTGCAGCACTAAAAAGACCAAAAAAAAAAAAAAAAGGGAAGAAGAGTCAACTATGGATATTTAAAAAAAAAAAAATTCTGGGCCCTGCCTCTAAATCTAATAAATCAGACTGTCCAGGGAGGTGCCCCAGGAGTCTATATTTTAACATGTCACAAACTGATTTCCTACAGTCAACTGTGAGCCAGCATTTGGGAACTGCTAATCTAGGGCACCCTCTGGTGTTCCCATTTCAGTCCTGCCGCCACAGCGACAGCCCTTAGGGACAGGGACAGTGAAAGGGACTTGGAATCAGAGCGAGGTGGGACACCAGTGAGGCCTAGACCGGCCCTTCCAGAGGGAGCAAGGCCCCTGCGGTGAGGGGGTGAGGGACCGCGGGTGGAGGGAGGTCTCTGTGAGTTAGGGCAGCGATTCT
>PVHT020000015.1:34970608-35010792 GCA_004024745.2 Catagonus wagneri | reverse complement strand
TTCTCGGCCACACTGAGCTCAGCCAGAGCAAGTCCTCAGGCTGGACTGGGGTCCCGAGCAGATGCTCTGATATTGGGGGAGGGGTGGTTCCGGGGGTCCCAGTGACGAGATCCTACACCCCCAAAGCCTGAGCTCCAGAGTCTCGGTGGTTGTATGGTTCCCAGCTATTGTCCAAGGCAAGGACACCTTAGGGACTCCATTGGCCTGAAGCTGACACTTCTTGTGGCAGCCACTTGGGTTTCCTGAAAGATCTTGTCAGGGGCGTCCTATCCAGGGAGGAGTGTCCCCATCTGGGCTCTTGGATAATTTTCTTCTTTTGAGGGCCACACCTGTGTGTGGCACAGGGAAGTTCCCAGGCTAGGGGTCGAATTGGAGCTCAGCTGAGGCCTACGCTACAGGCACAGCAATACCAGACCCGAGCTGCATCTGTGACCTACACCATGGCTTGCAGCAACACCAGATCCTTAACCCACTGAGTGAGGCCAAGGATCGAACCCGCGTTCTCATGGATCCATACTAGTTGGGTTCTTAACCTGCTGAGCCACAAAGGGAACTCTCCTCCTGGATACTGAATGGCCTGCTGGTCAAGTCTCCATGGGTCGGGGCGACTGGCTGGAGCACACCTGCCATCCCCATAAGAGGAGCAATCCTAGAGCTTGGAACTAGCTGGAAAGACAGTATACCATCTTAGCAGGAGCCTCGACTTGAAGTCATTTCTTAACAAATTTCATGTCACCATGGACAGGTCACCCTCGGTGCACCCATACACTTTCTGTAAAATGGATGGTATTTTCCCTACCTCATAGGGTTGAAGGAACAGTAAATGAGCTAGTGAAGGAACATAAAGTGTTTTAGCACTTTAGCCATAAAGCGTTCTGGCGTCTAATAGGCATTGAAATGTTGGTAGTTAGGGCAGCGATTCTGTCCCCTCAGATGCTGTAAGAGAATAACCGCTGCCCTCTCTCTGCATCTGCCGCTCAGAGTTGCCGGAGAAGCTGAGCCTTGCCTTCCAGGGAGCTCTCGGCAGCTCCCTGCTGAGAGCTCCGGTCTCTGTAGCACAGGTGAACACTCAAGGGTACAGGTCTGGAAAATGAAGAGGAGCTGGAGAGGGGAGACACTGGCCATCGTGGATTGTTCCAGAGCCTGAGGCTGAATGAGGAACCCGCTTCCCTTGAAGCCCTTGCTCCTTACGACCCTCACGGCGACAAGAGTGTCACTGTTTTCTGGCCTCCTGAGTCCCCTTCCCCTAAGTGCACACTGGGGACATTCCCAAGTCGCCTTTCTCAGTCTGAGGAGGCCTGGGGGCCACCGTGCCACCTGGCTGTTGCCAGTAGGAAGCTCTGGGGCTGGAAGAGGGCATGGAGCCTGGAGCTTTTCAGGATGCCTGGGGCCACAGCGGGGTGCCCCTGGACTTCTCTAGGCTGTCCCCAGGTGCCTGAGGGAGAGCCATGCCATCCTGTAGGAAGGGACAGCACCAGGCAGGTGAACCCCGGAGGACCCGGGTAGGTAGGGTTGGTGAGTCCTTATAATTGGCAGCAAGACTACTGGAACCTTGGCCGGACCAAAAGCTCATTGTCTGGGGAGGTTTCCAGGGCCTGGCTTTTTGGGTGGGACCAGCCAGCGTGGAAGTGGCAGCCCTGAGGCCCACACTCAGGAGGCACCCGTGAAGGCGATCTATTCCTCTCAGAGAAGCTAAGCAGAGGCTTTTCCCTCTTGCCGATCAGCAAGCCTGCTGAATCTTCCCAAAGGCTACCGAGTCGAGGTGATGCTAAAACCTTTCACTGGTTTCCCACTGCACTTAAAACTCACATTCTCTGCCCTGCTCGCTCAGCTACACCAGCTTCCTTTCTCTTCCTCAAATGCACCCACCTTACTCCTGCCTCAGGGCCTTGCTATTTCTTGTTTAGTGTCTTTTCTCCTTTACGAGAGTAGGATTTTTATTTTGTTGGCATCCCAAGGGCTTAGAGCACTGGCACATAGTAGGTGCTCAGTAAATGCTGAATGCCTGACAGATGTTAGAGGCAATCCAGGTCTAAGAGAGGCAATCCTGGTCAGAGGACTTGGAATGTTGGCATCTTGTTAAAGTAGAAAGGGGGAATTCCCATTGTAGCTGAGCAGGATAAGAACCCAACTAGCATCCATGAGGATGCAGGTTCGATCGCTGACCTCACTCAGTGGGTTAAGGATCTGGCATTGCTGTGAGCTGTGGTGTAGGTCACAGACGTGGCTTGGATCCTGCATTGCTGTGGCTGTGGTGTAGGCCAGCAGCTGTAGCTCCGATTGGATCCCTAGCCTGGGAACCTCCATATGCCGCCAGTTTGACCATAAAAAAGCAAAATAAATAAATAAATATTTTTTTAAAAGACAAAAAGACCGAAAAAAAAGAAAAGAGAGAGAGAGAGAGAAATGCCTTAAGGAGCATCCCTCAAGCAAAGAAATCTACCTGGGGCTATGGTCAGTATGCTCTTGAAAGAGCCACTTTTCATCACTTCAACCATTGGACAAAGAGCTTTTGCATCCATAGAACCAGATGTATAAGATATACATTCAAGACTTCTGCTGGAGAGGAGTTCCTGTCGTGGCTCAGTGGCTAACGAATCAGACTAGGAACCATGAGGTTGAGGGTTCGATCCCTGGCCTTGCTCAGTGGGTTAAGGATCTGGCGTTGCTGTGAGCTGTGGTGTAGGTTGCAGACGCGGCTCGGATCCCGCGTTGCTGTGGCTGTGGTGTAGGCCGGCAGCTACAGCTCCTGTTAGACCCCTAGCCTGGGAACCTCCATATGCCGCGGGTGCGGCCCTAAAAAGACAAAAAAAAAAGAGAGAGAGAGAGAAACTTCTGCTGGAGAGCCACCAAAAGTTCCCATTGGCTCAAAAAGGAATAAGCTTCGAGCCTGAGGCGTGGGCTTCTCCTCCAGCCTTGGCTCCCGACCAGGGCTGCTCAGCTGTTAGAGGGCCACACTCTCGGCTTGAGCTGTCCTCCAGTTCAAGCCCCAGGCTCATTCCTGCCTCCCTGCTTTTGCGCACCCCCCCGTCTCTGTACCAACCCAAACTCTGCTCTTTATTCAACATACAGAAGAAGTCCAGCCATTTTTTGGTGACCCCTCCCTGATGTTGAGTACCTAATGTTCTCAGTTCCCATAGCACAGTCTCGCACTTGGTAATATCGTTGTCTAATTTTTGTTCCCAAGTAGTTGCAGCCTATATCTTGTTCCCACCACTAGATCAAAGGGTCTTTGAATGCAGAGGACGAATCCTCCTGTTCTTTTTCTTCCAGAGCACCCAGCAAAAAGGTGGGGGTATCATTGCTATTTGTTAGCTTGTTATTTGTTCGCTTGACTGCTCCCCTCTCCCAGAAAGGACAGAGGGAAAGAAATACTTTGGGTATCAGAGGCTGCTTGGCAAAAAAATGTAGAAGCTAGGTCTAACTACATTGGAAGGAACTGAGCCTGTTGGGAAACTTATCCTTTTTATTTTTAAATTTTGGGAAATAGGAAGAGAGCAGTCTACTCTTGACATCCAGGGAACCTAGGAAATAATGATGAGTCAAAGTCTCCTTTCAGTACTTCTTGGAGTTCCCATTGTGACTCAGCAGGTTAAGAATCGGACTAGCATCCATGAGGATGTGGTTCGATCCCTGGCCTCGCTCCGTGGGTTAAGGATCCGGCGTTGCCGTGAGCTGCAGCATAGGTCACAGATGCGGCTCGGATCTGGCATTGCTGTGCCTGTGGCGTAGGCCAGCGGCAGCTCCAATTCCATCCCTAGCCTGGGAACTCCCATACGCCACAGGTATAGCCATAAAAAGACAAAAATAATAAAATAAAATCTTAAAAAAAATTTTTTTCTATCCCTCTGCTTCCATCAGTTCTCTTAGCACAACGTATGTGGCCTAAATTCCACATTCTCCAGGCGATCCTGCCCGCTGGTGACACCATGTGAGAGAATGAATCGATCCTGAAGAAGTGATACAAACGAGGAGCATTTCAAGTGGCAGAGAAGCTGCTAGGAAGTGTGCCTTGGCACCAGTATACCTTTCTAGTAGGGTGGGCTGCCTCTTCTAGTCATTACAATTAAAAATGTTTTCTTGGAAGAAAGCAAGACATGAAGGCATGTGATAATCTATACAAATTTTATTTTAATATCAATTTGTACAGAAACAAGCAGGTGTCAGTGTTACGCAGGCACGGAAAAAAAGGGAAAGGAAAAAAAAAAAACCTCCAGTGATAACTGATCTCGTATTTACACCATTTGGTTTCAACAGGGACAGGAAGTTTTACTGTTGGCTTCCTGTGGGAACTCCAGTTTCTGCACCTTCCCCTGCTGCCTCTCAGCATCACGGTAGAGCAGGGATTTCTGAGCCTTCAATCGGCAAGCCAGGCACATGAAAATTGACTCCACATTCTGGCTCTCCTTGGGGTCCTTGGCCGATGTCTCAAACAAGAGCATGTTGTGGGCATCGGCAAATTTCAGGGCTAAGTTGGAGGGCACCTGGATCTGTTCCCTCAAGTCACACTTGTTGCCCACAAGCACTTTCGGGACGAGTGGGGGCACGGCATGCCCGTTGCATTCCTGGATCCACATCTTGAGGTTGGTGAAAGAAGTCATCTTGGTGACGTCATAGACGAAGACCACGGCGTGCACGTTGCGGTAGTAATGTTCCACCATGCTTTTGCGGAAGCGCTCCTGGCCCGCGGTGTCCCACACCTGAACCTGGAGGATACAAAAACCCGAATTTGGGGTTAGAAAAGGAAACAAGAACGGATAGGAGAAAACATGATTCTGTGGCATTCTAAAAACCAGGTGACAAGCCCTGACACAGGAAGTGGTTCTTTGACAAACTGGCAGAATGGACTTATCAAAGTATAAACAGAAGTTGCTTTCAGGGCTTATAAGCCTTTCTTAGCATGTTTGGTTGAAAATCTTTTTACTTTAAGTTTCAAAAATTGCATTTCCATCGTGGCTCAGCGATTAACGAACCCGACTAGTATCCATGAGGATGCGGGTTTGATTCCTGGCCTTGCTCAGTAGGTTAAGGATCAGGTGTTGCCATGAGCTGTGGTGTAGGTCACAGATGCGGCTTGGATCCCGCGTTGCTGTGGCTGTGGTGTAGGCCGGCGGCTGTAGCTCCCGTTAGACCCCTAGCCTGGGAACCTCCATATGCCGCGGGTGTGGCCCTAAAAAGACAAAAAATTGCATTGAGGCATAGCTGTATTACAACTTCCAATGTTGTATTTATGTCTGCTGAGCAGCAAAGTGATTCAGTTATACATAGAATTTATTCTTTTTCATATTTGTTTCCATTATGGTTTATCCCAGGACCAGCCTGTGCTATACAGCAGGACCTTGTTGTTTACCCATCCTATAAAAACTAGTTTGATTCTGCTCATTCGAAACCCCTCTCCTTCCCTCCCCTTCCCTTTCTCTCCCTTGGCAACCCCAAGCCTTAGTCGAAAATCATAAGTTGAAAATCTTAAGATGTTCAGTTGAAAACCTCAAATGTAAATCGGTCGACTTTCCTGGACAGCAAATTGGCAACATTATCAAAAACCTGAAAAATGTACCAAACTCTTAGAGCCTATAATCCCACTTCCAGAAATCTATACAAAAGAAATAGCAGATAAGATAAATAAGTACTCTGGATGCTATAGACAACATGATGGCCACAGTTACGACTGCTGTATGTTATATATGAAAGTTGTTAAGAGAATAAACGCTAAGAATTCTCATCAGAAGGGAAAAATTTTTTTGCTTTTTCTTTTTATTTTATCTGTATAAGATGATGAATGTTAACTTACTGTGGTCATCATTTCTTGATGTATGTAACAAACCATTACGCTGTACACCTTAAACGTCTACAGTGCTCTATGTCCATTACATCTCCAAACTGAGGGAGAGGAGTTCCCGCCGTGGCACAGCGGAAACGATTCCGACTAGGAACCATGAGGTTTTGGGTTCAATCCCTGGCCTCACTCAGTGGGTTAAGGATCTTGCTGTGAGCTGTGATGTAGGTCACAGATACGGCTTGGATCTGGCGTTGCTGTGGCTGTGATATAGGCCAGCGGCTGTAGCTCCGAATGAACCCCTAGCCTGGGAACCTCCATATGCCGCGGGTGTGGCCCTAAAAAGCAGAAAAATAAAAAATAAAAATAAATAAAAAGTAAACATAGATAAACATGCATAGGAAAGACTGAAAGCGTATACACCAGAACATTAATGGCTGTTTATGATCTGTGGACTTTAGGTGACATTTATTTTCTTCTATTTTTTTGTATTTTCCAAATTTTCTACACAAGCACACATCATTTTGTTTGGGCTTTTTGGTTTTTTGCATGACAAAAAACTAATTTGCATCACTAATTTTGAAAACCAAATTGGTGTTAAAAATCTCACCCTGTGGCTCAATTTATTTTAAGTTCACTTCTTTGTTACGTAAAAGGTAATTTAGCCCACTGGATCATTCTTCTGCGTCTCAGCTTTAGGCCCATCAGTAGCATATGTAAAGACACAACTCCCAGGGCCTATTCTAGTCTGCACACATTCAGTCCCATCTATTTCTCTTTATACATCCAAAGTCTTAGACAAGAGAATCGCTCAAAGCGATGGTCCCAAGGCCCTGCACAATTCTCAGTTATGAAAGAAAATGTGATTATGGTCACTAATTGACTACTGCGCTTCTTAAAACGAAGGGTAGCCTTCATTTGAAGTTAGCGGTCAGTACGTATAATCTAGTAAATATAATTAAATCTCTTTGCTGAGTGAGGATCTTTCAGGGCTCCAGAGTCATCACTCTGAACAGCAGCTATCACTGTCCAGGCTTCCCTCCATCACCTCTATGGAGATGGCTGCCCGGTTCCTTTGGTGCAACCTTCTTATTCATTCCCATCCCCTTCTTCTACTTAGATTTGCATGTTTCCTGGTCAGGCTCCCTTCTCCTCACTCCTGGGCCACAGCAAAGTCTTTGGGATTCTCCATGTCTTCACTTCAGCGGCCCTTGCATTTCTGCCTTCCAGCTAGCCTCCCTCAGTCCGCACGTCTTTCTCCTGTGCACAGCCCTGTACTGAATGCCGCATCAGAATAGAAACATCCGTCTGCCATAAATAGACCCCGCCCCCAACCCGGTTTCCAGCTGCTCAGCTCCACCTGGTTCATTCTCTCCCCTGGACCTTGGGTCCTGCGAGTCCACCTTCCCCTACGGAGCTGGTTGCCCCCTGGTTGCTCTCTCCAAACCTCACCCATTCTTCAAGGCTCAGCTCAGGCTCCACTGTGTTTTTGCTTTTTTTTTTTTTTTTTTTTTTTTTTTTTTTTTTGTTCTTTTCAGGGCCACACCCGCGGCATCTGGAGGTTCCCAGGCTAGGGGTCTAATCAGAGCTGTAGCCGCTGGCCTACGCCACAGCCACAGCAATGTGAGATCCGAGCCGCGTCTGTGACCCACACCACAGCTCACGGCAACACCGGATCCTTAACCCACTGAGCAAGGCCAGGGATTGAACCCGCAATCTCATAGATCCTAGTTGGATTTGTTAACCACTGAGCCACAATGGGAACTCCTCCACTGTCTTCTTAAAACCTTCTCTACCTTTGCTTCAATTCTCCTTCCTCCGGAGTGTCTATCGCACTTGGAGTCTGTACCACGCCACTTAGAATATCTTTCTTTGCTCTCTGGTCGTTTCACCAGTGTTCTGGGCATCCCTCCAGCTAGACTGCAAGCAGTCTTTTTCTGCATCTGATCGCTCCTCGTCATGCTCGTCATCAGTATCATGGTCATTACCAAAAAGGAGTAGTGGCCTGAGCCACCAAAACTACAATCAGTCTGGCACCCTAGGTATCTGCCCAGGCGACTGCAAAGACAACAGTCGACTTTGGTGACCCAGAAAAGCCTAAGTCCTCAAAGACTGACTTGCTCTGGCGAGCAGAGACAGGAGAGATTCTCCTACCTTCCGCTGCCCCGGTGTTCTGAGCAGGAAGAAAGAAGAGAGCGGGCCGGGAAAGGCATGGAGCTCAGTGGGAAGAGGGCAGGCATCCCAGGAGAACACCGTTACCACTTGGTTTCTGGTTTCCCCACCCCCACCATCCACCAGTCGTAACTCTCGCCTCTGAGTAAGGCTTGAATCCCTAGCAGCCCTCAGGCATGTGGCAGATGCTTTAACACCATGAGCTCAGGACTCTAAAAATACCTGCCACTAGCAGGAACACGGGTGGGAGTGTGTGAGGTGTTTGCGGCTGAGTAGGTTGGCTGTTTGGCTTCTCTCTGGCTTCAGGATTGTGTATGCCACCCAGGCTGCCAGCGCTGCAGGGACGGCCCTCTTGGCTGGAGACCTCCTTTGCCCTTCCAGCGCCTCGAGGCTTTTATTTAGAGGCTCAGAATTTTTTTTTTTTTTTTGTCTTTTTGCCTTTATGTAGAGCCGCACCCGCAGCATATGGAGGTTCCCAGGCTAGGGGTCTAACAGGAGCTGTAGCCACTGGCCTTCGCCACAGCCACAGCAACGCGGGATCCGAGCCGCGTCTGCAACCTACACCACAGCTCACGGCAACGCCGGATCCTTAACCCACTGAGCAAGGCCAGGGATCGAACCCGCAACCTCATGGTTCTTAGTCAGATTCGTTAACCACCGAGCCACGAAGGGAACTCCGAGGCTCAGAATTTGAACTGTAGGCGCTGCTCCCATTCCAGCTCTTCAGAAAGCCCGCCCCAAGCCCTTAGCACGCCCGTTTGTGCTGAGAGGGGAGCCAGGAGGCTGGCCACAAAAAGCAGAAAGTCAGAAGAACCGATGGTGTGGCTTCAGGGCCATCGCGAAGGGAGAGCACGGCAGTCAGGATCGCTCATTTCGTTTGGTGTCCCTGTCCTCAGCATCCTCACAAACCCCTGGCCCTGTTAGACCGGGAAAACATCCCCGTTTGGCAGCTGGTCCTCCCTTTCTGAGGGCACTGCATCCACACGGCGGCCAGGGGCGGCCTGCCCCTTAGCCACACCCACACCCACACACCCACACACGCCCACACCCACACCCACACACCCACACACGCCCAGGAACCTCTTTTCCCCCTGGGGGCCAGTGAGGCAGAGTGGAGTCAAACCAGCCAGGGTGCAAATCTCAGCCCAGTCAATGTTCTACTAGTTAGGGGGCCTCAGGCAGGTTACTTTGTCTTCAGTGTCCTCCTCTGGAAAGTAAGGATAAACCCAGCAATCCTGTAGAGATGCTGTGACGATCAGCCTTCCGTGTAAGTACAACAACACAGTGCCTAATACACTCCCCTTCCTCCCCTGGGCCGAGACCTTCACTGTCAAGTCTGACCGGACAGCTAAACTGAGCACCGTTGGACACGCAGCAGTAGATTTGGAATCGGGAGACCCGGGGACCAGCCCCTTTGCTTCCTCGCTGCGTCAATGACCAGGCAAATGAAATAACACACAAGAAAGAGCCATCGCAGAATATAAAGTGCTCTGCGAATATTAGTTGTTGCCACTGTCTCTGAGAGCAACGGGGGCCCACGAGTCCAGTCCCGGTAGCACCACTGCTCGGATCTGCCGGTTCTCCTCCTGGAAAACACAGAGAGCTTGGCTTCTTGATGCTGAGACAGAGCCAAGGCAAAGGCAGTCAGCGGGGAGGGGGAAGAGAGAGGAAGGCCAGCAGCACGCCATGGGTGGCTGGGGCCAGGTCCAAAGTGACGGGGATGCTGGAGGAGAGTCGACGGGCACTGGGCAGGGAGCTGCCAAAGATAAATCTAGCCTCGTAAACCGTTTTCCTGGGGCCACCGCTGCCGGCGCGAGCTGCCACAAGACCCTCGCCCCCTGCACGTGCTCTTAGCTGACACGGGTATTTCTTGTCCCTAGGGAACATAACATATCTGGCATCTTTCTACAGTTGAGGCATGAATGTCCTTTTGTCGGAGGCCGGTGGGGGAGGGCAGAAGAGGAAAAAGGGAGAAAATACATCTGTAACATTTGAAGGATGCCCGAGTGGGTGATGGGGAAAGTTTAAGACAATCCTTCTTGCGCTAGCCGGACTGTCCCGTCTGCACCTAAGATACACCCACGTTCGCACACAAGGCTGACACAGAGAATGGCAAAGGAGGACGGAGACAAAGAGAAACTCACACAGCAGCAAGAGAGGCAGCAAGGGAGACAGAGAAACAACACTGCTGGATAATTAACCATTAAGCTAACTGGCAGAAGATGGAAGCTCAGAAGCCCTAAGGAAGACATGATGTCATTCTGACTGCGGGCAGCTTCCGAGCGAACGCTTAGTCTCCATCCACTCGGTAATGTAGCACATGAAGGTGTTTTTCCAAGTTTACAGCAGAGGAAACGAAATCCACAGTCCTGAGGGGCACCTGCCCACAGTCACGGCTGACATGAAGTGCCCCTTGTCCGGAGCTAGGGGGCAGGGGGGTGCCCAGCCAGTGAGAGGAACCCAACTGGACAGAAGGGGGTACTTCGATGAAAATTTACCAAAAAATGGTTCAAAAATTAGAACTGAGCCCCCCCCCACCACCACTACCTTCTCACCCCCTAACACACCCCTATTTGGCATTTTCCAATGCTTTTAGACCAAAACAGGAGCAATATGATTTAGCTACACCTAAACATGATTTAGCTAAACCTAAAGATGACAGACACTTAAAGGTCATTAAGGGAAGCAAGCCCCACCCTTCCTTAAGTGGCGGTGCCTCCAGCCTTCCCAGGCTGATGTCAGGAAGGACTGTCAGCTTTCCCATATGATGTCTCACCATGTCCCTGTCACAGGTAACTTTGCGGGATAGATGGACCATGGCGCTGGCCCAGAGTGGGATTTACATGCTCTTCTAAGCCAGGCAGCACGGTGTGTGGGAAGAGCACCAAAAAGGGAATTAGAAGACCTGAGTTGTAGACCATGCCCTGTGTGATCTTAGGCTAGTCACTTTCCCTCTCTGAGCCTGTTTCCTCTCTATAAACACAGGAAGCCCGATTAGAGATTCTCTAAGGTCACTTCCATCTCTGAACACACTCTGATTGTCACACCCAAGGGGAGACAGTCAAGGTGCAAAAAGTAAAACCCAGACACTCAGCTCAATGTCCAGGGTGCTGTTGAAGGTGACATCTTCAGGGCTCTTGGGTCCCGGTCTGATGTTGTCACCCTGGGCCTCTGGCCGAGAAGAGACCCTAAGGCTGGCTGCCTGGCATGCCACCTCCCCCTGCGTGTGCACGTGTGCGCGCGCACATACACACACGCGCACACACACACGCACGGATACCCTCCCCCAGGCCAGATACTGCTCCGCTAGAGGAGACTGCGGTGAGAAAGAGCATGGGCTCAAGATGTAGGTTGAAATCCTGGCCCTGTCACAGGAAAAGCAGGACAGTGAGATGGCCAAGTGCCTGGGCTCAAGGATCGAAGACCGAAACTCAGATCCATGTGCCTTGGCGTAAGTTATTCGATCTCTCTAACTTTGGTCTCTTTATCTATAAAACAGGAATAATAATAATAGTCCTAATTTCATAGGGCTGCTGAGAAGATCAAATAAGACAGTGCGTGGAAAGTGCCTAGCCTGGACCCTTCGTTTATTCAATAAATAAAAGTTATTATTATCATTGTTACTTAACTCATTGGAGGTTTTTCTTGATGTTCACGATAACCAGGAAACAGTGGATTATAAATGTTTTGAGGGGGTGGGCGACACAGACTGGAGACACCAAACGGGGCTTCAGAGCCCTGGGGATGGCCCTGGTAATCAAGAAAGTAGCCCTAGGATTTCCCGTCGTGGCGCAGCGGAAACGACTCCGATTAGGAACCATGAGGTTGCGGGTTCAATCCCTGGCCTCGCTCACGGCATTGACGTGAAGACACGGCTCGGATCCCACATTGCTGTGGCTGTGGCGTAAGCCGGCAGCTGCAACGGCGATTCGACCCCTAGCCTGGGAACCTCCCTATGCCGCAGGTGCAGCCCTAAAAAAAGGCAAAAAGCAAAAAAAAAAAAAAAGCCCCAAATATGTTAAATCAGTCATTCCCCTGCAGGTGTTGACAGTGTGTGTGACAATATGGGACACAGTAGAGGCCACACCCTGCTCTTGGACTGAGGGAAGAGCTGGCTGAGATCTCTGCCCCTCTCCTGCGAGTGCTGGCATTTTCCAGTCTGCTAGCCTTCTATCGATGCCTGTGGTCTTGGGCCACCTCAGCCTGCCATGTGGCAGTCACTGCTTAGCATGGCTTTAGTACTTGTTCCTTGAGAAACTTCAGGCCCGCCCGAGTGTGGGGCCAGATCTCCTCCCGTGTAGCTCCCGTGTCAGCTGCCGTGCTCTGCCATCTTCCCAAGGACACGATGGTCTTGCCTGCCGCCTGGGGCCCTGAGCTTGCAGCAGCTTAACCAGAAACAGGGTCGCATCCTGCTGCTCCCACACCCTGAGCTCCCTCAGAATCTGCACTCAGAGGGCTCCTCCATGAGCAGTGTCACAAGGTTTTGCCCTCTTGGAAATATCATCTTCCCCTAAAAAGCCTGTATTAAGCACTTATCTGCATGTGGTGCTGTGCTGGGCTGTTTCTAGTGAGTCACACTGTCAGAGGCTCTGCCCTCTGGGAAAAGTCTGGGATCTTTGGCAGAGACTGTAAAATCTAGTTTAGCAAAGTACTGGGTGTTTGCAGGGAAGGAATCTTTGCAAAATTTCCCCAAGGCCATTGGAAATGACCCCCTTCCGCTTGTTGCCACTTCCCACTTTCCAGCTTCCTCCTCTCCTCTTCCCTCTGCTCCCATTCTCTAGACTCCTAAACACTTCCTTTTCTCCTCCATCTAAATTTCAAATGGACTTAGCGTCCCTCTCTTAAATCCAGGGGTCTCTGCGGCTTAATATGACCCTTACTTTTATACAAGGATACCATTAAATTTGAAGGTTTTTTTTTTTGAGGGTTTAAGAGTATATTTCTGCTTTAGATTTTAAAAGGCATGTTTCAGAAATTTCAGAGTCTTACAACCTTAAATTAAAGAAGTCTTAGCCAAGCAGACATAGACCTAAGAGCCCTAGGAAAGGACAGAAACAGATACCTACTCCGACTTTAAAAAAGAAATGTAGCAATTCTCCCCCCCCCCAAAATGCAAGGTGGGGAAAAGATCACGATTTCAAAGTAGTGCCCTATCTTCCAGCCCCTGAGGCTTAGTAGTTTTTCAGGAGCTCCCTTACCTGTACTGAGCTGCCCATCTTCCTGACATCTAGTGCCTTGGCCTGGTCTCTGAAGCCATTTTAAAACATGTTCATTTCAATTATGAAGGAGTCAGGAATCCTGTACAGTTTGGTCCATTTCATTATTCTCCCCAGCTACTCAGCCCTTCTCTCCACAACAGTCAGAAGAGGGACCCTGCAGTCATGTGGGCTGTTTGCCCAGCAGGAGGGAGGGTTACCTTCACCTGACAGCATCCAACCCTAGGCTCAAGAACAGGCCAGCTGTGGGCCTTTTGAGGTGACTTTCCTGCCCCCGTGATCCTGCCCCTTTCTGCTCCCCTGACACATGAAGCTGCCCTTGCCATGTCCTCTCTCCTTCCCTCCCTCCATCCTCTGCACATTGACATATTCCTGTCCTGTCGAGTTTCCACCTTTTCTGAAACGAAAGTGAGCACAAATGGTCAGACAAGAATATTTGCACTTGGCCTACTTGACAGACTAATGAGAGAGGGGGACCAAGACACTTCCCTTAGCCCTCAGATAAGTTGCTCTGCATTTTCACAAAGACAATACCAACAAAATGAGCATGAAGTATCTCAGACAAATAAAGAAGATATCATTTGAGGGGTCCTGTTGCAAAAGAACAAGTTTTGTCTATTATGAAGGGCTGACAGCTGACCCTGTCTCAATTTCTTTAAAAGGGCTAATGGCTTTGGGCCAGAACCACCCCTCTCCACTCCTATTCCAAATCAGCCCTAATCTTAACTGTAAATCATAATTTAAAATAAAGCAGCTTTCATTCTCTATGGATTTCCATCGTTCCTCCTCTCTAAAGCCTCGGGGCTCAGCCAAAGTGGCTTTTCGCAACCTATTGGCACCCACGAGGTGGGTACAAGAGACCTCAGGATGTGTAAAGTGCTTTGGGATCCATCCCACAGACCAGGACAGAGATCCCTCATACCGCCCTCTGCCCACAGGTGCCGCTGCTCGGGTTCAGGGTCAAGGATGGGATCAAACAGGCTTTTCCTAGCGAGATCTCTCAGGCAGGGTCAAAGGGCAAGGCTGCAACCACTCCCGCCTGCCCTCAAAAAAAAAAAAAGAAAGAAAGAAAGAAAGAAAGAAAAAGAACAGAAAAAA
This sequence comes from Catagonus wagneri, assembly GCA_004024745.2. NCBI lineage: Eukaryota > Metazoa > Chordata > Mammalia > Artiodactyla > Tayassuidae > Catagonus > Catagonus wagneri. Next base: position 34,996,530 of record PVHT020000015.1, on the reverse strand, counting down.
AGAAAAAACAGGTAAGGAGGCAACTGGGCCACTGAGAGAGGCAAGGGGACGCCGGTCTTGGGCTCGGTAAGTGGCGACACTGCCACACGCTGGACATTTACAACCACTAGAGCGATGCCTCTGGCAGACCCCCTCCCAGATCCCTCCCTTCCCGGACCTGACCGTCTGGATCACCTTGATCTTCTCGCCCTCGATTTCCACCGTCTTCTCCCTGAAGTCCACGCCAATGGTGGCCTCAGTCTTGTCCGGGAAGGTTCCCCCACAGAAGCGGAAGGTCAGACAGGTCTTGCCCACGTTGGAGTCCCCAATCACGATGATTTTGAAGATGCGAATCTGCACGTACTGGTCCAGCGATGAGTCCAGTTCCAGGGACGCCAGGCCAGCGGCCGAGGCGGGCTGTAGGTTCCCATGGCCCAGGATGGGCTGCGCCATCTCCCCCGGACCGGACCGGGGCCCCAACCCCCCTCGAGGGCTCCACACAAAGAAAACGGCCACGTTAGTGCGCTCGAGGCGAGCGAGCTTTGTGCGTGTCTGTGAGTGTGTGTCCGCGCGTGTGTGCGTGCGCCGGCAACGTGTGCGCGCGCGCGCGTGAAGGGGGTGCCTCTCACCCCAGCCCCCCCTTCTCCAGCGCACCCTCCTAGCAGCTCTGAGGCATCGGCACAAAAGCCAGGGAGAGGAGGAGAGATGGAGGAGAGCGGGCAAGCCTTCTTCTTGCGCCTGTGCCCTCGGACGGGACACTAGGGCGTGCGATCCTACCGCGCTCCCCAAGCCGCTGCTGCCGCCGCCGCCGCCGCCGCCGCCGCCGCCGCCGCCGCCGCCGCGCCTTTGCCTAGACCCACCCCTGCCTGGACCCCGGGGACACAGCGCAGGGAGGAAGCCTGAGGAGGAAAGGCTGGGTGGAGAAAGCCGCACACACCACCCCAGGATGGTCCTCCTTTCTCCTTGCCCCTTGCCCTCATCTATTTTATAGGTTTTGGGCTCCCCACCCCCACTTTCTCGGAGCGCTGGAGGTTGGCGGGCAGGGAGCACAGCTGGGGAGGACAAAGAGAGCTGCACCCTCGGGCATCTCTGGAGCACTTGGGCCTCGGAGCGACACTACTCGGCGGGGGTGGGGTGCCGGGCGGAGACACCTCTTTCACCTCGAAAGCCGCAGGCAGCTGCGCTGCGCCTCGGCGCCACCCCCACCCCCAAGCCTTGGGATAAAGGGGATGCTCTGTCTTATTGAGAAAGCAGGTGCGCTCGCACGCCCCAAGGAGCCGGGGAGGGAGTTGCCAAGACACGCCGTGGGTTGTGGGGGCCCCGCGCAGCTGAGAGGAGGAAGGCAGGGGCACGGGTGTGCGCGTGTAGGGGGAGTTACTGTTTCTGTCACAGACTTGCCAGATGTAGGGGGGCGCGTGCCAGGCGCCAACCTTCCCTCATCACACCACGAGCACCCATCCTCTGAATGTTCAGGAGAGTGACTCCCATTGGCTGCCGCAGTCGGTTGTGTCTGGCTGGCCAATGGGGAAGGCCCGCCGCGGGAGAGGGCCATACAGAGGGTAGAAGAAGGGGGGAAGCTAGTGGTGGCAGCTTCAGCAATAGGGAATTTGTTTCCGGGGCTAAACGTTACAAGCCCAGGTAGAGGGATCTTGGGGCACAGCACAAACCTCACAGTGTCTTGCATTCCCCACCCCTCCATATGATCATAAATCCTTCCAGAATGGTGCAGTTTCAAAAGGAATTGGAAACCCCGAGGAGCGTTCACCCCTCTGCACCTGAATGTACAACAAAGTGGTTGGGTCTAATTTGCCAGAAGCCTAGATTATGCTTGGAAGACGATAAATGAACAGAACTTTCTTACGGTATTAGGGAGCAGCTCCCCAAGGCTTAATAAGCACCACACGTCTTGGTCAAGACCAGTATTCCCTGCCCCCAAAGTGACTGCAGGTTCAGAATTTGCTTCTTTGAAATCAACTTTGCTGAGGTACAACTTACATACACAAAATGTGCCCATTTATGTTTGCTTTTAACAAACATAAACACATATTTCATACGCTAAGGTAATACTGACACATGCTAACGGCACCAGACATATGAGTTATTTGCTAATGCCTTCAGGGTCAGGGATTCCAGAAGCACACGTGACTTACCATCTTATTTGTGTGGGGCTGAGCTGCAAAAGAGACAAACATGACTAAATCCATTCCCACTATGAGGAAAACAATCCAGTGCATCAGTGATAGATCTGTAAGCAAACTGGAATGTGATTGCTCAGCCAAGTTCGAGCTACTCGAAATGGCTGGAAAAATGGTGGTCTTCTAGTTAATAAGGTTTTAAGCTGAGTTATCAGATATATTTATAGCTAACTTTTAGCATATATGTGGGCCATCTATTTCTAAAACCCTAGATTATACCATTCAATATTTAAACCATCTCGAGAAGGATTTAATCTTAGCTGGCTAACCCATGGACATGATTATGAATGCCAATTATCACTGTACAGCGTGACTAGCAATCCAAATTGTACAGTATTTTTTTTGATTGGTTAATGTCTAGATAATAGTTTGCTGAATCATTCTCCTCTGTATTTGAAGCTAATGCTCCTGGTGATCATTATCTACAGAAGAGTAGATTTTTTTTAAAAAGGTAACTATTAATTAGGCATATGCAGTAGAAAAGAGTGGAAAGAAGCTTTGCTAATTCATAGCCATAGCTAAAGCTAACTTTCTGAGAGATATAAAAAATATTACAGCCACATAAGATGTATTTAGATGTATGCTTCAGAAAAAAAACCTGTCCCTGAGTCTGAGAGTTCACATTAGAGTTGTAAGGCAGAAACACTGATTTCTGAAAATGTGGTATATTTGCACATGCCCTGATAAAAATTCTGTGGAATGAGATTTACTTATATTACTTATATTTTTAGAGTTAATCAATATGTGTAAATCGCTTTTGCTCCCCCCAAAAATGATATAATTTTTAATTAAGAAGAAAATACCTCACTGCATCTATTGTAAAAATAAATGTGCTGTACAATGACTTTTCCTTGTGTTAACTGTTCACCATTAAATGATTGTCTTTCAAATACACCTAGTTGTTTTCATAGGTACTTGACTGTCATGATTTTGACAGTGTTTTCCAAAGCCTCTTTCACCAACAGATATGATTAACTTTGTATTTAATCAACCCATGTTGATTATTGGCTTTTAGAAACAGAAAAAATAAATATCAATGTTTATAAAGCCTTTAAAATATGAAATAGAAACAACTTTTTACCTTATTGTGGAACTGATATTTTCAATATATATCCCTCTCAAATAGCCCTCAGTTAAAAGTCACATATTGCCAGAGTTCCCTTGTGGTACAGTGGGTTAAGGATCCAGCATTGTCACTGCTGTGGCTCAGGTTTGATCCTTGGCCCTCAAACTTCCCCATATCATGGGTGTGGCCAAAAAAAGTGACATATTGCCTGCACTTCTGAATACTAATCTATTCTTAATGAGTAAGGGGACGCTGGGTCATTTTTACCCAATAAATACTGTTTCCTGAATTTAACTTCCTAAAACAACACCTTTGTAATTTCATTCTCTATCCTTATTCCACTAAAAATAATAACTTCATCACCTGCAAGATTAGGGCTAAATTCTTTTGCCAGTTCAAATCTGGCTCTACCATATTAACCTGTCCTTATTTACTTCCTAGTATGTACTCTCTGTCATTGTCCCCTGGAAATGCGCTGGGTTTTGTTTGTTTTATACCTCCAAGCCATTTACACAACATGGTGCGTCCTCTAAGACACTTATAAATATCAGGTCATGTAATCTTCATAACAACCCTATGAGATTGATAGATGAGGAAACTGAGACACAAGTTAAGTGACTTGTCCAAGTGGCAGAACCAGGATTCAACCTGGGGCAGACTGGATCCAAAGTCAATGGTGCTTAACAACTGAAAATATTACTTTGTGTCCCAATGAATTCACCATCTGAAATATCCCTTCTCCATTGTCTATTTGAATTTTACTACTCATCCTTCAAGGTACAGCTTAAGTAACACTTCTTCCATGAAGTCATTCCTTAGCTATTCCATCCCATACTTTTCTCTTGCTCTGGCACTACATCAGATATTATTTAAATGACCTGTGTATGTCATCTCCCCAACTACTTCCTATACTATTCACATCCCCCAGAGCTCCTTTCACAGCACAGTCCAAGTGGCAAGTGCTCAATAAATACGTGTTAACTGAACATATAACTCAAACTTTGAAAAAGGCATGTTACATTTTGCCCACAGACAAAAGTTTATTTCCAATTTAGCTTACATTTGGTAGAGTCAAAACACGTATCCGCATTCAGCCTCTCACCCTGCGCCTCCAACTCTTAAAAATCTGCTTAGGATTTCTCCCACAGTCGGTGAAGCCCAAACTCTTTTTGCCAGCATCCTGCTCTCAAGCACAGAAGCCACAATAGCCGACTATCCGCAGCACCTGGTACAGCACCTACGACACAGAATTGCACAGTATAAAAGTTGTATGGGAAAGAGCGGAATGTTTACTTGTCCCGGAAACGTGCTGGGTAGGAAAGCGCCAACAATTTGTAAAAGACGGAAGTCCACTCCAAATCTGGGAAGCCAGGTTCCCCGGCTGGCCCCATGGAAAGACTGGAAGTGGATTTTAGCAAGAGAATCCGGAACGTTTACTACCATGTAATTAGGAGCCTAAAACAGAAGACTAAACTGCGGTGCTGAGCCACGCTTTGTGAGGTACTGTTACAGCAGCAGCGCTGGCCAGAACCAGGCAGAGCGGCCCCATCAGCCGCTCCTTGGGCGGCTTTCCGAACGCGCTTAGCGGGTCGCGTTACCACCAACCTGCGCAAACTAGCAAGCAGCTCCGGCTGGGGTCTTTGCAAGTGTGCGGGCTGCTAAGCACATGCGCACAGCTTCTCGCCGTGCCGGCCAATCGCAATGCGGTGCTGAGCACCACGCCTGCGCAGTAGGCCTCCAGGCGCTCTTCCCCTTCCCCTGCCGGAGCTGGCCGGCTTAGCTGTCCAATGCCCACCAGGAGCTGGGAGGAGGAGTCTGCGTAGAGTGCGTGTGAAGGGAGCAAGGGGAACGGGCCGGGGCCCTTGGTGTTTGACCTGTCGGTCGGTGCGTAAGAAGAAAGGAAAGGAGGAGGAGGTCCAGAGTAGCGGTTACCGAAATGTTCCGGTATGGAGGCTTGGCGGCGGGTGCTTTGAAGCAGAAGCTAGCGCCCTTGGTGCGAACAGCGTGCGTCCGAGGCCCGAGGCAGAGGAACCGGCTCTCAGGTGACTGACCCATCCCGGGTAACCCCTACCTCGAGGTCCAAAGGCCTGGGCTCCACAGGCTCCCTTTGCCTCTCAGTTCTACCCCCACCCTCACCCCCACCCCCGGGGAAAAACTAAACACACTCACAGTCGCAAAATTCTGAGTTGGGGAGTTGTAAACTGTGAGTTTCGCAAGCCATGCCGACCTGACCTTCAGAGGATTTGAGCCCAGTAGTCGGCTCGAGGCCTTATCTTGGGAGGCTTTGCTGTTCAGGGATAACAGACCAGCTGGCTGTCCGATGCCAACTCCCGGCCACCCCCAGTTGGCCTTTTTAGAGCAATGAGGTCAAGTAGACTTTGTCATTTGTCGCTTGTGAGGCCCTAAGCAGGATGTTTAAGCCCCACACCTCAGTTACTTCTGTAAATGAGTATATTGCCTGCCTGCCTTCCAAATCCCACCTGAGATTCATAGATTTGAGCGCCCTGAGAAACAGAAACAGTGCAATGGAAGTAAGGAGTCAGTCGGCTATGCACCAGACACCAGGAAGAGTCAGCCCAGGATTCGTTTGATATGTCTAGTCAGTGTAATTCTTGCTGGTCTCTAATGCTTCTAAGAAACAGTTTGCAGAACGCATTGCATTTGCCCTCCATGAAGTTGTCTCATCAAATTTTAGAGCTGGAAGGGATTTCGTGGTAAAGTTCAACCCACTCATTTTATAGATAATAAACCGAGGCAGAGAGAGGTGAAATTACATGCCCAAGGTCACAGACCTAATTAATAGGCAGAGCAAAGTATAGTTTTCCAGTCTCAAGGTCCCTAATCCCTTTGTGGTAACTCCACATTGCTTTCTGAAGTTTGACCTCAGAAGGTTAAGAAAGGATACCATTTCCCTTCAGCCCTTTGTGCATCAGATACTCTTGAATGTATCTAAACTTATCTTGAGCCTGCTAATCTTCAACCTGCACAACTTCAGAGGGTAAAGAATTATCTACCTGTAGGAGGTGCTGTTTTGTGTTTTTTTAATCAATAATCTTTGAATGGCCACCCAAAGATACTCATATTTGCAATGTCAGAAATTTTCCTCAAGGCCTTTTCTTTCTTTTTTTTGCCTTTTTTATCTTTTTTTTTTTTTTTTTAGGACCGCACCCACGGCATGTGGAGGTTCCCAGGCTAGGAGTCTAATCAGACCTGTAGCCGCAAGCCTGTGCCACAGCCACAGCAAGGCGGAATCCGAGCCGCATCTGCAATCTACACCACAGCTCACGGCAACGCCAGATCCTTAACCCACTGAGCGAGGCCAGGGATCGAACCTGCAACCTCATGGTTCCTAGTTGGATTCATCTCTGCTGAGCCACGAGGGGAACTCCTCTTTTTTTTTTTCTTTTTCTTTTGTTTTTTTAAGGGCTGCACCCAAAGCATATGGAAGTTCCCAGGCTAGGGGTCAAATCAGAGTTACAGCTGCTGGCCTACACCACAGCTCAGAGCAGCGCCAGATCCTTAACCCAATGAGTGAGGCCAGGGATTGAACCCACATCCTCATGGATACTAGTTGGAATTGTTTCCTTTCTGCCTCAACGGGAACTCTGCCCGAGGCCTTTTCAGTGTGAAATTGCCTTCTGGGGGCTTTTTTTTTTTTTAAGTAGAAAGTATCTCCCTTAGATTGTTAAGAGTCTTTGGAAATATGCATTTGAGTAGTTCTTCCAGTTGCTATGCCTCAAGAGAATGTTTCCTGATGGGTGTACCTGAGGTATGTCCTAAGACATGTTGCTCTTGAAACTTAAAAACCTCTGCCTTAGCTTTTAAACTAATACCCTATGACTTCATGTGTATGGGTTTTGTGTGTTGAAATGAGGATGTTCTATGTAAGCTGCCCAGAAATTTACACAGAAACTTAAGTAAGCTGAAGATTTTCATCTACACTGGCCTTTGAAACTTTGTGTACTTATTTTGCTTAAATTATTCTGTGGGAAAACTAAGAATTATTGGCAATAAAGAGCCTGAGGAGGAGTTCCTGCAGTGGCACAGTGAGTTAGGAATCTGACTGCAGTGGCTCAGGTCCCTGCAGAAGCTCGAGTTCCACACCCCCCACCAACCCACTCAGTGGGTTAAAAGATTCCCCGTCGCCCTGCAGGCGTAGGTTGAAGCTGAAACTTGGAATCAGTCCCTGGCCTGGGACTTCGTATACCCCGGATGCTGCCATTTAAAAAACAAAAAAGGAGTGAGAAAAAGAATGTATATATGTGTGTATGACTGGGTCACCTTGCTGTACAGTAGAAAATTGACAGAACAGTGTAAACCAGCTATGATGGAAAAAATAAAAATCATTTTAAAAAAAAAAGGAAAAGAAACAACTCACAATTTTTGCCAGTGTTAATGACATCTGACCAAAAATGTTCTCATCAACTAAGTATGGATTTACAAAGGTAAATTGATTTATTAGACATTCGAAAGTGGTTAGTGGTATTAGAACTACTGAAAAATACGGAAAATGTTCTTTTCCATTGCATGACTTTGTTTGAAAGCAGTCTGCTGTAGAGTATATTCCGACTTCTCGACATAACCATCCATCTCCATGTATATACTTATCCTTTGTCTTTTGGTCAAGCACCAGAGTATAACATTACCTTTAGCAATGGGAGGGGATGAGGTTACAATTTCAAAAAGAAATGATTGTCATTTTAGGGATTAGCCTTGTTTTATGGCTCGATTACAAATTGCTTTTAATCTGATTTCTTTTGCACACAGTAGCATTTGCCATGTTTTTGCAAAGATCAAGAAGAAGCATTGTTTATTGATATGCCATTTCCTCCTCCTTCTCCCCCTTCCTCCTCACTAGTTCTTCACAAGGATTATAGCAAAATTTAAACCTACCTTGAAATGATCTCACCCATATTTGTCACTATTGTCAGGTTCATTTCCATTATATGTTGCCTTTTGCCTTAAAACCATAATTGCTACTATTTGTTTATGTACTTAATTTAGATGTTCTGCCTCTTTCCAGAAATGATAGAAGGGAATTAACAGTCACCACTTTATGTCTGCATTCTGCAGTGAGGAGCAGATTGGCTAAGTAAGAGAGTAATACATATTTTCTGTTCTGTAATATTTTATTTGGTTGCCAAACATTGTGCTGCCCATGTGATGAAACTGATCACCGACCCGTAACATGAAGGTCAAATGTTTGAACATGTTTCTCTGTTCAGAATCCTTCTCATCTCCCTAAAAAGGAAACTGGACTCCTTGTGGGCAAGGATCCAGACTTCTGGACACCGCCAAATGACACCTTTTTTTTTTGAAGCCTAGAAAATGAGCCTTTACCCACTCTTTCTGCCGAGGCAAAGCTTTACAGAAGAAAATTTTAGCAAGTCAACTTTTTCTGCAACCAATTACTATATTGCATTTTCTAGACATTTTCTAATATTTTAAGGGCGTTGCTATGTATTGTAACTCTCATGTTTCCAAAACTTGCCTCACTGCGTAAGTTGAATAGAGGGCCGAGCCCAACTGTACTGAATGAGAATTTCCAGGAGAGAAACTTGGGAATTTATAGTTAACAGGCCCTTTGATGTCATTCATATGATCAGGCAAGTTTAGGAACTACTGTTCTTAATGAATAATGACTCTTTCTCTTCTGTTCCACTGACCAAAAGATTTTAAAAAAACAAACTGAACAACCTTGAGTCTCTTGTGATTTGTTTCAAGCTCATTTACTAATATTCAGAGTAGTAGCAACTGTTCTCGCCTCCTAAACTGTATACTACCTGAGGACAGGAGTTATGTCATTTATTTCTGTGTCCTCAGCATTTTGGGCAGTCTCTAGTACATGGGAAATTCTCAGTGACTGAACCTTATCGATCTGAAGGACTTAACTTTGCAGAATAGAGTTAGATTTTTTTTTTCTGTCTAAATCATTTTTCGCTGGTGCCTTTCTTCAGAGTGATTCACACAGGAGGCACTTAGCTTCAAAGGACAGATCACCTAGGCTTGTCCTATCTTGTGTTTTATCCCTCAGAAAAATAAGTTTGACATTCAGAAAGTAAGATTCAAGAGCATGTAGACCTCTTAACCATTGGAGATTCCTAGGTGTCTCAGCTGTGTAGACGTATTTCTAGAAAAGGCCTTCTGGGAATGTGGAAAAACAGGAGATTATGAAACCTACAGAAATGGATTTGCTGATTTAGGTACTGTTCTAGTGCTTGTCTGTGGTATTCGAGGTTACTGATTTATTATTAAGTAACCTGTAGCAAATGGGATCTAGCTAAAACTTTTTTTTATCCTTTTTGCCTTTTGTCATTTTTGGGCCGCACCCGTGGCATATGGAGGTTCCCAGACTAGGGGTCTAATCGGAGCTACAGCTGCCGCCCTACACCACAGCCACAGCAACGTGGGATCCGAGCCGTGTCTGCAACCTACACCACAGCTCACGGCAACGCCAAATCCTTAACCCACTGAGTGAGGCCAGGGATCAAACCTGCAACCTCATGGTTCCTAGTCAAATTTGTTAACCACTGAGCCACGATGGGAACTCCTGGCTAAAATTTTTTTGTGAAGAATTTTTCAAAATGTTCAGTCCTTATCAATAGAACTGGGAAGATTTCTGTTTCCTTATTTTATTCGTTAATTCAAGAAACGTCTATTGAACAAACACCTACAAGAATTGAATCCTTGCACAATATAATGAATGTAGACAATAATGTTGTATTATAATATCAAACTTGCTAAGAGACTAGATCTCAATTATTCCAACCACTGAAAAGAAGTGATAATTATATGACATGATAGAAGTTCTAATTACCGCTAAAATGGCAATCGTATTATTATATATAAGTGGATCAAATTTTTAAAAAAAAGAGTCGAATCCTAAGTGTGAGGAAGAAAGTGCTGCCTCTGTATATGTGATCTGACTGCAGAAAATCTGAAACAAGTAGCTTGGGCTTGGTGTAGTGAGAAGTCAAGGTACAACATTAGTAAGACGAGTGAAAAGGCATGTTTGAGTCACAATGTAAAATTTCCTACAACTTTGAGTCTATGGGGGAAGGTATGCGAATAATTTTATAGATAAAAGAAATCAGGAAGTTTCTGTCATGGCTCAGCGGAAACAAATCTGACTAGTATCCATCAGGCCTCAAGGTCGATCCCTGGCCTCACTCAGTGGGTTAAAGATCCGGCATTGCCATGAGCTGTGGTGTAGGTCACAGATGCGGCTTGGATCTGGCGTTGCTGTGACTGTGGTATAGGCCAGCGGCTACAGCTGTAATTTGACCCCCTAGCCTGGGAACCTCCACATGCTGTGGGTGCAGCCCTAAAAAGACAAAAAAAAAAAAAGAAAATTGGAAAATATAAATAGCCATTCAACATTATCACCTTTACAAAATTCAAGTCACTATATAGGTATGTAAAAAGTTAGTTTGTGGAGGTTCCTGTTGTGGCTCAGTGGTGATGAGTCCAACTACTACTATCCATGAGGATGTGGGTTTGATCCCTGGCCTTGCCCAGTGGGTTAAGGATCTGGCCTTGCCATGAGCTGTGGTGTAGGTGGCAGATGCCTTTTGGATCCTGCGTTGCTATGGCTGTGGTGTAGGCCAGCGGCTGTAGCTCTGATTCGACCCCTAGCCTGGGAAGTTCCATATGCCTGAGTGTAGCCCTAAAACGCCCCCCCAAAAAAAGGTTAGTTTGTTAATGATAATATTGTATTATATTTCAAGCAATAGTTTAAATGTTAATTCATTTACTGTTTCTTTTTGGTCTCTTTTTTTGGTCTTTTTAGGGCCGCACCATGGCATGTGGAGGTTCCCAGGCTAGGGGTCTACTTGGAGCTGTAGCTGCTGGCCTACAGCACAGCCATAGCAATGCCAGATCCAAGCCGTGGCTGCGACCTGCACCACAGCTCATGGCAACACGGGATCCTTTACCCACTGAGCGAGTCCAGGGATCGAACCTGCATACTCATGGATGCTAGTCAGGTTCACTAACCACTGAGCCGTGAAGGAACTCCTCAATTTACTTTTTAAATTTTTTTTTTTTTTTTTGCAAAACTGAGGCAAAAAACTCTGAACTTACCCAAATTTATACTCTTAATTTTATTTTTGTGAAAAGCAAGCAAAATCAGAATGTTATATTGAATTATTATAGTAAAACAAAGTTGTTATGATTTCTAGATTTAGGATCCTCTAGAGGGATAAATGGAATTTTAAAAGATTCATTTTCATTAAAGAAACTAGGGATGGAGGTAAGGGACAAAACTCATTTCGTTGCACTAAACTTAGCCACGTGGAACTTTTTCTGCTTAGTTTCATTTTCTAAGCTCTGAGAGTTGTGAGTTTCTATTTCTGAAGCTTCAGTATATTTATGGACTTCTGAAAATCAAAAGCTTGCTCAGACTGAGATGAGATTCTCTACGCTTAACATGTTATTTGTTGTTTTTTCCAAATATTAGCCATTTTATTTCATGTTGTGATGAAGGAGTATAAAACAGGTAAGAAATAAAAACAGGAAAATACATTTCTAGTTTTAAGAGTATTAGGTCCATAGTCTCATCTATAATTTTAAAATGGGACTAAAAATCAAGTTTTTGTAACTCATTTGCCGGTAAAACCTGACCTGAACTGGAGAGAAGCTACTAAGAAGAATCTTTTCTTTATTCCAGTCGTTGTGATTAGTCATAGAAACATTAATGTGTGTGACTGGGTTGCTGCGCCTTACTGTGCAGGATGTTGCTTCCTAAATGGTGTGTGCACCAAATACTTAAAACCTAACAATTCTGAGTTCTGGAGTGCACACATTCCCAAGGATTTCAGGTAAGAGACCGCAGCCCTATACTGGACCTGTTTTTACCCCCTCTGAGCCCTCTGATTGTGAAACCAAGGGAGGAAGTTTCCCTTTCTAACCTCTGCAAGTACGTACAGAATAGTTACAAGCACCATTCTGTGTGTCTTTAAAAGCTTGATCAGACCAGGGACACATCTCCTTGCTTCTAGACCGGCGATTCTCAAAGTGCAGGCTGACATCACCAGGGAACCTGTTAGAAATGCAAGTTCTTAAGCCCTATCCCAGATTCTGTGACTCAGAAACTCTGGGGTAGGTCTGGCCTCCCATGTTTTAACAAACTGTCCAGGGGATTCTGATGCACAGTCAAGTTTTAGAACCACTGTTTTAGATCAGGATTGGCTAATTTTTTAAAATAGACTCTTTTGGACACATGAAAATTATTGAAAATCCACGTTTCAGTGTCCACTGATAAAGTTTTATTGGGACACAGTCACACCCATTCATTCAAATGTTGTAGCTGCTTTTGCACAATATCAGCAGAATTGAGTACTTGCGGCAGAGACCTTGTGACCTGTAAAGCTGAAAATATTTTCTTTTCTTTTTTTTTTTTTGTCTTTTTGCCTTTATCTAGAGCCGTACCCGCAGCATGTGGAGGTTCCCAGGCTAGGGGTCTAACGGGAGCTGCAGCTGCCGGCCTTCGCCACAGCCACAGCAACGCGGGACCCGAGCCGCGTCTGCAACCTACACCACAGCTCACGGCAACGCCAGATCCTTAACCCACTGAGCAAGGCCAGGGATCGAACCCACAACCTCATGGTTCCTAGTCAGATTCGTTAACCACTGAGCCACGACGGGAATTCCAGAGCTGAAAATATTTTCTATCTGGTTCTTTACGGAAAGTTTGCAAACCCCTGTTCAAGGTCAGTAGTCAACACAAGGAGCACCACAGGCAGAGAAGGTGCTGAGACCTTCCTTCTTCAAGTGCCAGCATCCTCCTGGAAAAGGAAGTCTAGGAAACTTACATTTCCGTGTGTGGGCGTTGTTACCATTGTGATTGTTACATAGCCCTACAGAGTTTTTACATCAGCATAATCTTTATTGTTTTGAGGGACTAAGAGCTAAGTAGTTGTGGATATTTTAAATTTATCATTCTAAAAATACACAGTTTAAAATTCTTCAGTTCTTTAGGGGAGATAAAATTACCTAATTTTTTCTCTGTTTCTCTTCTGAGCTTTACCATTCCTGTCTTCCAGGGTACATCACCTTTTCACATACGACTGAACTATATCCTGGCTAGGTTGTGTTGCAGGAGTTTATTTTGTGCATGGTCGGAGCCTGCCAATTAGGTTACTCTTTAAGTGGTTGTTAAGAGTGTCCCAGGTAGCCTGTAGTTAACTTGTTATACCTGTCTATATTCAGTCATCTTTGTGTTTACTTCATTTACAGTGAAGATGTGAAGAGAGAAGTATTTGATGAACTGCCCATGTGTTTTTCATTACTTTTTCTAGAAGCTCTAAATTCCTCCCTAGACAGCATTAAATTGTACTCTTAAAAATTACAACAACTTGGAGTTCCCGTTGTGGCTCAGAGGGTTAAGAACCTGACTAGTATCCATGAGGATGTGGGTTTGATCCCTGGCCTCACTCAGTGGGTTAGGGATACGGCGTTGCAGTGAGCTGCAGCATAGGTCATAGATGCGGCTCAGATCCAGTGTTTCTGTGGCTGTGGTGTAGGCCGGCAGCTGCAGCTCCAATTCAGTCCCTTAGCCTGGAAACTTCCATGTGCTGTGGGTGTGGCCCTGAAAAGGCAAAAAAACTCCAGCACCTTAAGAGTGTACGTTCTGATATCTGTTGTGTTTGTGTGTACACTTCTGATGATTTTTTTTTCTTGATCATTTAACAGTGAAAATCACACAGCCCAACTGGCAGTTAGTTAAGTCTTTGCTTGTACAATGCATTGACGTTTAGTTATAAACATGTATTAACTATTTTATTTTTGTATGTGTGTGTGTCTTAATAAATTGTGTTCCTTAGGCAACTTGTTCCAGCGATGGCATGTTCCTCTAGAACTCCAGATGACAAGACAAATGGCTAGCTCTGGTGCATCAGGGGGCAAAATCGATAATACTGTGTTAGTCCTTTTTGTGGGCTTATCAACAATAGGAGCTGGTGCATATGTAAGTAGAAAAGCAGCTTGTGTGAAGAAGGTGCCAAACAGCTCCCATTAATAGACTCATTACTACTCTGCTTTAAGACTTTTACAACTAATTCCCCTTTTTCCTTTTGGAAAAATTTCTAAAAAGCCTTCTTTAAAGTGCCTACCATCTAATATCCTATGAGAGCCAATTTGGGAATGACTGAAATTTGATCTCATGTTGATTATCTTTGCTCTTTTTACTTATCTTTTTACTCTACTTGAAAGCCTCTGCATTTTCGTAGATTTGACTAATCCACACAATTGTATCTTTTCTCTTGGACGTGACACACTAACTTGTGAATAAGGTCAAAATACATTGCAGCTCCTTAGCACAATATTTGATTTTGACCCATTTGTCAAATATTTTTCCTTTACTTGGGATAATAAACATTTTAAAACAATCACCTTCAATCCAAAATATTAAGCATTCCTGAAAAGAAAACTATCCCTGAATCTCACCCAAAGACTAAATTATAGAAGTAGGCCTAGTATCTCCAGTTTTAGGATGGAGTTTGTATGAGGTGAGAAACATGGTTTTAACTGCTCTATAGTATTAACACAATAGTATCTCCTTAAATGAACTCTGATGAGCTTAGCTGGTCACAGAGGAATTACTCTATGGGCATTTTTTTGAACTTGGCAGGGTTTACTCTGACTAAGCAGATCAGTCTAAAGTTAGATCATATAAGGCTGAGTGAACCAATTTAGATAACACCTAGTAACACTTGATTGGAGGAAACTGTTTTACTTATTGAGACCAAATGGTTGGATAACATTATAATTTTAGTCTTCTCTGCATTGGTAAGATAGTGAACCTATCTTGATCACTAGAATGAAAAAAGGGACTTAAAAATTTTTGGAAGTTACCTAGATCACGGTTCCCTGACCAGACTCCCAAAAGCACAAGAAAAGTAGACAGCTCTTGCCAGCTGTGAGTTAAATCAGAGTAAGAAATAGGTGAGCTCTGTCTAATCAGAGACTTTGATGAAACATACATTCTCCTCCAATCCTGGGGCGGCATTTTTTTTTTTTCTTTTTTGGCACAGGGTAACCAAAACTGCTTCCCTGCCTTTGTGTTGAATGTTTCTTCATTAATACTTAGTGCTTTTTCTATTTCCTTTTGTTTCTTTCTTGGCCTTATCTTTACCTACAGTTGTGCAGTGTCATCATCTAGGATCCCCTTCTAGATCACTAGCGTCTACAGGTGCTTCTGGGAAAGATGGCAGCAGCCTAGTATACTTCTTAATTGTAGGAGCAACAGTCACTGGGGCAGGAGTTTATTATGTAAGATACTTAACACTAAAATATATTTTGGGGTGGGGTGGGTGAGACCATGGCACTAATGAAAACCGGATCCATTAGTATACAATGAAATATTCACAGCATGTGCTTTCTAGGTATTTATTAAAGGGACATTGTCAGTCACTAGGGAGTCCTCAAATCTCATTAATCAAACTGTCAAAGTCTTACCCAATATATCTAAAGGCATACATTTAATGATTATTATAAGTCCTCATCTTCAGCCCTTTCTTTGAAACTTTTGCCAATTTCATAATTCTTTTTTATGATGCTAAATTATATTGTGCTTTAGTGCTGCATACCTAACAAGAGAGTCTCAAAGAGTAAACATTGAATAAGCAAGTCAAGGTAACTTGAACACCATCCATTTTGAATCATTTTAGGTAAAATGTAATTTTTGTGTTTTGTGGGAAACAATAAATTAATCCTACTTTTATCGTGAAAAGGCATTTTATTGAATGCTTTGGAGGAGGTCCAAAAAGCCATGGAAATTACAGTGTTCTCCCCACGCACTCACCCCCAGCCTCTATTTCAAGTGAATTCCTTTGGCAGTGTCCCTTTTGTAGTCTGTAATTTGGTCAAACCAGTGGCTGAAGTGGTAAAAGCTAATGCATTCATGTAGGTCGCTTTCTTAAATGCCTCTCATTCCTAATTCAGATACTACCCTCTAAACCTTAACTTTTCCATTTCATAGCTCTCTCGACTTTTCCCATCAGTTCCACCCCATTCATTCCAATATAGAATTTAAAGTGTCTGTATCTGATCTGTTTGTGACAATTGAAACTTATTAAGCCTCTGGTTTATGTTGCCGTACCAGAGTTGGATGGCCTCTGCAGAGCTGGCCAGGCGAATCTCTTGATGCCAGGCCACAAGACAGGGCTACTCCCTCTTGCTTTCTCCTGCCTTTGAAATGTCTGTGAAGCACAGTTCCTCTCAAGCCATTCAGTTAAATGCCTCATTGCCCTCTGTGTTTATCCAACACTGGTAATAATAAAGCTGTTATATTATAGTGCTTTCAGGTTAAATGATAAGCTTTTGTCTACCTACAACTATTATCAGACTATTTTGTATAGTTTAGTATTAGGTTTTAAATTATTTAAAACATGACCCGAGGTGGCTTAGATTTGTCAGTGAACCGAGCCAAAGTGGCCTTAAGAATATTTAATGAGGTTTAGTATTTGGGCCCTTTGCCGTTGTTCACATGATAGGACCACATTGCCTCACTTAGAAAATGAACTGTTTCCTTTCATAGTACTTTAAGTTGAATAAATGGTGCTATATTCATCTGTTTAGAAAAGTTGTCTGCTAATATATTTCATAAATTTGTTTTTCTTAACCTGACATGTATTCATGTCACTAACTGGAAATCTATGCAAACTGGAAAGACAGAGACACTTGGGGGAAAGGTAAATTTTTATTTATTATGTCTATAAACTTATTTTTATATCAGAACATTTACTTAAAAACTAAAAATATAAATAGATTGTGTGTGTGTGTATATATATATATATATATATATGTGACAAGCTTCTTTCTTGTCCTTTCCCCACTAAACCTCAAGATACTTCTTGGTCTGCTCTTCCCCTCGTGTATGAAGCCATTAGGAGGTGTGAGAGGGCCTAGGCTATTTCTGGATATCCCTCTCAATGTGAACGTGACCCCAGTGTATTTCTCTGTTCACTCACACTGAACAGTGTAAGCCATCTTTTTAGGTAAAAGTCCCTTTCTTAAATATTTTAAAGGCATGAGCAAATGCTAGACTTGTGTATAATTATCAGATGTCAAGATAAAAAAAAGTTTCTTTTTGAAATTAATGTCTGTTTGCAAATTTGATGTAGTGGTAAATTCAAGGAACAACTGTTGTCTTTTAACATAGAGTACTTAATTTTCTAGTCCATTCGTATCATGTTAGATGTTTCTAGGCTGATAAACATCAAGTCCAGGTCTGAGGGTCCAGGTTCCTTATTGCAGCACATTGCCTAGTGGACTGCTTTGTAAGGGGTTCATAGAAGTCTTCTTAGAACATATTTGATGAATATTTCCTCTGTCCTTACTTTCTCCTCCAACTAAGTAATAATCTGGGATTTCAGCTGACATAAGGTCACTTACATTCCTGTCTTGTTGACCCTGTAGGATAAAGTGTTGTAATTAAACCATTCTTTGCCTACTGCTTAAAAAAAATCTTCAGTAGGTTCCATCCCAGGCCAGGAACCTACACGTGCTGCAAGCATGGGCAAAAAGAAAAAAATCTTCAATAAATTCTGTTATTGTATGTTAAGAGAGAAACATAGTCAATGCTAAGGAACTCCTTTCAATTTGAAAGCATAGAGAAGATAGTACATTTGAAATACAACAGGTATTTAAGCAAAGTGTTTGACCCCTAAGTATCCGAGTGTCATAAAAGGATAGGTCTTTGAGGAAAAGAATGAGTTACTCTCTGAGACTAGGATGCTGGCGGTCAGGCTTCAGGGTACTATCTGAGTACCCAGCGAAACTTGGGACAGGGAATTCTTATGTCCTAGCTTCCGGAATACCCAGGACCCATATGGATTGGTTTCACAGCTAGTATCCAGCAAAGTCTAAAACCCCTTTTATAAGCCTTAGCTCTTCCTGGCACTTTATTCTTCTAGTATAAAATGTTTTTCTTTTTTCTTTAGCTGTATCTTCAGAATTAAATATGAGGAAAATTCTTCACATAGAACCTAAGGAAATCTGAAACTGGAACATTATCATCTGCTTACCTGTATTCTTTCCACACCAAGTGTGTACACAACTCAATCCTTTTATTTCTTAAGAAAATAATTTTGCTTTGTGAGTCTAAGAAGAACTTACCTCATGTAGACAAAAGCTTCTCATTTAATTGAAAGTTAATGTTATTTGTGTATGAGCTAGCTAAGCTGTAAGATGAAATAAATTTTCTCCGTGTTTGGATCTGCAGGCCTACAGGACAATAAAAGATAACAAAAAAAGATATAATGAAAGAATTGCAGGGTTAGGACTGACACCAGAAGAGAAGCAGAAAAGGGCCACATCATCTGGTGAGTATGATTTGCAACTCTCTCTCTATAAAGGGAAAGTTAAAAACAGTTTGGGTGCAGTGCTTTGTGGGCATGTTGTAGACATGATGACCCTGTGAGACTGTACGCTTCTGAAAACTGGTGTTACTCCAGACCTTGGTGCAATTCATTATAGTGTTCGTCTGGAATTTGGATTTGAGAATAAAATCAATGATAGTCAAGGCAAGCTTTAAATACAAAATGCAAGCCTAGTGAGAAGAAGAGATGAAGACTTTTTTTTTTTTCCAATAAAGACATTCTTTTGGTCTGTTTTGTTCCCCTTTTGAGTCTTTGGAGTTTTGAGTTGTTAAAGATATATTTATGTTCCTAGGGCGTGTAGTGCTAGCCGTCACTTCCATCCCACACGTCTGGCTTGATTTTTCAGAGAGAAATGTTTTAATCCTCTAATAAGCCTCACAGTTCTGGGTAGGCGATTTCCATTGCTTATCTCCATAACACCTCCTTGTTTTTGAACATTGTTTAATAATCCCCAATTGGTCTGCTGGGTTGTCCCCCTTTATTGCTAACAAAAGATGAAATTGAACTTGATATTTTCCTGTTGTTCGTTAAGAAATTAATGGGAAGGGCAGAGCTTTCTAATATATTTTAGAAATAGCGAAACATGTAAGGTAAGTTCTGGTTCTGAGAGACTTCATGAATGAATGACACTGGCCAAATCGTTCACTTCTTCGGAGGGTGCTTCCTTTTCCATCCTATGAGAGTGCTGTGGGAATTCTGTTGTGGCTCACTGGGTTAAGAACCCAACTAGTATCCATGAGGATGTGGGTTCGATCCCTGACCTCACTCAGTGGGTTAAGGATCCAGTGTTGCCGAAAGCTGCAGTGTAGGTCACAGATGGCGATTTGGAACTGGCGTTGCTATGGCTATGGTATAGGCCTCAGCTACAGCTCCGATTTGACTCCTAGCCTGGGAACTTTCTATATGCCGCAGGTTCAGCCCTAAAAAAAGAGAGGAAAAAAAGAAAATGCTGTGAAAGTTGGTAAGATTAATATAGCTGCAGTGTTTTGCTGGCTTTTTATGTAAATGATGGAGTCAAGTGCAAAGTGATTTTTTTTTTTTTCACATGGTGGCAAGGAGTCATCTGAGACTTTTAAAAAATTCGCCCTATCTGGTCTTTTGCTTACAGCTCCAGAAGGAGAGCCGGTTCCTCAGGTCAGGGTACCAAGTCATGTTCCATTCCTGCTCATCGGTGGAGGCACTGCTGCCTTTGCTGCAGCCAGATCCATCCGGGCTCGAGACCCTGGGGCCAGGGTAAGCTACACACTGTCTTGCTTAGTTAGCATGGAAAGTACGGTCTGTAAGCACTTAGCCAGTGTGAACACTTTGACTTTTACCTCTTAAATGATTCAGCTCTGATTGGTATCCTCGTTTTTGTGTCTAAAGGTACTGATTGTATCTGAAGATCCTGAGCTGCCATACATGCGACCTCCTCTTTCAAAAGAACTGTGGTTTTCAGATGATCCAAATGTCACAAAGACACTGCGATTCAGACAGTGGAATGGAAAAGAGAGGAGGTCTGTTCACTTATGTAAAATGGGCCCAACCAGCAGCTTCAGCTAGGCACAGGGAGTGGGTCAGGATTGTGCACAAACCACGCGCAGTGCATAGGACACACGGCTGCACACCAGAGTCCACTGTGGTGCATATTTGTTGCAGCTTAGAGGCAATAACAGGCTACAGTGGCAAGAGTCCTTGATTCTGTTAAACAGGTCTACAGCAGCTGAAAATGTAATTTTGGTCTCTGAGGTACTAATGCTCCTGTGTCCAGGACCTTTATGGTAGACTTCTCCGGTGAAGAGCAGCTCAGTCTGTGTTGTCACTTCTTTACACTTGCCTAGGCATGTTCCATAAAAGCAAAAAAACAAAAGAAAAAGACACTGTTCTTCAGCACTTTCATTGACACCCTAGTAAGCTTGCAGAATTGCAGGGGTAGAGTGGGAACACTGTAAGGAGGAACCTCTTTATTAAAATGTTTACGTGAGAGACTTGGAAAAACAGATCCAAAAGCTCTTTCTTTTTTAAAGACTCTTTTGGGAAGTTTCTGTTCTGGCTCAGCAGATTAAGAACCTGACTAGTGTCTGTGAGGATGCAGGTTCGATCCCTGGCCTCGGTCAGTGGGTTAAAGGATCTGGCATTGCCGTGTAGATTGCAATCTACATCTGCCAGTGTAGACTGCAGATGCAGCTTAGATCTGGTGTTGCTGTGGCTGTTTTGTAAGCTGGCTGCTGCAGCTCAGATTCTACCCCTAGCCTGGGAACTTCCATATGCTGCATGTGTGGCCCCAAAAAGACCAAAAAAAAAAAAAAGACTCCTTGGATCTCCTGAATCCAGTACCATGTTCTTTGGGTATCAGTTTTTTTCTCATTAGTGGATCCCTTTGACACTGCACTAAATTTTCCAAATCTACCTGCTTCCCTCACTTATATTTTGTTCTATTCTCAAGCAGGATGCATACTACCAATTATGTTGCCCATCAATTAATATCTTGTAGTCAATGTCTATTACTTGAGGCAAAATCATCTCAAGAGCTAGACCTAGTTGTCCCTTGACCAGTTCCATTCTGGACAGTTCGCTTGGGTGGGTATGTGAATACCAGCTCCTTGGACACTCTTGTTCTAACTTTGAAATGAACCTAAACCAGAGCAGAGTTCCTCAACCTCAGCACTATTGTCCTTTAGGGTTGGATGATCCTTGTTTGGGGTGCTGGTCTGTGCATTGTGGAGTGTTTTAACAGCGTCCTTGGCCGCTACCCGCTAGATACCAGAAACACTTCTCCCCCAAAGCTGTTATAGCCAAAAATATCTCCAGACATTGTCAGATGTCCCCAGGAGACAAAATTGCCCCCCAGTTGAGGCCCACTGGTGTAACATACCTCTGTGTAAGTTATGACCAAGATTTAGTGGCCTTGGAAACTTACTTCAGAAAATGTTCTTGGAATTCCCATTGTGGCGCAGCAGAAATGAATCCAACTAGTAACCATGAGGTTGCATGTTTGATCCCTGGCCTCTCTCAGTGGGTTAAGGATCTGGTGTTGCCATGAACTGTGGTGTACGTCGCAAACGTGGCTCGGATCTGGCATTGCCGTGGCTGTGGTGTAGGCCAGCAGCTATAGCTCTGATGTGACCCCTAGCCTGGGAACCTCCATATGCCATGGGTGTGGCCCTAAAAAGCCAAAAAAAATAATAAATAAATAAATAAAAAGAAGAAGAAAAGAAAAAAAATGTTATTAAAAGTTTTCTATGGTTGAAACAATTTTACTAAAGCTCTGGGGGAAATTGAGAGTAGTTCCACGTACTTACAACATTTTCTCCCTTTTCTCTGTACAGCATATATTTCCAGCCACCTTCTTTCTATGTCTCTGCCCAGGACCTGCCTCACATTGAGAATGGGGGAGTGGCTGTCCTCACTGGGAAGAAGGTGAGCTTGTAGACTGCTTCTTTTGTCAGGGTCCCTGTGTGCCCACGTGAGCAGTGAGCATGGTGACTTGTATTCCCTCTACCACTTAGGTCTGTCCTGCCACTGTAGTCATCAAAGAAAGATCACGTCATTTCAGGTTTAATATTGCCAGTCTGCACTAACTAGCATGTCTTCCTGGGGAGAGCACTAGCCTCAAGCCTCGGGTAGCATGCCAGCTCAGCTTTCTCGGGGAAACCAAATCATTGGGAACTGTGAATCTGAAGCTACTCCGTCTCCTGATTTGCTCCTCTCCCCTTCCTTCTTCCTGTCTTTCCACACTAACATTTCTTTGGGATTATTGATAACAAGAGATTGACAAATGTCTGTTATTCAGGACAGTAAAATAGTTCAGGCATGACACCAGCATGGAAAGTATTATTAGACTTTACAAAGGTCAGTGCCTAAATACTGGGGGCAATTACTGGAGGGCATTTAGGGTCCAGGGAGGGTTTTGTTTTGTCGTATTATGTTTTGTTGTTGTTAACAGGAAGTCTAGAGTGTTTGCAAACTAATGGCAATGTTCTAGTAGAGAGAGAAGGGTTCTCAGAAGGCACATAACCCAGACTAGATGGGATCCAGGGTACAAGTAGAGGCATTGACCTTTGAGAGGGACAGGCCCACTTCTTCTATAAGGGGGTGTTTGTGGATAAGTTGTTGAGAAGACATTATGTATTAGATATCCTCTGTGTGCCCTCTAGGGGCTAACTGTATTAGGCAGAAACAGGAGCAGAGCACATAGATTTGCAGTAAGAAAGAAATTCAGTGTATTGTGAGAATTACTAGGAAGTGTTCCCAGTGTGTTGATGGTTTCAGGGGAAGGCTTCCTGAAGAAGGCAGTCTTATAGGATGGGAAACCTTGCAGAGTGAAGAGGCAGTCACCAGATTAGAGAAAAGTGAAGAGCATTCAAATAAAAAAGAATAGCATACACAAAGGCCCAAGGATATGAAAAAGCATATTTGATGGTGGGAAACCCGCAACTATGATAGCGCAGAAAGTGCAAGTTAAGGAGTGGCAGGAGACGAAACCGAGAACTTTTGCAGTGGCCTGATGGTGGAGAGCTCTGTCCAGTGAAAGAGTTGGAGTTTTATCCCATTGGCACTGAGGAGCTGTTGAGTTTTAGACAAGGAGGTAAAACAGTTGGATTGAACTTTAAGTAATCACTCTGTTGGCTGTGAGAACGATAGATTTCAAGGGGACAAGACTAAACCATTTTGGAGACTTATAATAATCCAGGAGAGAGATGATGGGAGCCCAAATCAAGGCAGTAGTGGTAGTGATGATGAAGAAGAAGTACGCACAGTTTTAAAATGCTTGACGTGTATTATGTCACTTTATCCTCACAGTAATCTTAATGAGGTAGGTACTGCTATTTTTACTTCCATTTTATGGGGAAAGAAATTAAGATTAAAAAGAGGTTAAGTAACTTGTTCAAGATCACATAGGTAATAAGTGGTGGAGACAGAATTTGAGCCCAGGTCTCTCTGGGGAATTCTGATGCCAGAGCCCAAGCTCTTAATAACATCATTGTATAGCTTCCTAACAGAAAGCTGGTGGAGAGTGGGGAGCAGACTGAAGCCTGCTTAGGAAGCAGACTTGGCAGGACATGATGACTTATTGCAGGCAGAACAGGAGGGAGGGGGAGGCAAAGATGACTTCCTGATTTCCAGCTTGTGCAGTAGACGGTGGTACACCCCAAGCTGAGTGAGACATTGCAAGAGGAAGACCTAGTTTAAGGGGGAATGAAATTTAGTTTGGGACTGTTAAGTATGAAGTGGAATATCTGTGTGGAGATATCCTGAGGGCAGTTGGATACATGACTGATGTTCAGAGGGGAGGGGTCTGGGCTCAGCTAGAGGTTTGGGAATTATCTGCATACAGGTAGGAGTTGAAACCACAAGAGTAGGTGAGGCCTCCAGCAGAGAACTGAGAGTGAGCAGTTTGAGAGTTAAGTAGAGGGCTTAGATTAAAGAAGGAGCTTACCAAGGACAACTCAAAGACAGCTAAAGAAGCTAATCATTCAATCCAGTCTCAGCTTACATCATTGCCTCCAAGCCGGAAAGCTTGATTGGGTGCACTTGTCATAGATTTCTAGCACTACCTCTACTGTCATTTTCAGAGCATTTCTTTTTTTTTTCTTTTTAGGGCTCACCTGCAGCACATGGAAGTTCCAGGCTAGGGGTTGAATTGGAGCTGCAGCTGCCAGCCTACACCACAGCCACAGCAATGCTAGATCCAAGCCACATCTGTGACCTCCACCGCAGCTCACGTACTGAGCAAGGCCAGGGATCGAACCCTCATCCTCATGGATACTAGTCGGGTTCTTAACCCACTGAGCCACAACAGGAACTCCTTAGAGCATTTCTTACTCTTGACTTCTCACTCTTGATTGTAGGCTTGCTAAATTGTCTTTCTTGGCTACTACACTCCGAAGACAGGAAGGTGTCTGTTCTCTCAACATCGTGTCGCCAGCACTTAGCACAGTCCCTGATACATATTAGGTGCTTACTAAGTATGTCTGGAATGAATGGTCTCACCGCTGGTAAGGAGCGGAGCAGAGACAAGAACCTCCAGTTTGTCTGACTCCAAGGCTCAAACTCTTCACCATAAGGAGTAGGGTGCGAGGGGATTGCGGGTGCTAGGGTCCCCTCCAATTGCCAATCCATAGTTGGAATATTCTGCTGTCGCCTCAGATTAGTTGGAATGGAACAGCCCACTGGGTAAATAGAGAAAATCAAAAGCAAGGACAGGTGCCAGTAGGACTGAGAGAAAGCCAAAAAGGGGAAATTATGACCAAAGAGTGGGATGTTTGAAGCAGAAGTTTAAGAGGTAGGATTCTGGAGGTGGCCCAGAGGAAAAATAGGAGCCAGGTGCCTAGGGCTTGAGTAAATGCGGAGGATTAACCAGGAGCAGACCGGATAACACCAATTTGTGGGGACAGAGGTCAGTGTCCCTCAGAGGGGATGAGGGTGCAGGAGTAACCTGAACCAGCAGCAGCCAGCACCCTCTCCTGGCCTTGTGATGGGGAGGAGTGTGGTGAATGAGCATCTCTATGTATCAGCTGTTGCGGGGGCAGGGGAGGTCCTTAGTTTTAGTGAAAGCTAGAGGTTGGAAGAAAAAGCATCCTGCAAAATCATTGAGGATGTAGGAGAGTTGTAGGGTCCCAGAGAGCCATGCAGCAAAGTCTGTCCTCGTTCTCCATTTCCACAAATTGGGTGGGAACTTGGGGACAAAAGTGACTTACTGTAATGTTGGTTGCTTAGGAAGTTGGTACCAGTTGAAGAAATGATATCAGAAACTCTAGTGCCAGCAGTTACTTAGAAATGGTTTCTAAGAATCAACTAAGGTCAAGAATTAAGTCATCTCATTGGACTGATAGCTGATAGGTACAGGGTTCTTTTGGGAGGTGATGGAAATGTTCCAGAATTATATAGTAGTGATGGTTGCATAACCTTGTGCATATATTAAAAACCACTGACTAAGGGAGTTCCCTAGTGGCTCAGTAGGTTAAAGATCTGGTGTTGTTATTGCTGTGGCTCAAGTCACTGCTGTAGCATAGGTTCAGTCTTTGGCCCGGGAACTTCTGTATGCCACGGGGGCAGCCAAAAACAAATTAAATAAAAAAACCCCCACTGAATTGTAGACTTTAGAATTTTATTTTTTTTTATTTTTTTTTAATTAACAATGAATTTTATTTCAGTTATAGGTGTACAAAGATCATAAGTCAATACGATAGATTTTGTGTCCCAAACCCACAGTGCATCCCCCCACCCCCCAGATTGTCTTATTTGAAAAACCAAGGTTTTCCAAAATCTGTGAGTCATTGTCTGTTCTTCAAAGAAGTTCATTGTGTCTCTTTAGTTTCC
>PVHT020000015.1:34820814-34969608 GCA_004024745.2 Catagonus wagneri | reverse complement strand
ATGCAGTTACTTTCCAGTCTGTGGGGCTTCCCACCCGGGAGGTATGGGGTTGCTTCTATCGCGTAATCGCCCCTCCTACCTCTTGATGTGGTCTCCTCTTTGTCTTCTGGAGCAGAATATCTTTTTTGGAAGTTTACAGTCCATTTGGTTGAAGGCTGCTCGGCATTTGGTTGTAGTTTTGCTGTTTTTCAGGAGAGAAATTGAGCTCCAGTCCTTCTATTCCGCCATCTTAATCCAATCTCGAATTGTAGACTTTAAATTGATGAGTTTGGGAGTTCACTGGTAGCCTAGTGGTTAAGGACTCAGCATCGTCACTACTGTGGCTTGGGTCACTGCTCTGGCGTGAGTTCAGTCCCTTGCCTGGGAACTTCTGCATGCCGTGGACATAGCCAAAATGAGTAAATAAAATCCTGAATTTTATGTTGTTTGAATTGTATTTCGATAAAAATTTTTGAAGCTGTTACCTCTGTATCTTTCTACGTGTGTATATTTTTGACTGTACCAGGTAGTACAGCTGGATGTGAGAGGCAATGTGGCGAAACTTAATGATGGCTCTCAAATAACCTATGAAAAGTGCTTGATTGCAACGGGTGAGTATTTCTGGAGATGGCTTTCTTCCCTGAAACAGCCCATTCAAACTTTGGTATAAAGGCATTACTAAATCTTAAAAAAACTGAAACCCAGGCTCTCTGAAGTGGCTATCTTCTCTTGGTGAAAGCTTGGCTAACTACAGGCACCTGATCAGCAGCCCCTCTGGGTTGTCCTTACTGCTCTTTCTGGGAAAGGCATGGATGAGTCTGAAGAGGACTGCCTTTTTTTCTCTCCCTGATCTGCCTCTGCCCTCTGCCCTGTGACCTGAAAGTGATATAATCGCACTAGCTTCATTGCCAGTTCCAATCAGAAGTAAAGAGAGGGGACTGAAGCAGTTGCTTAAACAAATGTGGCCATGTTTCCTGGTGAATCCTCGTGAGAAAGTAGAAGAGCACAGGAAGTCAAACACGAGGCCTTCTGGCCATCTACGGGGAGGGTGGGCCCTTTGAAGATAGACTCTCCAATCTGCTTTTCAAAGGAAGTTGAGCAAAGCCCAGTGTGGGGCAAGTGGGAGGAAAACACTGCCTTGTGTCCTCTTGATGCTGCTGTGGCACCCGCAGGAGTGCACAGAGCTCGGTGCCACTGTTGTTGGGGGATGGCTTGAGCTACCTCTTGCTTGTTGGGCCAAAGATTTTTTCTCCTCTTGTTTCTAGGAGGCACTCCGAGAAGTCTCTCGGCCATTGATAGGGCTGGAGCAGAAGTGAAGAGCAGAACAACCCTTTTCAGAAAGGTAATTGTCTGCTTTAGTGCTTTCATTGTGTCGATTTTTTTTTTTTTTTGTCTTTTTGTCTTTTTCCAGGACTGCACCTGTGGCATGTGGAGGTTCCCAGGCTAGGGGTGTAATCAGAGCTGTAGCTGCCAGCCTGCGCCACAGCCACAGCAACGCGAGATCCGAGTCACGTCTGCGAGCTCATGGCAACGCCGGGTCCTTAACCCATTGAGCGAGGCCAGGGATGGAACCCGCAATCTCATAGTTCCTAGTCAGATT
Organism: Catagonus wagneri; assembly: GCA_004024745.2. NCBI lineage: Eukaryota > Metazoa > Chordata > Mammalia > Artiodactyla > Tayassuidae > Catagonus > Catagonus wagneri. The sequence continues at coordinate 34,968,029 of PVHT020000015.1, read as the reverse complement.
TGTTAACCACTGAGCCACGACGGGAACTCCCATTGTATCGATTTTGAAGAGGTAGCATAATCCTGTGGTCCCCAAGTACCCACCTGGGAATTGGGAGATCCAGGTTCTGTCTGTGGCTCTTCTACAGACTTGTTATCTGGCCTTGAGCAAGTCACTTCTTCTCTCGGCACCTCACATACCTCACTCAAGGGTTTTAAGTTCCTAGGAGAAAAATACATTTAGTGTTTTTTTATTGCTTGCTGTGGTTCCCTCCAATTGCCCATCCATAGTTTTTTCCTGATGCATTTGAGTCATTGGAACTCCTTTTAGCCCCTTGGCATTTTTCATTGCAAGTGCTGTTGTGGAGACTTTGGGGAGAAAAGTTGAGAGTATTTAAGTGGGGGAGTTCCCACTGTGGCTCAGCAGGTTAAGGATCTGGTGTTGCTGTGAACTGTGGTATATAGGTTACAGACTCGGCTCAGATCCCCCACATTGTTGTGGCTGTGGCTCAGACCGGTAGCTGCAGCTCCAATTCGACCCCTAGCCGCAGAACCTCCATATGCCTCGGGTGTGATCCTAAAAAGCAAAGAAAAAAAAATAGTATTTTAGTGAGAAAGGAGGGGGGTTGCTTCTTAACGCCATGCTTTACTTACTTTTCAGCCATTCCTATGGGTATTTGAAAAGATTTGTATTATCTTTTAAGTTCTTGATACAAGATTTGTCAGCCTCACGCTATTGGCATTTGGACCGGATAATTGTCTATTGTGAGGGGCTGACCTGTGCGTTGTAGGGTGTTCAGCAGCATCCCTGGACTCTACCCACTGGTTGCAGGTAGCACTTCCCACCCCAGCTGTGACAGCCAAAAATGTCTAAAGACATTGCCAGATGTCCCCTGGGGGAGAGGGGGCATATCTGCCCCCAGTGGAGAACCACTGTTACTAGAAGGAGTGTTACACTGGAGAAAGAAATTTACATCAATAAAGTAGAGGCTATGATTGAGCCACTGTATACGAAGAGAAGATTTTGTGTATAAATTACTGTTCTCAGAGATTCAGCAGAAAATATTTCCTGGTATTTTCCTGTGCCCCTTTGGGAAATCAATGGACTAAACTGGTGTGATCCTGCAGATTGAAGACTTTAGAACCTTAGAGAAGATTTCCCGGGAAGTCAAGTCGATTACGATTATCGGTGGGGGCTTCCTTGGTAGCGAATTGGCCTGTGCTCTTGGCAGAAAAGGTGAGTATTGGGGATTGACCTTGATTTTCTTTCTCTGGTCTTATATCACATGCTTTTCAGAGATGCATTTGCCAGGATCATTAGAAAAAAAATGCCGTGCTTAGCGCTGATGAGGGATTCCTTAGTGATCGAAAAGCCTCATCCGAGCAGCTGAGCAGCGCCGCTTTCTTTTCTTTCCTCTCGCCTCTAGTCCAGGACTCCTTAGAAATAAAATATTAAGGAAAGTGAGTTATTAAGGTGGTAAGGACAATGTAGACGACGTAACTATACGTACCTTTGAATTGCTGTTCCCTGTAAAAGTCAAAGACTTCCTTCAGACTCATGAGGATTCCCAGCTTGGCCGATCTGTGAGTTCCAATTTGAATGTTTCGTGGCAACCATTTTTCTTAACGTTATTTTTCAGCTGTGTGAAATCAGGGCATCTTCTCAGGAAGGTGCTTACTGTTGCGAGTTTGCCGGACGCTTGTGTAAGCCTTGGTGGAAGTGCACTGAGTTCATAGTGTGTAGTGGAATCCAGGGCCAAGTTCCGGCACCTGTCGTATTTGCTTTGTGGATGCCCTTGTGCCCTAGTGCCCCACAAATGGGCACTCTGGCCTGGGTCGTAGTATTGCCCTGTGTGCAGTAAATGGCTGCCTTCGGATCTTTTACTCCTCTTCCCGTCTTCCTAGGATTGGCATTTGCCTCCTGCTATACCTCCTCTCTTTCTTCTTCCCAGCGCGAGCCTCGGGCACAGAAGTGATTCAGCTCTTCCCCGAGAAAGGAAATATGGGAAAGATCCTCCCTGAATACCTCAGCAACTGGACCATGGAAAAAGTCAGACGAGGTAGAGACACTCCTTCCACGTGCTCCCACTCTCGCCTTGAGTTACGACTAAGGCAAAGTTGGCTTCTTTGGGAGTTCCCTGACATAAGCCCTATCAGCTGGCAGATGAAGCGTTTACCCCTTTCTCCAGTCAGCCGGCTTCATGTGGGTGTTCTGAATCTGAGGCCCCAGATTCCTGGAAGTGCTGGAAATGAAGTGTGGGTGTAGGCGCTTGCGGCTCTCCAGGGCTGCCTGCGGCTCTCCAGGGCTGCCTGCACACTGCTAATTACTGGCTTTGTGACGACGGATGCCTCCCGTCATCTTCTCTACTTGTCATGAAGTGCTAGACTCAGCCTCAGGTCTCATTTGCCTTTACAGAAGGGGTTAAGGTGCTGCCCAATGCTATTGTGCAATCAGTTGGAGTCAGCGGTGGCAAGTTACTCATCAAGCTGAAAGATGGCCGGAAGGTAAGAAGGGGAAGACAGGCTGCCAGAAGCCCTTCCAACCCTGCCCTCCCCTTTCCTCACTCTCACTCTACTTGATACCAGTAGATTAGTGTTCTTGGCAGTCGACGTTAACCTGCCATAGTTTTCTGAATGAACTGTCCTCCACTAAAATAAGAAGGATGATGGAGTTCGCTGTTGTGGCTCAACGGATTAAGGACCCGACGCTGTCTCTGAGGATGCGGGTTCGATCCCTGGCTTCGCTTAGTGGGTTAAGAATCCGGTGTTGCCACAAGCTGCAGCATAGGTCGAAGATGTGGCTTGGTTCCAGTGTTGCCGTGACCGATGTGTACCTAGGCCCCAGCTGCAGCTCCAATTCGACTCTTAGCCCGGGAACTTCCATATGCCACAGTGCAGGCCATAAAAAGAAAAAAGAACGAAATGATGAGAGCTAGAGTAAACACCTGGAAACCATTTCCCATAGCCCCTTCCTGTCTGTATCACAGATTTTGAGAGCTTACTAGGGTGGCAGATTTCTGTTTAGATATTAGGGGCATGCGTGTAGATAGAGTGGCACTTTATAAAATGGAACTTAAGATCTGTTAACCAATGACTTTTTTTGGTAAAGCCCCAATTCTTAATGCCATGATGTACAGTTACTCTATCCATAGGCATACATGGAAACTGTGATAGTTGACTGAATTCTTTTTGTCCTCAGGTAGAAACTGACCACATAGTGGCAGCTGTGGGCCTGGAGCCCAACGTTGAGTTGGCTAAGACTGGCGGACTAGAAATAGACTCTGATTTTGGTGGCTTCCGGGTAAATGCAGAACTCCAGGCCCGCTCTAACATCTGGGTGGTAAGTGTGCGACAACGGCCTGACCGGGCCCGGTGCCTTGGCTCTTGGCGTGTGAAGGCTCAGCAGAAGCCGCCCAAATGGGCTCAGTGTTTGTGGAGGCCAAGGGTGGAGAGCAGAAACTTGTCAACTGCTGGGTTTAGGAGATCAAGCCTGGCCTCATGCCTCGGGCTCCTGGAAAAGGAAATGAAGCCACAAATGCGAACGGGTTAGGGTTCTCCTGGTTCCACTGTTGGCAGCAGCCGTCAGCATCACCCTGGCAGGCACGTGCACAGCTTTCAGACTGATCTGCTGTTCCCTCTGCCTGAACACGAGTCCAGGGAATGGAGAATGAGGCAGTTTTATAACATTCTCTAGAAAGGAAAATTACTCCATTTTCACTTTCTTTGAGTACTATTTTTAGCTGTTTTTAAAAATCTGTTATGACACAAACAAGACTCTAGTATGTAGGAACTGTGAGGTAATTTCCCTATTGTTAGATTATTACGAGTGTATTGTTTGTGGACTCTGCAATTGAGGCCATAGGAACTTTGAAGGGTGTTTTTCCCTTAAAGCTTTTTTTTTTTAAAGGTAAAGTGTACTGGATTTTTTTAACTTGTTGTAAAAGCAATACATGCTCAGTATGGAAAATACAGGCAAAAAGGAGAAAGGGCCAGTCACCCGCAATGCCCACTGATATTTGGGTGTGTTTCCTTCCCTTCGTTTTTTTACGCATAGGTTTTTTTCCTCTGTTGCAGTCGGTCATGGCACGCATACTATGTATAAACATTTGTTTTCTTTCTCACGTAACATTTGAATGTAAGTTTTTTCTGTGCTGCTTCAGATTCTGTAAACAGTATAATGACTGTATAATAGTCCATTAGGTGGATATCAGAGTTTATCTCACCATTACTCACATGCTGGATTTTTAGGTTGCTTTGGCGGTGTCTGAATAGCTGCAAAGATGAATGAAGGGTGAGAGAGCTCACACCCTTTGTGAATCCGGCCTTATTGAACTCTAGCTGGGGCTTCTCGCCCTGCTCAGAACACTGAGCTCACTCACTCTGTACCTGTCACATGGCAGGCACTCTATAGTGAGGAACAGTACCGCCCTTTCCTCAGCTAGTTTATACACTCCTCATGGGCAAGATCTGTGTCAGGTGTGTCTCTGCAGCCCAGACAGTATAATGCTTTACAGTTAGTACTCTGTAAATACTTGTTCACTGAAGGCATGAATGAATGAATGAATGAATGGATGAATAATATTGAATGACCAAAAAAATCTTATCTTGGAAAAGATTTCTAGGTAAGAGGCAGTCACATCTAAAAGCTGATTTCCACATTGGAAAGAATATTCTGCAAATCATGGTTATAAAATACCCCGGTTCTGCTAAGAGCAGAATAAAAAGAAATAGGTATAAGCTGGAGCATGGAAGGTTTAGGTTAGCTTTGTGGAAGCACAGAATGTTTTTTTTAAAAGGGGAACCTCAGGAATTCCTGCTGTAGCTCAGTGGGTTAAGGATCCGGCGTGGCCACAGCTGCAGCTCGAATTTGATTCCTGGCCTGGAAACTCATATATGCTGCCAGTGCCACCAAAAAAGAAAAAAAAAAATGGAACCTCAGCTGTTTTAGATAGTATAGGTATGATTCTGGCCCGTGGGCAGAAAACATTAGTTAACATCACAAGCATTTTTTGAGCCCCAGAAGTTTATGCGCTGTCCTTAACTTGCTTTTTATCATGTGCTCATGTAATGTGTTTGTCTCCAAAGGCAGGAGATGCCGCATGTTTCTACGATATAAAGTTGGGTAGGAGGCGAGTAGAGCACCATGATCACGCTGTTGTGAGTGGAAGATTGGCTGGAGAAAATATGACTGGAGCTGCTAAGCCATACTGGCATCAGTCAATGTTCTGGTAATAGTTTTGTGCCTTGAAGACTCAATTGGTTAGAACACAGAATTAATGGATCCAGAGTTATATGATTGGTTTCCTTGTCGGCCCATTAGCTTCATATAAAGGGTAAAAAACTTCCATCTCATGTCTATGCATTCTTCCCCGAGCCACCTACTGGTAAAAGCGTTCTGTTTGACATAAGTTAGACTAGGTGAATGAATGGAGGTGGCATTACCACTTCTGCTAAAAGAGCTCAGAATTCAAGCTACGGTAGGTAGGACAAAAGTGTGCTCTTAGATGTAGGTGGCAGTATATTTTATTTGCTCTTTGCTGCTAACTCTCATGAGCCCAACCTAATGACAAAAAAGGCAGCCCACTAGTCTGTAACCCTTAAGATCAGCAATTTAAAGTCAGACATATATAGGCAGTTCTTTGGGTAGCAAAAAGCTAGCAATGGGCATTCCTTAGTACTGGAGCTGGCCCCGTTTGGCCCGGTCTCACTTGCTGATTTGATAGATAGGGTATAGAGTTCCTTGGTGGCCTAGTGGTCAAGGATTCAGCCTTGTCACTGCTATGACATGAGTTCAATCTCTGGCCCAGGGACTTTTGCATGCCGTGGGCACAGCCGGAAAAAAAAAAAAAAAAGGGTTCTCACATTTTGGAGTTCCCTTGTAATGCAGCAGGTTAAGGACCTTGCATGGTCACTGCAGTGGCTTGGTCACTGCTATGGCGCAGGTTCGATCCCTGGCCTAGGAACTTCCCACATGCCGCAGGTATGGCCTAAACAAACAAACAAAAACTTCAAGGTTTCAGAAGCCTCAAAGAAGTTTCTGTTGGGGAAATTCTCAACTGATGGGCGTACACTTCAGGACGATCACACACAGTTTCATGAGTGGGCAGCAAAAAGCAAAACAGACGGGTTTCGCCATCAACACGTGTAGGATAATGCAGTTAGGGGAAAAAATAGTTTGTAGCTATATAATTATCAGTTATGTCCCAGGAACAGGATCCAAGAAGTCATTGTAGACTGTTCCTTGAAGACATCGGTCCAGGGAGCTTCTGTGGCCAAGAAGATAAAATGTAGAGCACCAGAAACAAAACAGCTCAAGTAGCTTTAGATGATTACAGAGCTATGGTGTATCTGGGTCACAAACATTCTGTGAAGTTCTTAGCATATAAAGAACAGCATGATGATGATAGGAAAAGTTTCCAAGAAGAACAATGAACATGAAATGTCCAAGTGGGTAAAAGTGCCTCTTTATAGAAGGACTTTCAGCCTTGAAAAATGAAGGCTGAGAGGAAATATTCTCAGTTAATAAAACTGCAAAATATTTCAGATTCTGAACTCCATAAATAGAAAACACTCTTTAAAGTTTCAAAAAGGCAGTTTTGGAGTTCCCGAGGTGGTGCACTGGGTTGAGGATCCCGCGTTGTCTCTGCAATCCCTGGCCCGGCACAGGGGGTGGGGTTAAGGATCCGGCATTGCTGCAGCTGAGGTGTAGTTCACCTACACTTTGGGTGAGGCCAAAAACGAAAAAAGGCAGTTTAACAAAGGGGTAAAGGAAGGTAGCAAATAGTAACTGTGGAGCACCCATCCTTTCCAAAATACAGTATGGGATGGACGCCTGATTAAGGAAGTGTAGATCGTGGATATGTATGGACGTGCGATACGCAGAGTGGCTTGTTAAGGAAAGTAAAAGTTATTTGAAATAACCTAATGCTTTCTCGCACACTTACCCGGATACCCTAGCAGGCAACAGATCAGTTTGGTGTTTCTCTTACTGTCACACCTACCAGGTTCTTTGGTTGGCAAGAAAGTGCAGCGTCTTAGACAAAATGTTCTGCCGCGTCATTCCTTACAGTCCTTTGACAGACCACCTCTCTCCTTCCTTAGGAGTGATTTGGGCCCTGATGTTGGCTATGAAGCTATCGGTCTTGTGGACAGTAGTTTGCCTACAGTTGGTGTTTTTGCGAAAGCAACTGCACAAGACAACCCCAAATCAGCCACCGAGCAGTCAGGTAAGGAAGCCCAACCACGTCTCCTGGAAGAGCATTAAGAAGCAAGCCATGCTCCAAATCCTCCTGAACAAGGGGTTTCTGTATTGGCCGGAGGGAACTGTCAGTGAAAGCCTCTCTTCATGTTGTGCTTTAAAATAAACCAAAGCCGGAGTTCTCAGTCTTTAGTGGTCCAGGAGCTGGCGAAATCAGATATCCTGGTCAAAGCCGAGGCTGCGATGCTGTGGGTGTTGTCCTAGACTCTGGGCAGTGGCTAACTCAACAGCTCTGTAGTCCTACTCTGTCTTAAGGACTGAGAAAGCCTGCAGGATGAGGAAAACTGAACTTTTTCCATGGCTTTCTTCTTCCCTCCCCGTCTTTCTTTTTTTTTTTTTTTTTTTTTTGTCTTTTTAGGGTCACACCCACAGCATATGGAGGTTTCCCAGGCTAGAGGTTGGAGCAGAGCTGTAGCCGCCAGCCTGCGCCACAGCCACAGCAGCATCAGATCCCAGCTGCATCTGCGACACACACCGTAGCTCATGGCAACGTTGGATCCTTAACCCACTGAGTGAGGCCAGGGATCCAACCTGCATCTTCATGGAGACTGTGTTGGGTTCTTAACCCGCTGAGCCACAAGAGAAATTCCCTTCCTTCCTTCCTTCCTTTCCAAAGAACTAGGCCTGAGAACCTTACTTTGGGACCCGCTACCATCCTCAGGTCCTAGGTCATGAAGAACTGGGCTGAGTGGTTCTTGAGCTGCCTCCGATTGCACTTGTCGCATCTTAGCTGCCTCTAATTCCAGGCTTTCTCTAGATGGGAGACACCTCTCTCAGAGTGAACTTCTCCCCCACACATTTCTTTCATTAACTCCTAGGCCTCTTCTCTCTGCCTTCATGACCTTGGCTGAAGTTATTTAACCTCTGTGTCCTCTTGTTAGAGGTGTTTCAAGGACAAGTTGTTCTTTAACAAGGAGACAGTGAGGTATCATGTGAATATATGGATACGCGGTCCTGTTCCTGTGTCAGCTAAATGGATTACAGATACCCACTTCTTAATTCTGACCTCTCCTAGGAAGTGGATCCAGGAGAAGGGCCCAGGTACCTGTAAACTCCAGGTCACTGCTCTGTCCACTGAGCAGTATTGCTTGAAGCCTGGTGGTTCTCAGAAGAGAAGGAGCCCTCTTGTGCCTTGGCCAGAGTGTCTCTCTAGCAATGCTGTCCGAGAGAACTTTCTCCTGGGCTGGCAGTTTTCCGTCTCTGCTCTGTCCAGTACAGTAGCTACTGGCCACATGTGGCTCTCTGGCAATTGAAATGTGGCTAGGACAAATGAGGCACTGAATTCTATATTTTAGTTAATGTTAACTAAAATAAATTGAACTTCAATTTTGAGTTAATTTTAATTAGAATAACTCTATGTGGCCCGTGGCTATTGTACTGACTGTATAGCTCTAGAATGTTTCTCAGAGGACAAGAGCAAATCTCCTGTGGTTTGAAAAAAGATACCAGGAGCTGTCCATAGGGTAAATTTAAAAAGAGATAGGAAGTTTGGGGTCAAACTGACCCAGTGCCCAGGAGCTGGCGAGGAAGAGCTTTTGTTGGCTTTGTCAATGGAGAGGGGCCGAAGAAGGGCAGTGTTTACTGAGGCGGCATAGAAAACCAAATCATCTATAAGCAGCTTGGAGCAGGTGTTGAAAGATCCTTGCCTTCTAGAATTTCGGAGCTCATAATAACTGACTTTGTTTTGTTTTGACTTCGTTTGTTTTGGGGGTTGGCCACAGGGACTGGGATCCGATCAGAGAGTGAGACGGAGTCCGAGGCCTCAGAAATCACTCTTCCTGCCAGCAGCCCTGCAGTCCCCCAGGCCCCCGCCCAAGGGGAGGACTACGGCAAAGGCGTCATCTTCTACCTCAGGGACAAAGTGGTGGTAGGGATCGTGCTGTGGAACGTCTTCAACCGAATGCCGATTGCAAGGAAGGTAGGTGCCCGTCCGAGCTCTGAGAGGAAGAAGGGGGGTGCGGGCAGAAACCGCTCCAGTAACTTCGCAGGGAGCCCTGCCCGCACTGTCCGCCCCGGTCAGACTGTGCCTCAGCAGAGCAGAGGTATAGCCTTGGCCCGGCCACATTTCTGCTTCACTCAGGCCTTGGCCATGGCACTCGGGCTACACAGAAAGCCGTTCCCACCGCTCCCTCCCAGTGTGACGCAGGGACTGGCCGCATGCTCGTGGACTGAGCTAGACTCCTTGTTCCTCTCCCCCTCAGATCATTAAGGATGGTGAGCAACATGAAGATCTCAATGAAGTAGCCAAGCTCTTCAACATTCATGAGGACTGAAGGCCCTCATGGAACAGGAAGGCGCTTCGTCGCCGTGCCTGACAGCAGTCGGATGGGTAGAGGAGCATTTTTTATTGCGCAGACTTCCTTTGTATGTATGAGTATGAATGATCAAGTCCGTTGTGAATATCTCAGCCACGTAGGCAAATTCTTAATGTTCACATCACCGAATAAAACCTGGTTCTTCTAAATTAAATTCTCTTCTATGAAAGGGAGCAAGTGGGTGAAGGGCGGAAAGCTGTGCATGTTAGAGAGCTACACTCCTAAAGCTCATGGGCCTCCTCAGCCTCGGGCTCCCTGCTACACTCTCAACTTCTGCCAGTTCCCCGAACTTCTCCCTCGCCCCGCCAGACCTCTGTATGGACCTGCCGTGGCCTCTGCCTGCAGCATTTGACCCCCATCCCCTCTTCCAGGGAAGGTCCTGGCCTCAGTGAAGACTTTCCTGATCCTTCCGAGCCTGGTCCTTGTTTACATGTCTTCTTGCTGCTCTGCAGTTTCCTGGTTAGCTCTCAGGGCTTAGCACAGGCTCTGGCTCATAGCAGGTGCTTAGTAAATCGTTGAATGAATGCACACATAGCCACATGGACTAGACTCTGCTCTTCCTGGGACAACTCCCATGGGTAACCCTCGGCCCAGACCTGGATTGACTATAGGAGGGGAGGACAGAAAAAACATTTATTGCAAACAGAAACAAAGGTTCAAAGACCTGATGCTTCATGGCTAAGCCTGGAGTCTGTTTGAAGGATCATGGTCGCAGCTCCTCTGCCCACAGTCCCCCAAACTAGAAATCTGCCCTCCTTAATCCCTTTTATCTCGAATAGGCTTATATAGGTGTGCCTCAGTTTGTAGCTGGTTTCCTGGGAACAGAAGTCAGAGTTGCAGAAATCAACTCATTTCTTTGCATTTCAAATTACTTAACTTTTAAAAATCGTCTTATTTTTTAACTTTTTAATTTTTAATTATAGTTGATTCACAGTGTTGTGCCAGTTTCTGCTGTACAGCAAAGTGACTCAGTCATACATAGATATACATTCTTTTTCTCATATTATCTTCCATCATGGTCTATCCCAAGAGACTGGATATAGTTCCCTGTGCTATACAGCAGGACCTCATTGCTTACCGATTCTAAATGTCATAGTTTACATCTACTAACCCCAAACTCCCCATCCATCCCACACCCTCCCCCCTTCCCCATTGTCAACCAGAAGTCTGTTCTCCATCTCTGTGAGTCTGTTTCTGTTCTATAGGTAGGTTCATTTGTGCCGTATTTTAGGTTCTGCATTTAAGTGAGATCATATGGCATTTGTCTTTCTCTTTCTGACTTCACTTAGTATGAGAATATCTGGTTGCATCCATGTTGCTGTAAATGGCATTCTTTCATTCTTTTTTATAGCTGAGTAGTATTCCATTGTGTATATGTACCACGTCTATTCCCATCTGCCAATGGATATTTGGATTGTTTCCATGTCTTAACTATTGTGAATAGTGCTGCTATGACGATAGGGTGCATGTATCTTTTTGAATTACAGTTTTGTTCAAATATATGTCCAGGAGTGGGATTACTGGATCATATTTTTAGTTTTCTGAGACACCTCCATGCTGTTTTCCATAGTGGTTGTACCAATTTACATTCCCACCAACAGTGTAGGAGGGTTCCCTTTTCTCCATACCCTCTCTAGCATTTGTTATTAATGTAAAAATCAAATCTTACTTCAGTTAAGAGGAAATTTTTACTACTTAAAAGATCACTATTATGAATGTTTTTATTAAAAATTATTTATTAGGCTGGATTTTGTTTCTAGTATTTGGTTTGTTTAAAGGGAGTTGCAGCTACAATGAAATCCCTTCTGAACACTGGAACAGGACAAATGTTCAATTTAAGAATAAGCTGCAGAAGTTCCCTTGTGGCACAGGCGGTTGAGGATCTGGCATTGCCACTGCAGCAGCTCAGGTCACTGCTGCGGTATGGGTTCTGTTCCTGGCCCAGGAACTTATGCATGCTGCAGGTATGGCCAAAAAAGAAAAAAAAAGAAGAAGAAGAATTAGCTACACTAGATCACGTTCCTACTATATGTATACAGGTTTAGTGAAATATGATCTGATACATGACATAATCTAAATCCATAGGTAGAAAACTCATCTAGTGTCCTGTGAAACAAGACTTATACGGTAATTACTGCTTACAGAGATGGTGGGTGGTAAGACGCTGTAAGATCCTGAAGTGTTTCACAGACCATATTTTTAAAAAGATCAAATTGTGATTCACCTTGTTTTAGTATGATGTGCAATTTAGTCAAATTTTTTGACAGTTATCATCCTTGTATGGAATGTCCTAATAATTCAGTTCGTTAAAATGAAATGATCTATTCAGTGTTCATCAAGTGCCTACTATGAGCCAGGTAGATGGCAGAATAGTAAGATGGAGAAAACATGGCCTCTTCTCTTAAGGAGCTCCTGGTGTCAGTGAGGAAAGCAGACGTGTGAACACAGAAGTATAATATAGTCAGGTGTGTCCCTAGGAAGACACACAAAGCACTGTGGACACACCAAGAATGGAGATCAATCAGAGCATCCATCCTCAGTCAGCCACTGCTGCTAGATCACTTCCTAAAGCATCACTTGGTCCCTGTCCCCTCTCCTCACCCCATGTTGACGAATGTACACTGACTGCCTATCACCAGCCACATCAAGTGCAAAGCCTTCTGAAGCTCTCCGGACTTCAGCCCACTCTGCGCTGCGGGCTTCCTTTCCCATGACTTCACGTGCGTGTCCACATCTGGATCATTGCCACCTTTAGATTTTTGTTTGTACTCTTCACATCTGGAACACTGTCCCTGCTCCCTCGTACATTTCCAAATCCTGCTCATCTTTCAAGGCCCAAATGAAATCCCTCCATGGTGACGTGGTACCAGTTGGACTAGTGCCCATGCATGATTTCATCTCTGAATTCCAATTGCACTTTCTGCCTTTGAACTTGATTGTTCTTTAGACCATTCTCTGCACGATTAGTGTTTGCTCCCTAAATGGATTATAAGCTATCCCAGAGCAGAGACCTTTTTCTCAGGATGGGGACAACGGGCCCTGCACCCTAAAACCCTGCCAAGTGCTGACAAGTCTTTGGTTGCTTGGTCGAATGATGCTGGATAACAGGGTTTACTATACAAGTGAGCCTCTGCCTTGTAGCCCCTGTTCTCTGTGATCCAGGTTATCAGACCCTCATCACTTCACCCACTGCCGCGACTCGCCACCCAACCCGGGATGCATTTAAGCTGTCTAGGCCCTGAAGAATCACAAGGACCAATTTCTGACTGAATGGACGAGCGGTGCCAGCTGAGGTTTGGCCCTCGGTAGCTGGCCTGTGATTGGCTGGGCCGCAGCACAGTGCAGTACAGGGCTAGCCACGCCCTGCACAGCTGGGGCTGTGCCAGCATACCAAGCTTGCGCTGCTCACCCACTTGACTTCAACTTCGCTTTTCTTTGCCATTTTACAGCTGATGTCTGATGGTGCCGAGGCACCACTTGATGTTGGTACTAGCGTTTGCCTGGCCACCTGCAAAGCACGGTGCGAGATGTCCTCCTATTTCAGCTGGCGAGCCAGACCTGAGGGAAGGAAGTGTGTTTGACTGGAAAAGAGTCAGAGCAGGCCTCTGAGTGGAGGATGAGGTCAACATATGTGACTTTTTTGTTGTTGTCCTAATCAACAGGGCCTGTTTTGGAGACAAGAGGCTTAAAGCAGAAAGGGATGAGGGTGGGGAACCCGCGGTGACCTATTGCAGGCTGCTTCCTTGAAAGAAAATCAGCAGCTCCTCCAGAGACCCATTTATACAAAGGAACTCTCCCCTCCCTTCCCCCACTGCCCCTTCCCTTTCCCGCGCCTCTCAGGTCTGGCCGCTGCAACATCCCCTCTGTCCTTCCCGGCTCCACCTAAAGCTGGGCACCCCTGTGGCCCTAGAGATGGTTGGGATGCAATCCCAGTGCCTTGCTCTCTGGGCAGAGAGGTGCCGGGCTCTGAGGGGAAGCAAGGCCACTCCTGGCCTCTTTTCCATCTTCTCAGGGAATTTCTGGCGGGCACAGATACACGTGCACAAAACCACACACAGAGACACACAGCCCCGGCCAGTGATGACATTCCCTGGCCTGGCTGGTTCTACAGATGGGTGTGACTGGGTCAGAGAACAGGGAGGGTCTGAATATTTAAGTACCGGGCTGCCAAGCCCTGGTGGGCAAACAGCCATCATTTCTAGATGAGGAAAGAGAAACGCAGCCCCTGATACCTGGAAGCTGGCCTGGGACTCTCCTAAGGCCTTGGTGTTGCTAAAAACTAGTGCTCTGTGGAACAGAAACAGATTCATAGGACATTAGCATCGCAGAGGTCGCCCTGACCGTGGTGGATGGAGACAAAAGCAAGACCACTCCAGAATTATGTGTGAACACGGGAGAAACCATGAACATTGCCCAAACCACTGAAATGACCAAACACCACCCTCTAGCCTGGCTGATCTAAGTGACTGCTGCTTCCTTACCAATTACTGATTGAGCCTCACTCTAGTCTGCCCCCCTATTGGATGTAATTTGTTTAATAAGACGCTTCCTGACAGCATCCAATCCAGAGCAAAGCCTAGCTTCCTTAAACCCTCCCCAAATCACCCAGCCTGGCCCATAAGAAGTCCTTCCAGGCACGCTCTTCCTGAGACAGCCCGGGTTCTCCACGGTGCACTTTCTCACTGGAGCGAGCAGCAAACCCAGCCTGTTCAACCACAAGAATGTCCTAGTGGTCTTTGGCTGGTGGGCGTTGATAATTCGAGACAGAGCCAAAATGCCTTCCAGAGGCCCACCCGTGAGCTTCGCCTGGTCTTCCGCCTTCCTGGCGGTCTTACCTAGTTCCAGTGGAGCCTCTAAGGCCCATGTCTCCATTGGAGAAGCCCAGGAGTCACATCCGGTGTCTGGGCAGCAGTGCCTGGCTTCCCAGGCCACTTTCCGCCTGTGCTGTCTTGGCATTTGCAGCACGACACAGAGATGCACCTGGAGGAGCACGCATCATGCGAGTTGATTTCGTGAACACATACGTACATTCACAAATGGATTTATTGGTCAGCTAGCAAACATGCTGCGCAACTACTGCGTGCCCTGTACCACGGCCCCGAGATAAGATGAGTAATATCCAGTCCCTGCCCTCGGTGGCTTTATAACCTATGGGCGGACACAAACAGCTCGACAGGAACAATCAGTGCACCATGAGTGCAAGGAGTAGGATGTGAGTTTGAACTGGAACTTTGTTACTCAGATCGCTGCTGTTGTGCTTCCATCTAGTCCAGGCTTTTCTTGCTCTGTCCAAATCATGGTTCTCTCTGCAGTCGCTGGGTGTATCTTCACTCATCTCTAGGAACAGAACATGCATATGTCTGCTGAAATGAGTATATAGAATATATAGAATATACTGAATACAGAGGATGGAGCTGACAGTCTCTTTGCCCAGAGAGATCGCCCTCTTCCTCTTCACTTTTCCCCAGCCCCTTCATTTTCCCTCCTTCCTCTCCCCCTTGTTTTCCTTCCTAAATGTTTCTTCTTCAGGTCCCAATAAGTGCTCCCTGCCACCCTCCCCGAAGCCGCGGTGGGCAGCAGAAAGCGCTTTTCAGGATGTGAGTCTCAGCTCTGCCGGTCACCCAGAGCAGCTACCTTCCTAGGTCTTGGCAGCCTCGTCTGTAAAACGAGGGGAACAGACTAGATCACCCCTCCACCCTCAGCTCTAACCTCCTGTGTATGGAAAAGTCTCTCAGGTGCTTGCCCAGGACTTTCTTCATCTCACTATAGACTCAGTTGCATTGCCTTTCATCTTGAAGGTCAAGAGCAGATGCTAATGGGACTCCACTTTGCCTCTGGAGTCCCTTTGGCCCAACTTGATTTACAGGTTCTTCTTGTTTGTTTGTTTTAGTTTGAGGCTTATGATTTTTCTTTGACCTAATAAGTTACGTCTAGACCTAGACCCCTAGACACTGCTCCTTGCCTGATTTGCCCTCCATGGAGAGTTGGACAGCCTTAATCCTGGCCACCATGAAAGGTGACATCCTTTAGCCCCTAAAAAAAGACTGGCTTCAAGTCCACAATTTCCCCAGGAAGGTTCTGTAAAACTGTTTTCAGCCATGATCCTAGCACATATGTTCCTACCCAACCATTCTGTGGCTCCCAATCTCCAACAAACACACCAGGCACCATAACCTAGGCAGCTTTCAACTTGATGCTGAGATAATTAATTCAGTAACCCCCCTCATTTCATATAAAGCCCCAAAGCCCGAGACTAGCCTGTACACTCCCTTTGCTCTCAGTCCATGTAAATCCATAGTGGCCGTGGCCTTGGCGAGGCTGTGCCCCAAAGTGCACAGACAAGCGAGCCAGGAAGTTTGCAAGCTTTACCACCCAGCTCTTATAGCAGAGACAAAAGCAAACTGCATACAGGGAAAGAAAGAAAATCCAGCCCGGTGGTTTGCTGGGTGGAAAAGGATGCTTAAGGATCTCTGTCCCTCAAGAAGGAAAGGGGAGTATTAGGTGTTTCAGAGCAGGCCTGCAGAGCCCCTCCAGCTGGAAGCCTTCCCTGGCTCAGGCCTTAGGCTCCCCTTTATAGAGACAAATATCCCAAGCAACCCTGTGTGGGAGTCTTCAAACTAGAAGCACAGTTGGGGGCATGGGGCAGAGACTGGTGGTGAAAACAGGGACTCGGTGGCCTCAAAGTCACCCCCACCTCAGCCTGGCCTGGGCCAGTACCAGGTTCTGTGGAACTTGGAGGAAGGCTACAGCTGCCTCTCAAGCGATGGATCAGCTTGACTTAATGCTCGGCGTCGAGGGCAGCTGAAGGTTCAGAGCACTCCACATTTGTCCCCTTGGTGGCGCCAGCCCATGTGCTGGCCTGTTCATTGGAACAAGAGGTTACAAAGAGACCTCAGCTTCCAAGTGAACTCCCCAGCCAGTCCTGAAACCCCCAGGTGGATAATTGCAAAAAGGATACCTTGATGGGAGTCCTGCCCAAAGTTGCAAACGTGCGCTTTCCTCTCGGGCATCCCCTGTGCGCCCCAGAGTAGCGCGGCGTGGCGAGGCCGGCAGAGCGCGGAGGTCTCCGCGGGGACTCCCGTCGGCCACTCTCCTCCCAGATGTCCCGCCGGCTCCTACCCCGGGAGGCCCGGAGCTGCCCCAGCTCGCCCGACGGGGCTCGAGGAAGCGGGGGAGGGGGCAGGAAAGAAGGGATCGAGGGAAGTTTCAAGGGGTGTGCCGGAGAGTGGGAAGGATTCTCATGAGTCAGCGTGTCGGGCTCAGTGTGACTTCACTGCTTCCCGAGAAGAGGCGCCCGGGGGAGGGAGGGCCGCTCCGAGTGCAGCGACAGGAGTGGAAGGTCGGAGCGCCGGGCGGGGCAGGGGACGGGGCTCGGGGCTGGCCAGGCTGCTCGGGGCCGGGAAGGAGCGAGGAGGCCGCTGGGAGCGGGGACCGCTCGGGCCAGCAGAGCTGACCTCTCCCGGTCTCCTCCTCCGCCCGCTCGGCCGCCAGTTCCCGCCTCAGCCAGAGACGCGGCGCGGCCCACGTTCCGCCTGCAGGTGGCGCTGCAGAGGCGCCCTGGGCGCGCTGCTGGGGGTCGGGGTGGGGAGCTCGGTCCCCGGAGGAATCCCGGGGGTGCAGAGCGGGAGGGTAGAGCGAGGGGGTGGGGAGGGGAAGGCGGGAAGGGCCGTCACAACCCCCACCGCCTCTCAGGCCCGGCACTCCCACGCGAGTGGCAGCAGAGTCTGGAGGGCCGACCTGATGCGCTAGAGTCCCAGCGTGAGGCCGCCTGGTGCGTGCTTCAGGGTCCCTGCGGCCGCCTCCCGGGCCCCCGGAGCTCGGGAAGGCTCGCCTCCAGCTCAGGGATCGCAGTTTAGGGGCAGCGTTTCCTCTCTGGGGATGGCCCTCTTGACCCGCGGGCAGTAAAAAATGGAAACTGAATCGCGTCTCGGGTGTTAGGGGTGGGTTTCCCTGAAAAGCCACTCTCTAGCCTGGCTTCTTTGAAATCAAGAATGCATCTCCTGCACAGGGACAGACTGTAGCCGGGGTGGGGGGCGCAGTCTGGTACCAGGGCTCGGGCTAAATAGTGGTAGGGGCTCAGCCTTGGGCAGGATGTAGGGCGACGGTGAGGGATTCTTCTGTGCTCATCAATCCAGTCTTCAGCAGCCATGTAAGAAAAAAGCTGAGGTTCATCTGGGGCTCAAACTTGCAACCTTGGCCTCGGTTGATAGAGCTTTGGGCCTTACCTCCTTGCAGGCCCTGAGCTCTAGAAGTCATGATGCAGCTGACCTTCCCGTGTTGGTTCATGGTTATGTGGTGGCTGGTTAGTTAACATATTGAGAGTATCAGGGCACAAAAATAACCTGTGGCCAGGCGCCTTTAAGCTGCAAAAAAAAAAAAAAAAAAAGCAAACTTTGTTGGGGGCTCCAGCCTCACCCTTTCCAGAGGCTCCAGTGGCTGGCTCTTCCCATGATACAACTTTACACATAAATGTATGAGTAGAGTGTGTCTCCCTTATCTGTGCCAAGATATGAAAGCTGTGCCCAGTACTGGTGCCTCTTCTCCGTCGATCAGTCCAGCTCCCCTGCTCTCAGGATGTCCAAAGCCATCTGAGAAAGTTATCTAAGGATTTTCCATAAAGAAGAGGAAAGGGGAAAAAAAAAAACACCCCAAAGGATCCTAAACGTTCCCAGGTTTCACTGTGTGCCAGGAGAAATACCGTCTGTCTCCCGCCCAGACCTCAGAGCCCGGGCCTCCTTCCTACAGGGCGGTGCCCAGCTATTCCTGGAAACCCCCTCCTTTCTACTAACCCCCTCCCCAAGGTGTCTCCTCCCAGAGCACGACCTAGGAAAAGGATTGTATTGTCCAAGCTTGATGTCCACTGTCTCCTCTTTCTGGCCCCAGCCTGACCTGCCACAGTCCTCGGCCCGCCCCCTCCCTTGATGCCCACATGCTGGCTTCTCCTCCTAGAGCAGGGCCTGCGCTCTGGCCTCTCCCTCCAGCCTGGCCCTGGGCCCCACTAGGTGACTGGGAGAGGATCTGATATACTAATTTGTGTTAATGTGATAATGGGCGCTAATGGGGTCACGTGCTAACCATGGGCCAATTTCTAGCCAGGCCTCGCTGCCTCAACCCCAAGTCGAGGAGGCTGCAGGGATGGGAATTTCAGGCTGACTAATTTCCACAGCCGGCTGGAGGAGGTGGGAGGGAGTGGGAGGAACCGAAGCCCCTGGACGATCCCAGGGTGCTGGTGCCTTCGAGCTGCTGCCTCGGTTTCAGTTTCATCCTTGGCTGACACTTTCCTCCGACGAGTGGAATTGCTTTGGTTTCCCTCCAGCCCCTCTCCCCTCCCCAGCCGCCCCCCCCCCCTTTTGGACTTCCCTCAGCCAGTCCTTCACTTTGTGAGGGGAGAGATGGGAAGATAATTTGGCAGCGATGAGGAAAAAATGTACACGTAGACAGCCTCAGACGCACAGGCTCACAAACCACACTGCCTTGCAGACACACACATGCACATGCCCTCCACAAGCACACACGCATGCACGAGGGGACTTGATCCTCACATCCAAGAGTCGAGTCCATGTTTGTGTGTCTGTACACACACACACACACACTCCGGGCACAGTGGCACTCTCACTCACATCTGAAGGGACACACACGGACTCACACATCGGCAGGCAAGGCCCTCCAGAGACCCATCCCACACACAGACCCACACACACACTCTCACACCCTCACACACAGACCAGCAGCAGCAGCCCAGTTGGATGGCTTCCTCAAAAGAGGGCTGGAAAGTTTGTTTGCTGCCAGTGAAGGGGCCTAGACATTCCGTGAAATGACTCATGCTGCACCTTTATAGACATTAAATGTTGTATTTTTCTGGATTCAACAACAACAACCACAACAGCCACCCTGGACCCCCGTCCCGGAGGCAGCACGGGGGAACTGAGTGCGTGCCTGCTGGGCTTCTGTCTCGTGCGCTGCTCGGGCGTTTGCCCACCTCGCCGCTGGATGGGGCGAGCCTGAAAGAGCAGACTCCTCTACCTCCTGGTACAAACCTCAGCCCGGAACTGCCCCTCGTTGGCAGGATGTGACGTGGGTGACACTGGGGGGCTAAGTCCCCCTCACAGCCTCTCCCCATTACCCCGTCACATCCCCAGTGCCGAGGACCCAGCTCTCCTGAGTCTGTCCTTCCCGACCCCTCCCTGCACAACTCCAGGGGGCGCCATATGCACCTCGTGCAACGTGACTGGAGCCCCCTCCATTCTCCTGAGCCTCATCTCCATCTGAGAAGGGAGCGCCCAGCTCCCCGTCTTGCGTCCCTGTCCCCCAGCACCCTCGAGGGCCACAGAAACCGCGTGGTGCTCTCCTCCAGCAAGGCCTCTGGGTGTGGGCCTCCCTCCGCGCCCCCACGCCAGTCCCTGCCCCCGAGCGGCAGCTCCTTGGCCAAGGCCTCCTTGGGCCCACTAGTGCTTCCTGCAGCCTTGAGGGGAGGCACCTTTGTCATTTGGGCTGTGGGGGCACAGCGAGGCTGCCCGCCGCCCGAGATGGGTATCGGGCCAGCAGAGGTCAGGGGTTGAGGGCTTAACTCTGGTTCCGCTGGACAGCGGCCCGAAAACTCTGGATGTTGTGCTGCCTCTCATAGGTGCCCCAGAGCAGCCGCCTGCCCTTGGCCCTTGTCCAAGAGACTTTTCCCGGCTGAGCCCAGGCCCCAAGAGAGGGGCCCGGGACCAGTGGGATTAGAGGCTCCAGAGGGCTTGTCCTCATTTACCGAACTCCTCCTGAAGCCAGTTCTTCCTTATTTTTGGCAAATGAACCACAAGATTGGGTCCCTCCCCCCAGCTCACCTCTCAAATCTCCAGCCAAACCTCGAGGGCTGACCTGAAGGGCACTGTAATCTGTTTCCCAAATATTAGGCTGGCTCCCCAGAGGGGACAGCGCCTCTCAGCAGCCCAGGGTGGACACACGGAGCACTCACTCGGGGCCCCAGCACCTCCTCCAGGAGGCTGTCATTTCCCTCCAGGCAGGCCCCGAGCTGCCTGCCTCCAGCCCCTCCAAGAAGTGAAACCCAGAGCTCCTCTGAAGTTCCCTAGTGGCCCTGAGGATGCCAGGGCCTGTCCTAGGAAAGGCCTGGAGGGGAAATGTAAAGCGCTCCCTTTTTTTTCTTTTTCTGTCTTTTTCAGGGCCATACTCGCGGCACATGGAAATTCCCAGGCTAGGGGGCGAACCAGAGTTGCAGCTGCCGGCCTACACCATAACTACAACCACACCAGATCCAAGCCGCTTCTGCGACCTATATCACAGCTCACGGCAATGCCAGATCCTTAACCCACTGATCGAGGCCAGGGATCGAACCCGCAACCTCATGGTTCCTAATCGGATTTGTTTCCGCTGCACCACAACAGGAACTCCCAGGTGAAAGTCTTGATCTGGGAGGTTGCTCCCAACTACACCCTCCCACCGGCATGCCTGTGCTCTGGCCGGGGCACCCCCCACACCTTTACCCCCCAATATGGGCCAGGCAACAGATCGTCTCCCAGGAAGGAGCACTTTGGTATAACCTATCCCAAGGAACTCTTCTATTTCACAGCAGCTCAAAA
This sequence comes from Catagonus wagneri, assembly GCA_004024745.2. Classification (NCBI taxonomy): domain Eukaryota; kingdom Metazoa; phylum Chordata; class Mammalia; order Artiodactyla; family Tayassuidae; genus Catagonus; species Catagonus wagneri. The sequence goes on along the minus strand of PVHT020000015.1, from coordinate 34,946,899 downwards.
GTGTTTTTAGAACAAAAACTCCTTATGATACCCAGCCACAACCTCGATCCATCATTTGGATCTATCTAGGGCCTTGTTATGTCAACCCAATAGAGACAAATCTGAAGAAGGCCTTAGAGGGGCTTCTCAGTTTTAGAGTTAGGAGGATTCCTTTTAAACCATAACTTCTCTCCAGGCCTTTTCTTTTTTTTCTGTCTTTTTAGGGCCGCATATGGAGTTCCACGGGCTAGGGATCAAATCGGAGCTGCAGCTGCCGGCCTATGCCACAGCCACAGCAATGCCAGATCTGAGCCGCATCTGCTACCTATGCTACAGTTCATGGTAAAGCCGGATCCTTAACCCACTGAGCAAGGCCAGGGAGCGACCCTGCATCCTCATGGATACTGGTAAGGTTCTTAACCTGCTGAGCCACAACAGGAACTCCTCTCTTGGCTTCTGAATATGCTCCTCATTCTAAAATTCTGATTGATAGGAGAGTTCTCTAGCATGTGTCTATGGTGGAAAGTAAGGGCCATGGCCACAGAAGCTGTGGCACTGTGGTATTTGCTCTGGCCACAGGTTTGAATAGAATTTGTCGAGGCTAAGGGGTTAAAGGGGGGGGGGGAGCAACCAGCCACCTAGTCTCCAGAGAACCTGAGGTGATCTGCAGAAGAACATAGGGTATGAGGCACTGCTTAAAAGAGGGGGCAGGGGGCTGAGAAATCAGAAAGGCAAGTTGAGCGCAGAAGCGGGAAGGTGGTCCTACACAGGCTCTACAGGCTCGGGAGGCCCCTCTGCTCCCGGAAGGACCCCAGATCTGAGGCCAGAGAGGACCGAGTTGGGCTTGGAGAGTTGGGGAGAACAGGGCTGGAAGGAGAGAGCTGAGCACGCACGCCGGATGGCACAGCCTGGGCATCCACAGGCAACCCGAGCAGGGGAATTCCTGCCAAGTCAGGGAATGAGCCATTGGCAGAGACATCGTGGCTGTCGTCACGAGTGGTGATCTCAGCCGGTCGGCCCCACCTGGCTGGGGCTCACCCAACGGGTAAGTGGAAGAGCAGGGATCCAGGCAGGGGAGGGCTGGGGAGCAGCAAGGTCAGCGGGAAGGGCAGCCCAGCTGACCTGGCGCCGTAGAGCCAGGAAGGTCATTCAGGTGGCCTATGGCTCCCTAAGGCGAAGTCGGCACCAGATTTTCATCAAGGGGGTGGGGTTTGCTTTGGCTGCAACTCCCAGATCCTGGGGCTGTGGTTAGTTCCGAGCGGCTGCAGAAGGTGGGAACTTGTGGGACTCCCACAAGCCTTGGGCTCCAGGTCACTGGAGGTATTAAGCCCTGTCACCGTGCGTGCGTTGGTCGCCACGGTGCTGTCCTCTCTCCCTGCCCTTCCCAAGAGGGAGGCCTCTCAGAGCTCTGGCACTTCCATACCTTGAGGCTTCCACCTTGGTTTAAACCACAAACACTCCTAGGAGGCATCCACCATTAGTTCTCAGCAGCTTCCAGCCCGGCCAGACTTTCTTCTGAGAGCTGAATTGAGAAATGATGAGGCGAGATGTGGAGCTCCCATTGTGGCTCAGTGGTTAACGAATCCAACTAGGAACCATGAGGTTGTGGGTTCGATCCCTGGCCTCACTCAATGAGTTAAGGATCCAGTGTTGCCATGTGGTGCCGGCGGCTACAGCTCCGATTAGACCCCTAGCCTGGTAACCTCCATATGCCGCGGGTGGGACCCTAGAAAAAGACAGAAAAAAAAGATGAGATGAGATGACGCTGAAGACAGCCAACATTTATTGAGGGCTTACCAAGTACCAGGCTCTGCCATAGACACAGGCTATCTCATTTACGCCTCACCCCAGCCTTGGGAAGTAGATTCTTATTATCCTCAATTTAAAAGTAAGGAAAAGGAGGAGTTCCCGTTGTGGCACAAGTGGAAACGAATCCGACTAGTGTCCATGAGGTTGCAGGATCAATCCCTGGCCTAGCTCAGTGCGTTAAGGATCCGGCGTTGCCGTGAGCTGTGGTGTAGGTCGCAGCTGCAGCTCATATCCCCCCATTGCTGTGCCTGTGGCCTAGGCCTGCAGCTGCAGCTTGGATTCGACCCTTAGCCTAGGAACTTCCATATGCCTCAGATGCAGCCCTAAAAAGCAATCAATCAATCAATCAATCAATCAATAGTGAGGAAAATGAGACTCTGAGAGTTTAAGTGACAAGCCCAAAAGACACACAGCCCGTAAATGGTGCAGCTGTAATAGGAACCCAGGTCTGTCTGATGTTAGAGACCACTGAACCCTCAGCAAAATGGGAGTGTGTGTGTGTGTGTGTGTGTGTGTGTATGTATGTAGATCAAAATAAAGGGGGCTTACGGATGGCTGGAACCTACCACAATTTGAGAAGGGGGCTTCACTGGCAAGAGGACAACAGAAAATTGCACGACTCCAGAACCTGGAATTTCCTGGGGAAAGTGTGCCTGCTTACAAGTGAAAAATTGCTCTTGGCTCTTAGTTCAGGGACTTAGCTTTAGGGAGCCAACAGGTCTCAAGGTGCCCCAGTGCCCCAATCCAGCCCCTGGGTCTTTCCCTGGAAACTCTGCAGCTGCCTTCACCACAATCATCCACCGCCACTCCTGTTCCCCTGCCCAGTGCCAGGGACTATCCTTTCCCGAGGTTGGGGAAGCAGACGGGCGCTGGTGGCTGAGCAGATCCCTGAACCGCGGGGACCACCCCCACCTCTCAGAGGGCCTCCCCCCCTGGGGCCCTTTGCTGCTTTCTGCCAAGGAGATGCCGGGCTGAGGCCTGGCTGGGCCCCTCCCCCAGACCATGTAGAGCCGTAAGAAGTGACAATGCCCAGCCAGCTCCCCCCTTAGAACCTCCTGGCTGTGTGGGACCAGGTCGGGGTAGCTGGTCGGGCTGCTGAGGCAGGTCAGAGGAGAGGGAAAGGGGAAGGTGGAATGGGGGACTGGGGTTCAAGTGGGTGCCTCAAGCAGAGCAGCCGGGCTTTGAACAGAAGAGGGACACGAGCTTTTACCCCGGCATCCCAACTCTGGCTACCTTTGCACCTGCTGCACCAGCCCCTCTCCCCCCACCCCACACCCCGCCTCCATTCATACCCTCCCGGCCTCGCCCACCGGGAGCGCTAGGCTCCACCGACTTCCCTAAGAAATCCCCCAAACTCTCTAGTCACACCCAGCGCACGATGCATTGGCCCGGGATTCCGCGGGGTCTGGCGTAGTATCGCTCCCGAATTGTATCCTCTGGGCATCTCCTGGCCTCACCCACCCGCTTGGCCCGCCCTCACGCCAGGTCCGCCACACCTCAGGCGCTCAATAATCATCCGGAGCGCGGGGCCAAAGGCGTCAAGCGAGAGGAGCACACAGGGCGAGGGGGCCGGACGCGGCCATCCAGACCCCCCCCTCCGCCCCCCCCCGGGGGGCTGGAGTGGCTTTCTCGGCGAGGGGCTCCCCGCCGGGAGCTGCGGGGGGGGGGGGACCCCCAGGAAGCGCCGCGTGAGGGACGCCGGGCGAGCGCCGTGGGCTCCGCGGGAGCCGGGTTCTCGTGGTCCCCCGGGGGCGAGCGAGGCGGGAGGGGAAGGAGAGGCCGCGCGGGCCCCTGGCACGGCTCCCCCTGCCGTGCTGGCGACCGCGGCGGGCCGGGGGTGGAGGGGCGCTGTTTCCACCAAGACGCCTCGTCCCTCCCTCGCGCCCTCCCCCACCCCGCCCGCCCGCGGTCCCTCCCGTCGGTCCCTCCCTCAGGCTCTTCCCTCCCTCCCGCCCTGCCTCCTTCGCGCCCGCCCCAGCCGCCGCCTGCGGGGACGTGTGTGTGTGTGTCTCTAGTGCAATTTCCCCTTTCGCTCGGTTGTCTGCGTGCAGGTCTCCGCTGGCTCGCGCCCCCTCCCCGGGCGCCCCCGCCGCCCCCTCCCTCGGCCTGGCCCTCCCCGCCGTCCACCCGGCTCCCCTCACCCTCCACCCCGCCCCCCCGGAGGCGTTTTTATCAGGGGCGCCGCCGTCTCACCTGGTATTTGCATCTCGCCCTCCAACTTGCCATTGGCGGCGCGACGTGTGGGAGAGCCGTGCGCCTCGCCCGCCCGGACCAGCCTGCCCCGGCGCCGAGGTGAGTCACGGGCGCGGGGCCGCGGGGGCAGGCGGGCAGGGAGGAGAGGAAGGGAGGGAAGAAGGGAGGGGGACGGTGGCCCCGGCGGCCGCGGGGACCGACCGGGCGCCGCGCTCAACTTCCACTTCTCCTTTCGCCGGCGCCGAGGTCCCGGCTCCATTCGCCGGGCCCGGCTTCTGAGGGGAGAAGGCGGGCTGGCGGGGCTGAGGATCGGCGTCCCGGCCGTTGGAGCGGGGAGCTAGACCCCGGCCTGGCGACCGAGCCCCCTCGGCCTCAGGTACGTCGATGGCGCCGGTACTCCGAGCCTTCGGGGACCTCGGGAAGTTTGCCTGAGGGAGGGATCGGGGACGCCGGGGCCCTGGGGCGTAGGAGTTGGGGCCCCAGGAAAGGGTGGGAGAGCGGCGGCGTGTCGCGTCCCGCCCTTGCGTCGCCCCACCGCGTGTTCGTTGGGGACCCGAACTCCTGATCCCGGGTTAGAAGCGGGATCGATCTCCCGTGACAGGGTGGGGGCCGGTTTGCGCGCTCCGCGGGCAGCCCGCGGTCCGTGACAGGGCCGATGGAGACGGGCGGCCCCCAAAGCTCGGGGCCCGAGGGCAGGAGGTCGGGCCCCACTGTGGCGGGGCTGCTAGATTGATCTGGCGGCCTCTAGGGCTTCTGGGACCAGGCGCCTTAGGGTAACACACGCACACACACTCTCTCTCTCTCTCTCCCTCACACACACACACACACACACACACACTCTCTCTCCCTCTCCCTCTACACACACACACACACACACAAACACACACACGCATACACACACGCACACACTCTCTCTCACACACTCTCTCTCTCTCTCTCTCCCTCTCTCCCTCTACACACACACACACACACCCCTATGACTTGGATAATTGGATTGCCAAAATAGAGACCTCTTGGCAGGGGCCAGAGTTTCCGTGTGAGCCGGCCGCCAGCCTTCCCGCTCCCGCGTTCCCGCTCTCCCGGCTTCTCCCGCCTCTCGGTTCCCTCCTCTGCCGCCGGCTCGGGGACTCGGCAGCCGCGCAGCGCCGTCCCCAACCGTCAGCGCCTTGCTTTCGGAGACTGCTGAGGCGGCGGCTTTATGAATTTCTGGTCCCTCCATCGCACCCTCACTCAGCCGCCCTTCCCTCGGGACGCAGCCTTCCTGACCAGAGTCGCCTCCTGACCCCTTGGCTCCGCGCCTCGGCCAGGTTCTCCCTGGCTACCCCCACCGCCGCCGCCGCCGCCGCCGCCGCCGCCACCACCACACCCCAGCCGTGCGATTTGATGGCCGTTTGATTCCTGCCCCTCATCCCTCTGCCCCGAGATAGAGGCCTGTCTGGTCCTGCAGCTTCTTCTGGTTAATGTTTGACAGTTCATTGTGGCTAATCATTTTAATTAGCTCTTAAAGTGGGGAGGAACAGTTAACCTTGGACTTCTCGATTTTTGGCCTGGTGGGGCCTCATATGGGAGGAGTGCTGGGGAGGTAGCAGCGGAAGTGAGATCACCACCCCAGGGCCTGAGCTACCACTGCTTGGCCCCAGCAGCTGGTGGGCACGCCCATCAGGGACTCGCCCCCTGTGAGCGGACCCCTGGCCTCGGTGTCAGGTTTGGGGGGGGGGTGGTGGCGAAGGGATCAGATCCAGCTCTTCCCTGTGGGGAGACGGGACACTTTGGCACTGAAAATGCCCAGGGTCGCATTTGCAGGGCAAGAATACAAATTCCTCCTGGCAGTTAGGTAGGGTTTTACCAGTTATAAGGGTAAACTGGTAAACTCGATCATTAATTCAGTGGACCCACAGCAGGAACAGTCTAACGGGGAGCTATCTTGAGTTAAGTGACGGACTTAACTATCCTGGAGGACTTCCTATCCTGGCCAATGTAGGGAAGAGACTGCCTTGCAAGTGGTTGTCTCTGGGAGTGAGTTCAAAACATGGGATGTGTGTGGGGTGTGGGGGGGCGGTTGGGGGCGTTGAGCAGGCTCCACGTCGCCACCCTCACCCAGCCTCTAGCTGTGAGCCGAAGGAGTGGCTTGTTTGCAACTATGTTTGGCATTCCTCCCACTGCTGCACTGTTTGCTCGGTGGTTGCTCAGGAACTGGCGCCCACCCCTGGACAAGCTGGAGGCCTGAAAGCCGCCCTCCCCCTGCCTTGTGCTAAGTGGTGGGACAGCAGCTTCTGTCCCCTCTGTCCTATACTGGGATCTAAAAATGAGGGTGCTGTGGTCTGTCGTTCGTGGGCCTGACTGATAGGATGTCCGAAGTGTCCTCAGTCTGCCAAATTCAGGGCCTCCCTGAGAGGCCCAGCCAGACGCAGGCCGAGGGGGTTGCTTTCCCAGGGAAATCCCTGCGCCAGAGCTTGGCCTAGGTCCTTGCCAACCCCACCCCTTACCCCTCAACTTCTTCATTTTCCCTCCAATCCCTAGAGCCAGACCGTCTGGGGCTAAATCCCAGCTCTGTTATTTACTAACTGTGTGATCCCAGTCAATCGTATGCCTCAGTTTCCCCATCTGTCCAATGAGACCCACCTCAGAAGGTTTTGCTAAGGAACAAATAGATACGTCAATACACATAAGTTGCTCATTAGAACAGTGTGTGGCACAGAGTGAGCGCAAGCTGGCCTTGTGATACTATCTCATGCACGACCTGAAACTCAGATTCAGCTCAGCAAACAGTTGCCGAAAACCAGTCCCAGTGCCAGGCATCAGCAAAGCGGCAGTGAGGAAAACCCAGAGGGGAAGAAGCTACTGACCGTCTTCCCGGACTGTGCACCTTCTGGGGTAGGGGTCATCTATGTCTATAAACTGTCTATAAACACAGTTCAGAACCAGGCTCGAATCTATAATTCGAACCGGTGCGGGGAGCCAGGTACCCCAGACTTGTAGCCTTCTCCTTGTCTGGGGACCCTAGCCGGGCTCTGATCAGGACGCTGCCCCTGGACAGGGGCCTGCCCCGGGATTTGGGTGAACAAGAGGGACAGGGAGACCCGGGTTCCTGTGTGGGCTGCAGGTGGCAAGCATTCCGTGGTGTGATTTGTTGGGTTCCAGAACAGGATGGCATTACTTAGGGCCACCCCCAGAGGCCCCTCTGCCCCCGCCCCTGCCTGCTGTGGCCCCAGCGCCTCCTAGAGGCCCCCTGCCCGGCTCACCTCAGAAGAGCCTTGTGCAGCCTTCTCCCCTCAGGCTTGAGCCTGACCCCAACCCAGGCTTGGTTCTCTCTCCAGGATTTCTAAGCTGCAAAGAGGTTTCGGGCTTCACTGCCAAGTGATTCCCTTTGTGGTTCTCAGGCTGAAAACTAGTTCTGCGGGGGAGGAAGGAAACTCATCCGAGGTACCCAGAATCCCATGGGCGCTTTCCTAGGGGTCAGGGGCTTTTCTCATCAACACCAACCTGCCTGCAAATCTCTGGCTGCTGAGTCTTGCGTGGCCTGTAATAGCGGCCGCGCTGCTAATGCCCTATAGCTCGGACCCCAGCGCTGGTTGCCAAGGAACTGCTGGTCGGGGTGCTTATGAGGGTTCTGACCTCATAGGGGCAGCCGAGTTTCCATTCAACAGACATTTATTAACACCTACTGTGTGCCCAACCTGTGCTAGGCGCTGCGGGGAAGACAACGAGAGCAGGGGGTGATGGGGGGAGAGATGACTAAGACACTGAAACAATCAGAGCCGGGGACAAGCAGCCGGGCCAGCGGCTGGTCAGGTGCTAATTGTGCTCCTTGGAGCAGGGGCCAGAGGCACCGGGGCTCTGAGGTCAGCAGCAGCTGGAGGAGGGAGGGCTTTGTGAGGGCCTGGCTCTGAGCTAGACCTTGAAGGGGGCGGGGCGGGGCGGAGCGGGGGAGATGGGGCTAGGCAGAAAAGGGAGAAAAGACGCCTTTCTCTTCCCTGGCCACAGACTGACCTTCGAAGCCTCGATAATTGTTTGGCAAATGTGTGTCACATAAAAGACCAGGTCAGCCAGTGTGGGTGGCTCGGTACAAACCCCGATCTCCACTCCCAGACGGGCACCCGGGGAGCCCTTGGCGCGGATTGATAAGACACAAAGGGTAGCCGGGCTTTCCTGCACCCCAAGCTGAGGGGGTTTCATTTTGAACTCCCCCCTCCCCCCACTTCCCCTCCTAACCCCCCCCACCCCCCCCCCGCCATACACTAGCCCCTGAGGGGAGAGAGGGGAAAACAGAGGCAGAGGGCACCAAAGGGACAGGAAAACCGCCCCGCCACAGGTGTTCACAGCAGGCAGAGGCTGGTGGAGGCCCATCTTTCCCCAGGGTCCAGTGATTTCTCTGGAAGCCCAGAGGTTCAGGTGGAGGACAGAGACTTTCTTCTTTCAGCCAGCGAGGAAATGAAGGGTCTGGCGAGTTCCACATGTTTCTGTCCAGACCCCCTGGGCAAGGGCCAGGACTAACCGGCCGTAAGTTTGTCCTGCGACTTTGGCATCTCCCATGGCTGGATGGGGAGGGAGACTTGACCCTTGTTGGATTTAACTGGATAAGAACGCTGGACACACACACCCACCCCACACATCAGTTTTCCTGTCTCACTGCCCTCTTGCCCTGCGCCCTCCAGCACACTGCAAAACCGCAGGGACTCACCAGAGTGCGCTGACTTCTGGGCTAGGGAAATTGTGTCCGAAAGTGAGTTTCTTGGCAAAGAGACCCCAGCCTGATCCCAGGGTGATGAGGAGGGTCAGGCGGCAGGGAGGAGTGTTTCGTGCAGCAAAATTTGCTAGGGAAAATGCCGGAGTATTTCTCAGCCAGAGCCACAAGAAGCAAGAGGTTAAACAGCTTGCTTAGATTGAGGAAGCTTTGGCCTGGGTTCCCACCTTCTCAGTGGACCATTTTCTTGTCCCAGTGCTGGTACTTCCCACTTCTCACTCCGGCTGCCCTTCCCGAAGCGCCCTTCCTCTTCCAGTCTAACCCAGTATTCTTCTCAAGAAGTGTATTGTCTGGGGGGGGAGTAGGGCACAGGTGCTCTGTGTCCAGTACCACTTACCAGCTGTGTGGCTATGGGCTGGTCACGTAGCCACTCTGAGTCTCAGTGCCCACCTCCCAGGGCTGAAGTGAGGATTAAACGAGATAATGCCTATAAAGCACTCAGCGTGGTGCCTGGCACGTGGTAACCACCCAGTAAGTGCTAGCTGCTGTTATTCTATGGCTATTATTATTGTTGTTGTTGTTCTCATTTCCAGCCTTGGCTTTGCCGGGTATCAACTGCTCCTCTGGCAATGCCGGCTGGACACGAGATGCCCATTCATAAAACCAAGAGGGAGATTTTTCAGATCTTTCTGCTGACTTTTTCTTAACCCTGCCATCCCATAGGATAAGGAAGGGATGTGGAAAAAGATGTGTGTGTATGTAGTGAAGTCTTTCTGAATGGGCAGGCAGCGTTGTAGTAAAGAGCGAAAGTCAAGTCTTTTAACGTTTTCATTAACATCGCCGTCTTTATCTCATCACCACGTTCATCTTGAGGTTCATCCGCTGCGGGAATAAGAGTGAGTTAGTTCCTTTGAGAAAAGGTCTCATGTTCCACTCCTGGCAAGTATTTAGCAATCATCAGCTTGTTATTACCCTACCGACTGTAGGATTCTGGTAGGATTCTGGGAGCCGACTGGCCAGCCACTGCTCACTTTCTCCCTCCTCTCACTAGAACAGACAATGGGTCCATGCTGGGCCAATGCCCAGAGGCCTTGGATTGGGGCTGGGTCACTGCCTTTGCCCAGAAGACCAGTTGTGGGGGAAGTGTGCTGGGGGCCATTCCCATTCCAAAGGCCTCCCAGAAAGTCACTTGGAGGTTCCATCTGCTAGCGAATGGACTGTGTTTGCTTGAGGAGCCTGTGGCCACCCACAGGGGCAGGAGGCCCCGGACCAACCCTGGACCACCCCTGAGCCACTTCACTTAGTCCCTTGGTCCCCGCCCCTAGGCCTTGGGGGACGGGAGAGTGGGCAATTAGTCTTAACCTCCCCCAATTCCTGATGACCTGATAACAAGGAGGTACTTAAGACACAGATTTAGGAGATAATCTGTCTTTTTCCCATAATGCCCCCAGAGGATAAGAGAGGCTAGTTCAGCTCTGCTGATTCTGAGAATCCATGCACAGAAAACACCTGTCTCATTAGGTGACCACTTTCTTGGCGCCACCCTGATCCTAAAAAAAAACACAGCAGGCCCAGCCCCCTGCTCTGAAGAATCTAAACCCAATTCTGGAGCTGTAGGAGTACCTGTGCACTTAGCCCCACAGCGGGAGGGAGCTGAAGTGCCAACCAGCCTGTGGCACTTAAGGTTTGTAGATTAGGTGATGATGGGTTCCAGTGCTTACCTAGAGGGAGATCATCCTTCTCCCTCCTGAGCTTAATTGGGGAAGGCTTCTTGGAGGTGAGAGGGCAGATGGCTTTTCAAATGAAGAAAGAGAGCGCATTGGCTGGGCTATTGGCGCCTTCCAGGGACAATCATGTTGGGATGGGAGTGAGCAAGAGATAAAACAACACAAACACATTCGAATTAGCACACTCGGTAAGTTCCAAGGTTCAGAATTTGCCTTCACTGGTGGCACCAAGGAATGTGTTTCGGAGCGCATGCGTGTTCTTGCTTCTTTTGACTTCACTGCTGTCATAGAAGATACTACTGCATGGTTAGATTTCGCAGTAATATTACTTAGTAAAATTATGTAGTTAATGCTGCTGTTGTTATTTTACCCAGCCTGGGGACCATTTCCTTTCTCTTTAACAGTTTTATTGAGGCAATATTGACATACGATAAACTGCACATATTTAAAGTGTACAGTTTGATAATATTTGACATATGTATGTGCTTGGGAAACTATCACCCCTGAAAGTTTCCTTGCGCCCCTTTGTGATCCCTCCTTCTCATCCTGAGCAACCACTTAGCTGCTTTCTGTGACTGTCGATTAAGATGCATATTTTAATTGAAATATACAGATCTTCCTTAATTTATGATGAGGTTAACATCCCGGTAAACCCATCAGAAGTTGAAGTTATCCTAAGCTGAAAATGCATTTAACACACCTAACCTACCAAGCACTGTAGCTTAGCCTAGCCTGTGTTAAATGTGCTCAGAACACTTACTGTAGCCTGCCATTGGGCAAAATCATCTAACACAAAGCCTGTTTTATGGTAAAGTGTTGAATAGCTCATGGTAATTTATTGACTACTGTGCTGACAAACAGAATGGTTGTAAGGGTATCGGTTGTTTCCCCTGCCTGTTGACCACGTGGCTGCCTGGGAGCTGTGGCGGCTGCTGCTGCCTCGCATCCCCTGAGGGTATCAGGCCACGGATCCCTAGCCCGGGAAAAGAGCAAAATTCAAAATGTGAAGTATGATTCCTCTCGAATGCGTAGCACTCTCATACCATTGTAAAGTTGAAAAACCGTGAGTGGAACCACCATTAAGTGGAGACCCTCTGTATTTGACATATAAATTTGTGAAGTCAAGGAGTACAACATGGTGATTTGATTTGTTTATATATTGTAATATGGTTGCCACTGCAGTGATAATTAACAGCTCTATCCTATTGCGTAATTATCCTTTCTTTTTAGTGATTGGAATAATTAAGTTCTAGTTCTTAGCAAGTTTGATGATTGTGGTTTAATATTGTTGACTACATTTGCTATACCATGCACTAGAGTTCTAGGGCCTATTAGCTACTCATTGTAATAGTTTGCATTTTCTAAAGTTTTATATAAATGGAAACATATAGTATGTACTCTCTTTTTGTATGGCTTCTTTCATTCAGCATATTTATTTTAAGATCCATCCATGTTGTTTTCTACATCAGTGTTTCATTCCTTTATATTGCTAAATAGAATTGCGTTGTATACCATACATTGTTGATCTATTGATCTATTGATCAGTTGATGGACACTTGGTGGTTGTTTTGTGTTCTTTCCCCAGTTTTTGGCTGTTAGAAAGAAAGCTACAGTGAACATCTTTGTACAAATCTTTCTGTGGCTATATATGTCTTTTTCTCTTAGTCACATACCTAGGAGTGGGAAGGCTAGATCAACAATGGTAGTTTAAAACTATTAAACTGTTTTCCAAAGTACCATTTCACATTCCCACCAACTGTGTATTAGAGTTCCAGTTGCTCCACATCCTTGTCAACACTTGGTATGGGCAGTCTTTTAATTTTATCCATTCTAATAGCCGTACGGTGGTATCTCGTCATGGTTTTAATTTGTATTTCCCTAATGACTGATGATATTGAGCATTTTTTCAGATACTTATTTATCATCCATATATCAACTTTGGCAAGGTATCTTCAGATCTTTTGCCCATTTTTAAACTGAATTGTCTGTTTTCTTGTAGCTGAGTTTTGAGAATTCCTTATATATTCTAGACACAAGACCTTCATCAGATACATGCTTTGCAAAGATTTTCTCTGAGTATATGCTTTGTCTTTTCATTCTCCTCACAGTGTCTTTTGAAGAGCTGAAGTTTTTAATTTCAATGAAGTCCAACCAATCAATTTTTACTTTTATGGATCATAGTTTTGGCCCTGTATCTTAAGAACTCTTCACCTAGACCTAGGTCACAAATATTATGTCTTATGTTTTCTTTTAGAAGTTTTATGGTTTTAGGTTTTACATGTTGGTCTTTGATCCGTTTCGAGGTAATTTTTCTCTATGTTGAGTGGTACAAATCTAAATTCATTTTTTTTCTCTTTACATGTTGATATACAGTTATTTTAGCACCACTTTTTGAAAAAGCTATCGTTAGTCTGTTTCAGTTGTCCTTATATATGTGGGCTTATTTCTCGACTCTATATTCTGTTCCACTGATCTATTTGTTTACCTTTATGACAATACCAATTGTTTTGATTACTGTAGCTTTATAATTATTCTTTTTTGGGGGGCCCACACCTGCAACATGAGGAAGTTCCCAAGCCAGGGATCGAACCCTGCGCCACAGCAGTGACAATGCCAGATCCTTAACCCAGTGAGCTACCAGGGAACTCCTGTAATCATTCTTGAAATCACGTAGGTGTTAGCTTTGTTTTTTTTAACAAAGTTGTTTTTTCCATTTCAATTCATTTGTGAGTTCCTGTTGTGGCTTAGCGGAAATGAACCCAACTAGTATCCATGAGGATGTGGGTTCGATCCTTGGTCTCACTTAGTGGGTTAAAGATGGGCGTTGCTGTGAGTTGTGTGTAGGTTGCAGACACAGCTCAGATCCTGCGTTGCTGTGGTTGTGGCCTAGGCCTGCAGCTGTAGCTCCAGTTCAACCCTTGACCTGGGAACTTCCATAGGTTCGGCCCTAAAAAGCAAAACAAACAAACAAACAAAAAAGAAGTTGAAAAAATTCATCTCAAGTCATTTGCAATTTCATGTTAATTTATTTATTTATTGCTTTTTAGAGCTGCACCTTCATATGAATTTTAGAATCAGATCATCAGTATCATTTTTTAAATTGAGGTATAATTGATTAACAATTTCATATACGTTTCAGTTGTACAACATAGTAATTCACAAGTTTTAAAGGTTATACTCCATTTATGTTATTATAAAATACTGCTTATATTCTCTGTGTGTATCCTTGTGGTTTATTAATAATATCATCTTCTTTTAATACTTGAATTAATTGTTTACATTAATTGTTATAACTGATATGTTTGGATATGCTTTTGTGATCTTATTTTATAATCATGGATGACCCTAATGTTACTGTCATTTTAGAAGATGCTTAATCTTTGATATTCTTAAGCTAAAGAGTTCCTTAACTTTACTATACATTTGCAAAATAGGACTATTTATTATTTGCCCTTCATTTATAACCCATTTGGGGGGCAGGGTTCCATGATTACCTGCTTCATACATCATTTTCCAGGTGCCAGTCATATCCCTTTTCAACTTTGTCTGTCTAGCCAACAAAAGGCCTCTCTAAAAAAAAATTAGGATTTCTCTGGTGAGAGTTCCCTTCGTGGCTCAGTGGTTAATGAATCCGACTAGGAACCATGAGGTTGCGGGTTCGATCCCTGGCCTCGCTCAGTGGGTTAAGGATCCGGCGTTGCCGTGAGCTGTGGTGTACGTTGCAGACGCGGCTCGGATCCCGCGTTGCTGTGGCTGTGGTGAAGGCCAGCAGCTACAGCTCCTGTTAGACCCCTAGCCTGGGAACCTCCATATGCCACGGCTGCAGCCGCAGATAAGGCAAAAAGACAAAAAATAAATAAAAAAAGGATTTCCCTGGTGGCTCAGTGGGTTAAGGATCCAGCGTTGTCACTGCCGTGGCTCTGGTTATTGCTGTGGCTCAGGTTTGCTCCCTGGCCTGGGGAATTTGCACATGGCGCAGGCATGGCCCCTCAAAAAATTCACCTCACATCACATTCTCTTGAGTAATTTTAGCTCTTAGAACTGATCCACATTATGAAGTCTTTTCTGAGGTCCAGTAATCAGACCAGAACCCAGTATTCATGAGACAGAAACACTGCGGTTTGGTACAAAGAGAATGGTTTGATGATGACCTGATTGATCATCAGCCACCTTCTTGATGCTGTTTGGAATAAATGACTCTAGCCGGGATGTGTTTCCCTTAGCAGAGGCTCGAACAAGAGAAGACAAGTACTGTTTGACCCTGGAGACCTTTGCCCCCAACTCTATTCCTACCCCCACCCCTAGACTGTAGCCCTCAGATCTGTCAGGACCCGGGGTCTCTTTTCTAGTGCTCTCACTTGGGCTGAGACTTTACATGGACTTAGTTCATGGAATACCCAGACCTGAGTTAGATTCAGGAGAAGATGAAATAGACCTTGATCTCATGGATTTTTACCACCTTTTGGGGAAACAAGACATACACATGAAATAATTAAAGAGCAATTCAAGTTTGTATGGGATTAAGCGATCTTGTGGTCGAATTTAAGGGTTACGGGAATTTAGAAGGGGGCTCTCTGGGTGTGGACTCTAGTTATCAGGGCACAACCAGCTCCATGGATTGGGGGAAATTGGTTGGGACCTTGCTGGATAGGCACTGTTTGATGAACCAAAACAGAGCAGTGAGGGCCTGGCAGGCCTGAGAAACTCCCTGAATGAGCCTGGAATGTTCCCTCAGGGGACCATGAGGAGACCACTGGGCTTGAAGCCCAGGCTCGAGTTGGGAAATCATGAGAAACAAGGCTGAGTAGGTAGGGTGGGGTCAGACTGTGAAAGACCTTTGGAAACCAAGCAGATGAGTTTGGACTGTAAAGCTATGCCGTGTACGGCTGGTGTGGCCACAGCCATAGATCTAAATGTGTGCCCTGGAGTAGGAGTTGGCGCCAGCTCAGAGGAGGTGGGGGCGGGGGGAGGGGAAGCCACGCAGAGGCAGGGCCACGAGGCTGGGACCTCCTCTTCCTCCGGGCCCTGTCAAGTGGGGTTTCTGCCGCCCCAGGCCCTGGTTAGCTTTTCAAAGACCTCCACACAGCTTCCCAAGAGACCACAGGAGTGGGGAGTAAATGGTGAAAGCCCGCTGGCTCCAGGGCTAATGGTGTGATTGGAGGCAGAATCAGTGAGAGATGCCCCCTGGCTCACCTGCCCACCGGTCTCCCCCCACCCACATTGCCCCAGAGCCATTCCTTATGTTAAAGCAGGGTAGTTCCAGATGGCCTTTTAAAATGAAAATGTGTTAAGGAGGGAGGTGACACATTAACCCATTATCACCCATTAACACATTAACACTAAATGGTTTATGATTTTTCGGAGTGGTGGGGAAGTTATTCCTGGGGAGGTGGGATGGCCTGTGGAGCCCTGACTGCTGCTAGGGTCAGTAAGCCTGTGAGAAGCTCTGAGTAGCATGAAATCTACGGTGCAGAGGGGTGGGGGAGGCCAGAGGCTGTGAGAGCCATGTGACATGGCATGCCTGTGGTTACATAGCCCATTAATGGCAGAATTGCCTGAGCAGAGTTTTTCCAAACTTTCCCACCCAAGCGACCTGAGCTATTGAATTGTATTTTAGAGACCTAGAAAGACACAGTCTCATAAAATTTCTTTGAAGTATGGCATTTTATCTGAAGTGTGAATGCTGCAATCTCCTGCCTGTACATATTTTACCTGATTTCTCAGTGAACAAAATGGCAGCCCCTGGAAGGTGAGCTGGGTTTGGGGGGCCGTGGCTTGGATTCCTGCTCTGGGGCTTGGTTGGCCGTAGCAAGCAGCCTCTGTCCCTGTGGGACCTGCCTAAGGACAAGTCAGAACTCTAACTTTCAAGGTTTTAGCCAAAGGGCTGGGAAGGAAATCCATTGCCTCTTGTGTGTTCACTTGCCCACCGTCTCCATCCCTGTCGCCCTCCTTGGTTCAGACTCCTTTGATGGAAAAAATAAGCCGTTGTGCTCCAAGGGGACGTCATCGGACTTGCTCGACACTTAGCTCTGGCCTCATCTCAGCCTCTGGGTGGGTGAGCAGATCCCAGGGTGAGATGGAGACCAGCATAGGACCCATGAGGCTCAGAAGTCTGGGCATGGATCGGCCGAGGCTATGCCCACGATCCCCCAGTCTCCACCACACTCAGTCTGCAGCCCCTCATTCCACCCCACCTGTAGCTTGGAATGTTTACCGCAATCTACAGTTTTTTTTTTTTTTTTTTAACTGCCTATACTCTCAGAGCCTGCCCCCAGTGCTCTGTCCAGTGCTGCCCCCGCTCATCTCTTGGTAGCTGAGGACAGAAGGGCCATCGAAACTGTCCAGGCCAGGGAGTTCCCATCGCGGCTCAGCAGAAACGAATCTGACTAGCATTTATAAGGATGCGGGTTCAATCCCCAGCTTCGCTCAGTGGATTAAGGATCCGGCGTTGCCGTGAGCTCTGGTGTAGGTCGCTGATGTGGCTTAGATCCCACTTTGCTGTGGCTGTGCTGTTGGCTGGCAGCAGCTGCAGCTCCGATTGGATCCCTAGCCTGGGAACCTCCATATGCTGCAGGTGCAGCCCTAAAAAGGCAAAAAAAAAAAAAAAAAAAAAGAAGAAGAAAAGAAAAGAAAGGAGTTCCCATCATGGCTCAGTGGTTAACGAATGTGACTAGGAATTATGAGGTTGAGGGTTCAATCCCTGGCCTCGCTCAGTGGGTTAAGGATCTGGCGTTGCTGTGAGCTGTGGCGTAGGTCGGTGGCTACCGCTTCGATTAGACCCCTAGCCTGGGAACCTCCATATGCTGTGGGTGCGGCCCTGGAAAAGGCAAAAAGACAAATATAAAACAAACAAACAAAAAAACTTATATGGAGTTCCTGTCGTGGCTCAATGGTTAACGAATCCGTCTAGGAACCATGAGGTTGCGGGTTCGATCCCTGGCCTCGCTCACTGTGTTAAGGATCCAGCGTTGCTGTGAGCTGTGGTTAGGTCGCAGATGTGGCTCGGATCCCGCGTTGCTGTGGCTGTGGTGTAGGCCGGCAGCTACAGCTCTTGTTAGACCCCTAGCCTGGGAATCTCCATATGCTGCGGGTGCGGCCCTAGATAAGGCAAAAAGACAAAAAAGAAAGAAAGAAGGAAAGAAGGAAGGAAAGAAAGAGAAAAGAAAAGAAAGGAAGGAAGGAAAGAACCTGTCCAGGCCAAAGTTAGCCTCCCCAGCAGTCCAAGCACCTCATTTCTGTCCCCATAGCCTGCAGACAGACAATGAGAACATAGGAAGAACACACACCCTCCCCCAGCCTGGACAAGGTGGACAGCGGGCTATGAATATTCAGGGCTCACTCTGGCAGGCAGTAAGCCTTCATCCACACCTCCCTGCC
This sequence comes from Catagonus wagneri, assembly GCA_004024745.2. Taxonomy (NCBI): domain Eukaryota; kingdom Metazoa; phylum Chordata; class Mammalia; order Artiodactyla; family Tayassuidae; genus Catagonus; species Catagonus wagneri. Next base: position 34,929,130 of record PVHT020000015.1, on the reverse strand, counting down.
TGCCTGTAGTGACGAAACCACAGCAGGTAAGGTCCTAGGCAGGCCGTCTGAGCTGGGCGGGGCGGGGCAGCCGGCTGGGTGAGGCCCAGATTCCCCAGGCCGATAAGGCAGCCTGTAAACACCCAGCAAGGGGAGGGGGCAGAGGGCAGGCAACCAGATGGCAGGAGAAGGGGGAAACCGGAGCCCAGGCCTAGCTGCAGGAAGTGGGGCTTGATGTGGAAACATCCTGTCCAGCAGGGACTAGACTGGTGGCCATCAGCAATCACTCCCTCCCTCCGCCACCGGCAAGGCTCAGCCCGAGGTGGGGCTGCCTGGGCGGCAGGCCAGGAACCTGGCTCCTGCCATCTCCAAAGGATGGGATCAATGGGTCTCTATTACGGGTTATTCTAGCACCAAAAGATGTGATCAGGGGGTCTCTATTATGGATTATTCTACTACCTAGCGCTGCTGATGGGCAGGGGCGGGGGGAGGGGTGAAATTGGGACCAAGCTACTGCCCTGGAGAAACTCAGCAGCGGATTCCTCTGATAGCATCCGACTCCCACGGGAAAGTCCTAGTCCTCAGTCTCTGTGAGGAGCAGCAGTTGGCACACCTAATCGTGTTCCCGGCCCCCTGCCGCACTCCAACAAGAACCAGCTATCCGTACACCATTGTATTCCGTCCAGCAGTTCTTTGTATTTAGAGCAGACGGTCAGAGCTGGTGAAGCCTTTTGCAAACACTCCTGGAGACCTAACATAAAGCCCTCGTTTTAGAGCACTTTCTACTCCTACCCTGGTGCTCTAGATCCAACCACCAACCCTCAGGCCTAGGGCTGGAACTTCGGCAGTTTTCAGTTATCCTTGCTCAGGGTTCTGGGGAGGCTGATGGGAGTAGCCTTAGAAATCAGAAGACCCAGGGAGTTTCTGTTGTGGCTCAGGGGGTTAAAAACCTGACACAGTGTCTGTGAGGATGCGGGTTTGATCCCTGGCCTCGCTCAGGGAGTTAAGGATCCAGCGTTGCCATGAGCTGTGGTGTAGGTCGCAGATACGGCTCAGATCTAATGTTACTGTGGCTGTGGTGTAGGCCGGCAACTGCAGCTCCCATTCGAACCCTAGCCTGGGAACTTCCATATGCTGCGGGGGCGGCCCTAAAAAAAAAAATGAGGCCTGGAGTCTGGCCTAAGCTGTTGTATTGTACGTAGCCTTGAGTAAGACCTCTCTGGGCCACCTTCTTTGTTTTTCTTTTCTTTTTTTTTTTTTGGTATTTGTTTTTTAAAATTTTTAATGACAGCTTTATTAGATAGAGTTCAATACTATACAAGTTACCCAATTAAAGTATACAACTCAGTGGCTTTTAATATACTCACAGAGTTGTATATCCGTCACCACAATCCATTTTAGAATCTTTTTATCACCCCATAAAGAAAGTTTATACCCATTAGCAGTCACTCCCCATTTCTCCCTAACCTCGGAGCCTCAGTTTTGAAGGGACCCTTGCCGCAGAAGTGTTCTGAGGGAAAGAAAAAAAAACCCAGCAGTATTGTTTAGGCAGATGGGCTAACCCAGCTTACTGGGAACTTAAATATGAAGACACCTACCACAGACAAGAATAGGGTGGGCTCGGTGAAAGGCCCCTGGCCACAGACCTGGCACCTATGAGGTGTCAGGGCTGACTTTTCATAAATATTTGAATAAACATGTGAACCAACACCCCAAGATAAGAACCCATACTTAAATTATGTGTAAGCCGAGAACAAGTGTATATTTATGGGGCAGGGACCATGCCTTGGCCACTGTAGGTCTAGAGCCAGGAACTCTCTGGAAACAGTAGGCTCCTGAGGTACAGGAATAGAGTCAGGCTCCTAAACCAACAGAGCCAGAAGCCTCCTACTCCACAATATCTTTCGTCCACAGCTGGCCACAAGGGCTCAACTTGTCACCATTTGGGTGCATCTTTGCCGGGAAGTTAGGATTCACTTATCAGATGGCGCTTGGAGGGGACTGGGACACAGGCCTGGGAAGGTTTCTGTGGAAGGACATCACAGGCGCTCCGCACCTTCTATGTCGGGTGTTGTGAGCCCACTCTGAGGTAGGAATCTGAGCAGATGGTTGCCAGCACGGGGCAGTGGGGAAAGCTCGGACCTTAAGATCACACAGGCCTGAGTTTGAGTTCTGCCTCCATTCTTTTTTTGTTGTTGTTGTTTTCTTTTTAGGGCCACACCCATGGCATACGGAGGTTCCCAGGCTAGGGGTCGAATCAGAACTACAGCTGCTAGTCTATGCCACACCCATGGCAACACGGGATCCCAGCCACGTCTGCGACCCACACCACAGCTCACAGCAATGTCGGATCCTTAACCCACTGAGGGAGACCAGGGATCGAACCTGCGTCCTCATGGATGCTAATCAGATTTTTTCCGCTGAGCCATGATGGGAACTCCTGCCTCCATTCTTGATATGCAGTGTGACCTTGGTCCATGTTACCTAATCTTTTCCGAGCCTCACTTCTGCAGTTTTTAAAATAGAACTCTTATAACAGGATTATTACCAAAAGAGATTTAGCTGAAAAAAAAAGTTCACAGAGTGTAATAGTTGGAAATAAACCTGGGTTCAAACCCCGGCTCTGCCACTGACTTTCTTTGGGATGTTGAAAGAATTAAAGGAGACAGGTTAGGGAAAATGCCTGGCACAACACCAACGCCATAGCTTATACCCAATCAATGCACATACGTGCCTCCTTCGCTATGCTCCACCCTGTCACCCTGTAATTTTTACTGTTTGGTCCCCTTCCCCAGAAGCAGAGGGAAGAGTCTGGAGCGATATCAGAGGACCAGTGCAAAAGAAAATCTGGCCCACTTTACACAAGTACCCACGCCCCTCCGCCCCTCCCCCAGTAGGCCCATGGCTGAGGCCACAGTGGCCACACCCTCTGTCCCAGGCCCAGCACCAGCTCAGCTCTGTGCCAATTCCGCAAGCACTTGCCCTGAGCTGGCACTGATCTCAATCGCTTCCACCCCCTCCGCCCAGTCAGATGTGCTTTCCAAACACGTGCCACCAGCTTTGAGTTGGGCTTGTAACCAAACCCTGGCCCTGGGTTTGCGCCGCAGATGTAGGGAGGGGCTGGCAGAAGCCCAGGTGCATATCCAGATGTTGTCTCTGAGGCTTCCTAGGCGTCCTCCGTACCAGCTGTGAAGCAGAATTTACTCCACCTTGCGAGGTGGAGCAGGTATTGCCCTCAGAGGCCGTGGGGCTTTGGGGCCCTGGGGTCACGGAGGCAGAGCGGGGAGGGCAAAGTGGGGCTATTCTCTTTACAGGAGGCTTGGCTGGGCAGGGCTCTTGGCCAAAGGCACAAGATGACCTCTCAGAGCCGTGAGAGGTGTCAAGACCATCTTCCCATCCATTTTTGTTGGCCCACCCAGAACCATCATTTCTAGGGACCCCCTCAGCTTTGCTCACTGCTGCTCGAACCTCATGGAACAATACTACCACCCCATCCCAGGCACCAAAGCTTCTAGAACCATCACCATGTACTTCTAACCTGTCCTCAGGAGGACTGATGACTGGGCGGAGGGGCAGAGCCTCAGGCTGCCACTGCTTCTCTGACCCATTGCCTTGGGAAGGCCTGGCAGAGCTAGTCACCTGCCGGCATCCCTCATGGGCACTCAGCCCCACTGCGAGGAGCCCCACCTTCCAAGAGCAACTGGGAGGTATTTACAAGTAGAAGTCATCACACCAGATCAGCAGCGGCTATGGAATGTGATAGCTTCCTGTTCCATCACCCAGAAAAATGCCACCACCCTTGACCCGCATGTAATAGAATACTTTGCTCGCCATGGTTGCCTCCTTCCACCCGTGCTGGGGACAAAATCACACAAAGTTATGACGCGCCATTGATTTCAGTGTCACCCGCTGCTCTGAATTAACCCCCCACAGTTGGCCCGGTTTCCGCCAGGCTCTCTTGCTTCAACCCTTCTCTCCATCGAAAGCCACCCAGGGCTGGTCCTCAGCCCAGATGGACATTGACCTGGCGTTCCTAGCCCAGCCTTTTCCCCAGCAGACTCACTCTGCTCTCCAAGGTGACAGCCAGGTGAGGGGATGAGCTCACTGTCTGCTCATCTGCTAACCAGAGAGGGTTTGTGGAGGCGGCCCCACCTCCCTCCCCAGGCCTGGCTCCCCCAGCCCAGCCAGGCTGGCAGAGGAGCTGCTGGGGCGTCCCCCTGTGTAGACGGCTGTCTGCTCGGCCTTCCTGTGAGGGCTCCTCCCCCCTCTGCACTCTCTGACCTGCGGGGGGCAGGGGCGGGGTGGGGAGGGCCAGCAGGCCCTGAAGGGGAAACTGCTGAAACCCCTGGGACAGGAAGTGGCAGAGAGGGGCTGTTTCCTCTGGCAGAGCAGGGGTGCTGGGAGAGCTGGCCTAGCTCCTGCTCAGCTGCCTGTCTGCCCTGGGCCCCGCGAGGCCGGGGAGAGCTGAGAGCCCTTCTTCCTGCCTCTGCACCCCCCACCCCTCCAACCGGAGGCTCCTGGCCCACCAGGTGTGTCGGGGCTGTGTGTGCGGGGTGCTTCCTCGGAGGAGGCCGTCTTCATTTTGCAGGGAGAGGAATTCAGACAGAAGGGCAGGCAGGTCAGCTGAAGGGAAGGGTGGGGCGGGGCAGGTGAGTATGGAGTGAGGGGGCCCGCAGTGCTAGCGGAAAACCACAGCCGGGCAGGGGAACCTTCTCTAAGGTCTTGCTCTGCGAGAAAATGATCGGGACGGTGCCTGCTCAACGGATGGCTGAGTCTCTGAATCATAGGCGGAAGGGGCCTGAGGCCATCCAGGCCACCCCCCACCTCGTTCTGCGGCTGAGGAAACTGAGGCCCACAAAGCAGAAGGGACTTGCTGGAGGTCACACCACGGGCAGAGCCAGGGCCGGACAGAACTTTCTTTCTGATGGTATTTGATGTCCCACGCCTCCCGCCAGGCACCTCCAAGTCTCTGTGACATTCTTCTCCGAAAAGGAACTTGATGAATCGGTTCACTCTGAAGGGGAGTGAAGCCTCTAGTCCAGGAGTCAGCACAGTTTTGCTGCAAAGGACCACATAGTAAATAGCTTAGGCTTTGTGGCCCGTGTGAACTCTGTCACAACAGCTCAACCCATGATGCAAAACCCACCATAGACGATACGTAAACGAGTGAGTGTAGCTGCATTCCAATACCGCTTTCTTTGTGGACCCTGAAAGCTGAACTTTGTGTAATTCTCCTGTAGCATGAAATGTTAGACTTCTTTTGAGTTTCTTTTCCCCTGAACTATTAAAACAATGTAAAAACCATCTAGCTCACCAGCCATACGAAAAACAGGCGGCGGGCTGCATTTGGCAAGTGGGCCATATACTTGGGGGACCCCCTGCTTAAATCTAAGAAGTCAAGCTAAGGTGTTAGGAAGAGGAAAAGAGGGGGTTGTATATCAGAGGTGGAGGAAGCAATTGGAGCCACAGAAATTGGGGAAGACAATATCAGGCCTCGGGGACAGTGTGAACAAAGGCAGAGTTGAGGACAGAGGTGAGGACAGAGGGAGGTGAGGATGGAGGGGACCTCGGTGCGAACGAATGTTAAAGGTATTCTGCACATGTGGGGGGTGGTCATTGTTTGCCAGCCCTGCGCCTTTGGCTGCTGTCTCTTCTCAGCAGAGGAGAGGCTTGACTTTTTCGAGGCTGCTGAGGGAAAATGAGTAGGGGGGCAGAAAGGTCGCCTGGGCTTCATGGCCACTAGCTGTGTGACCTTGATCAAGTCATTCTCCTTCCTCGAGAACTCGGTTGGTGACAGGGAGGATGGATGTGATGATCTCTCAGGTCCCTTTTAACTTTGTTATCGTGAGACTGAGGCAAGGAAAGGCTTTCGGCCTCGTGGGGGAGGGGAAAGGGGATTCCTGCGAGCTCACGGTGACTTCAGGGACCGAAGCTGCCTTCCCGTCCACCCTCGCTGGCCAGGCCTGTGGGCTCTTTCCACCTCGTCCTTTCTCGCACCTGCCACCCTGTGCAGGGAGCGCTGGGCTGCCCCTTGCTTTTGCTCGCCGGGGAAGTGGCCAGTAGGGGAAGGGGACATTGAGGAGGGGCAGCAAAAGCCCTGCGGGTCTCAAACCCAGCACAGCCCCCCCCACCCCGCTCCTGGGGGAGTCCCAGATCCAAGCAGGGAGCCTCTACATTCGTTTCTAGGACACATGCTGGCAGGGGCCTCGACAAAGAACACTGTCCCTCCAATAAAAGTTATCTGACTTAATATCCTGTTGGTGCCCAGTCACAGATTGCCCCAGCTTCTAAAAACCCCACTAATGAATCTAATTAGTTTCTGGTCAGTGTGTCTGTTCCCTCCTGGCTCCACTCCCCCGGGAACCAGGCAGGCCTTTCTGGGGTGGGGGTGGTGCCACTCGAAGCATCTTTCATTCAGCACATGCAGCTTTCTGCCACAGTGTCCGGAATGTCAGCCTCACCCGGCCAGGCCTGATCCTCAGGCCTCTGAAGACCTGTTGAGATCCCCTCTGCCACCGTGTGTGTGTGTGCGTGCGCGTGCGCGTGTGCGTGTGTGTGTGTGTGCGTGTGTGCATGCGTGCGCACGCATCTAGCAAAATGACTCTCTGGGCTTTCTGTTTTCCACCATTAATCCTGGGTTTTTCAAGATAATCCCAACTTCAAAATGTCCAAGCTGAACTCATCTTCGTGCCCTATGTCCTACCCCAATCATTCTCTGTCTTTACCATTCCTTCAGCGAGAACAGGCTGCAATCTTGGGGTCTAACTACTGGTGTCCCCATACTCTATCATTTTAGTCCTACAGGGTGGCTCTAAGAATCACCTCCTTGCTTCTAGCTGCCCCACCTGGTCCCCTTCCATCTCCTCCACGCGTACACACAGACCAAACTCATCTTCCTACAGAACTGCCTGCTTTATGCCCCTCCCTTGCTCAAGAATCAACAGTAACTCCCGGTTGCTTTCCATATTAAGTTCAAATTCCACCACCTGGTCTCTGCACTTATCCCCCTGATCTCCCTGCCCCGTGGGCAGTCCCACCCTCTCCCCATCGTCAAGCTGGTTTCCTCTTCTCTACTGTAAGTTTGATAATTATTGGCTATGTCCCCCCTCAACCTCCATTTCGTCCCACCACCTCCATTTCCCTTTCTTCCTGTCCATCTAGTAAAGATATCCTGAATGTTTAATTCGCGACCTCAGCCAAAAAGACACAGATCTGACCAGGAAGTCTAAAAACACGCTTGGGAACTAACCAAGAGCTTTCACCCACATTAACTCACTGGCCTTTCACGACAGCCCCTTGAGCTAGGTCTGCATGACCTTCTGGGGTCTTCTCCTAGGCTGTAGCTGGCAGCCCGCCCTGCTGGGGTTCGGTGGCTGCCCTGAACTTGGCTTTGCCTGCTTTCCTGCAGCGTGTCCTCCCCGTCACTGACCTGTTCTTGGCTTCCCAGAACAGCTTAGCGCCCCACTGCCTCCTCCTGTTTTCAGGAACCCAGGATGAGGGTGTGGTGGCTATAGGCACCTCCAGGGGGCGCTCTTTTAGCTTTCTCAGGCCAGGGCCCTGGGAGTCAGGGCAGCTGGGGAAATAAGTTCCCTTTGTCATAACCTTTCCCCCACCCCTCGTCCCCTACTGGGGCTTCTGTCGTGCTCTTCTTGCCACATAACCACAACCCAAAGGGCCGGGGAGGGGTGGAGGTGGCGAGGACGGGGACTCGGAGCACTCCTCCAACCACACTGCCTGTCCCTCCCTGCAGGGCCTCCAACCCGGGAGAGGAGCCAGTCCCTTCCAAGCCCACAGCTGGAAGCCTGCAGCCCACCCCGTCTATGTTCTAGAACCATGGGGGTGGGGGCGCATCCGGGGGTTTAATGGAGTCCCCAGCCCGCATCGCTCTCTGGGAGGTCACCTGGAACCCATCATCTGAATGAGTGCGTTTTAATTTTCAAAGCACTTTCCTGCCACCATCTTCGTTCACCCGCGACTCCCTGTGAGTATCTGCTAGGCCTGGATTACCCTCAGCCCTCACCTACTTTAGAGGGTGACAGAAACCACAGCCCAGAAAGATGGCTGACTTTCTCTGGGGTCGCACATCTTGTTGGGATGCAGCCAAGAGAGGGCTTCCCTTCTCCTCCCCACACCCCAGCACCATGGGTGGGTCTCCTGGAAAAAGAGGAGGGTACATCTCTGTGCCTGAGGCCCGCCACCTCCTGCAGCCCTAACCGCCCCTCCACCGGGCTGGCTCTGGGCCTGGGAAGGTAGAGGCAGGACTGGAGCTGAGAAAGAGGCGGGGCGAGGGTGGGGGGGCACTTGGAGACGAGCCCTGGGCCTGCCTCACCGTCCAAGCCCTGACAAAACTTACGCTGGAATCAGGCAGTGACCGAAGGCCAAGGAAGGAAACTGGGTTTCTTGTAAATAAGCTCAGAGAAACCCCAACCAACAGAGCTTGCAAAACCTTTATTTTTTTCCCTCCCTCTTCCTGATTTCGTCTCAAACGGAGGGGGTAGTGGAAAGGCAGGAATAGAGGAGAAGAAGCTGACAAAATAGCTGTGGCCAGGGCCCCTTCGCTAGGCATTTGCTCAACGAGGGCGGTTCAGTTAGCTGATTGGAGTCCAGCCCTAATTGGGCCAAGGTTGCAGGGGAGTCCCACGCTCTCTGATGGGTCACTTCTGCCCCGTCCAGGGCCACAGACTGGGCCCCTGAGTCTGGTCCTGTGTCCCTTAAGTATGCACCACTAGTGTACGTGGTCACGTGGTACAGAGTGCAAATGTGCTACTTGATGCCTATTAGCCGGAGGAGGGGCTGTTTTTAAGTAGAGGGTACAGCTGTTCCTGGGGTAGTTTCCATTTTGTTTGTGGTTGTGGGGGGAGGGGTGTTGAGGGAGTGGGAAATTGCATGAAGGAAATTGTCACTTCCTTTCCAGAGAATTCCAGAAAGGTTTCAGGGAGGACGGAGTATTTCAGGAGTGAGAGTTGGCTCGGAGGGGGCAAGGAACTGGAGAACTCTGCTTTGTGGGCCCGGCTGACCATCTGGCCCCCATGTTTGCTGGCGTGTGTGAAAATGTCACGGGTGTGATTAGCGATTCTGTGAGAGCCATTGGCTCAGCTGAACGGGTGTAGATCTGAACTCACTCCACGGAGACTGTGGACGTGGCTTTCACCTAGAGGCTGTTTCCTGTTAGAAGAGGCCCAAATGGGTGGGTGCTGGATACGGCTTGATGTGTTCCAGTGACAGCCCCAGAAAAGGGTCTAGGGCTGAAGGGGGCCCAGCTGTGATGACGCAGGAACAGCTCAAACCACTTCTATTTTGCTATTTTGGTTTTGAAATGCAGTCACAACCGCAGAGAACCAGAGGTGTGCATTTGCAGGCCGGGGGTGTGGGCGCCCTCGCTTGCTCGCTCCCTCCTGTGGCACGCATGCACACAGACACACACACACACACAGACGCAGTCACAGATGGTGGTCAGGGCCATATGCTCTCACAGAGGCTTTGCTTTCAGGCTGGGTCGGACAGGCCCTGGGAGCCATGGGTACTGCAGCGGCCTCAGACGGAGTGGACTCTTGCCACCCTGGGAGTGGACTTTGACTGGAGCCAGCCGCGAGCTCTGCAGTGGTGGCGTGGGGTGGCAGGGGGAGCCAGCACCGGTTACCAAGGCTACCAGGTGCCTGATTCCTTGAGCCCAGCGTCCTCGTGGATCTCCCCTAGCCCTCCTCTCACCCAGAAGGCAGTGTCCAGGACTCTAGGCCACTGAATCGGTGTCCCAGGGCGTCTGTCCGGGTGCCAGGGAGGGGAGCCCTTGTGCGGGCCTCTCCAGCCTCCAGCAGGGCGGGCCTTCTGCGCTGGTGGCTTCTTGGGTTTCAGGTTCCTGGGAGAGGGAGGTTATTTTGAGGGACTTGGGGGAGAGTGAGTGAACATGCAAATGAGCCTCTCCCCACCTCTCACTTTCAAATCCTCAAACATCTGAAGGGGGAAGGGTGAAACTTTCTGAGCTGGAAGATTCCATGGGGGGGGGCTCGGTTCTTAGCTGTGGCCAAGAGAGTAACATAGCTACTCCCCCCACCCCCAGCCCCCTCTTCGTCTTAGCTTCAGGCTTGAGCTCAGCTCCGGCAGAAGGAGAAACTAGGATCAGCCTTGGGTGTTGGGTGTCGCCTCACAATACTCACAATCCTGAGCTGGCGGGGGACCTGCACCAACCAGGTCCTGAACTGCTGGTACTTAAAGGAGGCAATTGGATTAGTCTCTTCTATTTCCAACCTCTCCTCTGTGTGGAAGGCCAAGGGTTCCATTTGAGACGGGGCAAGGCTGCCTCCCCTCTCCCACCGCCCCCTAGCAGGGTGGACCTGGGGACTCACCCCAAGCACCCATGGGCTACATATAGTCTGCTGCTGGCCTCCTCTTCCTGGGAAGCAATGGGACTGAATTTTTGGCGGCGCGAGGTGGAGGGGGCTGGCTGGCAGTGGCAGCCCTCTGCCTGCCGAACCCTGGGCCCCGCCCCAGCCCGCTTCTGCGCAGCCGGCCTGTGCCAGCCGGCAGCATCAGCGCGGGTGTGTAGCCAGTGTCAGCTCAGGTTTGTCATTCTCACGAAGGCAGGGCCCGAGGAGGAGGAACCGACGACTGAGCTTGTGGCTCTGCTGGCCTGACCAGGGCAGCCCTTTGACACACAAAGGCTCTCACGCAAACGTCCTCACACTTGGGACACACGGGCACACCCTGCACACTGTATATCTATAGTGTGTTTGCACATCCACAGCGAACCCCCCTCCCGAACTCCCACTCCCCGTTGTAAATGCTGAGGCAGAAACACACAGATGTAACGCACATAGACTGCACCCGTTTCTCCTGTAAGCTAGAGCACGTGACACTCACGCCACATCCAGTGTACACATTTATATACTTAGAGCCCAGAAAACACACCTCACTAGTACCGACTGATGGGTACCATTCACTCGTTCGTTCATTCAGTCATTCCTTCCTTCATGTGTTTGTTCTGCAAGCGCACAGTGAGTGTCTGCTACATGCCAAGCACGGTACCAAGTGCCAAAGTTTCATGCATGAGCATCACAGTTGTCCCTGCCCTCAAAGCCACGATCTAGTGGGGGCAGCAAAGAAGGTGCACAGAAGCTCCCCAGGAGGAGAGCACCGGCAGTGAACTCACAATCGTGAAATACTGACCCGTGAAGGGAAGCCAAAGAGATGAGCAAACCTGGAGGGAAGGGCCCTGGCGGAATGACCTTGGCGGGGGAGAGGGGCAGACACAAGAGTTTCATGTTTAGACAAAGTGGGATTAGGTGAAAGTGATCGCCTTTCGTTTGATTAGTATGAGAATGCTTCCTGGGGGCAGACCGGCGGCCTGTGGGAGGGCGGGAGCTGCGGAATGCGGGCCTTGGGGCACTTTGGCTTGGGGGGGCGGGGGACGGGGACGACAGACCTTCCAAGCGTAAATGGCCCTGGGAGGCCACCAGAGTCCGGGTCACGTGCAGGTGCAGGGGGTGGGGCAGGGTGGGGGTGAGGGTGCTGGAAGGGCGGCTCTGCCCTCGCAGGGCTCAGCCTCTCATTCACCCAAAGGGAAACTCAGACCTGCCGGGTTGAGTGGAGCGACTTCTAAAAGTTTTTTGTTGGGGTGGGTGGAAAGGTGTGGGGGGGCGGGGGGCGGGGCGAGGGCGGAGCCAGCCCTGTGGGCTAACGGAAAGGAAGTGGGAGGGGCCTGGGTGTCTCCTGTGGGGGAGAGCGGTCATCGGGGAGGTCACCGTGGTCCCCCCCTTTCCTCCCCTTTGCCCCTCTCCGAAGTTCCTCATTTCTTTCCGGGCCAGGAGAAGGTTCTGCCACCCTGGCACTGCCAAAGGAGTGTCAAGGAGGGTCAGATGTGTGGCTCCTCCCACGCAGCGCGGAGCCAGCTCTTCAGGCAGGCGCGCTTGGTTGAACCCGGCAGTCCGTAGACCCAGCACGCGAGGCAGAACCCTCAGGGTCAAAGCCGTGGTACCTGGAGGTGGAGAAGCCTGAGTGTTCCGGAGCGGGGACGCTGAGCGCGCTGGCGGGAGGGGCGAGGCAGGGGCGCCGAGGCTTGGGGACGCAGGCCTGGGTGCGGCACGGAGGACGGAGAAGGGCAGCGAGCGCAAGAAACAATTGGAGGCCCGGGCGCCCTGCGAGCGCCTGAGGTGTCGGGCATTCAGGCAGGGAGAGGAGAGCCGTGTGGGCTGCAGGAGACAGATTTCCTGGAAAAGGGGGCCCTGAGCTGACCCTAGAGGATGGGGAAGGTTCCGCGGGCCCCTCCCTCCGCGGGGCTCTCCTCGCCGGTTCCCAGGGTGACAGTTCAGTCTTGAAACTGAAAGCAAAGCTGCACCCAGAGCACAAACCACACACACGGCGGCACAGAGGCCATCGTCTCCGGTGGGGCAGGCGGGCGGTGGTGGCGGCTGGGTGGTGATGAGAGCACAGGGCGTGTGGCCCACCTGTCTCTCTGTCACCAGGTTCTCCGGGAGGCTTGGCCAAGTCTGAGCGTCCCTTTCCCACAAAGCTGGCCCTGACAGCACATCCTCTGCAGGGAGACGTCTCTTCCTCAGCCCTCAGGACCCCCGCTCCCAAGGTACTGAGCCAGGCAGAGTCTGGAAGAGCATCCAGATGTCCCCACCCCCAGTCCATCACACAGATCCTTTCCCCAGCCAAGGCCACTAACTGTAGGGGTTCTCCATGCTGCTGCTCCATCCGTGAGGCCAGGCGGGGTGCCTGGCTTCCTCAGTAGTGCACGCTGGGGATTAATCTGCAGAGTGGAGAGAGCCCGAAATTCCTCTCTCTCTCACCAGCAGAGCAGGGGGACGGAGGGCGGCTGTGTATCTTCAGGGCCAGTTCAGATGCAGATGCTGGCGACCTAGACTGACACAGGTGGCTCAGCCCCTCCCACTGGGGAGACTCAGTAAATTTCCTCCTTTTCCTTCTTTCTTTTCCTGTCTCCTTTCTTCTCCCTCCCCCTCCTGCCCCCACTGTCTCCCCCTGTCAGCACTCTCTCCTGGGAACAGAGCTCAAGGAAGGTGACTTACTCACTGCCCCCATCTCTCCCTTCTCCCTTAGGTCGCTCCTGCACTTGGCCCAGCCCAGCATGCAGCCTTGAACCTGGCTTAGGCCACCACCTACTCCAGCTCTCTCCACCCCCGATTTTCCTGTGGCTCGGGGTATAGGCTCTAGGCTCCAAGGTACCTGAACAGCAACTCTTTATCCAGGAAACCCTGCAGCTCCAGAGGGCCCTGCGGATCCCGCAGTCAGCTCTCTAATACAGCATGGCTATTACCCTGCAGCCCAGTGACCTGATCTTTGAGTTTGCAAGCAACGGAATGGATGACATCCACCAGGTATGGTCCCAGAGAACAGAGCCTGGTCGGCCGGCCCGGACAATCAGATAGACACAGACAGGCAGGCAGACTGCCAGTGAGCCAGCGGGCCAGCCGGCGAGCCAGTCAGCCAATATTGATCAAGCACCTACTAGGTTCAGGGCACTGGCGCTGCTTGCCAGCCAGGCTGTGGTGGCCGGTCAGTAGTCCTCAGGCGCTCATTTAGTGCATTGGTTTTGCCGACTTGCACTTGTGGGGCTCGTGCAGTCCCTGGGTGGGCCAAGTAGCTGCTGAGTGTACCAGCCGAGCTGTCACTCAGCACCGGGGGCTGAATGCACACGTGTCCGCTGACCTCTGGGTGCGTTTTTTTGCCACTTCGCTGTACCCCCAGTGTCGCAGTAAGAACTATGTGCCAGGACTACCCCCACAGCAGGACTGAGCCTTGCCAGTTGGCATCGCAGGGTAGGGTCCAACCCCTGGCACCTTCAGCCTCACATCTTAGCCTTGTGCATGGGCCCTTTCATAATCGTCTTTTCAGCCATGATCTAAGGATTGAGGATAAACTGGAAATAGGGTACCCTGGTGGGAGGAAATTGGAAAATAGGGCAGAATTCTGGCACCCGGGCCCCCACTGTCCCATACCTTGCCCTGCACTGGGGTCCTTAGATGTACCCATTGGATGGTGTCCTGGCACGCTCGTCCCTCCCCTCCCCTCCCTCCACACACTGGACAAGAGGCAGCCAGGTGCTGTAGAGGGAATGGAAGATTGGGAGTCTAGAGCCCTGAGTTCTGATCCCAGTGTGGCCACAGTGTCACCTAGGCAGGTCCTGTCCCCTACCCTATTCGACTGCCATCTCCCCATCTTCATCAAGAGGAAGTCCAGCTGGATTAAGTCTAAGGGCACCCAGCCTACTGGCGATGCTGTCAGTGTCTCCCCAGTCCCTGTGAGGATGGGAAAACTTGTCCCATCTCTAGCGGCCTGCCAAAGGCTGCCCCCTAGTGGGCCTGGAGCACATGATGCTTTCTGTCCCGCTAGGTCTTTCCTCAAGTTGCTCAGTTTTAGCCAGCCCCTCCAGGGTGCCTAGCCTCCTGGAAGAAAGAAAGAAAAATCTAACCTTACTTGGGTCCTCGATGCTGCTAGTTATTTTTTACTTGTTTCTAGTCCACTCAGCAATTATGTCTGTTCTTCATAAAGGCTGCTCTTCATAGAAGCTGTTCTATGCCTGCCCCTCCACCCTCAGCAACCCCTCTCCTTCCATTCACAGTGAAGGTCAAAGCCAAGATGCCCTCAGCTTCCCTCCCTTCTCCCTCTTAGCAATAACATCGCCTGTTCTTATTTCCTTTCCACTGACCATCGAGAAAGAAGAGTCTCTTTTCCTTCCAAGGGTAACTTCTATCCCGATGATTAATCTCTTCCCTCCTGCCGCCGTCCTTCAAGCCGTCAAACCATCCATCGTCTCCTCTCTCGTATCTTTCAGAACTCCCAGACCTTCCTCCTCAACCTGGGACATCTTCGTGCCTCCTCAACCCTAAGAGAAAGCTTTCCCTCCCTTCTGTCCACCTTCTTCAATATACCACCTCTTAGCTCTTTTCTTTTCCCCAGTGTAACTTCCACTCTGTGTTCACTTTCTCACCTCCCTTCTCTCACTCTTTTTAGGAAACACTTTTTGTTGCAAAATGCATTATGAATACAAATGAGTGAGATATATATATGTGTGTGTATATATATATATATGATATTTACTCTATGGCCACATCCTCGGCATATGGTAGTTCACAGGCCGGGGACTGAATCCAAGCCACAGCTGTGGCCTACACCACAGCTGCATCAACACTGGATCCTTAATCCACTGTGTTAGGCCAGGGATCAAACCTGTGCCTCTGTAGTGACCCAGTTGGATTCTTTTTTTTAAACTTTTATTGAAGTATAGTTAATTTACAAGGTTGTGGTAATTTCTGCTGTACTGCAGTCGGATTCTTAACCCACTGACCACAGCAGGAATTCATATATATATATTATATATGAGTTATATATATAATTTCATATATATGTATGGTCATATATATAGTTTTATATATATATATATATATGAATAACTATAAAATGAACACCCATGAACTCATCTCCTAGGTTAAGAAATAAGACATTACCAGTCTCCTAGAAGCCCCTGATGCCTGAAACACTTAATGAGAATCTGAACCTACTGTATGCCAGGTGCTGTTCTAAGTGCTTTATCTACATTGATTTGTTTAAACAACCTTATGGGATCAAAAACATCATCACCCCAATTTATAAATGAGAAACCGATGCACAGAAAGGGTAGGTAACTTGCCCAAGGTCACACTGCTTGTAAATAGCAGAGCTTGGTTTCAAATCCAGGCACTCTGGCTCTAGATCAGCACAGTCCAATAGAATTTTCTGAGGGGCTAGAAGTGTTCTAGATTTGTGCTATCCATTATGGGGCCATGTGGCCATGTGAACTATGGTTAGCTCAACTGAGGCGCTATTTTTTGTCTTTTGTCTTTTTAGGGCTGAACGCGTGGCATATGGAAGTTCCCAGGCTAGGGGTCAAATTGGAGCTGTAGCCACCGGCCTGCGCCACAGCCACAGCAATGCCAGATCCGAGCTGTGTCTGCGACCCTACATCACAGCTCATGGCAATCCTGGATTCTTAACCCACTGAGTGAGGCCAGGAATCGAACCTGCATCCTCGTGGATACTAGTCAGATTTGTTTCCGCTGAGCCACAACGGAAACTCCGAAGAACTAACTTTTGAAGTTCTCATTGTTTGGGTCGTATCTACAGCTAGGATTCAGTCCTTGGCCTGGGAGCTTCCATATGCCGCCTGTGTGGCCATAAAAAAGGTGGGGGGGTCTAATGCTTTAATCTTGAAAAATTTACATTTACATTTATTTGTTTATTTATTTGTCTACTTAGGGCCGCACCCATGGCATATGGAGGCTCCCTGGCTAAGGGTCAAATGAGAGCTGTAGCCGCCGGCCTACACCACAGCTCACAGCAACAGCAGATTCTTAATCCACTGAGCTAGGCCAGGAATTGAATCTGCATCCTCATGGATGCTAGTCAGATTCATCTCCACTGAACCACAGAAACTCCTACATTTACATGTAAATAGTCACCAGTGGCTAGTGGCTACTGTATTGGACAGATAGCTCTAGACTTTGTGGCCTCGATCACTATGCCTACCTGCCTCCGTCTACCCTCTCTGAGATCTGTTGGGGTTTTTTTTTCTTTTATCTTTGTAGGGCCGTACCTGCGGCATATGGAGGTTCCCAGGCTAGGCGTCAAATCAGGGCTACAGCTGCCGGCGTACGTCACAGCCACAGCAACGTGGGATCTGAGCTGTGTCTGCAACCTACACCACAGCTCACGGCAACGCCGGGTCCTTAACCCACTGAGTGAGGCCAGGGATCAAACCCACAACCTCATGGTTCCTAGTTGGATTCGTTTCCGCTGAGCCACAACGGGAACTCCTCTTAGAACTGTTGTAATGTGTCTTGGCACCACAACACTCCCCTGAAACCATCCAGCCAGGGTGACTTCCCAGCGGCCAAAGGCAGTTTCATCAGTTTTTACTCTTCTGGATCCTTCAGGAACATTGGACAGAACTGAGAATTCTCACTCTTTTTTCATAAAGAAAGAATTAACAGGAGTTCCCACTGTCTCGAAACGGGATCAGCAGCGTCTTGTGAACGCTGGGATGCAGGTTCGATCCCCACAGTGGGTTAAGGATCCGGCATTGCCACAGCTGCAGCTTAGGTGACAGCTGTGACTCCTATCTGATCGCTGGCCTGGGAACTCCATATGCCACATAACCCACTGAGCGAGGCCAGGGATCAAACCTGCATCCTCATGGATACTAGTCAGATTTGTTTCCACTGAGCCACAACCGGAACTCCCATTTTAAAAACCTAAATGGCACCTCAAACTCCCCATATCCAGACGCTGTCCCCCTTATCTTTTTCCAAAACCCACCCTTTCTCCTCCTGGGTTTCCCTTGACAAGAACAGTGTCCACATGCACCTCTGAATCAAGCCAGAAACCGGAACCCTGTCCCCTATCCAGGCCCTTACCTTTCTACCTCATAATGCCTCTGTTCTTCTGTCTTCATTCCCACTGTCATCGACACAGACTGAGCCCTAAGATGTTCACAGTCTGTGCCCTTGACCCTGGCACCCGACCCCTTGTGTAGACTGAGTCCCTCACTTGGCTGTATATTTGGCCCCTCGCCCTTTGCCATTGACAGATCCTTTCTCCCTGACCTCAGAATGAGCCCACCCCTTCTCATGCATGGCGCACTACCCCGGCCACGGATTAACCCATAACTGAAACCGGTTAAAAGTGCCTGCCCTTGGTTGTGCGCAGGTGGTACAGAGCTAACCCATCTCTATGAATCAAGAACCCACTCAAAGCTTCACCTAGTGAGGCTGGACCCAGGGCAATGTCAGGCCCTACAGAGGCCAGCCCCTGAGGGAGCCAAGAATTAGGAACTGCAAGAAGGGCCAGATTCTGGTAGGGAGGCCTTCCTGGGAGAGGCGATGGGCCTTGAACTGGATCCCTATCTTTTCCATAGTTGGAAGACCCCTCAGTGTTCCCAGCTGTGATTGTGGAGCAGGTCCCCTACCCGGAACTACTGCATCTGTACTCAGGCCTGGAGCTGGACGATGTTCACAATGGCATCATAACGGATGGGACCTTGTGCATGACACAGGATCAGATCCTGGAGGGCAGTTTTTTGCTGGCAGGTCTGTTTCCTTTCTGGGTAGGGAAGGTGTAGAGGAGAAGGGGGTTCTGTCTTCAGGGAACAGTAGTCTACAGTGGCTTCTGGTGTGACCCCATGCAGCTAAGGGCAAGGCCCCCCAACAGTTGGACATTAGATGGGGCGATTAGGATAAACAGAAGGTGGTACCACTTCATAGAGGAGGACTCCATCCAAATGGATTTATGATCTTCTGAGATGGGACAATGAGGAGGGGAGACCAGCTGGGGTGGATATAGAGAAAGGCGGAGAACCAGAGTGGGAGGTGTGCTGGTCCCCTCCTGGCTGTCCCCAGGCTCCTTAGCGCCTTCCTCTGGGCTGGCCCTGGTTGTAGCTGCACCCACTGCCCAATGCCCTGAGGGAACTTTTCTTCTCCCCCAACCATGGACCCTGGCACCAGATGACAATGAAGCAACCTCACAAACCATGTCAACCACTGAAGTCTTGCTCAACATCGAGTCACCCAACGACATCCTGGATGAGAAGCAGATCTGTAAGTCTGAACCCCGGCACTTTACCTTGAGGCAACACAAAGTTCCATTAAAGACTATCACACTGGGGAGTTCCCTGGTGGCTCAACGGGTTAAAGATCCAGCGTTGTCAGGCCCCAGTCGCTACTGTGGTGAGGGTTTGATCCCTGGCCCAGGAACTTCCACATGCCATGGGCATCGCCAAAAAAGAAAAAAATATCTAAAGCACATCCATGTGTTGGGTTCTCAAGGACATGTGTGTGCAGGCTTATCTCCCCACACCCACCCATATACAGGTGACCATGGTCTTAAGCTATGACTGGAATGGGGGTGGGGCAGGAGGGCACTGGGGACAAGGAAAAGATGGCCAAGGTGACTTTCTTTTTCCAATTTTATTTATGTATTTATGTATTTATTGCTTTTTTGGGCCGCACCTGTGGCATATGGAGGTTCCCAGGCTAGGGTCAAGTCAGAGCTACAGCTGCCGGCCTACACCACAGCCACAGCAATGCCAGATCTGAGCCGTGTCTGTGACCTACACCACAGCTCATGGGAAAGCTGGATCCTTAACCCACTGAGCGAGGCCAGGGATTGACCTGAGTCCTCATGGATGCTAGTCATATTCATTTCCACTTAGCCACGACAAGAACTCCCTTTTTTCTTTTATGCTGCACCTGCAGCATATGGAAGTTCCTGGGCCTAGGGCTGAACCTGTGCCTTAGCAGTGACCTAAGCCACTGCAGTGACAATGCCAGATCTTTAACCATTGAGTCACACGGGAACTCCCGAATTTCCTTCCTTTTCAAGGCTGAATACTGTTGGCCAGGGTAACTTCATTGGGGGGGGGCTTTTGTCATTTTAGGGCCACACCCGCAGCATGTGGAGGTTCCCAGGCTAGGGGTCTAACTGGAGCTGTAGCTGCCGGCCTACGCCACAGCCACAGCAACGCCAGATCCGAGCCACGTCTGCGACCTACACCACAGCTCACAGCAACGCCGGATCCTTAACCCACTGAGCAAGGCCAGGGATCGAACCCGCAACCTCATGGTTCCTAGTCGGATTCGTTAACCGCTGCGCCACGACGGGAACTCTGGCCAGAGTAACTTCAGAGCCTCTTCCCGCCCCCCCGCCCCCTTCACACACACACACTCTCTTGCCGAGCTCCCAGAAAGACTCTGCAGGGTGTGGTTCATTTAGAAATGGGCCAGGCTTGGGGCCTCCCCATCCCTTCCTTCCCTGTTCTTGGAGGTTGGCTACCTCCTCCGATGGCCCCCAAGGCAGGCTCCTCCACAGGAGACGTCCTGGGCCCAGTCACCCCTTCCCAAGGGGGCGCTGGGGTACAGTGGGGGAAAGAGAGCCCTGAAGCTGCATGTTCAGAATCCTCATTCCTAATCCCAATTTTGTCACCATTCAGGACTCAACAAATATCTACTGAGTGTCTACAGGCACCAAGTGTGTGTGACCAACTTGCTGGGTGACCTTGGTGGGCACATGACCTGGGTCTCTAGGTCTCAGTTTCTTCATCAGGAAAGCAGAGGATTTTGGCCTGAATGCTCTCGGAGGGCCTTCCAGTTGTAAAATGAGCGCACGACTAAATCACGGTGGCCCATTTCCCTGGGTCTGGAACTTCCCCACCACCAGCTGCGGGTTATACATGTGGCCGCCGTGATTGGCGCCAGCTCGTGCCCACAGCTCTGCAGATGTTTCCTCTGCGCGTGTTGTGAGACACATGAGGCGTTTTCAGGCGTGTCCTGTGTCTGGGGCTGTGGGGAATGGCCCCTCGGCCTCCCCTGGAGCCCGCCGCTGTCTGGAGCACCGGGAGGCCACGCTCCCGCCGTGCTCTGGGCCCCGCCACGTCAGGCCTTTCTTCTTGCAGTCAGCACCTCCGAAATACTTCCAGACCCAGAGCCTGCTCCAGCCGTCACGCTGCCCAACTACCTGTTTCCTGTCTCTGAGCCCGACGCCCTGAACAGGGCTGGCGACACTGGTGACCCGGAGGAGCACTGTCTGAAGGAGAAGGTCCCCAGAGAAGACAGTGCCAAGAAAACTGGAAAATCAAAGAAGAGGAGTAAGAAAGGGAGGGAGCGTTTCTTCGAGGGGGTGGGCGGTGGGAGGGGGCTCGGGGACACCGTGGCGGGGGCGCGGAGTGTGCTGAAGGTTCAGAGACACATCAACAGGACGCAGTCCGGTGTGGCAGGAATGGACGGAAAGTCCTCTCTCCTGGAAAGCTGGGCCTCATCAGGTGGCCTGGCCAAAGCCTGGCATTTCCCAGGCCACTCCCACCTGGCCAGCAGATCCGTAGACTCTTCTAGAAATGCCAGTGATCCCAATGGGTCGAATCCCGCGCTGAGTGTTCAGACACCGGGTTCCGATACCAGGGACTGGCCAGGGGCCCTCTGCCTCATACCGTGCGCTTAGCTTCCTTCTCAGCGGCGCTTAGGGAGCTGAGGCAGTCTGTGGGACGGGACTTTGGGCTTCCCCAAGCCCCGGTGCCACTGATTCATTCAGGCCATGGCTGGTCGACACTGCCGCGTCAGTGTGGCGACCACACCCCAGTGCCACACTTATATCTGCACCACAGTCATGCCTCGAGGCTGCCTTTTCGTTTCAAAAGTTAGGCGAGGCGCATGCACTCCGTTCCTCTAACGTGGCTCATTGGCAAGCAGTCCCTTGCCCCACAGAGCAGCCGTGCTCCGCTCTGCCTTTGTGGCCTGCAGGTGAGGGCGGGCCAGTGGGCAGGTGCAGGTACCCGAGGGCTGTGTCTGTGGAGGCTGCCCCAGGCTCTCCCTCACCTGCCTCGTGGTGCCCAGCTTTGCGAGCTCCCGGGAGCTGGCCCTGTCACACTCCCCCGGGCTCAGCCTCACCTCACTGTCACCTTCCCCCACAGTCCGGAAGCCCAAGGGCAACCGCAGTACCTCACCCGTCACTGACCCCAGCATCCCCATACGGAAGAAGTCCAAGGATGGCAAAGGTACGGCTGGGAGGCGGGTGAGGTGGGGAAGGGGCGACGGGGCCGGGGGGCCGGCTCACCGCCCGCCGCTCTGCAGGCAGCACCATCTACCTGTGGGAGTTCCTCCTCGCGCTTCTGCAAGATAGGAACACCTGCCCCAAGTACATCAAGTGGACGCAGCGAGAGAAAGGCATCTTCAAGCTGGTAGATTCCAAAGCCGTGTCCAAGCTGTGGGGGAAGCAGAAAAACAAGCCTGACATGAACTATGAGACAATGGGGCGGGCGCTAAGGTAGGAGCTGCCAGGGCCCCGAGTCCCGGCCCTCAGGAGTCACCGAGCTCCTCCCTCAGTCCCTGGAGTCCCTGGAGTCCCTTCGCTAAGGGGCCTCCACTTTTCCCTGAAAGCACTGGGCTCTGTCTGGGTTACATGCAAATACTTCACTCCTCTGGTGCGGGTCATGGGTCACCGAGGTGCCCTTCTGAGGCGGGAATTCCTGCGACTCTCCGGCTTGCTTGCCCTTCCCCCGCCCATTTCTCGTCTGGGAGGAACAGCCCCCTTCCTCTTGCATTTCTGTCCCAGCTTTCTCTCTCTTTAGATCAGAAAGAGAATTCGAGGGCCTCCCATCCCCAAGAAGGGCTTTCTTAACATTCTGCAAGCCAGGGGCCCAGGGAGACGGGCCTGGCTTACCCACAGTTGGTCTCCTACGCTAGGGGACCGCTGAACCCCTCTCCCCCACCCCTCCCATCCTTCGCTTACCCCTGTCCTCTGCTCTGAAGCAGGATGGGGGTTGGCACTTGAATCATTTTTGGGGGGATCCTCTGAGTCACCAGGAGGAGATGGCAAAAATTTCATAAAAGCCTTCCAAGTTAAAGAGTTGGCCCTACCTGGAGTTCCCAGTGTGGCTCAGTGGTTAAAGAACCCAACTAGCATCCATGAGGATGCGGGTTCGATCCCTGGCCTTGCTCAGTGGGGTAAGGATCCGGCGTTGCCGTAAGCTGTGGTGCAGGTCGCAGACGTGGCTCGGATCCCGCGTTGCTGGGGCTGTGGTTCAGGTCAGTGGCTATAGATCCATTCCGACCCCTAGCCCGGGAACCTCCATATGCCGCAGGTGTGGACCTAAAGAGACAAAAAAAAAAAAAAAAAAAAAGAGTTGGCCCTACCAACTCCCTGGCCCTTGAGCTCCTGTCTGGCTCCCTGGCCAGCCCTGCCCCAGGGGGGGCGCGGTGTGTCCCCGGCTCACTGCCTCCTCTCCGCACCGTGTGCCGCAGATATTACTACCAAAGAGGCATCCTCGCCAAAGTGGAAGGTCAGAGGCTGGTGTACCAGTTCAAGGAGATGCCCAAGGACCTGGTGGTGATTGAAGACGAGGACGAGAGAAGCGAAGTCACAGCCGCGTCCCCGCGAGCCTCCACCCCCTCCACCTCCTCCGCCGGCACCACCCGGAGAGCCAGCTCCAGGGTCTTTTCCCGGGCTGCCCCGCCGGGCAAGGGCGGCAGCTCCTGGGAAAAGCCGAAGGTACAGCCCGTCGGTCTGCAGCCATCCGCCAGTCTGGAATTGGGACTGTCTCTAGACGAGGAGATCCCCACTACCTCCGCCGTGCTTGTCTCGCCGCCAGAGAGCCAGGCGAAGCTCACCAAAGCTGTGAGGTAAGGGTGCCCAAGTCGCCGCGAGTCTTCCCATAGTAGCTCGTGATGGGAGGAGGTTTCGGGTTCTTGCAAAGGTCTGCTGTGTCTCCAGTCTCCTGGGACCCTCGCACCATACCCAGGAAACCAGTGGAACACTCGTGGGTTAAAAGAGGAAAAATGACTTGCCTGCGGTCGCACACCAGAGTAATGGCCAAGGCAGCGCTTGACCAGGGGGGCTTGTGTCACCAGCCGGCGCTGTTCCTGTTACCCCAGAGTGCTCCCCAAGCAGCCCCCAGGAGCCTCCACGCCTAGGCCATCCCAGCAAGCCTCCTCCACTCCAGAAAAGAGGCGATAGAGAATGTTACAGACATGCCGGCCTCCAAGCCCGCCAGGAAAGCTCCCATTGCTTCTTGTCCGCGTTAAGGTGCCTCCAGTTCTCCCTGAAAAGTACGGGCTTTGTCTGGTTCATATGTATGTACCTGTTACTACACTGATGTGGGCCACGGGGATGCTCTTCCGAGGAGGGAAGGCAGGCGACTAGAGCGGTGCCGATCATGAACTCTGGAGTCAGAAAGCCCATTTGTGTCCCTGTTACTAGCTGTGTGCTCTTAGGGCAAGTTACCTAACCTTTGCGCCTGTTTCCTCAAGCAGTAAAATCAGGTTGTTGATCTTATTATTCGACTTGTGGTCTGATGGGAAAATTGAGTGAATCTTGCATGCCAGCCAGTTAGAATGATCCTTCCTCGGAAGTTCCCTGGTGGCACAGTGGGCTAAGGATCCAGCGTTGCCGCAACTGTGGCGCAGACTACAACTGCAGCCTGGGTTCCATCCCTGGCCTGGGAACTTCCACATGCCGCAAGTGCAGCAAAAAAAAATTTGTATTTTATTTTATATTATTGCTTTTTCAGGCCGCACCCGAGGCATATGGAGGTTCCCAGGCTAGGGGTCGAATCCAAGCTGCAGCTGCTGGCCTACACCACAGCCACAGCAATGTGGGACCCGTTCTGTGAGCGCGGCCTACACCACAGCTCACGGCAATGCAGGATCCTTAACCTACTGAGCGAGGCCAGGGATTGAACTTGTCCTCATGAATACTAGTAGGGTTTGCATCCTCATGGATACTAGTTCGGTTCGTTTCCACTGAGCACAATGGGAACTCCAATTTTTTTTTTTTAGAATGATCCCTGGCCTGTATACTGAAAACAAAAGAATTTTTTTGTGCTTTTTTTTTTTTTTAGGGCTGCACCCGCGGCCTATGGAGGTTCCTAGGCTAGGGGTCTAACAGAGCTGTTGCCACAGGCCTATGCCACAGCCACAGCAACGCCAGATCCAAGCTCCGTCTGCAACCTACACGGCAGCTCATGGCAACGCCAGATCGTTAACCCACTGAGCAAGGCCAGGGATCGAACCTGCAACCTCATGGTTCCTAGTTGGATTTGTTAACTGCTGCGCTGCGACGGGCACTTCCCCTGGCCACTATACTAAATGCTCAAGAAACAGTAGCTGAAAGGACAACCAAGAAACAAAACAGTTTTGGCTCCGTTCCCCCTGTGCCCTCCATCCTAGCCTCCTACCTGAACCAAATCTGCTTTCTGTTTCTCCTCAGTACTTCAGTGCCCAGCAACATCCACCTGGGCGTGGCCCCTGTTGGGTCAGGCTCGGCCTTGACCTTGCAGACAATCCCGCTGACCACAGTGCTGACCAATGGGCCTCCCGCCAGTACTACTGCTTCTACCCAGCTCGTTCTCCAGAGCGCTCCACCTGCGTCGACCTTCACGGACACCTTCACCTTGCAGGCCTCCTTCCCCCTGAACACCAGCTTCCAAGAGAACCAGGTGGCAGCGCCGGGGGCTCCGCTGATCCTCAGCGGCCTCCCCCAGCTTCTGGCTGGGGCCAACCGTCCGAGCAACCCAGCAGCACCCTCGGTCACAGGGGCTGGCCCAGCGGGGCCCAGCTCTCAGCCCCCCGGGACTGTCATTGCAGCCTTCATCAGGACTTCCGGTGCCACAGCAGCCCCTGGGGTCAAGGAGGGGCCGCGGAGGCCCTCCCCGTATGTGCAGGGCGTGCTGACTGGGGCCCCCATGGAGGGCCTGCTGCTTCCCGAAGAGACCGTGAGGGGGCTCCTGCGGGACCAGGCTCACCTTCAGCCACTTCCAGCCCAGCTGGTTTCAAGGGGTTCCCACAATCCGAGCCTGCTGGGAAACCAGACTCTCTCTCCTCCCAGCCGCCCCACTGTTGGGCTGACCCCGGTGGCTGAACTTGAGCTCTCCTCAGGCTCAGGGTCCCTGTTTACGGCTGAGCCTGGTGTGACCACATCTGGGAGCCTGCTGACCAGACCCCCAACCCCAGCCCCCTTCTCTCCATTCAACCCCACTTCCCTCATTAAGATGGAGCCGCATGACGTGTAAGGGCCGGGGTGGGGGAGGCAAGTGTGAGCCCCGGGCAAAGCCGGACAGCGTTTGTGCCCGGACTTCCTCTGACAGAGACTGACTTAAGTAGCACACCTGCCCTGACATTTCTGTCCTTGCACCAGGCCTCCCCACCCACGCCCGGTGCCCCAGCGCTGCCAGGTGTTGCCATGGCCAGGGCAGGCCTGGTGGGAACATCTGTGGTGTCAGACCATGGCTTTCAAGAGCGAGAGGGGATACGCTCTTGTCGGGGTGATGGGCTGACTTGGTGATGGAGGGCGAGCCTCTTGAGACGTCTGTGACCAGGGCTGGGGTAGGGAGCTTCGCGAGGAGTCTTCTGGCCTGGCTGTGGGTCACCACCTTCGCCCCCTCCACAGAGTACTTACTAGCCCGCCTGTGAATATCTCTGTTTGTATTTGTGTGTCCTCGTGGGTCTGTATGTCCGTTTCTTTGGTGAGGACGTGGCGTAGCTGTAAGGTCTTCAAGGGTGTGTGTCCCTCCGCGGCTCAGCCACAGAGATGGGGACTTTGCTGTTTTAAGGGAACGCGTTCTTTCGTCCCCTTTATACAAACCAAGATTCGGTTATTCTGAGACTACGGGGTGCAGGTTTGAGCCCCCAGATCTGGAGAGATGTCACAGAGCTGGGGCAGGTCCTGGGGACGAGCGCATCAATGAGCGTGTGTGTTGGGAAAGACGCAGTCGTTGGGGACGAGGAGAGGGCCGACTGAGATCAAGCCGTGAAGAGAGGGAAGGAATTCGGCCCTGGGGAGCAGCCCCCACTCCCCCAGCGCGTTAGATGAGGTCCTTTCCCTGGGGTCAGCCTCAGCACCCGGCAGTCATTTGCCAGCAGGCCGGAACCTTGATCTCCCCAGAATACCTTCCTGAAGCGCCCCTCGTGCTCAGACCCAGCCACAAAGTCCCCAGGGGCCGCAGGGCTACATTCATTGATGCCTGGGCTGTAATACCCGCCTTCGTGGGCGCCCTGGCCTGCGCCCCAGATCCTGGCTTCTCTCTTGATTAATTTCACGCCTGTATTCCCATGTTATTATTCCCAGCCGGTGCTGGGGCTCATCCTAGCGGTGGGCCTCAGGTCCGCCTCCATTCCTGCTCCTGCCTGCTTGCTGCTCAGCCCGCTTCCTAGGCTCCTGGCGGGTCTGCCCACCCATCCGCTCCTGCGACGGCGGCCGCAGACCGCCTCCGGTGGCCCGTTGCCCCTGAGTGCCAGCTTTCCAGCCTCACCCCGAGTTCTCCTCCGCGAAGGCGGGAGCCAGCCCAGGCGAGCTCCCGCTCCTTCGCTCCCTCCCGTCTGTCTTCCCACGGCTTCTTCTTCCTGCTGTCTTTCCTCTTTCTGAGAAGGGATCAGCCAGTTCTCTCTTTTTCACTTTAAAGCCAATTCTCACTTAAGGTCAACCCTGGGCCCAGGGCCTTGAGCCCCTCCCTTCTCCCTTCTGTGAATTCGCCTCCCTCTCTCCCGGCCCAGTTTGGGAGTAAGGCTAAGAGCCCCAGCACGTCAGCCTCAGAAACGGTGGTGTTACCTGGTGAATTTGGTTAATGTGAATCAGTGCCTCGGGACCTCTATGTCCTCGGCACACTACCAGCAGCCACTTGACCTAACTACCTCCCTGGTTGCCCTTCTCGCTCTCCTCCCGGTCACTGTCGAGCCCATCCCGGTCCTCTCTCACTTCCTCTTCTTCTCCCTCCTCCCCCAAGAGGGAACCACGTATTGTTGTGCAAGTGTATTTATTACATGTCTCCGTCTCCAGCACTTGGCATTAACGTGCCTTTTTCTAATAAAATCTGTTTATTATGACAGTTTCCTGGTGGTGGAAAGTAAACCATCTAGAGAAAGGGTCATCTTAAAAAGTTTTTTTTTGCACAAAGGTTAAAAAAAGTTTAATCTGTTTTTTTTAATGTTTAGAAATGTTTAACGGTTTTTGCCCTGTGGGTTAGGGTGCCCCCTCCTCCCAACCCCACAGAATTCATCATCTGAAGGTCACTGATACCCTCGCAGTGACATGGAAGGTCTTCTTCCCAGTTCTTGGCTCCCGTGAGCCCTCACGGCACTTGACACTACTTCCCGTCCCCCTCCCGCGATGGCTGGGCTCAGCCCTTCCCTCCACCACCAGCCTGTCTGTGCCCGTGCTGGCTCCACATCAACCACGTGAGATGTGGGTGCCCCAAGGGCCTCACCCGTCCTCCTGGCTCCATTGAGGTGCTTCGGGGTTGGCTCTCAATCTAGAGCTCCGGCCCCCATTTTCTCCTCGGCCTCTGGCTGCCATTTCTAGTTATCTGCTGGATATTTCTAACTAGATGCCTGTCAGTCCCTCAGAGACTGACCCGCTATCGAAAATGGATTTTGAAAGTCCTACACGTGCGCATACACACGCATACACACTTGCCGGACAGAAAGGCCGTCATGACTGCCTGTTCTCTAAACGGTGCCATCATTTTCTGACCTTCTAAGCTCCACATTTCAGAGCCATCTGATGGCTGCGTTCACTTGACCCTGTCCCCTCCCCATCTCCTGAAGTCCGGGGCGGTTTGCCACGTCTCTCAAGTCTTTCTTCTACATTCTCAGCGCCTCCGGGCCTGGCTCTGAGTTACCCAGAGCTTATCCCCCTCCCTGGACAGGTCAGCAGCCCCCCAGCGGGCCCTGTCTCACGCCCTCCAATCTGCTAGGGCCCCGATTCATTCTGTTCTTCCTCTGCCAAAAAACGCCTCCAGGGGCTCCTCACTGCCTTACACATAGGGGTGATAATCAAAACACTTTACCTCCAATCCGTTTTTAGCAGCTGGGCGTTAACCCTTTCTTTTCTGAGTCATGAAGCAGTCCAGGGGTCCTGGAGGAGGGGCGGGGGAGCACTTGAGGGCCCAGGGCAGTCGTTCCAGAGTATCTTGTGCTTAGCCTCAGCTCTGTCTTCAGACAAGGTCCCAAGTCTTTGATCTTCCGGCCAGGCCCTTTACCAGCAAGTCCTAACCAACTTCCGCAGGGGGCCTCGCGTTGTTTCCGCACCCGCGTACTGCTCCCATCAAACGGAAGGTCGCACTGGCCTTTGAATGTGCCTCTGTTGCAGGTTCCCACTTCCATGCTTTTGCTTGACTTGGTTCTGCTCAGCCAGAGTGTTCTTCCCACCCCGCTAGTACCGGTTAAATTGTAGGCATCCTTCAGGGTTCAATTCATGGAAGCTGCCTCCCCAGACCAGCCTATCCTTAAGTGAGTTCATTTTAAATTGGTTGCAGTTGCTTCCCTTTTGGCAACTGACTGTGGGCAGCCTGTGACATCTTCTCTATAATATTCACAAACTGTTACTTCCGTCTTTAACTACCTGGACCTATTCAGTCTCCCCAGTTAGTGTGTTGCCTTCTGAGGGGCGGGGCACCATGTCACCCACAGAGCAGGGCACACTACGAAGTATCTATCTAGTGAGCATCAGAGAACAGTTGCTGATTGAGCTGCTGAGAAATGGGGACCAAAGTTTGAGGTAGGCGACCTCTGACCGCCTCTCTGCACAGGCACTCACCCCAGGTGCTCCACTGCCCAGGGCCTGCCCTCCCTGGCCCAGTGCCCCCAGGCAACCCCACCCCACCTGTCCCCCAGTCTTAGCACGCAAGAGTTGTTACTACTTTGAACATCCCCTGCCCCTAAAGAAACTTCCCTGTCCAGTTTCTTTCCTGGTGTTAAATTAGTGTTAAATTAGCTAATCTGATTAACCTGTGCTGATATAGTTATGGGAGAGGGCTAGAGGAGAGCCTCAGGAGACAGGTTCATTTCAACCAGGGTCATGTGGCAACGACATCCCTGCCTTTGCAATGGTTTAGTTTAATGGAGTCAAGAGACTTGCTCCTCACTCCCAGCAGCCAGTGCATTACTCGCTCCTCTGGGCTCCCACAGCACTTTGTATATACCTCTTATTGTAGCACTTAGCACATGGTAGCGCCTTAAGCTATGTGTTTATGTATGTTTCCCCTCCAATAGACTGTGAGCTCCTCAAGGACAGGGACTGTGTGTTAGTCACTGATGTATCCCCAGCGCCTAGCACAGTGCCTGGCACACAGTAGGTGCTCAATAAATGTTTATGGAAAGAATGAGTGAGTTCTGTTTCTAATCGTGAGGACTTCAGCCCTATACTAAGACAGACAAGAGCAGAGGGAGAAGGGCGCCCTCCTTGGGGGCTAGCACGGCTTTTAACCCCTCATATAGCACTACAGGCAGCTGCCTCCTTTCCCCAGTGTCTGTGGCCACCCCAGGACACCAGGGTACACAAGGAACCCAAGGCTGCTTCCAGCAGTGCCTTGCTGTCACCAGGTGCCTCGAGGGACTCTGAACTCCTCCTGTCTTTTGCTGATGCCCCCTTCCTGGGACAGACTCATCACTATGTCCTCATCTCTGGGTGGAACTGAGTGGTAGAAATGTCAGGTCCGGTGGAAGGGACGGGGCAAGAAATTATTCGCACGATCGCAGTCTTTCTGACCCCAACGTGTATTTTTAAAGAGGCAGTTGCCTCCGGCTCGAAGGCCGCTGCATCCGAGGTGAATGAGCTCTTTCCCCTCTGGGCCGCTCCCAGGCCTGGGAGGCCAAGGCTGTGGGGCGCAGCAAGAGCCGCGGTCTTGGGACGCCAGGCTGGGGGCCCGTGTCCAGCAGGTGGCGCTGTGGAGCCAGCGAAGGCGGGCGGGCGGGTGGCCTGGCGGAGCCCGAGAAGGGAGAGGTGGCCAGGGCGGGGCTTGCCGCTCCAGGCAGAGACGGCCGAAGCCGACATCTTCCCGTCCCTCTGTCCTGACCTTGCGCCCGCAACTGCTTCTGGGCGGCTCCGGCCCCCACCGAGACCTTCCTTCGCTAAGGGAGCTTGGAACTTTCCCCGGAGCCCCCACCCTCTCCACTTTCCAGGGGGAATTTAGCAGTCCATTGAATGCCCTCTCCCCATTGGCCGGTCGCGCCATGGCCACGCCCCCTTCGCCCCCCCGCCCCCCGCGCCTCCGGGACTAGCAGGTGAGCACGCGACTGGCCTAGCCTCCAGCGCCGGCAGCCACTCTCGTCCCTGCGGTGCGAGTGAGCCCCGGCCACCGCCCCCAGCCGTAGGGCGCCTGGCCTGGCCCACCTCCCCACTGCGGCCTGCCGGTAGCTATACTTTCATGCGGCGCCTCTTTCAACCTTGAAATCAGCGATCGGGGCGCCGGCGACAGCCGTTTGCCCGCGGAGGGCCCTGACCGCCCTTTGCGTGAGCCCGGGCTCCTCGGGGGCCGGCATGGGGACGGGGAGGCATCCGAGCCCGGCTGCACAACGCTGCGGCTTGCCAGCGCCCCTAGCCGTGAAAAGCTGTGGTCTAGAGGAACACGTGGAGTCCGGGCCACCCCGCTGCGGCATCCAGAAGGCCCGAGCACTTGGCGCCTCCTCCTGGCAACCAAGCAGGCAGCCCTTGGGGCGTACCCCCCCACCCAAAGCACACACGCACTCGTCTCAGCAGGGGCGGGACCCTCATAGGTTAGAATACGGAACGGAACGGACAGGAGTCTACCGTCCAATTCACCACCCCGACCTAAATAGGGACGCAGGAATAGCGGAGGGATGGTCCTTTCTCGGGGAGAGCGAGGCTTGAGCAGGGCCTCCCTTTCAACCCTGCACCCCAAAGAGGAACATTCTGGTAAGACCATCATTAACTCAGCTCGTGACTTCAGCATGTAGGAGGAACTAACTCCAGCTAAACAGCCATGCTTACTCAATGTGATTTCTCCTCTATCGTTCGTAAGTTGAGTCCCATTTAGGTCTAAAAGATTAGGTTCTCTCTCACCTGAGGTCAGCCCGAGTGTTAAGCGGTGGGCAGGCCCTTTCCCCCAGGCCGTACTGAAAGGATCAGATCACTTAATAAGAGGCCTGCGCCCCCCGCCCCGGGGCGGAGCAGGGATGCAGATTTACCTCCTGCTTTATGGGATTCACAGTCCATACCTCCTGCTTTGATCTTCCCACTCTGGGCGAAGGGTAGTGAGAGGATTCCAGAGGAAGGGGAAAGGAATCCAAAAGCGAGAAACAAGAAAATGCCGTCTGGTTCCACTTTTTTATGTGTGTGTTTTTAGGGCCGCACCCGCGGCATACGGAAGTTCCCAGGCTAAGGGTCGAATCGGAGCTGTAGCCGCTGGCCTACACCACAGCCACAGCAATGCAGGATCCAGGATCAGAGATGCATCTGTGACCTACACCACAGCCACAGCAACGCTGGATCCTTAACCCACTGAGCGAGGCCAGGGATCGAACCCGCGTCCTCATGGATGCTAGCCAGGTTCGTTAACCACTGAGCCACGACGGGAACTTCTGGTTCCACTTCTCACTTTTTTTCCTCCAGAGAAATAAAGGGGTGTGTGTACCCACACACCCAAACCCAAACCTCCATGGCTGTCCACAGGTTCTCAAAGGACCACTGCCTGTTCCTTTGGGGTCGTTCTGATTTTGCCCACAGCATCTCCCTCCTGCCCTAAATGGAAATCTTTATAGTACGACCACTACTCCCCTGTCTGTCATCCCTCCTTCCGAATCTCAAGCAATCACCCTTTCCCCTCCCTCTGCCTGTCCCACCTCCAACACACTTTTACCAATGTATTAACAAAACAGCCTCGGAGTTCCCGTCATGGCTCAGCGGTTAACGAACCCGACTAGCATCCATGAGGACATGAGTTCGATCCCTGGCCTCGCTCAGTGGGTTAAGGATCCGGCATTGCTGTGAGCTGTGGTGAAGGTCACTGACGCGGCTCGGATCCCGCGTTGCTGTGGCTGTGGCGTAGGTCAGCAGCTATAGCTCCGATCGGACCCCTAGCCTGGGAACCTCCATATGCCATGGGTGTGGGCCTAAAAATACCCAAAAAAAAACCCAAAAAACCCTCTGTCACTACCCAGTTTCAAGAGTTCCCATGGTTCCCCATCATCTAAGGCAAAGGTCAAAGCCATGCTCCTTGGCACAGCCAGCAGGGCTCCTACACCCTCCTTCCCCATCTGTCCCTTCCAGCTGCCGTGACACCGAAGTGGGCTGTAGTTTCTTGCACACATGACCCTCCTCTTTATCTCCAAGCCCATACTCAGATGTCCCCTTAGTTCAAAGATTCTTCCCTGCCACTCCCAATTCCCATTTTCCTACTTGTCAACTAGGAATCACTGGTGACCACCCTGGGCCCTCGCCCATTCCTCTGAGCTCCCACGGCATCCTGGGCCCAACCGGATCCTTGAACTTACCACATGGCCTCAGGTGTGTTCGGGGACCCAAGGCCTCGGGATGAGAAAGTGGGGACGGTGAAGGCCAGCAGGGAGATTTAATGCTGCTCCTTCCATCTGAGCAAAAAGATCAGGGTCGAGGCCCGCTCCTGGGGTCTGAGCAAAGAGAGCAGCTCACAGTTCACCCCTAGGGCCGGCCGGCCTGCCACTGCGGCCTGTAGCTGCAAATGAGAGGCCCTGTGAACGTAGCTTAAAAGGGACTCATCCCAGGCCTGCAAATACCCCCTTCCCCTCAAACAGGAACAGGCTTGTTTGGGAGCCAGTAGTCAGAAGGAATTAGAGCTTCT
Organism: Catagonus wagneri; assembly: GCA_004024745.2. Taxonomy (NCBI): domain Eukaryota; kingdom Metazoa; phylum Chordata; class Mammalia; order Artiodactyla; family Tayassuidae; genus Catagonus; species Catagonus wagneri. The sequence goes on along the minus strand of PVHT020000015.1, from coordinate 34,896,063 downwards.
ACCCGTTTTTTTGCAAGTAAGGAGAAAAGTTATAAAAATCCAGGCTGGGCATCTTGCCTCTACGGAGCTGGGTCTTAGGAAAGCAGAACCACAGGTGAGCAGCGGGTGACACTGGCTGGACAGTGAGAGCAGTGACAAGACCACGAAGTCAGCTGCTGACACAGCTGGCCCAGGGCAGGAAAGAGCACCAGCAGGCATGTGATTTCCTTGAATTAAAAAGGATCATTCAAGAGTTCCCTAGTAGTCTAGGGGGATTAAGGATCCCGTGTTGTCCCTGCAGAGGCTCGGGTTCTGGTTAGGATTCGGCGCCTTCACCCCTGCAGCCCAGGTCCAGTCCCCGGTCTGGGAGCTGGGAGCGCTTGGCAAGCTGCTGCGTGCTGCAGCCTGAATAAAATGGATTATCGGTTCATCGGTTGCGGCCACCTCAGAGGGCTCCTCCCCGCGCTCCTGCTGCTCCTGGGGGCAAGGAGGAATATGTGCTTGTGTGAGTGGCAGGCACTCATTTCTCCTCACTAGCCCGCACCCAGGACTCGCCCCTACCTTTCTTTCCTTTTCCTTCCAGATCTTGCCCCAGTGACCCAGATGTTCACTGCCCACTTGACCTTGTCCTCACTGGCTATGCCCAGAAGGGCCCCAAACTGCAAAGCAGGATCAGGGCTTTCTGCATTGATTCTGTGAGGGTGCCATCTTCCCGAACCAGGGAAAAGCCCGTACGTACTGGGGAGGAGAGAAAAGAGACAGGAGACAGAGGCCCTGACACAGGTTTTTCAGTATGCAAGTGTTTTAGACAACTCCACAGCCGGTTGCTTAAAAGGAAACATAGAGGGCAGCCAAAATACACACCCAAATGCAAAAAAGTAAAGGCAAACATAAACCACACAATACCATGAAATCCCAACAAAATCAAAAAAATTAAAACCCAAAAAACCCCTCAACTTTATATATATATAATATATATATTTTTGTTTTTTTAAAAAGGGAGAACAACTGTTCAAAACCAACTGGGCAGTATGGTGGGGGTGGGGAGCAGTCCTACAGAAGGGGGCCTAGAACTTCCCCGGGAACAAAGAACAAACACAATACAAAGAAAATAACCACCAATGCTCCTGCCAGGGTCAGGAGTCTCCAGAGAGCAGATTGTCCCATCCTCAAACTGGCTTTTTTTTTGCCTTTTTTTAATCTTTTGTTTTCCATTTTCTTCTTTGTTGTTGTTGTTTTAGCACCTGTACAATAAAACTGTACCATCCTCCAACCAGAGCGGCCATGGGAGGCCCTCCCACCTCTGCATGGTACATACTCTACAAGGATTGTTCGGAAAAATAGCAATTGGTAGAAAAATAAGAACAAGAGTGGGAAGGACATGGCCACAGAGGGGGCCGGATGGGGAAGCAGCGGTGGGGGGGGGGGGGCTTTCTCCCGCTCCCTCCAGGGACAAACCCAGCGCTGGAACGGAGGTCTGGTGGGGACACGCACCAGGCCCCAGGTCCCCAGGCAGGAGTGGAGCCCGGCGGGACACCAGCCTTCTGCCCTCACCTAGGAAATAGCTGAGGCCTGGGTCTCGCATCTGGCAGGCAATCCCAGAGCCCTTTGCAGATTCCAAAAGAGCACGGGGCCGGGGTTGGGGGGGTGCAGAGGGAGAAAGAGAAGAGAGAGGAAAGGGGTGCGGCGAGCGGGAGAGCTGGGGACGAGGGCGGGGAGCTTAGAGGCTCAGTATCCAGGGAGGGTGGGGGCAGAATGGCGGGGGATGGCGGGGCGGGGGGATGCAAAGGCGAAAGCTGCGGGGACGAACCCATATTGTGCACTCTGAGGAGGGTGGCGACAGCGAGGAGGGGGCGACCCATTCTTAACTCTCCTCCGTTAGAGTCACTCTTTGACCCCTTAGCCCCACCGCCCTTCCCTCCCCAGTAAACGCTAGTCTGAGACAGCAGGGCTGCTGCGAAGGGCTGGGGCTTGAAATGAGAATAAACTGGGGGAGGGGTGAGCACCAAAGCCTCATGATTTAGCCCCAAGCCCCTAGCCCTGCGCCAGCACCAGCCGCCTGCATGGTCACAAGTCGATGCCCCCACCCCCCCCCATGGTGGGAAAGAAACCTGGGAGTAAGCTTTTCAGAGGGAGGGAACAGCGTCGGAGCTTATCAAGAAAGACAAAGAAAGGAGGAGAAGAAAGTCCCTCAATACAACAAGTTGTCTCAAATCGTCACAGTGATACAGACTTATCAGAAACCAATGAAACAATACAAATTAAATACTAATAAAATAAATACTATGGAAGACAGAAGAACACAGGGGAACGGAGGGGGCGCGCTCAGAGATTTGGGCTTTTTTCAATTCTCCTCTAGAAAGGCTGCAGCCACCCAGGGCCCAGGTTTGATCTTGGTCACACACAAGGAGGCCAATCCAAGGGACCCTGGCGCCACCTCCCACCACCCCTGGGACCTCTCGTCCTCAGACGCGGAGTTCAACTTTCCACCCCCACCACCAGCCACGACAACAATGACGATGACAGGGAGATGAGAACTAACTCTAACCAAAAAAAAAAAAAAAATCCAGAATCCAGTCACTAATGCTGGCGTTGATAAGGCAGCTTCTTGTTGGTCCATATTATTGCCTCATTCTGCAGTCTGGTGCTCGGTGAGGGAGAGACACGGGAGGCGGGGGAGGGCTGAACTTGGGAGGAGACAGAAGAAACAGGGAGGGGCCGCTTTCCCCGGTCAGCTGTTCCAGGGCTGGAACTCCACCTCAGACCCTAGGAGGCGAAGCAGCTCCGCCTCGTACCGCACCAGCTCCACAGTCTCAGAGGAGCCCAGGGCGGAGGTGGCGTCCAGGCCTCCAGGCCTCTCGGCGGGAGTCAGCAGCTGACTGGAGGCCACCTGCCGGTAGAACTCGGCCTTGGGCAAGGTGGCGATTTCAAAGTGCGGGAACCGAGCCTGAAAGATCCTCGAGGAAAGCTTCAGCCTCTTCAGGACGTCGGTAAAGAGAAACCAGTTGCAGGGCCTGGAAAAGGCAAGGATGGGGGTCGGGGACGAGGCCGGGGGTCGGCCTGCGGGGCGGCTGCGCTCCCCCGGCCCCGGGCGCCTCGGGTGCTGCGTAAACTGCCTCCTGGCCGCTACGATGGCAGGCCCAGCTTTCCGCTAAGCGGCGAGCCCTCGAGCCGCGACTGACCTCTTCCAAAAAGCGGGAGCAGGAGGGAAATGAGCCTTCCGGGACGAAAACTCCGCGCAGGCGAACCCAGGCCTTCCCCCTGCCCCTGCCCCTGCCCTCGCACCGCGACCTGGAATTTACCACCTGCTGGGACCAGCTCTTCCCCGAGCCCCCAGCGCGCCCCCCTTCCGTCTGGCTTCCCCTTCCTGCTCTCACTCCCGCTTGCCCGACCTCCTCGTTCTCCAAGATCTTCCCCAGAAGAGGGGGAGCCGTGGAGAAAGGCCTAAACTGCGGGTAATCCAAAAGGCATTTCTCTTTGGCTCTGGAATGCATTAGACAAGTTTTTTTCTCCCGCGGCGGCAGCACCATAGTTTCTGCAGGGCCGGAGCTCACGTTACAGCCAGTCAGTCTGACTTTGCTGAGCACACCCGACTGGGCGGCAGCCTGGGGACAGCTGGGGGGGGGCGGCGCACAGCCGGCACCGGCCCAATGCTTGCTGTGACTAAACCGGGAAGGAAGACAGGCTGCAGCCCCACATTAGTGGCCCCTGTTTCCAGGGCTGTCCCTTGTCACTGTTCCACTGTCTCACTTGCAGCCTTTGCCACTTTCAGCCCGGACAGTGTTGCATCAGCCTCCTAACTGGTTTCCTGCTGCCAAGCGTCGCTCTGGTGTGCCCCGCACCCACCCTCACTGGGTCCTCTATGACTCTGTCTTCCAAAAAGAAAATCAGACCTTTTCACTCGCTCCCTAAACCCCTTTCAATGGATGCCCAGTACCTCCAGCAAAAAACCCCTTCCAACTCTTAGGCATGATTACCACGCAAGTCCTTCCAAACCTGATCCCACTCAACCCCTGAAGCCCAACCTCCACCCGGTCCCTCCCCCGGCCTCTCACGCGCACGTGCGCGCGCGCGCGCGCACACACACACACACACACACACACACACACTCTGTATCCCCCATCCTACCAGTGCCAGCCATTTGATAAAGGACCAGCCCCGCTTTCGAGGCTTTCTGAACTTGAATGTCTGGGGCCTTTGCTCAGGCCACACCCTGCATCCTCCTCTCCTCACTGGCCCAGCACAGACACCCTGTCACTGTAACGCCTTCCGAGATGTAACTGGTTGCTCATCCCTTCTCCATGGCCTCAAGGCACTCAGTTTGGACCCCTGTCACAGTACCTATGATGGAGCCCATTTTGGAAAGAAAATAAAAGAAATGTAAACTGTAGTTCTCTCTTCGGCACAGGAATGAAGACTTGGGGTGGACTGGAACTCTTATTTTTCTTTTTTCTTTTAATTTTTTTTTCTTTTTGTCGTTTTAGGGCCACACCCGCGCCATGTGGAGGTTCCCAGGCTAGGGGTCGAATCTAAGCTACAGCTGCCGGCCTACACCACAGCCACAGCAACGCCAGATCCAAGCTGCATCTGCGACCTACACCACAGCTCATGGCAATGCTGGATCCTTAACCCACTGAGCAAAGCCAGGGATCGAACTTGCATCTTCATGGGTACTAACTAGTCAGATTCGCTTCCGCTGAGCCATGATGGGAACTCTCGGAACTTTTTATTTTTCACTGGACACCCTTTTGAACTGTTTGAGTTTTTTATGATAATAAATACACTTAGGATATTTGCTCTTTTATTAGAGCTAATAGTACACTTGTCTGTCTCTTCCACAAGACTGGAGAGGCTTTGAAGGCCAGAGCTGTATTCCAGGCCTCAGAGTTTGACCCGGTACAACTACTTGAGACATGTTTCTGGAACTGAATGTTCTGTACAGCACCTAAAACTTCTACCCAGGCCCACAGTCCTCATCCCGAAAGTGCAACATTTCTTCCGAAGGACAATAACCTCTGCCATCTCTCACGATCAGGGAATGGGCTGTTCTGGGTTAAGAAGAGGTGCTGGAGGATGTAACACCAGGAAAACCAGCTTTGCTGGTACCAAGCTCTCAACCGAAAGCGCGCCTGCCACCCGGCTTGCTGAACTGCCTGCTGTTCTGTGCGCGCCTCAAGCACACTACCCCGGTCCTTTTACCGCCTGGGGCCCAAGATCCTGTTTCAGAGAAGGAGGTGCTGACTACTTTGGAGGAATTAATTAACCGTGCAATACTATATCCCAAAGGCCCAGTCCCGCCCTCAGGGATCAGCTTATGCCCAGAAGAATAAGGACCAAAAGCCCCTGAAACTTGATCCCTACTGGTGTCATTATATAGGCTATTTATTCTTATCGGGCCAGGGCGGAAGGGGTGCCCAGAAACTATGGTCTAGCGGTCAGAGCGGTCAATGGAGGGACTCGTGCAAAGGGTCCCTATTCCAGAGTTCCCCTCATGGCACAGCAGAAACGAATCCGACTCGGAATCAGGAGGTTGTGGGTTCGATCCCTGGCTTCGCTCAGTGGTTAAGGATCCTGTGTTGCTGTGGCTGTGGCGTAGGCCGGCGGCCACAGCTCCGATTTGACCTCTAGCCCGGAAACTTCCATCTGTCACGGGTGCGGCCCTAAAATGATCAAAAAAAAAAAAAAGTCCCTAAACCATTGGCCAGCCCTCTCTCTATCATGTGCGCCTCCTGTGCTTTCATTATAAAAAAATTAGGTCTGATATTTTAAAAATTGGTATCAGAGAAAAAGCATCCTTCTAGGTATTTGCAAAGGTATTTGAAATATGTGAAGACACCAAGAAAAGGACACTTAATGATGGAGGCCAAGAACAAAAGGACAGTGTATCCTGCATCCTCCTAAACAGCACAGCCATGGCTCTGCAGGCCGCCGACCTCCCTTCTGAATTATCAAATAAAGGTTAAACTGGGTCTAGTCTAATGGTAAGTATCAAGAATATTCTAGTCTCCAAAAATGAGTGACCCTCGCTATAATACACACAAGACATCTGAGAGGACAGCGCCAATGCCATCATCTCGGCAACATTAAGGCACTGAGAAAGCAGCCTGTGGGTTACTTAAGGACCCTGGTGGCCCCATGGCTATGGCAACCATATGTCCCGGCTCTTCGAAGACTCTCAGTTTCAAATATTCTATCTGGCTGTCCCCAGAAACCACAAAAATGTTCCAGAGAGTCTACTAGTTCACCAGCCTAAATATCTCCCAGAACATGTCTTACACCCAGGAACAAGGCCAAAATCCTTCAGAGAGGGAATCCAGGTTTGGGTTTTGGAAAATAAACATAGCTGGTGTCCCCAGAGCTTACGGCCTCTATCCTGAACATACACAATCCGGGCTGGGAGGTCAGGCTGGCCTTGCTCACGTATGCTGTGTCCTGTGCTCTAGCACGTGTTCTCCAGGTCTCGGCTTCCTTCTGGAGACCTCCACCTTTCCCAGGGAGGCCCGCCAGGGTTGCCAGGATCCCAGCGCTCGGTCCCCATGGATCTCTCAGACACTTACCCGCGGGACACGGACACTTGGAGGTTGTAGCAAGGGAGGAGAGGCTTGTCTGAGAGCTCAAACATAAAATCATCCTCTTCCACATCATCTCCTTCGTGATCCGAGCTCCCAGGAGGGTTGTGCAGGAGGTCGCAGGCAAATCCATCTTTTTCCTCTGTAAAGACAGCATATGGGGAATTCGCGCACGAAACCGAAGAAAAGCAATGCTCCGACAAGATAAAGGGGTGGAACGCTGGGTGACCAGGAGACACACAACAGACCCATGGCTCACGTCCTTGGGAAGGCACGTGAAAGTTCTAGCCCCAGGAGGTAGTACTCTGTGGCCGCCTTTCAACTGGAGAAAAGCAAGCTGGTGTGAAGGACGCGCTGCCCAACTGTTGCGGAGAAAAGCCCGAAGATACCATCGCAGCCAAAGGCAAGGGAAAGCCCTTGCCCTTCAAACTGCAGCCTTCCCAAGCCACCAAACCGCCTGCCGGAGTCCCCCGGAGCCTGGAGGGGGCTCAGCCTGCTCCCTGCTGCCGTCCGTGTCCGGGTGTGGCCCGTTGCCTGCCAGCCCAGCCCGCTCTGGCTCTGGCTTCCCCCAAGCCGAGGAGTGGGCGCCGGCCCCCACCTGCAGCCCCGGCCCGGGGCTGAGTGCTGGATGGCAGCCACGGGTAAAGGTTTGCTGCTCTTCCTCAGGCCAGAAGCTAAAGGCTCGGGAGAGCAGCCAGCTCAGAGACTCTGGATGCATCTTCGGGGCTAGGCAGGGAGGGAACTACGGTAGCTGCCAGATGAGGGCCTAGGTCCCTTTGGAGTGTCAGTAAAAGCAGAAGAGGTGACAGCGCACACAGGGGCTTCTGGCAGGGTTAGGACAAGGGGCCAAGCGAGGAGAAAGGATCCAGAGTGGGGAGCGGTAGAGGGCTAAATAAAACCAACCAACTAAACAAACATTTTTTAGAGGGCTTTGTGCCAGTGGCATCTCCCGGTTTAGGCCAGGAGTTCTAAGTCTGAGGGAGGCGCGGGCTAGTCTGGGCCGAGAGGGTCTTAGGCTACTAACAGGTGAAGAAGAGCTACTCCACAGGGTCTCAGTGTCTTGGAAAAGAATCAGCAAAACCCACATCGGATCCCATACTTCCGAGCCACGGACAAGGATGCGAAGAATCCCGCCTAAAGCTTACCCAACACGGAACTGCTGTAGAAGTCCCAGGACACGCCAGGGTCGCCCTCCGCACGGCCCTGAAGATCGGAGAGGTGATCTGGAGAAAGAAGAGAGAGCAGTGAGAAAAAGAGGTAGAAGCAAACAAAGTACATCCACACCAGGGCCAGGAGAGTGGGAGAAGGGAGGGCAGGACCACAGGGGGGGACGGGGCCGGGAGCAAGCCGGGAGAGATCCGCTTCCTGCTCCTGCAGAGGTGACAAACCAGAAGCCGTGGGCCAAAAACCAGGAGCCGGGGTTTGGGCCCGGTGCTTTAAACACCCACAATTTAATTTACTTCTAACATTTTAAAATTCAGAGATTTCACTGAAAATTTTGGATTTCCAACTTTTCTTGAAAAAAGAAAACCAGGAGAACTGGCCAGACTGTGCCCACATTCCCGCATGTCAGCGGCTGGAGGGAGAAGCGACGACCCTGCGTCCTCCCATCCCGTAGGCCCCGCCCAGCCTGCTCTGCTCCCAACCCGTCAGCCTGCGCTTCACACGATGTACGGAATTCCTCTGCAAGCAGAAGCCTAGACCTTTCCCGGGATTTTGATTCCCCGCTGTTCATCTATCTGATTGCGACGCTACCAATTCAAAGTTAGATAAGGAAACATAGTTCCTTCTGTTTCGTCTTGGAAAGCATGTCGGGAAACAGCCAAGCTTATGCTCATGAAAACCCTTTGCTTCCACTCCCTGGCGTCCACCCAAAAGAATTAAAAACGGGTATTCAGACAAAAACTTAAGACCTGAATGTTCCACAGAAGCTCTGTTTACAATCTCCAAAAAGTGGACACAACCCAAATGTCGCTCAGCTGCTGAGGGGACAAACAAAATGTGGACTCATACAATATGTAGCCTTTTGTGTCTGGCTCCTTTCACCGAGTCTGTCCTCAGGGCTCGCCCGCGCTGCAGTGCCCATGAGCGCTTCACTCCTCCTACCGGCTACACATTGTATGAGTCCACGTACATAAAATATCCAGAACAGGCCAGTCTACAGAGCCAGAAAGCAAACTGGTGGCTGCCGGGGGGCTGGCGGGGAAGGCGCGAATGGAAAGTGACTGCCTGATGGGTACAGGTTTCCTTTGGGGATGATGAGAAAGTTCTGAAACTTGACAGTGGCGATGGTTGCACAACATCGTGAATGCACTTAATGTCACTCGGTTGTACACTTTAAAATAGTTAAAATAGTAATTTTTACGTTATGTTTTACTATGATAACAAAATTTTAGAAAAAAAAGAGATATTTTAGGAGTTCCCTGGTGGCCTAGATGGTTAAGGGTCTGGCATTGTCACTACAGCAGCTGGGTTGCTGCTGTAGCACAGGTTCGATCCCGGGCCCAGGAACTTCCACGTGCCGTGAGCACGGCCAAAAGACTCAGAAAGCCACAACAAAAAATTTTAAACCATCTTTTGCTTCCTTGATCTGAGAACAAACATCAGGTCACCCTTAGCCTCCTTGTTGCCTAGCTAAGCATCGTCTAGGTGAACCGCTTCACCTCTCAGCCTCATGTGAACAAAAGCAGGTTTCAATGACAAATTCAACCGTGTCACCTGTGGGGCACGTGGCCCCGAGACTGCCAATATGCCATGTAGTACAGTCGTCGAGCTGATCTGGCTGTGTATGGTTGCCATCGGCCCTCAAGTGACACCTGGGCAACAGGACAGGTGAGAGTCCAAAGGGCGGAGGTGAGGTGAGGGTGCCCCCCGAAAACCAAATCCCAGGAGGGGGTTGGCAGCTGGTCTTAAAGGCGCAGAGCTAAGCTCCTGGGACAGAAGGCACCCCCACCGCCCAGTACACCTTCCCTTTGGCTCACACTCTCTGTCAGCGAAAATGCCCAGCAGCTGTTGGGAGCCACTGAAAGTAGTCGTTTTTTTTCCTTTTTGCAACCTTCTAGGAGGTGAAGGGTTTCTTCCAGAAGGAAAAGGTGGTCAGAGGGAAGCTCTCAAGGTAAAGTCTGAGCAGCCAGAGTGGAAAACCTTTTGTCACGTACATTAGATCTTTTGTGCATTCCATGAAAAAACTCCGAGGTCAGGGCTGCCAGCTTACTTCCTCTTCTGTACCCTGTGCCACCGGGGACTTGGAAGCAGTTCCTTCCGAAGGCATCTGCCAGTTAGGTAGGTGGCTGTTCTGTGCCTGGCACTGTGCTAGGTGTCCCGGGGGATAAAGGAACGCAATCATAAGTTCCCCAAAGGCGGGGACCACCAGTGTCCTGTTCAACACTGTCTCCTGGGACCGGCGCCCCGCTGCCCGGCGCACAGTAAGGGCATAACCGACACATGAGGAAGAAAGGGAGGGAGAGGGACATGACTACAAGGCGAGACTCTAAAGCCAGGTGCTTGCTGAGCATGCGTGCTGGAATGCACGCATTCAAGTGCCCGCTGTCCCCCCAGAGGTCACGGGAGGACTCCATCGAACAGCCCTCGCTCACCACATTCCTGGGGCTCCTCTCTTGGAGCTGCCTTCAAAGCCCCTGGCACATTCCTCTAATACTCCTCGCTGACAACCAGCCTCTGTCATCTGCAGGTGAACTTGCCTTTCTGAGACAGCCCAAAGTTAACCAGCCCAAGCAAAGCTGCAAAAGCCAGAACAGGCCCACGAGTGGCACACAAGAGCGACTGCCAAGGCCTGCCTGATGGCGTGGCTCTGAGGCCCGTTTCCTCAGACGTCCTCAACCAGGTCGAGAGTGACCTTTCTTCTCCTTGATTCTCCCTGGCGCTCCCCTTACCTTTCTCTGAGCCTTGCCTTCAAAAAGCGCCCTCAGCGCAGCGAGCCCGTTCCTAGGTATATGCCCCAAAGAATTCAAAACTCCTCCCAGTACTTGTTCATGCATGTTCGTCGCGGTGCTAAGGCTCAGTCGTCAAAAGGTGGACACAACCCAAATGGCCATCAACTGATGAACGGAAAAAAGAAAATGTGATCCACCCACACGAAGGGATATTACTCAGCCTTAAAGACATGCCACTACATGGACAGACCTTGAAAACAGGCTAAGTGAAAGAAGTCCGAAGGAAAAGGCCCCATATTAGCATGACTCCATTTATGTGAAGTGTCCAGAATGGGCAAATCCAAGGAGACAAAGTAGACAGGTGTCTGCCGGGGGCTGGGGCATGGGTGTGCAGAGCGACGGCTTAATGGCTATGGGGTTTCACTTTGGGGGTGAAAATGTTTTGGAGCTGGATAGAGGTAGTGGTTGAACAATACTGTGATGCACTAAACACCACTGAATTGTTCACTTTTTTTTTTTTTTTTTTGGCTTTTTAGGGCCACACCCATGGCATATGGAGGTTCTTAGCCTAGGAGTCGAAATGGAGCTATAGCTGCTGGCCTACGCCACAACCACAGCAACGCCAGATCCGAGTGGCATCCACAACCTACACCATAGCTCATGGCAACGCCGGATCCTTAACCCACTGAGCAAGCCCAGGGATCGAACCTGCATCCTCACGGATGCTAGTCAGATTTGTTTCCACAGAGCCACAACTGGAACTCCTGAATTGTCCACTTTTAAATGCTTAATTTCATGTGAATTTCAGCTTCATAAAAAAAGTTTTTTTTAAGAACTCACTGTGAGTGGTGACCCTGGGAATCGGTTTCTCTTTTTCCCAGGGTCCCATCATACCCCTCCCCTCCTCCTCCAACCAAGTCACCAGCTGAGGGACATGAAAAGAGAGAAAAACAAAAGAGAAGCGGTCTTCGACATGGGGTCATAGGGCCGAGGTCTCTGGCAGGAAAAACAAAAACCAGTGACCTCAAGTGGTAAATTGCTAAGCCTTTCATCAGTGGGCGGAAAAGCAGTCCTGATACCTCTCTGATGCCCCCAAACCAAACTGCAACAACTCCCCCAGCTCCTACATTCTTTCCTACAGAAGACAAAAAACGAATCTCTTTTCCCTTGGCTAGCTTGGATATTCTTCAAAGAGTCAAATGCAAATCAGTCCCATGCCTGCCTCTAATGTGCCCCAAGGAGGAGGGCTTCCAGAGGCTTCTCATAGGGTTTGGATGGCCTGGTGCTCCAGGCCCTTCACTCCCTAGAAATGTACCTGAGGCCTAACGGGTGCTCTGGAAATGCGCGGATGAATGAACGCGTGAAGGAGCGCCGCCACACTTTCAGCATCTCGCGAGAAATGGGACTCACTTTTAAGCCAAGCCAATGTTGCAAAACCCACAACTTCAACCCACCTAAATTACCAGCATCCTCAGATGACAAAAGAATTCACTACAGGATACCTGGAAATAGTGATACTCCTGTGCGTGTTTAATCAAGGATTTGATTCCCAGAATCTTCTAGAACAGGGGGCTTGCTTGCACGAAACCAGGGAGGCTCTACAGGAGGTGCAACCCTGACACTCTGGCTCGGCGTTTCCGCCCTTTGCATCCCACTGGGATCCACCTTCATTTGCTGCCCAGTGGGATCTCCACTGGGGGAGAAAGAAGGCAATTAGTCTATGGAGAATTTGGTCAGGCGAATGCTGGGGGATGAAAAGTAGAAAGCTGTTTAAATACCTCAGCCAGACAGAGAGGCAAGGTCCAAAGAAATCCCCAAGTCCACACCAACGCATCCACCTATAGGGGCTGGGGAGTGGGGCAGCGGAGGGGACCGCCGCCCCGACCTCCAACCTCGGGCTGCCTCCTGCGGCCACACTACCCACTGGTTCCTTGAGATTTGGGGATGGGAGGGGATGCGGATGAAAAAAGAGAAACAGTTCGAGGAATCGAAAAAGCTTCCTGGTGGCGGTCGCACAACATTGTGAATGTGCAAAATGCCACTGGATTGTTCACCTCCAGATGGCCCTGTTAGGTGAGTTTCTCAAAGAGAAAAGACCCTGAGTATTAACTTATCCCCTGAAAACAGCCTTTGGGCTCAAGTCCCTCCCACTGGAGCCCACTGACTCCTGCCAATGCCTGCTTCCCCGGGTGCCAAGGTCCTAGCCCGCTGGCCGGCACTTTCCCTAACAGCCAGTCAGAGCTCTGCCTTTATAATCGGCACTCGATATTTGCATGGAAAAGAAGTGGCCCAGTTTTAACACTCCTTTCAGCTCCTGGCCCCCATTATGAAGTTATAGCTCCATGCCTGCAAAGTTGAGAAACAATATTAAGATTTGAATGAAGCTGTTCAGCTACACAGACTAGGAAGTACCGGAAATAAGAAAAGTCTTCTCCTGAGTCTGTGACCAGACCAGCATTTGAGTTAGTTCGAGGAGGCGTCACAAGGCTCTCTAGGAGTCGGGATTACTTAACAGAAATGAGAAGAGAGAAAAACGTGCTTCTTTTTTTTTTTTCCTTTTTAGGGCTGCACCCACAGCATATGGAAGTTCCTGGGCTAGGGGTCGAATCGGAGCTACGGTTGCCGGCCTACACCACAGCTCACAGCAACACTGGATCCTTAACCCACTGAACGAGGCCAGGGATCGAACCCGCATCCTCACGGACACTGGTCGGATTCATTTGTGCTGTGCCACAACGGGAACTCCAAAACGTGTTTATTTCTAATTTATTAACTGCGTTAGTGGTTTTAACATTCAAACTCCTGGGGGATTTGGAGAGGGTGTCAGGGAAGGAAAGTCTCGGCTTACTAATAAGGTAGTCAGAGACAGTTCGATTTGGACAAGGGTGCCCCCAAGCCCTCAGAAGGGATGAGAGCCGCTGATCAGAGAGCTTCACGCACCGCTTTCACTCTGTGGAGACGCTCTGGATGTTCTGTATGGCAGCTCTGCCCGCGAATCGAGTGTGCGGAAGAGAGTGCGTGTGGCACGCGGTTTGCGGGAAGTGGCCACACGGGTGATTGGCCCCGCGCCCTGGTGATGGTCTAGCCATCAGTGGCAAGGACAAATGACAGAAGGAGCATCCCCAAGCAGCTCTGCCCCGCACGGACAAGGGCCTGGGACCTCGGAGCTGGCAGACGGAAAAGGCAGCCCTGCCCCCAGCCAGAGAGGCAGGGTCCCGCTGCGGGGAGGGAGACCTGCCCGAGGTGGCGGTGGCGGCGGTGGCCAGTGACTGCAGGAGTCAGGAGGCTTGAGTGCAGGCTGGACGGTGGCTGGCCGAGCAGGCGTCGAGGCCTCCCTGAGCAACCTGCCATCATCCCCAGTTTATTCGTACCTACACGGCTACATGGCGCGTCCCCCAGACCTCTTCCCAAGAGGACCTTTAGTTCAGGTTCCTTTGTTTCTTTCTCTGTCATCAGCTACCCAGTTAACCTTTGTTCAATAAACGAATAGGCCCCTGGGTTGAGAGCCCAGCACTGTATCGTAGGTGGGAGGGGGCGGGGTTCGGGACTAACTGAGGCCACGGCCTGGGGGAGAGGGAGCGGCCTCGGGCAAATCCTTAGCCCCGTGGGCTTCCAGTGCGAGAGGGAAACCTCGAAACATGTTCCCCCAAAGCCTCCGAGGAGGATCAGAGACACAACTCCCAGCTGCTCTGTCCTATGCCTGCGGCTTGAAGAAGTCACTGCTAGAGCAAGGGCCAAGCTGTGATGTCACGAAGGAGGCGGGGTTCCTTTATTCAGAGGTCAAGTCTGAGGAGATTCCCACTGAGCATGCCCAAGCCAGACTTCCCTCTTTCCCCCTCCCCGCTGCCCAACTCGGTAGAGCTCTCTAACTGCAGACAAACAGCTGTCATCTGCTAATGAGAAAACAAACGCAGGCGGGCTTGGGGCCCTTGCTGTGGGCCTTAGCACCACTTACCCAGACGGGGCAGGTGAGCCAGGAAGAGAAAGGAGCGGGGCGGATGTGGGGGGGGGCAGGGAGAGGGAACCTCAGCCACCACAGTCAAGGGGTGTGGGGAACAAAGCATCGGGAGGGGGTCCCAAGGGGTGGACTTGGATCATCCACAGGGAGAAAGTGCAAAAACAAAAGCAAAACGTTAAGTGTCACTTCTTTCTAGCTGCCATCTCATTCAAAGGATGAGTCAAGGCATTTTGCCCGCAACTAAATGTACTAGTGGGGCTGCAGTCCCACGGGGAGGCCTACCCACGTACTTGGTCCCCTCGGGCTACCAGGGCCCCGAAGAGGAGGCATGCAACGTGGACACTCACAGCACAGGGACGAGAGTCGCTTCTGGCATTTTAAACTGCATAGAGATTTCCGAGCTGCCAGAAGGAGAGCCCGTGAAGAGGGCTGACACCCCTCACGGGAGCCGCCGGATGGAGGGAGATGAAGAGCGTCTGCCCCGGAGCTCAGGGACCAGAGGCCAGCCCCGAGAATGAGCCTCGAGTCTGGGCCGTACTCACCACTGAGAAAGCGCTTCATGGTGTCACTGCTGGCCAGCTTCATGGCCGTCTGTCCCGAGTAGGTGGCCAGCGTGGGGTCGGCCCCATAGGAGAGCAAGAGCCAGATGGTTTCCAGGTTGTCGTTGACCACCGCATCATGGACTGGCCTGTGAAGCAATACACGGTGAGGACGGCAGGGCCCAGATGGGAACCTGGGTGTCTAGGCCCCTGGCCACCTCGTCAGGGAAAGCGCAGTGAGGCGACCGCAGAGGCACGCGGGGAGACACCTCTGGGAGAACCACCTCCAGCCTGCGCCCCCCTCTGCGTCGCCGACCTCTCTCTCGTCCGCCCCATTCCTCTCGCTTATACTCCCCCCCCCCCATGATGGGACAGTCCCTAAGGCACAGTGGAGCTCCACTGGCCACCCTGGAGCTCAGGGGAGAATGGGCTCCTGACCGAGGATAAACTGAAAGCAGATGCTGGGAGTATGAACGGAAAATCCTGGGTAACTGGCCCGGAGCAGGGACGAGCAGAGCCGCTCCGCACACCGGGAGGCAGCCAAGCGGAGCCGCATCCTCTGACCCAAGGCCCCTGCTGGGTAGGCAGCTCCTGTGTCAGTTCTGGCCAGGAAGTAGGCCCTCAGAGCACAGGAAAGGGGTGCAATGTCTTTAACACGCAGCAGGTGTCTGTCTTTTTTTTTTTTTTTTTTTTTGAGTATAGAGCTGAAATCAAGAATCAAATCTGGGATATTGCCCCAGGATCAGCCTCCCAACTCTCAAAGCCTGAGATCCTGTCAGGATGACGCGAAGGGTGTGTGCGGGCGCCTGACAGGATGATTCCCAGACAACCCCAGCCTCCCCTCGGCGACCAGAGTGGACTGGCCAGCCTGGAACTCATGCGCCCTTGACCTGAACTGGTCCAAACTGGGGCAGGCTGTCTCGAGGGAGGGGCTGGGTGGCCAGGGGCCGGGGCGCAGCCTCTTGCCTCGTGCCATCCTGTGCGCTGCAGTTCACGTTCGCCCCGTGCTCCAGCAGGATGTTCAGGATGTCGGTCCAGCCCCGGGAGCAGGCTTCGTGCAGGGCCGTGTAGCCGGCGTTGTCGCGGTGATTCACATCCTCGCTGTCTTTCTGAAGGCAGTACAGGACGACGTCCTGGGGGACAGGGGGAGCTCCGTGAGCAAAGAGAGGCCCGACTCCCGGAACCACCCGGGTTAGGTCTGAAGCCGTCCAAACGTCCGGTGTCAGAGCGTGCTCTTTAGTCCAGACACTGACAGGCAAATCTCAAAATCTTTTGGCCAGGAGATCAGTCCTGAGCTGCCATCGCCAGGGGCTCAGCTCTGGGCCGAGTCCTCGGCAGAAGGCAGCATCTCTAATGACTGGGGAGGCTCATCTGGGCGACCTGGTGAGGGCTCTGGGGACGAGGCTCTCAGAGAGCCTCACCAGCCTACCCAGAGCTCAAAGCCTCGGGCTCAACCGGCTGAGCACCGGCTCCCTAGTCCAGGGCTTTTCGCGACAGCCCCAGACCAGAGAAAGGAGACAGGTGCTGGCAAGCACAGCCTCTGGCGGTAATTCGAGAACTAGGAAGAAAGAACTGGTTTAAGTGCTATCCCTGGATGCTGGTTTTAATTGTTTTAAGTACCATCCCTGGATGTCTACCCCAGGGCAGTCAATGCTAGCTAGCCCTCCCCTCAAATCAAGATTGTTCCACGTAAAATCCAGTGTGGCCATTCATCCACAGTAATGATCAGCTTCCCTGCGCTGAGACAACAGGACCAGAATCAGGACTCCAGGCCTCGAAGCAGCCGAGCTGGTGTGGCATGAAGCTGGTGAACGAGCTGAAGGAGGACGGGGGAGGCAGCCCCCTCCCCGCTTTGGAGGGAAACAGGCCGGGGCGGCAGCTATCAGAGGCCTATCATCAGCTCCCCCAAGCCCCGGTGAGAAGGGACTCAGCCATCCTGACTGACAGCTAACTCACCGGCTGGCTGGCGTCGGCTCGCGTGTGCCCATGCGGGGTGCTGCCTCCTGGATTCGGAAATCTTCCAGCAGCCTCTACCCAGGGGCCCACAAGGACCCTACTCTTCTCACCAGGGCAGACGGTGCCTCTTCCCCAGGCCTCAGGCTTCTCCCTCCCTCCCCTGACAGGCTGTCCGACCTGCTCTTGCTCTGTCCTGATTGGTTCCCTATGGCTTCCTGCTGGCTGGTTTGGCCCCAGGTAAAAGAAAGTTAACTTAAAGGGAAAAGGCTGGTCGTCGGTTTGTTTTTTCTTTTCTTTACATCTCCCTTGGCAGTTATGCAGGCCCCCACACCAGGTGCTCAAGGAAGCTAGGTAGGGAGTTCCCGTTGTGGCTCATCGGGTTATGAACCCAACATAGTGTCCATGAGGACGAGGGTTTGATCCCTGGCCTCGCTCAGTGGGTTAGGGATCCAGGGTTGACACTGAGCTATGGTGTAGGTCACAGATGCAGCTCAGATCCCACGTGGCTGTGGCTGTGGTGTAGGCCAGCGGGTACAGCTCAGGTTCGACCTCTAGCCTGGGAACCTCCATAGGCCATGGGTGCGGCCCTAAAAAGCAAAAAAAAAAAAGGAAAAAGAAAAGAAAAAAGAAAGAAAGAAAGATACGTGACTTGCCAGTGAGATGCTGTCAGTGTGGCTCTCCCATGCCAGCCAGCCTGGCTGGGAGTGCTGTCTTTAAAAGAGTCACTAATGGGGATCAGAAGCCTTAAAAATCAGAGGGCCTACTCCATAATCCAGCAGCACCAGCCCTCAGAGCAGAGCCTGAGGAAATTACTGGCGTGGTGGGCAAAGATACACAGTCAAGGAGCTCATGTCAACAAAAATGTCCAACAACGTAACTGAACGATGGCGAATCAATCACCTTCCACTGCTACCTGGCACTTGGGAATCAAAAACACTTCGGTGTGAATTCAGACTCCTGTAAACATAGCAGTTGAGCTATCTTGGACACATCACTCACATCGCTAAGCCTCGATTTTAAACCTACCTCCACAGTCAGATGAAAGGACGTGATGTAATGAGAGCTCTTAACATAACAAAAGAGGTGCTCAAAAAACACCGGCTTCCTTTCCCATCCGCAGGGAGACAGCTCCGGGGGGTCTGCAGCTCAGCTCTGCCCCTCCAGTGCACTCCTGACCCCTCCACTACCGGAAGCCCGAAACACAAGGGGAATTTGGGGTGGGGTGTGAAGCGTGAGCACTGATCACCGCGTTCCTGAGCGGGGGAGCCACTGCATGGGGAAACTCAGGATGCCATAAAACCCCCAAATCCCGTTCCTGGTAGGAATGTATTGGGTGACGCTGTGTTACCATTTCAATGACGTTACCAGACTGCCATTCAAATGGGCTCCCGTTCCCACTCAGCATGGCGGCCCCAGAGGCCACCTGCTTCATAGGAGGCGGCCGGCCTGGGCTCAAGCCCCCCAAGAAAGTCCAGCCCAGGCCACAGAAGTGTCAATGGGGAGAAGCTTCTCCACAGACACTCAGGCAATGGTGCCACCGTGGCAGGTGGCAGTGGTGGGGGCGGGGGGGGGTGTCCTAAATTTCCTTACCTTATAGCCAAGACGAGCTGCCCTCTGCAGGAGGGTCTCGCCAGCGTTTTTGTTCACTATGAGCCGACGAGCTTCTGGGGGGATCTGCCGGGCTGTAGGTGACTCGGAGGCCTCTTCGGGGCCAGCACTTCGGGACTTAGAAGGTGTGCACGGTTCTGCGGGTTTCACTGGGCTGGGAGATTTGGGGGATCGTGTTTTCTGCTGGCTCCAACACCCTTTGCCCTGGAAAGCAGAGACGCGGCCCTTGATCAGCACAGGTCCCCATCCATTTCTACCCTGCCAGCAGATGCCAACGGGCTCAAGTCCTCAGCCCCAGAAACCAAGGAATGATGAAACGACTGGAAAGCAGAGGTCAAGAGGACACCCCAGCTTCTCTCAAGCAGTCTGCATGCCTTCTTTACCTGCCTCGGTCCCCACTTATCCAGGTGTGTACAAGTCATCTCGATAAATAAGCAGAAGCAAACTCTCAGGTTGAAGAGAAGAAGCAGAGACAGCCAGCTTTGATTAAAGAGGCACAGGAAGAGTTCCCTTTGTGGCTCAGTGGTTAACAAATCTGACTAAGAACCGTGAGGTTGCGGGTTCGATCCCTGGCCTTGCTCAGTGGGTTAAGGATCCAGCATTGCCGTGAGCTGTGGTGAAGGTTGCAGACGCGGCTCAGATCCCGCATTGCTGTGGCTGTGGCGAAGGCCAGCGGCTACAGCTCCTGTTAGACCCCTAGCCTGGGAACCTCCATATGCCGCAGGTGCGGCTCTAGATAAAAGGCAAAAAGACAAAAAACTAAAAAAATAAAATAAAGAGGCACAGCTGTGCGAGTCCCCGTTGTGGTGCAGCAGAAATGAATCCAACTACGAACCATGAAGTTGTGGGTTCAATCCCTGGCCTTGCTCAGTGGGTTAAGGATCACGGCATTGCCGTGAGCTGTGGTGTAGGTCACAGGCACTGCTCAGATCTGGCATTGCTGTGGCTGTGGTGCAGACCAGTTACTACAGCACTGATTCGAACCCTAGCCTGGGAACCTCCATATACCGCGGGTGCAGCCCTAAAAAGACAGAAAAGAAAAAAGAGGCACAGCTGTGGAAGCCTTTACTCTTGTAAAAACTATCCCCCCACAGCCAGCCCTCACCAGGCTTCTCCCATCTTCCACCACACTGGGTCGTGGATCACACTCACGCCCAGTGGGCTGGTGGAAAGCACTCAGGCTTGCGAATCAGACAGACCAGGTTTTGAATGCTGCCTCTGCCCACCACTAACTCTAAGACGCAAACTCTCTTGAGCCTCACTTTCTCCCTTGCAGGGTCTTTGAGATAATAAACTACAACAGCTCCAGAACAATGCACAAGGTGGGTGCTCACAAAACGTGAAGAGTCCTTTCCTCACGAATGACCCCTGTGCGTCTCCTTTCTCCTCCCATTTTAAACTGGAATGTGGAGATCAAGTTCCCAGGCTTGGCCTACCATGGTTTAGTGCGTCTAAAGGGGCAGGTAACTTGTCTCTGTAGTTCCGGGGACTTCAGACAGGGACGAACTGTGTTTGAGGAGCTGATCAAAGGACTAGACCCAAGGCGCCTCATCTGCACCTGGGCCTAAACTTGAAGCTGGTGCCATAACTGGACAAGACTTTAGGGCGCCTGAGGAAAGGAGGGTATGACTCGCATGTGAGAGGGACACTATCACTGGGGGCCAAAAGACAGACTGTGCTGTCCTCAGACTCCAAGATGGCCCTGACGACCGTCACCTCGGCCATTCAGGCTCGTGGGCAGCCCCCTCCCGCACTGGATAGGGCTGATCTGTGTAGCCAACAGAAGAAAGCAGAGATAACAGTGTGTGACTACCGAGGCTAGGTCCTAACGGCGAGGCGGCTTCTGCTTTGCTCTCTGTTGGATCGCTCGTTCTGGAGGAAGTCAGCGGCCAGGTCATGAGGAAGCCCAAGCAGCCCTTCAGAGAGGCCCGTGGGAAAAGCAAACAACAAGCAGCACTTCGCCACCCACGTGAGGGAGCCGCCTAGAAGCAAATCCTCCAGCCCCAGTCAAGCCTTCAGATGAACGGAGCCCTGGCGGAAACTACACCTGCAACCTCGTGCACGACAACCCCAAGCCACACACAGCCGAGCTGCTCCGGAATTCCTGACCCCCCAGAAACTGTGTGAACTAATACATGTGTATTGTTGGGTTAAGCTGCTAAACCTCAGGGTGGTTTGTTACACCACAGCAGAGAACTACCATATCCCACTTATCCAAATCCCTCAGAGCATCAGGGTCTCACTTAAATCCTATTTCTTCTACTACATTCTACAACACTCTGGTCCCCGCTGCCCGCTTTCTCTGCATACCCAGGACACCTAGTCTAAATCACATAATCCAGTGCCTGATGCTGGACCCTCTTAATTTCCTTCTGCTGTTTCACGGGCAAGTCTGGCCTCCCCTGATGCGTTTTAAGCTCCCTGGGGTCAGGGTTCGCATTTGTCGTTTTTTTCCTCTTTTGTTCCTTACAGCACTTAACGCAGGGTTGGGCACATCGCTGCAACAAACATTTGTTGACTTGATTCCAGCCAGCTATATGCAGAGCCTGGGCAGCCAAAAAGGTGCTTAGAAAGATACAAAGCCAGGAAAGGGATGGCAGCAGGGAAGAGGCAAGGGCTCAGGGCAATTGTTTCCCTGGAAATCCCAAGACAGCAAGAGCTGCTGTCCGTCTGCATCCTAAAAGGGCAGAGGTACAACAGCAAGCAGGAGGGCGCTGGCCGGGAGTGCAGACTGCTGCTTCACCGCCAGGAGGACAGAGGGCACATAATGGTGATGCTGGAGGATGCTGGGTAAAGCACCCAGGTTCTGGTGAAGCCAAGCCAGGAGCCAAAGGGCAACTCTCCTTCTAGGGGCCAGAGCTATCAGAGACAAGGGAGGCTGCCCAGGAGGGGGAGGAGCAAGAGCAAATGGGGGCCCCCCTCCCCCTCCCCTCTTCCCCCCTGGCTCAGAGCCCCTGTGGGAAGAAGCCCTTGGCCAATGCCCCAGCTTTAGTGTTGCAGGCGCGTGTCCCCCCCCGCCCCCGTCGCTTCAGACTACAAAGCGCCGTGCCATGGGGGCACCCGGAGCAGGTGGTGGTGACTGGGAGAGAAAGAAAGGCGGGAGGGAGAAAGGGAGGCCCTGAGAAGGGACAAAATCTCTCTGGGAGAACATTTCAGAGGACACACCGCCAGGCAGAAT
Source organism: Catagonus wagneri (assembly GCA_004024745.2). Lineage (NCBI taxonomy): Eukaryota > Metazoa > Chordata > Mammalia > Artiodactyla > Tayassuidae > Catagonus > Catagonus wagneri. Next base: position 34,874,383 of record PVHT020000015.1, on the reverse strand, counting down.
AACCAGACAGAAGCATCAGCGGGCGCTGCTGAATGTCAGGCGGCTGGTCACCTTTGTGTGGGACGGGGCCATTTGAGTGTCTGGGGAAGAACGGGGGAGGGAGACGCCCACCTTTTGCCAGAGCTACTCAGGGTTGCAGCGCCTCCCTGCCCAGCCGCCCCCTCCCCCAGTGTCTCCCAGATACAGACAGAAGCCACCCATTCGCTGGGTAGAGGCATATGGAAGGAGTCGGGGGCGGGGCGGGGGTGCCAGGGGCGGCCAGGCCTGCTTCACATCCCATGTCTGTCACTCAGAACTGTTGAGTAACCTTGAGCCACGCCCTCAACCTCCCCAAGCCTCTGGTTCCTCACCATCAAATGAAGACAACAGCACCCACCTCTAACAGCTGCAGGGCACGCAGCACAGACCAGACTTCCCTGCTCCCGGCTTGGCCGCCACTGGGGGTCCAAGGGAACTGGCACCCGCTACCTTGCCTCTGTGTGCCTCTGTCTCCTCATTCTTGCCTCAGCCTGAAGCTCGGGAAGGCACACCAGCCTCAGAGAGGGCACTTCACTATCAGCAAAGCCTCTCACATCCGGTGCCTCCTTTGTTCCCACAAGTACCCTCATGAGATGGAAAAGCCATGAAGTATCATATCCATTTTTAAAGACGAAGAAATAGGTTTGAGTACTTCGTTTGAGCTGGAGCCAGATTCCAGAATGAGGAAGGGATAAGGAGGAGGGACTCAAGCACCTGGGTCTCCTACCTTTTGCCACTGCCACTCAGGGACCCCTGCCCTGGAGTTGGAAAGAGCCGTAAGGCTCGCAAAGCACCAAAACAAGCCCAATCTGACTTTTTTTTGTTTGGCCGGTTGCTTGTCAAGATAAACATAAATTACAGGTATACATTTGAACCTGAACTTCACTTCTCTTGAATGTACAGCTCAGCCAGGATAAGCACTGTGTGGGGTTTTTTGAATTGTACAATATGGAAGTCAACACCAATACCATGAACATCAGACCCGAAAGAGATGTCAATTTTGTTGTTTTTGTTTTGTTTTGTTTTGTTTTGTTTTTGTCTTTTTAGGGCCGCACCTGCGGCATACAGAGTTTCCCAGGCTAGGGGTCGAATCGGAGCTACAGCCCCTGGCCTACGCCACAGCCACAGCAACGCCAGATCCGAGCCGTGTCTGCAACCTACACCACAGCTCATGGCAACGCCGGATCGTTAACCCACTGAGCGATGCCTGGGATCAAACCTGCAACCTCATGGTTCCTAGTCGGATTCGTTAACCACTGCGCCACGACGGGAACTCCAAGAGATGTCAGTTTTGAACAGGGGTTCTAGAATGGCGGGCCACTGAGTGGGGAGTGCCCACTCACCTACTCCTCTGCTTCCATGAGAAGCAAAGGAGCTGAGGAGGGGGGTTGGGGAAGTATAGCTATAACTGGCCCAAGTGGAATTCTTCAGTCCCACCGTCAAGCAGCCTTTGCCAGACGTCAGAATTCTTGCTTCTACAAGTTGTTTTCTACCTTGAGTGACTCAGAAAGCTCCCAGATTGGCTTCTAGAGAATTAAGGCCAGACAAAAGGTTTTCGATTGGATGTTAACTCTTTGCTAACTCAAAGGAAATCCAAGGATTATTGAGGAAGAGCCACCATGGGCCAGTCCCTAAAGTTTGCAAATGCTTATGGTTAGGCTCTAGCTTTCATTCCACATCTTCAAATCTACACTCCGACCCCTCTCGAACTGGTTTAAAATGCTTTCCTGAATAGGGGTTAGTTTGGTCCTCGCCATGCACTCACTCACTCAGAAGACTGCTGACCGAGGAGCCTGTGGAAAATCTGCCATCCTAGCCCACTCCTCTTCCGAACGACTCCCCTTTGTGACAACTCCCCGGAGCGGTAAGGTACCTTTGCCTCTTCTGAGACTGTCGCCATGTGCTTGGTCTTGCACTTTCGCTTTCCTGATGGCTTTTCCGAATTTTCAAGGCAGGCTGGCTCCTCCAGGTTATTTGGGAGGAAACCATTTGGTGAATCTGAGATCCCTTGGGCTTTGTTGGGCAAGAGGAGGCTCCTGTTCCTGAGGCGGTGCTCCGAACTTTGGGAGGAAGTCTTCTGCTTACGGGCCTTTAAATCTGAGAAGGCAAGAAATAGGAAAGAACGGATGTCAGGGAAATGGAACACAGAAAAGCCACACTTTCCTCTAAGCTGAATCAGAGCACTTTGGGGATCAGAACCTCCGTCCGAGCCTTGGAACTCCTCGCTACAGGCATCAGCATGGGGCTGGCCGGTCCACAAGATGCTTCTCCAGTGGACGCTGCACCGCAACATCGAAGTCCCTCCCCTGCAAGCAGGAGACAACCCCCAGCCCTGCCAACAGGGGGTGGCCCACCTGGCTGTCCCTAAGATGAGGATTTCCCCACAGCCCAGAGCAAATCAGAAGTTTCAGCTTGCTCCACCTTTATCTCTTTCTCCACTCTAACAGGAAAACAAACTCAGCAGCTCTACTGAAGCGAAGCAGGAAGGCTACTCGGGCGGGGAGTAAGCAGCAGAAGGCTGCCTTCATAGCCTGAGATCTACCCACCTGACCGCCCTGCTTGTCTCTCTCCAAGCACACAAACATCAAAGCCACAGAAAGTCCCTGAAACCAGAAGGTGCCACAGGCCGATCTAACTGGTGGGCAATCACAGAAACCCGCTGTCTTCCCAGGTTGGAAATCAAGTCACTGGGTCACACTGGGCAACATCTCTAATTCTAGCCAGAGCGCACCGACAAAGCCCATTCTGATTTCAAAAAGGCCTGCTGGGAATTCCATGACCAAGAGCCTCATCCTACAGGGTCAATCCTAAACCCCAGGGGTAGGCGGGGATAAGATTGATCTTATCCTTATCTCTTAACATCACTGTTACGTGGCTTGGCCACTAGCTGTGTGATTGCTGAGGGCAGGTCATAACTGCCCTGAGCCTCAGTTTCCATGTCTGTAAAATGGGGAGAATATAGCCCAAATCACAGGACTGATATGAGAATTAAGGGAGGTGATATACGCAAACCCCTTTATAAAGTGTTATCAAGAGTAAAGCATCATTACCATATTATTTAAGAATAAGCTCTTTAGGTAAAGCCAAGCCTACGCTCACCATCTCCCTTACAGGGCTGGCCACCGTGCCCAGTATGTGGCAAAGTTCGGTACGTCTATGAAGGCACTGCGGCCTCAGTTTCTACAAGCTGTGAAATGAGAGGGTTAAGCAAGATCCAAGAGTCCTCAACTCACTTCCCCTGACCTTGGCATGGGCTCTCACTTGTGACATCGCCAAGTGCAGATCTGGATGCCAGGAACCATCGTTACAGGATGAGGTATCGTCTGTAGGCTACGCACAGCTCCTTGAAGGCCAGCCGCTATACCACCCCTGCCTCCCGGCGAGCCCCAGCCCACCTGTGGGTCCCCACACCTGTCCAAGAACTGCTGCACCAGATGGCTGCTCATGGCACTTCTAGCTTCCAGGTTCTCAACCAGGTCTTCTTTCTTTCTTTTTCAGCCGCACCCACGGCATATGGAAGTTCCCAGGCCAAGGATCGAATCCAAGCTAGAGCTGCCACCTGGGCCACAGCTGCAGCAACGCCGAAACCTTAACCCACTATGCCGGGCTGGGGATGGAACTGGTGCTACCAGAGACAAGCCACATCATTAACTCACTGTGCCACAGTGGAAACTCCTCAACCAGGCCTTCTGATGCAACAAGTCTGGGCTGAGGCAAAAGGGGAAGGAACACACGGTGCCTTGTGAGGACCTCAGGAAACATGGGGAAGCCATATTACAGCACTCAGTGCCACAGCAAAGGCAGCAGCTCCCGCCTCGTGCGCCCAGGGCCATGTGAGTGGCAGTGGCTCTTCCCATCCCCTCTGCAAATCCAGAAGGGAGAGACCCGAGCCCAGGATGGCAGGATGTATGGTGACCTGCCTAGTTTGGTCTCGGCCGACTCTGTGTTGTCAACCTGAAAGGGGGTGGTGATAGGAAGACTCGGAGCTTTCAGAGAAGAGAGGTGTTTGCCAGGTAACTCCTTCACGAAGATGTCACCATCGGGTCTAGAGGAAGGTGACCAGACCATGGGCCAAAGGCAACAGGCTCAACTCAAAATGCGTACACACGGAGGGAGAGTGACCTACTTCGCAACAACTGGAGCTGCCCTCGCATCGAGCAGGATGCGTGGCCCATGTTCCTGGACGTGGGTAAGTTGAGGCCACCTGTCCAGGGTGCTGTGGAGATCTCTTCTTTGGGTGGAAGACTGAGCCAGGTAACCTCGAAGGTCCTTCTGGTTCCAAAAGCGGCTAAGTTCTGTTAAGAAGCTCCCTGGCTTCTAGGAAACCAGCCCTCATTAGAGAAGACTGCGTGATACAAAACTCCTCTTAATCCTAACGCCAGTGGATGAGGCCAACTGCTTGACAACTCATTCCTGACTCACCCACTGTGGCTCTGGCAGAAAAACAGGGGCAATGATCCCCACTCATACACGGTTGATGAAAATTAGCATAACTGTGCTCTCAAGGGTCGGGGTGGGCATCGTATATATCTCTACCTAAAGAAAGCGGGAACCAGGTTCAGCCTTCTTAGCGTTACAGCAAACCCAGCATCCACTACCCCTCAAATGCAGTTATTCCATAACTACCATTCAACTAATAAGGAGACGGCAGACACTTACTGGCAGCTCAGGATGAATACATTATAGGATACAATCAATTGTCGCTTCAAGGGCAGAGAAAGAGAAAGAGAGCAAGAGACAGAGGTGCTCTCACCGAACCACGGATGTGCTTTCCGCTCATCTAGAAATCGGCTACAGGAATGGCCCTGAAGAGCACTTAGCAGAACATACTGAGAGTGGCCTCGGTGACAGTCTGTGCCTCCATGATAACGCAGGACAGCATCTGACGTGGCCACAGGAAGCCTGGTTTTCTCCTTGTGCTGCCTGCTTTTCCAGCTCAGGTCCGACCAAAAAGATGGCACCTTGGGTCACCTCAAAACTTCACTCTGCCTCTTAACAACCTCTGTGCTTTAACCAAGAAAGCCAAGTTGCGCTCGCTTCTACTCGAAGTTCTTCTGCTGGGGCGAGGAAACCATTGTACTTCCTTTTAGTTTAGGGGCTGGAGGCATCTCAGGAAAGGCAGCCAGCACCCTCCTTCTTCTCGAACCCAGGATTCAGGGGAGAAAACCCAACCTCCCCAAACACCCAGCTCCCTCAAGCCAACCAGAGAACTCCCACACCAAGGACGTCACCGTGGCCTTGCCCACAGGTTCAGACTTTTATAGAAAAAAAGCTGGAGAGCTCGGGCCTTCGTGTCCTCAGTTCCCCCGTAGGTCAGTCCGAACTCATTCAGGCTCGGTCCCCAGCCCGGAGCTCGGGACTGGAGCTGAGGGACCCCCTCTGGCAGGTGGAGCTCAACAGCACCACGTTTCTCTGGGTGCAGAGGCCTTTGGCTGGCGTAGAGGCAGAGGCTGAAAACACCCAAGATGCCTGAGGGTCCCCAGAAGCCAGAGTCGCTGTGCTTTGGGGACGGGTGGCCGCAGCCCCTGGCTGGACTTACCTGCTCTCCCCTTCCGCCGCTGCTCTTCTTCTTGCTCGGTCAGGTACTCCCCAGTCTGGTATTTTCGGCTCTTCTGCCGTCTCCGCTTCTTCCTCTTCACCAGGCCCTCCTCCTCGTCTTCCTCCTCCTCCTCGTTTGTGTCCCACATTTGCCGGGCGGCCTCTGTCCTCCAGGGCATCTCTCGGGCTCGCCACAGGTGCCTGCGGCCCTGGCTCAGCAGAGTCTTGTCCTGGGCATGGTGGCTGCGATACTGGGTGTCCCGCTGGGTCTTTCTCACCTTGCGACGTTTGGCCGGGGTGGGGGTCACCTCCTCTTCCTCCTCTGTGGGGAACACTTCCTGGCTTCCCATGTCACTGTCTGCCATGCCAGCAAAGGAGCTACAGATGCTTCCTGTGGACGGGAGGTACAGAGGACGGTCAGGGACCTCTGCTAAGGACAAAGAGCATGGTGTCGAAGCAAGTGCCCTGGATTAGGCGTTTGAAGGTCTGGGTTCAAGGGCAGGCTCCGCCAGTTACTGGCTCTACACTCTGGGAAAGTTCCTTGACTTCTGTCTCCTCATCTATACAATGAACGAGAACACTGTTCTCTGCCTTACTGACCTCACGGGGCTGTTCTGAGGCTCAAGTGAGAGAATCCGCCCGCAAGTGCTTTACCGAGTCTAATACACGACACAGCTGTGGAGTATCCACACCACACAGCCTTCCCCGTGCACACTGCCGAGCCACTTTCATTCATTCCAGCAACTCTCACTCAGCACTTACAGGTGCCAGGCGTTGTGCGAGGGGCAGGAGAGGTGACCGCGTGTACAGAGGGCGGGGGAGGGCAGACCGACATGGCGCCCCTGGCCCTGCTCACTATGTGACCCCCAAACTTGCTGTCAGAGCCACTCCGGGCAAGCCGAGTTGTCACCAAAGAGTCTCCCGAAGAGTAAAGCGAGAAGGGGCCCCTTTCCTGTGACATATCCTGGGTTAGTCCCGCCCAAATGCTCCTCAGCCAGGCCCTCTTCCCCGGGGAATGGGACGCTGACCCCACGTCCTATTTATCCGCCCAGAGCCCAGGGGCGGGGCTTTCTCCCTGCACCCCCCACCCCGGCCCCACTGCAGCTGCCCCTCCGTGCTGGGCAGGCACCTCCCCCTCCCCTCCCACCACCCCAGGGCGATGGGACCTTCCCCGCACCCCCCGGCCAAGAGGCCATTTGCCTCCACACTCCTGCCTTCAACTCTGTTAACAGCACAAGCACAGTCCTAAACTGGCCCAATCGAGCGCTACAGGAGGTCTGACATCTTTGTCAGAAGCAGCTCTGAGACGCCACCATCCTTCTCTCAAGGCCCGGCTATTAAGTTGACAATTCCCCGAAAGCAAGTGAGGTCAGCAGAAGAAAGAAACGGTTCGAGGGGAACAGAGTGGCCCTTGACCAAAGGCTTCAGGTCAGTCAGACCACTTAAAGACAGCGAATACCCAGCACCCCCTCGATTACACAGACCAGGCAGGGAACGGAGTGTTCCAGTTAATCTAATATTCTGGTTAACACGGATCACCATAGAGAACACACAGGGACCACCAATTTCCAAAGAATCAAATACACTACAATGTGTTTAACACCAAAATGGGAATGGCTGTAATGTAATCGCTCTTTGATGATTCAGAGGACACTTCAGGATTTTTCGAGGCCTCCGGGCCGTCATTATGAGCCCCAATTACCAGCGCGCTCTCCACGTGCTGAGGTGCCCATTAATAGAATATTAGATAACTGAGTTCACACTGAGCCCTGCCTCCCCACTCCATCTACTTTGCATGGAAATCTGGGTGAGTCGGGGCAACTATTTCTAGTGCTAAGTACCAACATGGAGGCCAGCAGACAACAGTAGTGCCTGGAAAGGACTCTCCCGTTTTAGACGCCGGGGGTTGCCCAATACACATTTAAGGGACCAGATGTGATTCCGCTGGCTCTGATGACTCAGTGGCCATTTCCAATTTTGAGGGTGCCTGTCACAGAGGGCAAGAGGACAGAGGCCCAAAGGTTAAACGTTTGTGCCTGACGTTGGCCCCAATAATCACGAGACACCAAGGCCTGGGGCAGAACGAGTTCCTGAGCGGCCCGGGCCTTTCCTCTTTCCACCATTCGCTGCCAACAGGAGATGTCAAATCCCCGTTCTGAAAAGCTAAGCAAATCAGCCTAAGATCGAGGGCAACCACCCAGCCGCTCCCCTGTGCTCCCTTGTCTCTGCAAGGAGCTGGGCGCCCTGGCACAGTGCATCAAATTCCCACCTCTCCCCCCGGGCCGGGGCGGATCTGCTCAACCATACCACGACTTGTCTCTCTGCGGACCGGACCGGCGCCAGCGAGGACGGCAGCCTCGGGCTCACTCACCAGACTGACTGCGCGTCCGGGTGCTGAGGACCACGGGGATGAAGTCACGGAAACTGCTCTTGGCTTTCTTCTCCAAGGAACCTGGGCGGTGCGCGGTGTCGGGGCGGAAGGCAGAGACAATCAGTCAGAGTCTCAGGACGCCGAAGCCCCCCCCCCCCCCCGACCCCGAGAGGCCCGAATGGAAAACCCCAGGGAGGGTTTGCGTTCTCCCTGCTTCCCGTTCGTCGGCTCCCCTCTGCTGCCATCACCTACGTGTCTCTTTTAGAGAAGGAGCTTTTCCCGGGGGTTTTTGAAGGCTGGGAGCTGGGTCATTTTTGCTGACACCCACAGAGGCAGCGCGCGCCACCGATTCGCCAGCATGCCACAGAGTGGAAGAGGGCCGGGCGCGCGACGGCTGTGAGGCCGCTGCACCGCCTCAACGTTCGCACGGAGCCGGAGCAGGGCCCAGAGGGGCATCCTCCGTGAATCTCAGCGGACTGAGCGGGGCGGGAAGATGGGAGCAGGGAGCAGCAGACAGAGGAAAACCGCAAGAACAGACTAGAAAGAGGCAGGTCACGTCGGACAGGCAGGGCCACGAACACAGGCTACTATGGGCTGGAGCGCCCGGCCCTCCCTCTGAAGAGGGCGCCGAGGAACTCTGAGTGGCAGAGCACACAGGCTACGCTCCCACGTCCCCGTCCCAAACACACTGCGGGTCCCTGAATAATAAGGACTTCTGTCAACCCTTCTAGATAGCTATTAATTTTTAGCTCTTATAACGGGAGTTTTCAAATATACCAAGGGTAGAGAAAACATGGTAAATAATGTCGCTCTGCTGTTTTGGTCTCAGTCCTCATTAAACCCGTCTCTTCTCTGAGCCCAGACCCACTGCAGGGTAAGAGGCTGGCCGCTCCGTCGTGCGACTGACTGAAAACTGCCCGCCTCGGCTGCCAGAGCAGGCCTTATTCCAGAAGAAAGGCGACAAGCACAAGCCCCTACTCCCGCCTCCCTTCACCCTTGCCTTTGATTTCAGAGGTGTCAGCGATCTCTTCCGGCCCTAGTCTCCCTTTTCTGGTCACCTTCAGAGCCCCTCTCCCCACCCCACCCCCGACCCACCACGGGGATCCCCCTGCAGCCCAGCGCGAGCGCCAGATCCGGGAGGCCTACCTTCCTCGTGGCCATCAGCTCGTTTTCCCGGAGTCTGGGACTCAGGCTTTGTTGGCTTCCGGTGCTTGTGCTTTACCCTGACTCCATTGTGCTCTTTTCCTGAATCTGAAGCCCCCCTGGGGCTTTTCTTGGTGGGTTCCTGGGGGTCACTGGGCGGCTTCCGGCACTGTGGAGAGGTGGAGACAGTCAGGCCCGAGTTCAGGTTCGCTTCTGAAGAAAGCTCCCTGGATGCTGCACCTGTGCCCTGATGCTGCCACGCTGGACACGAGCTGCCCAGGTCGGGGCAGGGGCCGGGGCCGCCTGCCGCCTTCCACAGTGGGCTCCAGAGGCTTTTTGGACTGAGTCCAGTGCCCTAGCTAATCCCCAGGGACATCCACACCCCATCATTTTAAACAGGTCCACAGAGTCTGCATTCACAAGCCGAATAAACACCCAAAGTCATTCGAAAAGGTGCAAAGTCAGGCCCCATACTCTCTATATCCGAACAGCAATAGACAGACAGGCAGAAAACAAAATTGCCTCTTCTGCAAGTTGGGTGACCACATTGTTCAAATAACTTCCCTGCGAATGGTATTGACACCAACAACTGAAAATAATTTTCCGATGGGCCAATTCCAGAAAAATTATCTATTTTCATGTGTAAATTAATACCAAAAAATGCATATATTCGACTAAGGCAAGAGGAAAAGTCTGCCATGGGAACAATTCCAATCTCCTCACACGTATGAAAGACACTGAGAAGGTCCAGGCATTTTTTTTTTTTTTTGTCTTTTTGCCTTATTTGGGCTGCATCCGCGGCATATGGAGGTTCCCAGGCTAGGGGTCTAACAGGAGCTGTAGCTGCCGGCCCACACCACAGCCACAGCAATGCGTGATCCGAGCCGCGCCTGCGACCTACACCACAGCTCACGGCAATGCCGGATCCTTAACCCACTGAGCAAGGCCAGGGATCGAACCCGCAACCTCATGGTTCCTAGTCGGATTCGTTTCCGCTGAGCCACGACGGGAACTCCGAGGCACTTTTAATAAAGCCTCCTTACACGCTGCAGCCCTTTCACCTCTTCGGAACACCCTCTCAACTAGTCGCTATGTTCTTCCCAACACCCCTGGGAGGAAAAGCTAATATTATCCCCACTGAACAGATGAGAAAACTAAGCCTCCAAGATAAGAGGCTGAATGATCTGTCCAGGGCAACACACAGCCCAAGGCGTTCACTTTCTAAGGAGCCGCCGGGGACCGGGCAAACCTGCAAGTTAGCTGGTCTGAGCCTGCAGTAAGAAAGCAGCTGAGCCAGGACTAAGACCCAGTGCCCCTGGCACCCAGGCCGGGCCCCTTCGTCTCAGCTCTCGCTCCTCTCCTTCCCTGCGTATCTGTGTCCTCCGCCGGTTTTGCTCAGCCCCACTCACACCTACCAGCCGGAGCATGGGGCATGCATAAAGGCTGTGCTTACACACTACAGGGACACTGAGCCTAACAGTCACACAGTCTCACAGGCTCTGAGGTCTCCCCATACCTCCAACAAAAACAGGGCAAGGCAGGGATTTCCAGCATTGGAATATCCAGGGAGTGAGAAATAAGCAAAATGTTGTAACTGACAGCGAGCCCTAGGAGGTTGTTTTTCCCCTAAGCAGTCCTGCATGCCACCTTCTAGAAGGTTATCATTGTCCAGCTCCAGGGACCAGCATAATCTTACTGACGGAACACTTTCCGGCTGGGGGAGTGTGTCTCCACAGAATCACCATTCCCCAACCCATTCCAGGGACCCCTGCTATCCCATGAACTCCTCCTGCCTCTTATTCAGCAGAGGGCTGAGCTGAAAATTCAAGTTCAGTTTCTCTCCTTACTTGCCAGTTCCTACAAACCAAAGTGTTAGGAGAAGGAAAGAAGCAGGGAAGGAAGGGTAAGTTGGGGAACTGCTGCTTAAAAGTGTGACCTTCAGGTACCGCCAAAAGAAAAAAAAAACCCACTCACTTTCGGCAGGGGGAATAAAGTTCAATACACATCAATTTGAACATGTCCTATTTGTTTCTGAGGATCATTTTTAGCTGGCTCTTTCAAGTACAGATCGTTAACTTTTACTTCCTAGGACAGACAAAACCAAGTAAAACGGAACATCTAGAAGGGATTTTCTGTTTGTCTATTCTGCAAGGGCAACGCTCAGAGTAAAAATGTATCGCAAACTCCGACTTAGGCAAAAAGCTGGGATGATGAGAGACCACATTAGATGAATGTTCTGGTTAACAGAGTTTTGAAGGGTTTTCCAAAGAATTTTCCAAAGAATGAGAAGACAGTAAAATACAGCCAGCACCAGATGAAGCAGAACTTTCTTTGCTGATGGTTCAGAAGGCCCTTCAGGATTCCACGAGGCCTTGGGGCAGGTGGTGTAGAAGACAGGTGACTATTGTGACTCCTCTTTTTTTTCTTTCGGTCTTTTTTTTAGGGCCGCACCCACAGCATATGAAGGTTCCCGGCCTAGGGGCTGAATGGGAGCTGCAGCTGCCGGCCTACGCCACAACCACAGCAACACCAGATCTGAGTCACATCGGCGACCTACACCACAGGTCATGGCAACACCAGATCCTTAACTCGCTGAGCAAGGCCAGGGATTGAACCTGCGTCCTCATGGATCCTGGTCAGGTTCTTAGCCTGCTGAGCCACAACGGGAACTCCTGATCCCTGATTTTAGTTTGCTTATCAATGATTTCTTTGTCAGGAGAAAAGAACGTAAGAAAAGAAAGATCTAAGTTATTTGCTTTCCAGAAAAACACATTTACTAAATCATTACAGGCAGTTGCCAAGGGCTGCTCCAAGGCCCCTGCTCCTGTAACTTTATTCTCTGCCCTCTGCATCTGTCAGCGGGCCTAGGGAACTGTTCATCTAATATAAGAAGGGGCAGTGCCTGCCTGTCATCAAGTCACCTGCAAGACATCAGCTCCATGAGGGCGGGGTCCATGTCTATCTTGTGTCGGTCATACTGACAATAATAACAGCAGCCACCAACACGTCCCGGGAACTGAGTATGTGCCAGGCACCATTCTCAGCATTTACTCCTATCACCTCATTTAATCTCCTCTTTAACAACAGCTTTGTTGACATATAATTTATTGAGCTGTATCATACAATTCACTGATGTTTATAATTCAATGGTTTTTCTACAATCACAGAAACGTGCAAACATAATCACTGTCTTGTTCCAGAAATTTTCATCACCCCAAATGGAAACCCCATACCCATTAAGCCATCACTCTCCAATTCCTCATCCCCTCCAGCCCCAGGCAACCAACTGCTGATCTACTTTCTGTCTCTATCGATTTGCCTATTCTGGACATTTCACGTCATTTCAGCTCATCTTTGCACAGCCCTATTAGGAGGTACTATTACTGGCTCATTGTACAGATGAGAAAATTGAGGAGGGCCGGAGTTATTAAGTAACTTGACTGACATCACACAGTCAGGAAGAAGTAGAACCAAGATGCAGACTCAGGCGCCGTGCCTGGCTCCACAGAACATACTCCTCACCAAAATGCTGTACCGGAGGTCCCGTTGTGGTTCAGTGGAACTGAACCCGACTAGTATCCATGAGGACATGGGTTCGATCCCTGGTCTCTCTCAGTGGGTCTGGGATCTGGTGTTGCCGTGAGCTGTGCTGTAGGTCGCAGACATGGCTCGGATCTGGCATTGCTGTGGCTGTGGCGTAGGCCGGTGGCTGCAGCTCTAATTCAACCCCTAGCCTGGGAACTTCCATATGACGCAGGTGCAGCCTTAAAAAAGCAAAAAAAAAAAAAAAAAAAAAAAAAATGCTGTACTGGCCTCCCGAAGATGTGGGGTCCCACTGCCTGGGAAGGACCGATATGTTGGAGCCCTAGAGAAACACTTGCTAAAAGGTCAGTGAAACCGCTGTACATGAGGAGAGGAGAGCTGGTGTGGCATAGCTGCAGCTGAACATTAACTTTACAGCCAATGACACCAGAGTCTGAGTTCCACTTCTGTCATTTAGTAGGCGCGTAACTTTGGGTAATTTACCCACTCAGTCTGTTCCCTTCATTTTCTTATCTGTAAACTGGGTGTAGCGTTCACCTCCTAGGGTTATTTGAAGGATTAAGTTAGATAATGTATGTAGGAGGCACTTGGCACGTAGCAGGAATTCAACAAACGGCAACAACCATAATGATAATTCTTATTACCATCAAGGGCAGACTGCAGTTATCTGAGCAAATGCTAGATACATGCTCTACTATAGTCCTACTTGGCAGGTCTGTCCTCCTGAGGTGGTCATGGGATCACTGAGAAAAACCCACCCAAACTCTGTCCCTGGGTGTTCTTAACCTAGAGTCCCTGGGTGGGCTCTGGGGAAGAGGCTGGGTCCATGAACCCCTTGAAATAATCGGCAAAATTCTGAGATCATATTTCTGGGGACAGGGTCCACGGCTCTCATAAGCTGCTCAAAGTGCTCTATGGTCCAAAAAAGGCTACAAATTTCTGCCACAAATTTATGGTGCTCTGGCTAGAAATCTATTCATTAGTGTGTATCAACATCCAATTTGAAGGCTTGTTAACATAACCTCAAATTGCTCCACGTTCTGAATGAGCCCTATTCTCAACTGCAAGAATCTCCTTGACCCTACTGGCCTTCAGATCCTCTTTGGAGAACACTGGATTCAGGTCAAGTTCTCTCGGCCCACCTTTTTGCCTAGAATCCTGCCGTCATCCTTAGCCTAAGAAGAACCCAGACTCGTAGCACAGGGAACTCTACTCAATATTCTGTAATAACCTATATGGGAAAAGACTCTGAAAAAGAACGGCTCTAAGTATATGTATAACCGAGTCACTCTGCTGTATACCTGAAACCAACGCAACACCGTAAATCAACTATATATACTCCAACATAAAATAAAAACTAAATTGAAAAAAACCCAGACCCAGCTACCCATCTGCCTTGGATACCAAATTCCCAATGGGCTGAAACCCAAAGCTGCTACCCCAGGCATTAGCAGAATAGGAAACTGGTAGTTGAGCCCAGAAGATGAATTGACTCCAGGCCCACAAAACTCCAAGCAAATCTGGAGCAGGCTACCCTGGTGGCGCAGAGAACAGCCCTGTCAAAGGCTCCTTTCCCTCCCTGAGCCCCAACTTCTCAAGGCCAGCGGTCATCTCAGAAGAGGAAAAGGAAGAATGGCGAGGCAGGGAAGGGCCTGCTACCAAGTGATTTCGCTCCCCATTACAGCATCCTTCCACTTTCCAACCTCATCCGGGACAACGGCTTCCCCAGCCTCCAGGACCGAATCACTTCCCACATCCTACAAAATACAGGCCCACCCCTCCCCATATCTGGAGAATGTGACTTAGTAAGGGTCCCGATTCACCTTGCACGAGCCTTCCCGATCGGTACAGTTCACGGGGCTACTCAAGAGCACCGCAGGAGGTTGATGTCTGCAGGACAAAGCAGACCCACCGGTGTCTCAGCCCTGCCCTCGACCTCAGCCCGGCACTCACCTTGGGTCCATGGGAACTTCGGACCATACCCTTGGCTTGTGGCTGCTGTTCCTCACCCTCCTTCTCTTTGCCACACTTCATTTTCTTGGGTGGCAGAGATTCGGTCACCCCTTCGGTCACCACCGAGTCTGGCTGCCACTTGTTCTTGCAAGAAAAGACGCCTATGCTTTCCTGTTTCACTTGGGCCTGCCCGGCCTTACTCCGCACTTCGGCCTGGCCCCTCTGGGGAGTGGCCGGGAGGCCGTCGGCCCGATAGCAGGTGGCTAAATTGAAGACCACGTCACCATCCACCTTCTCCATTTTCACCCGCCCCAGGTCCACCTGGCTTCCGAGCTGCGAGAGCTCTGTGCCGGAGGACGTCTTGCTGCTTGGGACCACGTCCAAGATGAGCTCCTTGGGGCGGCTGTCATGAGGTAGCAAAGGCAGCTCAGGCATTTTGTGCAGGTTCTGGGGGGTGGCCAGGACCAGCTCGTGGGACATGTAGGTGGCCAGCACTTGGTTCTTAGGCTTCGTGTCTCCTGCCAGCTTCAGGCTGCAAGCCCCCTGGGGGCCTTCCAGCTTAGGAGTGCTGTCCGGGCAGAGGTGGCTCTCTGAGTCCTCAGGCCCCTGAGTCACTCTCAGGTCCCCAGCGCTAGGCTGCACAGACAGCGCCAGGGTCCCCGTCTGAGGGCTAAGCGTCAGGAGGACAGGGTTCACCGGTTCCTCGTAAGGCTTGGCAGCAATCCGGCAAGTTTTGCTCTTTGTGCCCGTGTCCTGCTCTGGAGCAAAGGGGCCCCCAGGCCGCGGCTTCCCTTCGGGAAGTCCGTGCACGGCCTCGCTGGGCCCGAGGGATGGCACGCCAGAAAACTCAGAAACGACGCTGGTGGGCCTGATGGGCACCCCCTGGCTGGGGGTCAGCTGCCCTGCACTAGAAATGCCAATGGAAAGCAGAGACGCTTGGTGGTACGGTGACCAGCCAACAGGCAGGACCTGGGTGCTGGTGGGTTTCCCGTTGACTGAACACCGAGGGTAAATATTTGCTGGGCCTGTGGGCTTCCAGAGAGAGAGCTCCTTGGTTTGGCAGCCCGGCAGCCCCGGCGCGATGCGGGCCGGGGTGTAACGTTTGACTGTGCTTGGCTGTCCCTCAGGCCCAGCCTGGCTGCCCTTCTTGCCACAGGGGACACCGGTGCTCTTGGGCTCCCCTTGATCGATGATGGAAATGGGCTCCTGCTTGGGGAGATGGCGGGGGTCTCGGCCGAGGCCCAGGTTGGGGTCTTTGTTCAGCAGGAGGGATGCAGGCACCGGGTTGGCCACTCCCACATAGGTGCCGGGAATGGTGCTGATCAGTGCGGTGGAGTTCTTCACCCAGGTGCTCGGGTCCCCGTTCCTCACGATCTCGGGAAAGATGACGAAGGGCGAGGAAGTGGAGCCCAGGCACGAGGTGACATTGCTGCCGGCAGCCTGGGTCGTGCGTTGAGACCTAGACAGGACCGTGGAGAGGAGGGCCTTGCTGCTGGTGTGCACAGGGGTCAACACAGGCATGGGAGGCGTCTTGCGCTGGTTCGGCAACGGGAGCTTCTGGCGGTTGGACTTGGAGGAGAGGTCGAGGGGCATCTCGCTGCACTCGGGTGGAGAGGCCATCTCTCGCTCCAGCTGTGGAGGGGACTTGAGGGGAGAGAAGGTGACGGAAGTCCCTTCTGTCTGCTGCTCGGCGCCACCTGGCATCTTGGCAGGGTGCGGTGGGACCGAGCTCACGCTGGGGGCTGGCAGCAGAGGCTGTGGAGGTGGAAGCACCTTGGCAGAAGCAGTGGAGAGCGAAGTATCTGCCAAAGGCCCGGGGGCCCCCTCGGGCGCAGGCTGGGTGCTGGTGCTGCCACACGGGGAAGCGCAGGGGAGCCTGTTCACTTCCAGAGAGACCAGCTTGGACTCTGAAGTCAGAGGCCGGGCCACAGAAAATGCGTACGGGTAAGACCGGAGCTCTGGGGAGGCCAGCACGCCGGGGAGACACCTGTCCTGCAGGTAGGATGGCAGGACAGGGAGCGTAAGAGTGGAGGAGACTCCCAGGGTGGTCGGCAGTGTGGCCACGCTGAGTGGCTGCCCGCAGCTCGGAGGCGGGATATATACCAGCGGCTGGCTCGGGGTCAGTACCGTCCCTGGCTGAAAGGACAGGGGGACTTTTTGCATAGCTGGTGCCTGAGCTGCAGGAAAACACACTCGGCTCAAACTAAAGGAGGCCGGGATGGGTGCAGAGGTGGGAATGGCAGTTGGTGTGGCAGCTGGCATGGGCGTGGGGGCTGGAGTGAAGATTGGGGCTGGGGTGGGCGCAGGCACCGGCGTGGGAGCAAAGGCAGGGATGAGGGTGGGGGTAGAAGGTGGGCCAGAGGACGGGGTCGGGGTGGGCATCGGCACCGACGGGGGTGCGGGAGCCGCGGGAGGGGTGGATGCCGGCATGGGAGCCAGAACGGGAGTAGGGACGGGTGCGAGGACCAGCGTCGGAGCGGAAGGGGGCACGGGAGCCTGGATCAGAGCCAAGGGAGGTGCTGAAACTGGGACTGAGATGGGGGTGGGGGCCGGGGCCGAGAGGGGGACAGGGCCCGAAGGGGGAGCAGAAGCTGGCACAGGCACCAAGACGGAGGCCGAAACCGAAAGGGGGTTTGAATCGGAGATGAGTGTGGGCACTGACGGTGGTGCCGGAGCCAGAGCCGGGACCGGTGCTAAGGGAGGGGAAGGCGCCGGAACCGAAGTGGCAACCTGGACGGGAACGAGCCCAGAATGGGGCACCGGGGCAGGGACGGAGAGAGGGACCTGGAATGGATCTGGAACAGATGGGGGGACGGAGGCTGAGCTGGGAGCTGGGGGGCAAATGGGGGCTGGCAGCGGATTGAAGTTAGTGGTAACCAGAGGCAGGCTGCCCTCTACGGGGACGCCAGTTCCCAGAGTTGCCAAAATGAAAGTGTTCTTCTCCCCGACGCCGTGCCGAGAGTCCAAAGCCTTCGCCCCGGCTGGCGAGCAGTCCACCTGTTTGCTCATTTGGGTGCTGAGCGGAGTCCAGGAGCAGTCGGCAGTGCCGCTGCCGGCCTCGGGGCCGTCGGGAAGCTTGAGCCCGTCTCCCGGGCTGCTCAGTGGCACCAAGGGGCCCCCCGCCTCTGCCACATTCCCAGCATAGTCCATTTTCGGCTGGGTGTCGTCAGGCTTGTCTTCTGACTTGTGCCCAAGTTTTTCGGTTGCACTGCCATCTGGGTCTGCCCCCCGGGCATTGCCGCCACCTCCAGCTGCCGTGAGCTCCACCTGCAACGACAGAGTAGTGTACTAGTCTTAGCTAGCTCTCTGTAGATATGCAGGGGTCCCGAGGCCGCGGAGGAGCGACTGCCGGTCCTCTTTGCAACTTGATGGAGCGGGGTCTCAGCAGAAGCAAAGAACAGCTGGCTGACTTTTCTCTCACAAGCAGCAACTCCTAGGAAATACCCTGGCCCTTCCTGGCCCCCTTGGGGTGGCAGGTTGGGCACGTTCCCCGGGCAGTTCAGCTCCACCCTTTGGCAGGTGGCAGGTGGCTCCGTGTGGCCCCTTACCTTGGAAAAACTGCTGCTGACACAAAACTCCTGGGTTCCAAAGCGCTGGCAGTCACCTGTCGTGGACTCCTCATCAGAAAGAGGTGCTCTTCTAGCACGGGAGAGACAATGGGAAAGCGACAATGAGGCCTAGGCTTCGGGCCACCACCACCTTCCCCAGAATGCCCCCTGCCTGCCTGGGTTCCCATAAAAACCTTCCTGTCTTGCTTCCCTCGGTGGCTGCGCAGAAATCACAAGGAACTGGGGACGGGATTGAGGGGGGGTGCCCAGGTTACAAACCAGAGCCTTCACACCCAGCTTTTCAAGTTTCTGCAAAGGAGCCCAGTCTGACCAGATTCCCCTCTTTGAGCTGTGTATCCTGTCTTCGAGGGCTCTCCCCAGGTGTGTGGAAGACCCCAGAGCCTTTGCCTTGTCCCTGGAGTTGATCCGTCAAGGTGACCGTCCAAGAGGTACTAGGCATTGCCAAAGGGGGACAGGTAAGTCACAGAAGACCTCAAAAGGCATGCAAGCCACTTTTCTCATAAATGGGATCTTAAGTCTACAAGGGAAGCTGGCTGCAGGTATCATCAGGGTAAACCTTTTCTAGAACAACCACCTCCATGGTGCTGCGCATTCTAAATCCCAATCACCATTATTAACACACGTAACAATACTGACTTGAGGCAGGTCACTGGGTGCCAAGGGGCATTTCAAGGGCACTACTTCCTTCCCTCTAGGCTACCTCTTTCCCTTTTTTAGAGGACCAGTGAGCTCCAGCCAGCATCTATCCCCCTTCCTACCTTTCTGCTCGTGCTTGCATCTATCTCCTGCCAGCTCCCCGACTCCCTCCTTGGCCTCACAGCACCACTGCATTTTCTCTCACCCCAAAGGGAAGGAAGCCTTCAGGGCAGGCCCCAGATTCAAGCTGGTATATTGTGGAGGGAGAGGCTCAAGTCCAGAGAGCTGGGTCCCAAAGGAGGAAAACTGAACTGTGCCCCCACCTCCTCAAAAAGTCTTCTCCAAAATTTGGGTAAGAATCTTAGAAAATGGCATATCCTGACCAAAAAGAAAAAAAAAAAAGATCAGCCTGGGTGAAGCTGGAGGGAGGAACTATGCAGTTCGCTGTTTTGAGTATGGCAAGATTACACCACTGCCGCCCTAGGGGAGATACCAACCGGCCAAAGCCGTGGTGGGAGTGGCCAAGTGGAAGGCTGAGGTGGAAGAATAAAGTTCCAGCAGAAGCCCTGCTATGCGGGTCCTATGGGGGCAAAGCACAGGCGTGCTCCATGCACCTCCAGGAGGTAGATGGCCTCAGTGTTCACCACCTGCTTTAGAGCCTCGTCCGAGCTCTGCGACGGCGAGGCGGGGAGAAGCCAGCGCCTGCCTCACCAGCCGCTCTAAGCAAAGGGCCGTCAGGGTGCCCGCGGCCCCCCGCACAGGAACTAACTCCTTCCCTCCCACTGGAACAAGGTACGGCTGGCGGACCCCAAAACCATACGTGGCGCAAGAGAAGCAAAAAAGGTAAAGGGGTCACTGGGGGCCTCTCCCCCTCTTTTCAGGGCTCCAAAAGGGGCTAACGGGCCGGGGAGGAGGGGGAGGCTTGTTCCATTTAAAAGGCAGCTAGGCTGGCAGAAGTGGGAGGGTTCCACTGCTGGCAATGACTGTTGGTGATGAACAGAAATGATCATAAAGGAGTTTCCGTCGTGGCTCAGTGGTTCACGAATCTGACTAGGAACCATGAGGTTGCGGGTTCAATCCCTGGCCTCTCTCAGTGGGTTAAGGATCCAGCGTTGCCGTGAGCTGTGGTGTAGGTTGCAGACGCGGCTCGGATCCCGCGTTGCTGTGGCTGTGGCGAAGGCCGGAGGCTACAGCTCCTGTTAGACCCCTAGCCTGGGAACCTCCATATGCCACAGGCGCGGCTCTAGAAAAGACCAAAAAAAAAAAAAAAACGATCATGAGGAGAGATGGCTGGAGACACAGTCGGGTCTCAAGGAGGCGGAGGCCTGAGGGAAAGGGAAGGCAGACTTCGACTTCAACTCCTGAGGGGCCAGGAGAGCAAGACTGATACCAGCCTTGGGCCAGGGAGACCGGCCGGGGTGGTCCGCAGAGGAAGGCGGCGAGGGAGAAGGAGTGTCAGGGACCCCCCTTGGCCAGCCCACGCGAGGAACTGCACAGGGGAGAGGACACTCTTTGCATCTTCTTCCTCCTGAGCACACAAAGGGCAGCTCCCCGTGAGCCTGACTCTCCTCGCTCAGCCCCCACCCCACGTAAAACCACCTCGAAGGCAGAGACCCCGCCTTCAAAGGCAGCCCCCAGAGAACAGAGGACGGCAGAGTCAGCTGGCCCAGAGACTCCGAAGGTGCCAGCGGCAGGGACAACAGCAGTCCTGGCTCCTCCAGCCATAGCCACACCTGAGTGCCAGCCCCCAAAGTTCTGGGAAAATGTCCTGTGGCCACATTTCAAACCCTCTGAGGAGAGGGGTGTGTGAAGCCAAGCAGATGTTAAATTGCTCCACTGAGAGAAGAGCCTGGAACAGGAATAGCTTGCAGGGGAGGGGTGGGCAGGGAGACTCGGGTCAATGGGGCAAGATGAGGAGGGTGGGGAGAAGGGACCAGGGGTCAAAGCAGGATTCAATCAGGACTGAAAATCAATCCTGCCTTTTCTTCCCAACAGAGATGACCCTGGGCTGTTGGGTCCTAGGCTTTGTTGAACTTAAACCAGAAACAGCCATAACCATTCAAGGCTGTTTTCCAAATTAGTAAGGGCTAGCACCACTGTCAAACCAGACCTTTTCCCGTTCCTATTGGGCCCTAACTACATGGCACACATCTCGCTCCTTAGACCCCAGCCCCTGCAACTTTGGCTGCCTCAAGTCCCATTACACTCCAAGACCGCCTTCCTTCCAGCCAGGGTTTCCCCCAAACACACCGTGTGAGAAACACCAGCCCTCCTGTGAAACTCCTACTCATCCCTCAAGTCCTGGCTCAAATGTCACCGCCTCTGGAAAGCCGTCGTTTATTCTCCCAGGGGGTTTATGATCCTTGCCCCTAGACTCCATGGGACCTGTACACGCCACTCTGCAGCACTTACCACCAATATCCCACAACTATCAGTTTGCTCTCATTGGGCTTAATAAATGGTGAATGAAGGAATGAATGGGTACAAAAAGGAAGCAAGCAAGCAAGCAGGAAAACAGAGAGATCAAGCCGCAGCTTGACTAGAGTCAGCCACCTGGGACCAGCAGAAAGCCCCTGTACCCTGTTTCTACAGTCTTCAACTACATCTGAAGGGTCTGGGCAGGCTTCTCAAACATTAACTTTAAGGAGTTCCTGCCATGGCTCAGTTCCTGCCATGAACCCAACTAGTATCCACAAGGACGCTGGTTTGATCCCTGGCCTTGCTCAGTGGGTTAAGGATCCAGCGTTGCTGTGAGCTGTGGTGTAGGTCGCAGACGCGGCTTGGATCCCGCGTTGTTGTGGCTGTGGCGAAGGCCGGCGGCTACAGCTCCTGTTAGACCCCTAGCCTGGGAACCTCCAAATGCCCCAGGTGTAGCCCTATAAAGACCAAAAACAAAAAAAGCCATAACTTTAAGAGTTAAGCCCCAGATGCAGCTTTATACCTGAAATATCCAAGTTCTATAGGTGGTCAGGACTAAGGAAGACGGTTTTTAAATAAGGTGAAATCACATTTTGGAAATCAGCTGTAGCATGGCCTAGAGTGCAGTGCTGCAGCAGGACGGTAACAACAAAGGGTGGATGAGATCAGAAGCGACAACACTTAAAAGGTCGTCTTAACCACTAAGCATAACATCCTAAGAAAGGTCCATAAAAAGGGAAAAGCAGGTTCAGGTCCACTTCCTGTTCCTTTTTCAGTGGGGATTTAGAATGGACAGGAAACCAAGGCAACTCGTCCATTGATTTTTCTTGAAGGCTCTAGCCCAGATCTCTACATCAAAGTCTCAACTACTTATAACTAGTTGTCGATGAATACCCACACAGATCAATACCACCAACCTGCCTTCCCTACATCATCTCTTAATTATTATCTAAGGACACACCTCATGTGCAAAGGAAAACGCCTTTCCTGGGCAGATCTGAGATGAATTTCGTCTTATTTTCCTTGGTCTGAACTTTTATATTCTAAACTTAAATTCCTTTAAGTCCATCTCTAACTCGTTCCTCAGAATAGAGAACATTAAAGTATGAGGTACTAATGCCTTTGTAAAAAAAAAATTAAAAGGTCTATTCTAACTTGAACGCTCAGACAAGTACAAACTCCTCTAGTTAGGAACAGAAGAAGAAAGTAGATACACACAAAGAGGTCTGTTCCTTTTTCCTTCAAAATTATTAATACCGCCACACGCACACAATGCCAAGATTTCTCTAAGGAAAGGCCAGATCCTGAACTGCAGGGAAAACCATATCGTTCTATGTTCTAGGTGACTGATTCAATGTATTTGGATTTCAACAGTCGGTATATTGAAAGCACAACTGAAGAGCAGCAAGCATGAAGGAGTCCTACCTTCTCTAAAAATGGGAGAAGTGTTGCAACCAT
This sequence comes from Catagonus wagneri, assembly GCA_004024745.2. Taxonomy (NCBI): domain Eukaryota; kingdom Metazoa; phylum Chordata; class Mammalia; order Artiodactyla; family Tayassuidae; genus Catagonus; species Catagonus wagneri. Next base: position 34,851,736 of record PVHT020000015.1, on the reverse strand, counting down.
CACACACAGCTCTTTGACCAAGGGTTATAAAAGTCAAATGAAGAATCTGAAGGCCACTTGGAGGGCTCTTCTCATGGGGCATGATCAAGAAATGGTATAGCTTGGTCAACCCAAGGTTTTGGTGAACAGAAAACTGAAAACACATACAGTTTTTCAGGCAAGGCATCACCAACTCAACTTCATACAAAAATTACATTTAAGCAGTTTGATCTTCTGTTGATACTACATAAGGATCTCACTGCAAATCGTCATTGGCCTCGTGAGGCAAGAAAGTGCTGATCACCAGAATACCCACTATAAAGCTGAATGATAAAACCGCCTTTCTTCCAGGCTTAGATCAAGGACCAAAAATATCTTATAAGTATCCCTGGGCGCAGAACATGGATGCAGCAAATAAAAACTGCAACCGCCTGAGCTTCCCTTCACCCCACAGTCCGACAGTTCCTAGTGAGTAGACAAATAATGGTTGGCAAAAGGCCATCTGGTGGCATCCTTACCTTCATCTGAACATGACGGCGTGGCAGAGCCAGCCACTCACACAGCCCCAGCCCCAGTCCATCTCAGAAAAATTAGAAACAATCAACAGCCTCTTCCCCGGGGTCCCTGGCCCTGCCACAGCTCCCCTGTTGGGGCGCAGGTACCACTCCCCAGAAACCAGCAACAGCCACCTTCCCCGCCTCCTCACCTCTCCTCGTTGATGCCACACATGCGAATCCGGTCAGAACTGGTCCAGTTGTGCACGCCGCTGTAGAGCGGTGCTGTAGAGATCATGACAGCCACTCACCGCCAGATAGGACCTGCTGTAGCCACTCCCCCTGGGGAAAAAGAACCTCCCAGAATCAAAACTTGTAGCAGAGACAGCTGCCTTAACCACTTTTGCGCAGAAACATTTAAATAAAAAAAGATAAGTAAAGCACCAGAATGTTAAGAGCAGTCTTTCTCACGAGCTGGCCTGCTGCGGAAAATTAGGGTCCAAATGGGGCCAAGGGAGAACTGACTTTCCAGGAATCCATAGATTTCAGGATAGAGATGAAGATGCTGTTAATCACCTAGAGTGATTTTTAAATTATCTTAAGGACAGATATGCATGAGGGTTCTGAAATTCAATCTATTTCAGATAAGTGAGATGACTATATTTTTCTATACGCATTTAGCCTAACCAGCTACAATTAGACAGTCATTCCCATATACAAACAGCACACTGAAAGACAACTGAGGAATCTTTTTTCCCATCAACTCTCTAATCCAAGTACTGCAGTATTTGAGTGGCACAGCCAATACAAGCTCTCCAGAGGAAGCGCATGCTTTCTTTATAAGCCCTTCAAAAATACTCCTTCTAATTCCAAGTTAGGAGTTATATAGATATAATGCATATATCTAACCTGGCTTAAAGTGCCCTTCAAATCAGATGCCGTAGTCCATGTACTCTGACCACAAACAAGCAAACAAAAAGCAGTGCTCCATCAAGAAACACATACATCTCGGAGTTCCCGTCATGGCGCAGAGGAAACGAATCTAAGAACCATGAAGTTGCGGGTTCGATCCCTGGCCTCGCTCAGTGGGTTAAGGATCTGGCGTTGCCGTGAGCTGTGGTATAGGTTGCAGACGCAGCTCGGATCCTGTGTTGCTGTGGCTGTGGCGTAGGCCGGCAGCTGTGGCTCTGATTAGACCCCTAGCCTGGGAACCTCCATATGCTGTGGGTGTGGCCCTAAAAAGACAAAAGACAAAAAGAAAAAGAAATACATACATCTGGAGTTCCCATCGTGGCTCAGCGGTTAACGAACCTGACTAGTATCCATGAGGACACAAGTTCGATCCCTGGCTTCGCTCAATGGGTTAAGGATCCAGCATTGCCATGAGCTGTGGTGTAGGTCGCAGACATGGCTCAGATCCCACGCTGCTGTGGCTGTGGTGTAGGCCGGTGGCTACAGCTCCGATTAGACCCCTAGTCTGGGAACCTCCATATGCTGTGGGTGTGGCCCTAAAAAGACAAAAAAAAAAAAAAAAAAAAGGAAACACATACACCTGTCATTGTCCCTTCCTATCAGTCTGTCATGTCCATACCCACCACTGCCTTCACAAGCCAATGTCGAGCTCTCGCTGTTGACAACCACTGCAAAGCCAGTTCACCTTCCAGAGAAGATAAGACATCAAGCAAGAAAAGGAAGTTTGGAGTTCCCGTTATGGCCCAGCAGGTTAAGAGCCCGACTAGTATCTATGGGGATGTGGGTTCGATCCATGGCCTCACACAGTGGGATAAGGATCTGGCGTTGCTGTGAGCTGTGGTGTAGGTTGCAGACACGGCTCGGATCCCGCGTTGCTGTGGCTGTGGTGTAGGCCGGCAAGTGCAGCTCTGATTTGACTCCTAGCCTGGGAACCTCCATATGCCACAGGTACGGCCCTAAAAGGAAGGAAGGAAGGAAAGAAAAGAAAGAAAGAAAAGAAAAGAAAGAAAACAAGAAAGAGAAAGAAAGAAAAAGAAGGAAGAAAGGAAGAAAGAAAGGAAGAAAGGAAGAAAGGAAGAAAGAAAAGGAGGTTTATCCAATGAGTTTGTCTTGAGACCCTTTAAGTCAACTTGTTAGTTAAAAGCCTTGCTCATCAAAGCTCAACTGAATGAAACCCTACAGTGATCAGAATTTTACGCTGTTCTCCATTTTCCAAAGAAGTAAATCACAGTGAAATATAGTCACCTCAGAGATTTGTTTCACCTTTATACAATTTTAATTGGCCATGTTCAACACAATACCACTTATTCATTCAACAAATATTTACTGTGCCAACCCTGTCCTAGGTACGAGGGGCTCAACAATTAACAAGAGACCCCAAATCCCTGCCTTGGTGGAGTTTATATTCTTATGGGAGGGGCTGGACAGTAAACGCGTCAAATGCCTCCGTGTTGGAAGGCGGGACAGCACAGGCTGAGGGGCAGGCGGGGCGGAGTGGGGTGGGTTACAGCGCGACAGAGGGTGACTGGGGTAGGCCTTGCTGAGGAGACAGTTAAACACCCTGAAGGCAGCAAAGAGGTAGGCCGTGGGGAGCCCTGGGGAAGAGCGTTCCAGGCAGAGGGAACAACCTTGCAAAGGTCCTGCTGAGATGGGAAAAGAGCAGGAGGCCGCGCAAGGGGAGAAGACTAACAAGGGAGAGTCAGTCAGTGAGAGGAGAGCCAGCACATCCGCCCTTCTCTTCTTCGCCCTCACCCTACTCCTGTCCCTGTCACATAGGATGCCTAGGACACTGCTGCCCTCGCCCCTTCCTTTGTACTTGCCAGTCTCCCGGCTTTCCAGACCCAGCACCTGCCGGCACAGGCCACAGCTGCAGCAACGCCGGATCCGTAACCCACCGCGCTGGGCCGGGATCGAACCCAAGTCTCTGCTTCAACAGAGACACGGTTGATCTCGTTGCATCACAGGGGCAACTCCCTGGCCCTCATCTGGCTCAGTCTCTCCTCACCTCTGCCAGCCTCTCCCTTCCCTCCCTCTTAGCCTTCCTGCCGCACTCACCTTTCCTTTCCCCTCCTCTCTCAACCTTTCACTCTTATTTCCCTCTCTTTTTCCTCATCCCTTCCCCGCCCGCCATTACTCTCCTGGCTGCCTCTCTCTTCACTCTCCTCTGCCCCATACCCGACCCTGCCACAGTCCCCTTATCCACCTCCCTTCGCCGGGCACCTCCCAGCCCTGGGCCTGCCTCTCCTGTATCTCGCCTTCCTTATTTCCCCGTGGCTAAACTCTCTCCTCCTCCTGCCCTTCCTCCCCCTCACGCCCCCCACTCGGAGTCCTCTGGCTCTAGCCCTCAGTCTCCCTCTTGGCCTTCCCTCTGTCTTTCCTTCTCTGGCTCCCCCCTACACCCCATCTCGTGTGTGCATGCGTGTGTGTGCGTGCGTGTGTGCATGTGCGTGTGTGTGTATGCATGTACGTGTGTATGCATGTGTGTGTGTGTGTGCGCGCGCGCGCGCCCTGCCCCTCCCTCTCTCTCAGCTCAAGAGCTCCCACTCTTCAAGTCACCCTTTCCTGCGCTGATGACTCCCAAATCTGTATCTCTAGCCCTGACCTCTCTCCTTAGACCCAGATCAGAATTTCCAGCTGCCAGCAACTTGCTGTTAATTGGATGTCCACTGAGCCCCTCAAACTCAATGTGTCTCAAACGGAACTCATTATCTGTTACCATAAACCTTCTCCCCACCCCCTACACCCAGCGTGTTTTGCTTCTTAGTTAATAGCACCACTGTCCCCTAGCCTGGAAATTCTGGCCTTCAACTTCTTCTCTCCCCGACCACCCACATCCAATCAGGAGTCAAGCCTTAATAAAGCCGTCTCCAGCCTCTCTTTCCAGCCCTCTCGCCACTGCCCTGATGCAGGCCCTCAACATCTCCCACCCAGAATATTACAATAGCCACTTAACTGGTCCCTCTGTCTCCAGTTTCTTGATTCTACAATCAATTCATCTTCTAAAGCACCAGTTCGATCGCATCGAAAGCGCCAAAGCTTTCAATAGCTTTCCTCCATCTTCAGAATCAAGCCCGCATTTCTCAGCACAGCATTCAGGGCTTTCCGTGACCTGGCCTCGAACCTCCTCTCTAGTCTCCTCTGTGACCACATCCTGCAATTTCCCTGTGCCCTTTCTACCCTGGCTCCTGACCCTTCCCCGAAAAGACCATCCAGTCTCAGGCTGGCTCCTCACCCTGAAATGGCCTCTCCCGTGCCCCCTCTTCCTCTGTCTGTTCCCCCCCACCCCGTCAAAGCCTAGCTTAAATGTCATCGGGTCATCTCCCCAGCCCCAGCCCCAGCCCCAGCCCCAGCCCCTGCTCAGTTAACTCCTCCCTCTCTGGCTCTCCTCAAACATTTCATTCCTACTCCTACCACAGCTGCGATTCTTGGGCCCTCTGCTCTGTGGTTAGGTGAGGGAGTGGCACGCCCATCTCTCACACCCGGACAGTCAGCTACCTAAGGTAAGAAATACCTCTTTTCTGTCTCTGGTTCCTCTGCCATGTCATACATATAGAAAGTACTCAGTAAACACAAGTCATGTGTAAGTGAATCCTGGATGAGAACTGAGGGGGTGACCCTGAGGAATTACAAGTAGAATAACCACCCCCCAAAAAAGTATCCAGAACGCTTACTTGCTATTTAAAAAAATGTTGTACTTCAATGAAAAAGCTATGCATTATCTGCAGCACACCCTTTCGAGCTAGGGGTACCCCATCAGAGCCCAGTTCATTGTCTTTGAACTATTTTGCACCTCTGTAAATTGCAGGTAACTGATGGATATGCAAACTCTGTCTGGTCCCATACAGTTTGGATTGACTTCCCTCCCCACTGTGGAAAAACCAGTTTTGCCTCCATTTGCAATTCAATTCCTTTACTCCATATAAATTTGTGCTCTTGGACTTTTTCTTCCAACCGGCTAGACTATCTATCTGTCTGGTTCCCCTGTTGATTAACGAGTAAAATAACATCTTGAACATGTGTGCATTTGTGAATCTGTAAGAGACTCATGATTTTACCTCTTCCTGAAAAGTATCTTTACCATTCCTGAAACAGTTATGTGGGTTCACACATGACTCTAGAGCGGTTTCAACACGAGGCAAGACAAACGGATTGACTATCTGCCTCACATCAGTTCACCCGGATCGCACTCCCTAAACATCCTGCTTAATCAAGTTTTCACTGTTTCTTAGAGTATCTCAGAATATCCCAGTTTAGCAAACGTGAGCTCAGCCTGTTGGCTGACACACCAGCATTAGAAGACAGGCAGTGGAAAGGGCCGTTCTTGCCGGGCAATGAACTTTTAACACAAATTTTAACAAGAGTTTTAGTGGCTACCTGAATATTTGTAGGCAGCTGGTATCCAGAAGTCACCATGGATTTTTCACTCTTAGGTGTATTTTTGTTCTGGTTAGAGGGGGTTCGTAGACTGTAGGGCCTGGGACAGAAATCGGAAGGGGGAATCCTGGTATTTGGAAATAGAACAACATATGAAATATCATTACCTAGATAAGGGAGTTTTTAGGGCTCCCCGCACCAAAAAAAAAAATCCCCCAGTAACAACAAGGACAAAGAGAAAGTTAAGTAAAAACCAAAATAATTACCTACAAATATACATTTTACAACTATCTAGAGAGCAAACCCGATCCTAGGCACCTCCACTTTCACAAGATCCTGAAGATGGAGCGTCTGCTTAAATCTTGGCCAACCACTCTCCTGCTACGATTTTGTCAGAGCAGCACCCCTTCCTATGTGAGGTCCCTCTGCTGCTATAGCCTTTGAGGAGGATGTGAGGGGAGGAAAAGGGTAGATATTACAGTCAGGAGAGCACCTAGCTAAGTGGTCTACATGAGAAGGCAAGCGTGGACTTCCCGCTGTGGCTTAGTGGGTTAAGAAGCTGACTAGTATCCATGAGGACGCAGGTTCAATCCCTGGCCTCACTCAGTGGGTCGGGAATCCAGCGTTGCCGTGAGCTGTGGTGTAGGTAGGCAGCTACCGCTCCGATTCGACCCCTAGCCTGGAATCTTCCATGTGCCGCGGGTGTAGCCCTAAAAAGACCAAAAAAAAACCCAAGAAGGCAAGCTTGGTCCTCCCCAGTCAGAGAGTAAACAAAGGGAATTTCTAAAGCGGCACTGCTGGTGACAATGCTCACACAGGACAGGAGGAACCAACACGGGCACCGCACACCAGTATTTCCCAAGTCAGAATCACTGAGCCGTTGGTTCAAAATCCAGATTCATAGGTCCCAGTCCAGTAGGCCTCGGATTTTTTCTTTTATTATTATCATGGCCAATCAAATTAATAACCAGTCAACTGTACACTACTTCTCAGGAGAGGTGAGCAGAAAGGAAAAATCTTACAGACACGCCACACTTGGTAGGCTCCAGTGGAGTCCACACTTGGGGACCAGCTTGCTTTGTCATAGCGCTTTGCACTCAAGTGTGGTGTACAATTCTCAGTCTCTCTCTCACTCCCTCTCCGATGGGAACCATCACATCAAAGGCAAGAGGCGAAGTTCCTGAAAGGAGCTTGGAAGAAACCGGGTAATCCCAAGTGACCCAGGAAGCACAGGCACAACGATGAGAAATACCTCAAAGGATTTTCCCAGATGTCACAACCATGTAATTGTTAAGAAATGAACAGCTGCAGGGCCCCAGAATCAAATGCTGGTCACTGCCTAGAAGGCGGTAGGACCACTGTGAGCTGTCCCACACTTTGAGGAAGAAAACTCAAGACAACAAAGGAGAACACATGTTCCACCAACCCCAAGTGAAAAGCATGGCTGAAAAATAAACAAAATTAAAGCTCTTCAGGAGTTCCCATTGTGGCTCAGTGTGTTAAGAACCTGTTGTGTCCGTGAGGATGCAGGTTTGATCACTGGCCTCGCTCAATGGTTTAAGGATCAGGCGTTGCCCTGAGGTGTGGTGTAGGTCACAGACACGGCTCAGATCCCGCATTGCTGTGGCTGTGGTGTAGGCCGGCAGCTGTAGCTCCGATTTGACTATTAGCCTGGGAACGTCCACATGCCCCGGGTGCAGCCCTAAAAAGCAAAACAAAACACAAACCAAAAAAAAAAATCTTTTGATGTAGGAGGCACGTGTACCTATAAGTGGAAGGACTGACCAAGATCCAAGGGAATGAATGCAACAAGTGGGCAGCATAAAGTAGGCAGGCAGGCCCAATCGCCACACAACAAAACACGGGAAACCAGAGAGAAAATAACCTTAAAACCTTAGGAGAGCAGTAATCTTAAAAACGGTGAAAACAGCAGCTAAGCTGAGGGCGAGCAGGTAGTAGAAGAAAAATCATAACGAAGTAGAAATCTTCTCCAAACAATTCAAAAGAAAAAAAAAAAAAACACTCCAAGACAACTGAAGGTGTGAAAGGCATAAAAGAGAAGCCCAAAGCATATAACAACCAAAAAGGAAAAAAAAAATGAAATAGGGGAACCTGAAATATTTCACCATCATGGGCCAAACTGAAACACTGTGGGGAAGCACTAAAGGCAGACATTTTAGAAAAGTTTAGAGAATATGTTCTCAAAAGGGGAAGAACATCGAATTATAGCCCAAGTTAGGGCTAGGGACGGTCAGCATTGAAAGCTCAAAGGAGATTTTACTGACTGGATAGACTTTTCTGGTTCTGTTTTGAAAGGAAGATGCCAAAACAAGCAGATTTCACAACAACTACAAGCAAAAGCACGGTCATCCTGCATGTGAGGGAGAGGAGGACGCGACAGGAGGTGACAGGGCATCTGACAATTTTTTTTTTTTAAATGAAGATAGACATTGCTAAAAACGTTCAGATTTTTATCCTTGAAAATGACCAGACAGGATGTTTGTTAGTCAGCAGACGAGTTCCCCAGAATCATGTAGTTCCCTTTGTGGCCGAAGACCCCTTATGGGCAGAACAACTGGTGCTGGCAACACATGGGATATGACTAGGGCCCCTACACATGGCATGAAGCCTGCCCATGTACTCCTGCCTGGACTCTACCATCAAGACAGTAAATTAGAAACTCAATATCAAGAAGGTCTCCATTAAATTAAATCTGGTAGTACTCCCCCAGGCCTCTTTTGGTTCACACTGCCTTGTGACCTGGAAGCAATTATGACTTTAAAAAAAAAAAATGAAAGAGCTGGAAAATTTTCATCTTAAAGCCTGGCCCTGAATCTGTCCTCAGGAGGCTGGGCATGGCCAGTAGACAGTACAAGGAGGGCCGGGTCGGTGATGACTAACAAGTAAAAACCAGCTTTGGGACCTACTACTCCCACAGAAATCCAGAGCTATAGGGAAAGATCCCATAAGACAGAGGTGTCTGCATTCAGATTTTACAGAAGCAAAGAAAAGACCACCCCATTACCCTGTTTTGGGAAAAGCAGCAAAGACGCGCCCCGAAGGAGATCCAAGAGACCACTGGCCTTGAGATCCTGGGGAGAGTGAAAAAGACCATGACTTCTACCTGGTCACTGGAGTGTCGTTAGAGAGATGTCAAGATGTCTCAAAATCATTGCTTTTTTGTTGTTTTGTTTGTTTTGGTTTTGGCTGCACCTGCGGCATATGGAAGTTCCTGGGCCCGTGACCGAATCTGAGCCGCAACTGTGACCTGTGCCACAGCTGTGGTAACATGGGATCCTTCACCTGCTGCATCCCAGCAGGAACGCCTCAAAGTCATTGTTTTCAACAGGAAAGTTTACACATAACCGGCGAGGATAACTTTACCTGGTTTTAGATATGGAAACCGCACCGCAAATTGTACCCTCCTTGGCCCTCTGCCTTCTCCTATGTGCAGGACTAGCGTTCCTATTTTCCCTACTTAATCACATCTGAAACCTCACCCCCTAATGAGGAAGTTCTTCTAAATTCAATTGTTCTAATTTAATGATTTTCTCATGTAATGATATTCTAACATTTTCCTCAGGCTTTCCCCCCAGCACCAACGTCTCCTCATCTTTCCCTACCATGAACCAAATATCATTCCGTGAAACTCTAGAGTCCCATATACTTGCCCCAGTCACTTCATTTTGCTTCCCTTTGTGCAAAACAGGTTCCTCTACCACCATACACCACACACACACACACTGGGCAAGTGAGAGGAGGAATCGTCCTTTTGCACTGTTCATTCCCACCTTCTGCCTGACTGTATCTATTCTAGAACTTCCTAGTTCCCCTGAGCTTTTTTTTCTATCCCAATAGTTCCACTGGTTCTACCCCAAGGGATCGGTGTTATAAGGGACACTGCCTCTTGGTCCCCATATATTCATTCCTGTATTTACTGAGAAGGCTAAGGAGCTGCCTGCACACGGCTCTCACAGACACCTTCATAGCCTCCTTGGTTACCTCCATGTTTGAAAACCTTGCCTATAAACATTTATGAGACTTGGATACAAAGGAAGGTTATCTATCTGCTAAACACATGAGCGCTTACTCATTCAAATGAATGTTACCTCCAAAGCAGTCACCTTGGGAGTCTGGACATTCATCTAAAAAGAGTAACCTGGGCTGGCGATCTCTTTGGAGCTCTTCGTGTACCATCCAAACCCTGCTCAATTCAAACCACATCATTTTCAATCTCCTTACCCAAAGCTGAATCCCCTCCACTCAGGGTCAGTTTGATGGTTTAAAACTGCCAAAACCCATTCACAGTCATCTAATCACCTAGCAGCAGCACCCTGGGAGAGTGACGTACGCTCAGCCCTCCGTATCGGTGGGCTTCACATTTGCGGGTGTCTGAATCCAAGAACCCGAAACTTGCACATGCGGCTGCGGAAGGCACACTGCCTTCTCTCTGCTCTGCCATTTTACATCGGGGACTTAAGTGGCCGTGGCCTTTGGTATCCGTCTTTATATACATGGGGGTTCCTGGAGCCGATCCCCCGTGGATGTTGAGGGGCACCTGTACTCTAGTACCCAAAGTCTACATTTTGTGTTTGGGGGGAAACTTGGAAGACATTTTCAGCCACTGCTCAAACCATCTTAGACACCTCACTATGTCTAGTTACTATGTCGTCTGCAAAAACAGAATAACACAAAACCACCCGAGAGGACCAAAGGTAATCGATTTCAACAATGAAATAGGAGAAGCAAAAATTTTAATCTCTCATGTACATTTGCATACACCAGGTCACTTTAGCTTTTCCACCCACTGCCATGATACTTTTTGCCTTAGTTCAAATAGTACTCACTTCCATTTCCTGCTGTAAGGAAATTATTTTACTCCATCTAAGGAAAATAACTTATCATAGCTTTATACTAGACTCAGGCTCTAGAAGCAAGATTTTGGACAACTTCTAGATGTCACAGGTATCTAGAAAACCTAACTACTCATCACAAAATTAATCAGCCCTCTTCAAAATGCAAAGCCACCTCAAAATATCACCCTAAGTAACTAAAGTCATCTTTGGAGCTCTTCTCATTTCTACTAGACCAAAAACGTAAGAGTTGGCTTTCCTCAATTTGGTCTTCAGCAGGACCATGTGAATATTTGGTGTGTCTTTCACACTCCAAAATTGAATCATTGTAATCTGAGACTTGAATCCCTTTTGTGATGCTTCTGTGTCCTCCCTGCCATAAAGTGTGACAGTGGCCCTCAGCTCTTCCATTTCAGTATACTGCATTCATGATATGGAATTTTTCAGCTAATGATTGCTCCTCACCAAACTTTGGATTTTTTTTTTTTTTTTGTCTTTTTAGGGCCACACAGGCAGCATATGGAGGTTCCCAGGCTATGGGTCTAATCGGAGCTGTAGCCGCCGGCCTAAGCCACAGCCACAGCAACGCCAGATCCGAGTCACGTCTGCGACCTACACCACAGCTCATGGCAACACCGGATCATTAACCCACTGAACAAGGCCAGGGATCGAACCCACAGCCTCATGGTTCCTAGTCGGATTCGTTTCCGCTGCGCCACAATGGCAACTCCAAACTTTGGATTTTTTTTTAAAGTCTCCTTGACCTCTTACGCAAATACTTGGAGAGGCAATATCAGCCTATTTTATCCTATTCTCTCATCTCAGCTCTGAGTTTAACTCATTTTATATATGTTATATATAGATATATAAATTATATGTTATAACACACACAAACATATATATATATATATATATATATATATATATATATATATATATATATAAACTTACTCAGAGGTATATACACACACACTATTAGCCCACAGAATTTCAAACTCTCAATACTGGCTCTACCTGCTAACAGTCTATGGGTTTCTCAAGGCTAGAAAGAATATTTTCTACTTCTTTGAATGGCCCCTCCCAATACTATCTAGCACAACACAAGGCACACAACACGCACCTGATAAAAACTTATTAAACTATGGGGAAAAACTGAAACCTCCTCCACCTCACACAGGACCCAAGAATCCCACATAAAAAGCACTGCAGCCTCCTAGTTCCTGCTGTGGCGCAATGGGATCGGCGGCAGCTTGGGAGCGCTGGGACAAAGGTTTAGTCCCCAGCCCCGCACAGTGGGTTAAGGATCTAGTGTTGCTACTGCAGCTGTGGCGTAGGTCGCAACTGCGGCTCGGATTTGATCCTGGGCCCGGGAACTCCATAGGCCGTGGGGGAGCCAAAAAGAAAAAAAAAAAAATCAAGCTATGGATTCCTTTTACTTCCCGTGCTTTCTCATAAACTTTCTCTTCTTTCTTTTCCTTACTTCCATGATTGAGAAATCACAGAAATAAACTAAAATTGGGCCAGGGCAAAACAATAAAACCTACTTCCAATTATCTGAGTATGACTGAGCCACGGCTAATTTTTAAACCCAGCCAACTTATGGACTGCCTTCCGCCACTCAGAGTAGATATGTGCTCAGGGAACAACTTATTTTAATATTTGCCCAAGCAGAATATAAATAGGAAGGTAAACCTGCTGGGGAAGGGGACAGTTAGAGAATAATAATGCATTTCCAAAGTCAAACAGAAATTATTAATTTGTTAACTCATTTACTGTTTTAAATTGGCCAGCTATCACTCTCCTTGTATTGGCACGGCTGGCTGTTGGCATCAAAGTCCACTTTGGCTGCAGAGAAGGACTATATTTTACAGCCCATCATTTTTCTCTACCCAAAAGTTTGGTTTGGGGTTACCTGAGCTGTTTGAGACAATTAGTCTCTCCATCCAATCACTGATGAACATTCTTGTCATAAAGCCGTACCAGAGCCAGGCGCTATCTACCAGCTCTTATAGAACTTCCAGATGTCAGAGACAGCTGGAAAGCCCAACCAGTCATAATTAAACACAGAAGCCCTTTTCAGAAAGCAATGGCTTTTTAAAATGTCACCCTAGTAAACTAGGTTTGGGTCATTTTTAAAGCATGGACCAAAATGTCTCCTGAAGTTTTGACAGGATAAACACCCTCAGTTCCTGCTCTGAAATACTGAGCAGCACTACAGCACAGCTATTAAAGAAGTTGCCACTTCCACTCCAAAGGTGGATGCAACAGTGCAGTGATGAGCCAAGCTAATTCTTCCTATCATGTTGTAAATGCTACGTATGTACTTATACAACAGAAATATATAGAAAGAGCACAGAGAATCAAGATATAACGGGAGAGGGAGTTCCCGTTGTGGCTCAGAGGTAACGAACCCGACTAGTATCCATGAGGATTCAGGTTCAATCCCTGGCTTCAATCAGTGGGTTGCCGTGAGCTGTGGTGTAGGTCACAGATGCAACTCGGATCTGGCGTTGCTGTGGCTGTGGTGTTAGGCCGGCAGCTACAGCTCCGATTAGACCCCTAGCCTGGGAACCTCCATATGCCGCAGGTGCGGCCCTAAAAAGACAAAAAAAAAAAAAAAAAAAAGATATAACCAGAGAACTCAGGAGCTATTGGGAGTTTTCTTCCTGCCATAGTGTTTACCACAGAGCGACATAAAAAGGTAATGTCCCAAGACACAACTGAATAAGAAAAACTAGATTATATGGAATAATAGATGCCATCTACCGGGGACCTGCTATGGATCTGAGAACCACTGGACGACACTAACCCGCGCGCAGTACCACTAAGTCACGCTGAGAGAGGCCTCTTCATCGCCTCGCACAGCCCGCTAAACAGCGCATCCACTCACTCGGGCTCAGAGCCACACGCAGTGCACTCCTCTGTAGAACTTGGGAAAATGAAAACCCCCTTGTTCTCCTTGTCCCCGGACATCAGCATTATAACAAAATTTGACTGTACCCTTAAATGGCACTAAGACTAAGATTTCCAGGCATAACTTAGCAATGAGGTAACCAAAGTTTGTTTCTTAGACAGTCAAAGAAGCCCGAAACACACAGCTCTGCCTGCCCCTCGGTGCTCTCTAGTCTTCACGGATACTTAGCTTAAGGCCTTCCTAAAATCCAAATGTAGATCTATCTTGCTTCACACACACTCTCATGATTAAGCTGCAAATTACTCCATTTTGCAAATAATACATCATCTCTCTGCAAATTCATCACAATTCATTGATCAGGGAGACTATGACCTTGACATGGAGCCGGCAGCCACTTTTTAAACAATGATCCACTTTTTGATGTTTTATGGGGAAAGGGTGGCTTCCGCTTAAAAAAAAAAAAAAAAAAAAGAGGGAACCAGACCGCATATTTGAATTATGGGGGTAGAAACAAAGTTAAATTTTACTCTTGACCAGAATTCAACTTTAGTTCACCAAAGAAAGTTTTCATCATAAAAGAGTGCTTTTAAGTTATGAACAGTAGGAAAGGGTATAATTTAGAAAGAACACTTTCTACGTTATTTTAAGGGTGGCCATTCAAAAACTGGCATTAATAAAGCCTAGTTTGTATGCGAGATTATATAAAATACTGCACTAGCATCCTAGTGGCCGAAAGATAGATTATTTCTTATTACCTCCCTTTTTGGCCGTTCTGACACTAAACCTTCTGGCAAGCAGAGACTCACACCCACCTGGCGCTCCAGCATTAAGAAATGTCCATTCTTTTCGAAAACTCAAAGATCTAGGGCCTTCCTTCCCCCCCCATCTGTAATCATCAGAGGCTTCTCCCTTTCTTGTATAGTCTAGCCGAACAATTTCCACTTTCCCCTGCACTCTCTCTGTTTCGTTCCAGTATTCGCTTTCCTGCCCAACTGAATCACGAACTCCTCCTCTCTCAGTCCCGGATGCTGGCTGACACTGGAAAGCAGCTCTCCATCCTCTGTGGAGGTTGTATTCCATCTCAAACTTAGCCTGGAATCAATGAACCACTCCAGCTGTCCAACCCCTGATTAGGGCCTCTCCTCCATGCCCCCACCCCACCCTCCAATTCTGGCCCAAGGCTCTCAGGCCACTGTCCTTTATCCTGTTTCGTTCTGGAATTTCCATCATTCACCTTCCTATATCTAGGATTCCTCCCACTTGCAGACTGGAAAAACTGGTGTATTCCTACTTTCTCCTTCTTTCAAGGCCATTGTATTTAGGACGGTGAATTCCTTCCCCCCATTCGGTATCCTTAGTCTAGATTTTCTAATTAATGCTTAGCCTTGTCAGCCCTATATCCCAGCTAACCTCTGTTTCCTGGGTCCTCCCGGGGCAGCGGCTGTCAAAGGCAAGCTTTTACCTTCCCCACACCAGCTCCAGATGACATCTGAATGCACATCTTCCTCCTTTGGCTCGTTAGCTCATCCTCTTTCTATATTCTGCATTTTTCAGCCTATAATACTATCTTTAAACTCCCTATTTACTTACGGGTAAATATATTTCTATTTCTTCCTACATATCAGTTTCTCCCCAACCTTATTTTTACCCAAGATCGTCCTTCTCCCTTGCCCAAAACTTACTGGTTCTAGCATTAAAGTGTAAAGAGCTTTAAAGGTTCTTCAAATTTTACTTTGGAAAACATTATCCTGGAGATTTCAAGGTTCCACTTTTACCTAGGTGGCCCTAACCTAGGACCAGTGATGATCACCCTTCTTCCCTCTTCACTGTCCCACCAACCCTCTTCTGACTTCCCTTTCTGCCTTTCTTCTTGCTAGTATTCAAAACCCTTTTCTCCCATAATTCTGTCCCCCTAAAAGAAGCCCCTCTCTAAAAGTCATTACCCAGAATCATCATGTCGAGTTCCTCTGCAACCTGTACTGACCTTTTTTCTTTTCTTATGTAGTGAACTGTAGCACGAATAAAGCAAAGAGACCTCTGGAGGCACCCCCTTTGCTTCCCTAGAAAGTCTACAGCACTGAGAATGAAACGGATCCTCCTTCTCTCCCGGTAAATCAAAATAGCCAGATACGCGAGCCCCCTGGTACAGCCACCATTTCTTCTGGAACTCCGCTCCACTCTGCTGATTCGAGATTCCAACTGCAGAGCTTGTTAGGGACTCAGCTTTCCTCTGCTCTGCCCCACCAATCTGCCATCTCTTCCTTGTGGCCTAAAGAACTAGACCTCCTTAACCCAGACAGCAGAGTTCCTTCCCCTTCCTCCATCAGCGACTTCTCAGAGTCAAAACAAAAAGAAACCTACCTACCCTGGCTGCAAAGCTAGTAATAGGGTTAGCCCTCTTAACATCAATTTGAGTAAGGCTCTGTGCCCCAAGGCCTGTGCCTCTTGTCCCCTACATCCATCCCAAGAGCAGCTGCCTCAGTCGCCGTGTCAAAAGATGAGTCTGGGAGTTCTGGCTGCGGTGAAATGGGATTGGCAGAGGCTCTGCAGTGCTGGGACGCAGGTTCGATCCCTGGCCCCCAGTGCTGCTGCCACTGCAGCATAGGTCACAACAGCGACTTGGATCTGATCCCTGGCCCAGGAACTCCATATGCTATGGGGTGGCAAAAAAAAAAAAAAAAAAAAAAAGACGAGTCTGGGAAGTTCCCTTGTGGCACAGCAGGTTAAGGATCTCATGTTGTCACTACAGTGGCCCAGGTCGCTGCTGTGGGATGGGTTCGATCCTTGGCCCAGGAACTTCCACATGCCACGGGCATAGGCCCCCAAAAAATAAAAAGTGAGCCTGCCCAGCAATATCGACATAACTTAGTCAAGGTGGCCATGTCGCAGAGTTCCTGGTGGTGCAGCAAGTTAAGGATCTGGCATTGTCACTGCTGTGGCACAAGTGTGATCCCTAGCCCAGGAATTTCTGCATGTTGCAGGCACAGCCCCCCCCCAAAAGATGGCCATGTCCCTCAACTCCGTCAGTCTTCAGGGTCTCCGTCAGTCTTCAGGTCATCAGCAAGTCTCCTGCTCCTCCGAGCTCCCCCAGTCTTGCCCACTAACTTTGCTTCTTCATCAAGATTTTACAGGTTCCCCACCCCCTACATTTTGCTTCTATCTGGAGCCTCTGGATGATTCTTGGGCTTAGGCTACCCCCGTTTAATCCCCAGTGGAATCCTCCAAATTTCTTTCCTACCTACTGTCCTCTTCAGTTCTACATGGTGACATCACCACCCAATTTAAGTACCCCTAAACTCTACTCCACTGTGCTGCCTACCATCTCTCCCAAAATAAAGCTTCCTCTCTCCTAACATTCAAGGACAGGACAGGTAAACAGAAAACTAGATGACCTTTAAAGTCCCTTCCAACCTTGGAATTTTATTATCAACCCAATCCACTCCCAATCCCAAATGCACCTCCCATTCACTTCCCCCCCAAAACGTTTCAGCAGCGTGACTTTGAGAAATAGCCTTCTAAGCTGAAAGAACCATGGGCTAACCAGGCTAACGCAAACCTACAGCTGCAGCCCCAGAAGTCTCACCAAAGATTTCTGCAATTGTACTCCACCTCTGCGCCACAGGGACTGCCTCCAAACTGCCTTGAGAGTATTCAGCTGTCGCCTAAGTTGGCGGGCCCCCTTCTTACACTGGCATAAAGAGCCCCTAAACCCTGGGCTAGACGGATCCTCATCAAGGGACGCCCGTCCTCACTGTCTACTCTAGGAGACACCAAGAATGAATAAGTATCACCGCATCGACAGCTTCATACAGCCAACACTGAAAATTTCAAAACAATAAAACAAAAACTGAGTGCTTCCACTGGGGGGGGGGCGGAAGAGAGAAGGGCACCCCCACGGGCCTCCCAGGTTTGCAGTGTGCTTCCCTCCCTCCTTTCCCCTCCACCACGTCTTTCCCCACAACAATCTTCCTCACCTCCATAACGCGAAATCCCCAGCCGAGGTGCGGCCGGCTCCTCCCAGCCTTGTCCCGGACGTCCCTCTGGCCCAGCCTTCCTCTCGGCGGGACCCCGGCGAGAAGGGCCCCCTCCACCGTCTAGTTCACCTCCCGGTCCCTTTCCGGGCCTCTGGGCACCACGACAGGGCTCTGTCCCGAAGCAGAACCTCGAGGAGCCAAGCCCACGAGGCCCGTCGCGGGACCCACCCCCCCCCGCTTCCTTCTCCCAGCACCTCGTCCTCCAGGCACCCGGCCCCCGGGGCTCTTCGTCGTCGTCGTCCCGGCTTGTACCGCCCCCCGTCGGGGGCTCCACCCCCCGCCTGCCCCCGCCCCCAGGACGGCCCCCTCCCCACCGCGCGCCGCTGGCGCCCTCTGCCCCGGCACGGGACTCCCTTTGGCCTCCGTTCCCCGCCCAGAAGCGGCGGCGGCGGCAACGGCTGCGGCGGCCCCAGCAGGAGCAGCAGCGGCGGCGGCGGCGGCAGCGGCGGCGGCGGCGGCAGCAGCGCCGCCCCGGCCCCGCCCCGCCGCCCGGCGGAGCCCCACGCCCCGCCCGCCCGCCCCGCCGCCGGACTGCTCCCCCCGAAGCCCACCACTAAGCCCCCCCTCACTCCTTAGCCGCGATTCGTTCGAATCCTGCTCCGCCGGGCCTGCTGTCCGTTCCTCACGCCCCTTAGGACCAGCGGTGGGGGAGCCCTGGGGTTCGCGGCCATCCCTCTCTCTCCTTCTCCAAGGGCTGGGGGGATTGCCCCTGAATCCCGAAACGCGGCCCCGTAACCGGAGCCTCTCTCCTTGCAGCCCTCGGCTTCCCTCTCAGACCCCTTGCCTCCAGGCCTGGCGCGAAGCGGGTGGAGAGCTTGCACGCCGGATCTCCCCCTTGGCTTGCCGGGGCTAGTATGAATTGCCCCCGTTCTCATCCTCCTTCAATTTAAGCCCCCTCCCCGCCGCGCCCGGCCCGGAGGCCCCCGCCCCTAGAGCGAGGGCAGCGGAGCCAGGGCGCTCCGAAGTCATCCCCCGCCTTTTTTACAGGGACTCGGATAATTGCCCCTGCCCCCATCACAGCACTCCCACTCCCGAACCCAGGCCCCGCCGCCACCTAGGGGTACCCCTTACCCTACGGTTCCTGCACCCCGACACCAGAGAGAAAACAGCCCTGAAAAGCACCCGTCGCACCTCCCCTCTGAGGTTGGAGGGTATTTTCTCCCGGTCTCTTCAGGACTTCATCACGGACAGCCTCTCCCCCCACCCCCCCAAAAAAACAAGCCCTTTCTCGCCCTGCCCTGTTGGCCAGCCTCTCTTCGGGTCGTCGGATCCTTAGATCAGGAGGTTGGGGCCAGGTAGTTAACAAGACCGTAGCCTCCACCTCCCTTCCTGAGGAGTGGGGTAATTCCAATGGTTCCCCCCCACCCAGGACCAACCCGACCCCCGTTTCCATGGAGACCCCCGCCCAGCCTAGAAGAAGACTCGGGTCGTGGCGAACAAGTCTCACCTGGCTAAGAGAGAAGGGGTGAGGAGGGGGTAGGGTAGGGCAAGGATGGGGTACGAAGGTGGGAAGTGGAGGGGAGCTGTCCCGAAGGGAGGGGCGAGGACAGAGCGAGCTCCAGGGAGCGCTACGTCCGGGGACACGGAGAGGACGGCGCCCCCGGGGGGCAAGCAGAGCGGCCGCGGGGCGAAGAAGGGACAGGGCTGGGGAAAGGCTGAAGGTAGAAAGAAGCGGGTGGGGGATACGAGAAAGCCGGGGACTCAAAAGGGGTGGAGGGGTTGGGGGAGAGAAAAAAAAGACGCACCTGTTCCCGAGTCGGCTCCGCGGGGAGGCTCAGGCCGCCACCCGGACTCCCTCTTACCCCCTCTGAGCCACCACCCGCCTAATACTACCCCGATCTGATGCCCCCTCCGCCCCTTATCGCCACCGACCTCCTTCTCCTCTCTCTCGGCGGCGGCGGCGGCGGTCGGACTCTAGGAACTGAGAGGAAGAAGGGAGGGCTCAGCAAAGCGGAGGAGAGACAGAGCCACACACTGGCAGCAGCCGCGGCGAGCGAAAGAGTGAGGGGGAGAGCGGTGTGTGTGTGTGTCTGTGTGTGCGAGCGAAGCCTGGTGGAGTGGGTGCCGGTCGCAGGGCTCGCCGGGAAGTGGAGTCCGATCGGGTTCGCGGGCGGCGCCAGCCCCCGCTCCGCGAGACTACAGCTCCCAGAATGCCGCCTGGGCGGGGGGGGAGGAATGGGGAGGAGGAGGCGAAGGGAGGGAGCGAGCAAGAGAGGGAGGGACGAAAGCAGGGAGCAAGCGGCGGCGAAGGGGGCAGAGCCAAGCAGCCCCGGTGACACTGGGAGGGGAGGGGAGGAGGAGGGGATCGCTGCGAGGACCGAGCGGATTCCGGAGAGGGAGGCAGCAGTGGCTGCAGCAAGCCGGGCAAAAAGCTAGACTCCCAAGAGAGGCGGAGGCGCTCAATCCGAGGGGCTGCAGGAACCTCACGCCCCCCCCGTACGCCCCACGAAGGGGGAGGCTGAGGAAGGGAAAAGATCAGTGCACCACGGCCAGGGGTTTCTCTTTCTTCCAACGCTTTCCACCTTATGCCCCGACCTGACTTTCTCAGGCCACCAGTGCTGGATCCAGTGTGCAAATCCAGATTCCCAGATCTCTCCTGCCCCGCAGCACAGAGCAGACGCATTCAGTCCCCTTCTCCCAGGGGCCCGAGGGAGGCTCCCCTTGCTGGCAGGGCGTGACTCCCCCCTTCTTCCCGCCCCCCCCGTCGCCACCCCCCCATCTCCCTCCCCGGAACCCCTCCCTTGAAACCGGGGCTCGCGTCTCCCTCCCCGCCAAGAATGGGAATCCCTCGGGGCGACTACCCAGCCCCCTCCCTTATACTGGGCCCTTACCCACCAAAATCCCCTTCTTGGCGTTGCCCCCTCACCGAAGTAATAGTGGGGGTGACCGGAGCTGGACTGGTGGCTACTTTCCCTCCGAGACTAACCGTCCTTGGCCACGCCGACCCTGTGTAGAGATAGAGAACATTAATACTCCCGTTCCCCCCCCTTCAAGTTCGGATCCCCGTGTAAATGGCTCACAAGGAAAGTGGGGTTGGTAGTGGAAGTGAGCTAGGGATGAATCCCAATCCTCAAACCTCATCCCAGGCGTGGAAATCCAGGGATTCGTCTCTTTCCTTAAAAGCCATCAAATCGCTTGGAGGGGGGAGTTAGTTGGAGGTAGATTATCTAAACCCCAATGTCCACGCGACTCGTAGCGACGCTACATGTAGGAATAAGATACGAACTAGGCTGCCGCCGCGAGAGAAAAAGTATTACCCCCCCCCGCCGTCGTCCACCCCCAAACACACACCCCTAGAAGAGTCAGAGGGCCGAGGAGGGGTGGGGGGAGGCGGTGGGAGTGCTGGAGAGGGAAAGGGTTGTGGCAGGGAGGGTCCGCGGCCCCCAGAGAGCAGAATCCAGATGCTAAAGAGGTGGGTGGGGGGGTGCGGCATAATTGCAGACAGTGTCTCTCCTCGCTTTTCCCGGAATCGCCGCCGAACACCGTCTAACACTCGTAGTTGCTTACCAGTCAATCCCCTAGACCCATTTGTGCGCGTGAGGCGGCCGGAGCCCGGGAAGCCCGGGCACAAACTCCGCGGAAGCTGGCCTTCGCCGCCGCCGCGCTGCCGCGGGCCTCCCTCCCTCCGCTGGCGGCCCCGCCGATCTACCTTCGCCCCCGGCCGAGGCCAGACCCCGCTCGCAACTCCACGCCCCTACTCCACCCCCGGCTCCCCCTCCCCTCGCCCTCTCCCCGCGGGTCCGGCCCAGCCCCTAGCGCCGCCCCGCCCTACCGCTCGGTCCCGAGCCCAGCAAGTGCCCCGAACTCGCCCCCCGCCCCCACGCCCAGGCCACTCCGGCCGGGCCTGGTTTCCCCCTCCCGCCGCGCCCCGCCCCCGAATCCACGTCCTACTTCGCCACCCAACTCGGCCCGGTCCGGGTTCGGCCAGCGCCCAGGCCACCAGAGTCCCCGGTTCGGTCCGGTGTACGGCCACCCACCCCGCCCTTGCCTGGGTGCCGGCCTGGCCCGCTGCCTGCGCCCGCCTAGCCGACTCAGGCGTGCGGTCCAGGTCCGGATCCCGGTGCCGGCCTCGGTCCCGGCGGCGTTGCCGCGTCTCGCCACGAGGGCTCGGTCCACGCAAGACCCGAACCCGCGCGGGGTGGGGGCCGCGGAAAACAAGTTTCTTTATCTTGCCTCCGCCCCCGCCACAGGGCCGCGCCGCCCCCCCCCCCACGGCGCCCCCTTCACCTGGGCATAGCCCCTTGGCCCCTGTCGCAACTTTGCTCTTCTCCACGCTGCCGGGGAAGCTGGCGAAGCGAGAGGAGGAGGGAGGTGGCGGGGTGGGTGGGTGGGGGTGCTGGGATCAGGCCGCTGGGCTCCGGGAGGACACGTGGGGGAGGAGGGGAAGGAGGAGGAGGAAGGGGGGGCGGGCCTGCAGTTCTCGGGGCTCCCCCTGCCAGCCCCGGGGAAGCCGGAACCTCGCCGGGCAGCCGCAGACCCCGCACTGGCCACGGGGGAAGAACGGAGCCACCTTCTTCGGCCAGCCCCTGGCTCCAGGAAGGAGGGGGGGCGAGCAACGCCGCTCGGGGTCGGAGAGCGAACGTTTTCGCTCGAGCTTTATGTGACTCTCTCTCTCTCTCTCTCTCTCTCTCTCTCTCTCCCCCCCCCCTCGCTCTCTCTCCGTTTAGCCTCAACGTATTGGGGGGGTAGGGTCTTGCTTGCGGGGGGGCGCCCCCGCCGGACGCCCCGCCCCTCCCCCGGTCCCCCACTTCCCTAACCCGGGCGACCTCGGTGCGTGGCTCCGGCGCTCTGGCACCGAGGCCGCCCGCGGGTGCAGCCCCAGCCCCGGCGCCGAAGTGGGACAGGTGCTGGGGAAGGGAAAATGCCGGGGCTCGCTGCCTCGCCTCGCGTCTCCGGGGCGGCCCACCCTTCGTGGCATCCTCCCCGACTGCAACGCCCCCCCACACCCGGGCAGACCTCCAAAGGGCAGCCCTCGGCCTGGGCGTGGAGGCATCGGGGGCGGGGGGGGGGGTGGGCAGGAGCGAGAGGCCCAAGGGAGGAAGGAGGAGGGGGACGAAAGGTCTGTAAAGGGGGAAGCCTGCAACGACTTGGGCCGAAAACCTGGCTGGAAGGGGGCTCGGCTTCTGCCCGCTTTCCCCGGGCTCCTCAGTCACCAAACTGAACCCCTTGACCCTTACCCTTAACCCTAACGTCTCCTCGCCTGGCCAAAGGAATAAATCCTCGTTTGTGTTTACATCCCAGGCTATCCCCAGGACTGAAGGGCTGAGAAGCCTGCGGTCCACATTGGAACTCTGATGACTTTACATTAACTCTGAGGAAGAGAGCAGCTTGCGATGGAGCTGAAGCTGCCGGCAGACTTGCTTTCAGTCTAAGGGTGTTTCTTAGCAGCTCCAACCCTGAGTCCGCGGTGGGGACTTCAAAGGCATCTCCTCAACCCAGAGAGTATTAGGGGAGGTGCCCAGCAGTTCCTGGAGGGTTCAGCACTTTGTAAATGGAATGTGAAATGAATAGCAGGAATTCGAAAAAAAGTCTTTATGTGCAGATATATTGATATTATATGTTATATATTTATCTGTACTAAGGAAGCCAGAGGGTGATTTGGACTAGAAGGAAGCCCTGCAGGATTAATGTCTTCCTCCTCATCCTCCCCGCCCCCCCCTCCTTTGTCCTAGGCCCAGAGGTTCCATCTCTAAGCTGGGGGTGTCTTCTCTCTTTTGGAAGGACTTTAGAGATGGCAGTTGAGACTTGCCTGGTATGTCTCCCTCACCTCTGGATTGAAGGATGTGTGTGAGTATTGCGGAAGAGGGCAAGCCACTAAGGCTGAAGTGGCTTTGCTGTTGTCTGAGTGTCTCTGACCCCCTTGCTTGTCCTCACCAACCTCAAAATCTATTGCCCACGATGTGGACACACCACTTGCCATTTTACTTTGCTTTGGGAGCTTCCTCATTGGTTGTTTTACTTGACCACTCCCACCCTGCCATGAGCTACACACACACACACACACACACACACACACACACACACGCGCGCGCGCACACACACGCACCTTAAAAAGCATTTGGCCTAAGTTGCACCAAGGGAAAGTGAAGACTGGACAATGATTTGTTTAAGCTAATCAACATACGAACTTAAAATGCATTATTAAGAGGGGGGAGGAAATTGCCTCTATTGGGCCTGATAATGCAGGCCTCACCAATTCTGCTTTGATTTAAATTGGCCATCTTCACTGATTTTAATTAATCCAATAATTACTGAATCTCTATGTCTCTTAAGGCCCTTAGGGCCTTAAGGCTACTTTGCTCCTTGGCTTGAGGCTGAAACGGATTCTAGACACCTCCATTCCCACTTGTTTGTGTCTCACCATTTGGCTGCATCATTTATCTGGCGAAATGAAGGTTGGGGCAAGATGGTTATTTCCTGGCTGAAGCTCTAGCTTTTCTGAGCCCTTTCCTGTTGGGGGCCACACTTCCTGCCCTACAGGAGATGATGGGAAACTAAGGATCAGGGTGGGGAGAGCTGTGGGAAACCTTGTAAAGAATGTAGATATTAATGATTATTTTATTTGAGGCTAGAACCACAACATCATCATAATAATACTTTACCTTTGTACACCATTATAGTGTTTACAAAGTCCTTTCACTTGTATTGTTTCGTTTGTTGCTCACTCCAGCTCTTGATTTTGTAATTGAGGAAACTGAGTCCAGGAGCAGCTATGAGTAGCTTGCTCAAGGTCACATAGCTAGTGGGTTCCTGAGCCAGGACTCAACCCGAACAGTCTTGTCTCCACATCCACATTAAAAAGAGCTCTTTTTAATGGTATAGGGCTTCCATTTTGTGTAAAATGTTCCTTTTCAGGCACTTTTTTTTTTTTGGCTTTGGGTTTTTTTGGTTTTTTTTTTGCCACGCCCTCAGCATGCAAAAAGTTCCCAGGCCAGGGATTGGACCCTCGCCACAGCAGTAACCAGGATCACAGCCACGACAACACCAGGTCCTTAACCACTGAGCAACCAGGGAACTCCTAGTTTTTTTTCCCTAATTGTTTCTCCCATCAATAACAGCTGGACTCAGAGAGGCAGCTTGATGTAATGGAAAGAACACTGTTTGAAGAGTTCTAAGAACCAAATCCCAGTCCTGTCTCGTTGACAGCTAGACTTCAAGCAAGCCCTAACATTTAAGTAGTGCCAGCCTGATGCCAGGTACTGTGTTCTGGGTCTTCCCCTTGTTCTAATGCACCTGTCCCACCTCCCTCATTGGAATGCCCCTGAGCATCAAATGAGATAATGGATGGGAAAGAATTGTCCCACTGTAAACCACTGGGCTCATGCAAGTGTTATTATTACCAGTGTTGGCACCACCAGCCTCTCTAGGTGTAGCACAGAGACCTAGGGCTGACATTGGCCTGGACCCTGCCCTCCCAAGCTTACCAGCCGAAACAGGACATCGGAGGGAGGGGGGGTCCCAGGGTAATTTAGGCCCCAAGCCAACCTCTGGCTAAATTCATAGGATAATTGCCTCAATTCTCTGCTTTGTTCTGCAATCACAGGACTTGTCTCTCTGGTAAAAACAGCCCAGCCCTGTGACAACAAGAGCAACGACAATAAAATCCCAGTGGTTTGGATCTTTAGCGTGTCAGATGGAGCAAATTTGCAGCTTCTGGTCATCCCATCCCTCCATCCCCCGCACCAAAATCAGTTGAAGGCGAGGTGAGATTCGGAACCTAGGGTCCCCAAGGCTGCCAAAGGGCTCATTCCAAGTTACCCCAGTTGAAAGCGGATCAGGGGAAATCGGGTATAAAGCTTCGCAAATGTGGAGAAAGAGCAGGGCTGGGATTAGGTCAGTAAGGCTGACGGTGGGTTACATTTTGTGCTCTCAAATGTTTCACTTTATGTTCCAGGAGGGGCCACGGGGGGAATTCATTGCCCCCGTTCAGGTAAATCTCAACTGCACAAACTCTATTGCAGCAGGTTGCTGCTAAAGATACATTCCAGCAGCTCACTGCAGCTGAGGAAGGCCTGGTCTCTGCCCTCTCAGAGCCCCCAGCCTAGATGGAGAGACAGTGTGTCTGGTTAAACTTAACTCTGTAAACAACCAACAACCTTTCTGGGTTTTATAGCCAAAGTGTGGGGGGGTGATGAGGAAAGGGGCTAAAATCACCCCAAAGGCCTCTCCGGGTCAAGCCTCCCCCCTTCCCTAAGACTGCTAGGCACTTAACAAGGTTCTTAATCAATCAGACAGTGTTACAAGTGGAAGGAACTCTAAAAAATCATCTGCCCTCCTGAAAAACTGGCTGCGGCTGTCCACGGCATGACAAAATCAAGTCCATGAGCCTTCACCTACCTTTCAGGGCCTTCCAGCCTCCTCTCCTTCCTTGTCCTCTGTGCTCATCAAACTGACCCTCTTGCCATTCCTTGGACAAGATGAGCACTTTCTTGACTGCCCCCTCCACTTTTTCTACGCCCTGCTCTGCTTGTTGAAGTCCCATTCAAGCATTACTCAAGCCGGCTCTTTCCTGCCACCTTCCCTGACCCCTGCTCCCTCCCCACTCCCTCCTCGGCAGTACCCCCACAGTCCCCAGCTTGTCCCTTTATTTAGCACCTCCATGCTCTGCCTATCTATCTCTCCCACCAGATTTTCCCTGCCTCGGATGAAGGAGCTCAGTATTTCTCATTTGTATATCGCAGCCTCCTTCCTCTCCTCTCAACATCGCCCACCCTGGCTCGGAGTAAGCCCTCTACAAGTGTTTGTTAAGTGAAGGAATGAATGGATCTTCCAGTCCTTATTTCATAGGGAGGGAAACTGAGGCCCAGACCTGGCTTCCCTTCTTATCAGTTATTACTCTGGTTGTGTGTGTGTGTGTGTGTGTGTGTGTGTGTGTGTGTGTCTTTTTACGGCTATACCTGCTGCATATGGAAGTTCCCAGGCTAGGGGTCAAATCGGACCTTCAGGTGCTGGCCTACACCACAGCCACAGCAACAAGGGATCCGAGCTGCGTCTGTGACCTACACCACGGCTCACAGCAATGCAACGCTGGACCCTTAACCCACTGAGCGAGGCCAGGGATTGAACCTGCATCCTCATGGATACTAGTCAGGTTTGTTACTGCCAAGCCACAACAGGAACTCCTTATTCACTTTTTTTTGTCTTTTTTTTTAGGGCCACACCCGCGGCATATGGAGGTTCCCAGGTTGAATTGGAGCTGTGGCCGCCGGCCTACGCCGCAGCCACAGCAACTCAGGATCCGAGCCACGTCTGTGACCTATACCACAGCTCACGGCAACACCAGAACCTTAACCCACTGAGCGAGGCCAGGGATCGAACCCACGTCCTCATGGATTCTAGTTGGGTTCGTTAACCACTGAGCCATGACGGGAACTCCTCCTTATTCACCTTTAAATCTTGATCCTTTTTAGTCTTCCCATTTAGTGCTTTCACACATGGTGTCTGAAGTTAGACAGATGTGGTATGAATCCTGGCTCCACCACTTCCTAGCCATATTCCTTTGGACACTTGACTTCTCTCTGAGCTTCAGTTTCTTCATTTATAAAATGGGGCCTAATAGGAGTTCCCTAGTAGCTCAGCAACATTGTCACTGCTGTGGCTGGCGTTTGATCCCTGGCCTGGGAACTCCCACATGCCTTGGGCACCGCCAAAAAAAATAAAATAAAATAAATAAAAATAAATTTTAGAAATTAAAAGAAATAGGAATTCCTGTCGTGGCTCAGCTGTAATGGACCCAAGTATTATCCATGAGGATGTGGGTTCCATCCCTGGCCTTGCTCAGTAGGTTTAAGGATCCGGTGTTGCCATGAGCTGTGGTGTAGGTTGCAGATGTGGCTCAGATCCCCCGTTGCTGTGGCTGTGCTGTAGGCTGGCAGCTGTAGCCCCGATTTGACTCCTAGCCTGGGAACTCCCATAGGCCACAGGTGCACACTAAAAAGAAAAAAAAATGTTTAAATAAATTAAATGGGGCCTAATAAATATCTCCTGAAAATGTTTCAAGGATCAAATGAGTGTTTTTTCTTTTTGTGGCTGCACCTGCAGCATATGGAAGTTCCCAGGCTAAGGGGTTGAATGGGAGCTGCAGCTACAGGCCTACACCACAGTCACAGCAACTTGAGTCCAAGTTGCATCTGAGACCTACAGCGTAGCTTGTGGCAATGCTGGATCCTGAACCCACTGAGCAAGGCCAGGGATTGAACCCACATCCTCATGGAGACTATGTCAGGTTCTTAACCTGCTGAGCCACAATGGGAACTCCCAAATGAGTTCTTATATGGTAAGCACTTAGAAAAGTGCCTGGCCCCTAGTAGACACCCCATAGTAGTTTTTTGTTTGTTTTTTGTTCGTTTTATTGGTTTTTTGGCGGTCCCACAGCATATGGAGGTCTCAGGCCAGGGATCAGATCTGAGCTGCAGTTGTGACCTATCCCTCAGCTGTGGCAATGCCAGATCCTTGACACTCTGCTTCAGGGATTGAACCTGCATCCCAGCACTCCAGAGACTCCGCTGCTCCTGTTGCTCTATAGCGGGAACTCCAGTTTTGTTTGTTTGTTTGTTTTTACCTTGAGTTTTTAAAGAGTTCAGAGCTTGGGAGCACCTGCTTAATTCAAGCCTGGGAATAAAAGCCACAACCTGAACGTACAGAAAAGGGTGTATTTTTTTTAATAAGGTATATATTTGAAGAGTAAAATGGAATAAAATTTAGCAAGACCTTTCAGTCAGTCAAACGATTACCCCTTCCTCCAAAGAAGCTAAAGAAGATTGAGAATAGCACTTATGGAGTTCCCATCGTGGCGCAACGGAAATGAATCCGACTAGGAACCATGAGGTTGCGGGTTCGATCCCTGGTCTCGCTCAGTGGATTGGCCTGAGCTGTTGTGTAGGTCGCAGACGCGGCTCGGATCAAAGAAAAAAAAGAGAGAGAGAGAATAGCACTTAGTCCAGTGGCCCACATTCAGTGGGAAGGTACCAAAGTGCATTTCCTGGAGCCACTGTGGCGGTGACTCTGTGCAGGCTGAGGGATGCTGGCATGGGACTGAGGTGCCCTTCTGAGGCTACACATGCCATTCTCACCCCAGTCTGTGTGTCTGCCCTTGAGCTCCCCGTTACCTGGCCAAGACCTTCAAGCCCCACCTCCGAGAAGCTTTCTCTGAATGTTTTTGCCTCTGAACTCTTGGCCCCTTAGGTAAGTACTGATTAGCACTCAGTTCTTTTCTGGGCCCTGTGTCTTAGTTCTAACGTCTCCATCTGAGGGCAGGTACCTTGGCATAGTCATAGAAGGCGCATCCCCTACAATGCCCAGCAGCCTTGGAGGACGTAGCACTCGATGAATATTTTGGGATCCATTGACAGTAAGTAATGGGGGCTGGGGACCCTTCAAGTCCCGCCCACCCTATGGTCTGCCACCCCCCCCCCCCCCCCCCCCCCCCCCCCCCCCCCCCACACCACACTTCTCAAATCAACCATTCCCAGGACACCCCAGCCAGCCTTTTCAGTCAGTATCTAAGGAGGGCGAGGGCCATGTTTTACTGTGTGCTCCACGCAGCCCAGCACAGCGCTTCCAATATTAACAGACTAGAGCAAGCACACGAGTTGGCTGCTATAGATAACTCAGTAAAGATATCATGCTTGTTTTGGGTCTGTGTGTTTATATGTAGTCTGTGTGTCTGTTCTTGCTCATTAAGCTTCAAGGGGCCCCAGAGGAAGAACTGTCCATTTGGGGAAAGATAGTCAAAAGATGATTAAAAGGGAGTTCGAATTGTGGCTCAGTGGGTTAAAAACCCGACTAGTATCCATGAGGATGCGAGCTTGCTCCCTGGCCTCGCTCATTGGGTTAAGGATCCGGTGTTGCGGTGAGCTGCAGCTCTAATTCGACCCCTAGCCTGTGAACTTCCATATGCCATGAGTGTAGCCCTAAAAAGGAAAGAAAAAAAAAAGGTGATTGAAAAAAAGTTGAGGAGTTCCATCGTGGCTCAGTGGAAATGAATCTAACTAGCAACCACGAGGTTGTAGGTTCAATCCCTGGCCTCGCTCAGTGGGTTAAGGATCCAGCGTTGCTGTGGCTGTAGTGTAGGCCGGCAGCTACAGCTCTGATTCAGCCCCTAGCCTGGGAACCACCATATGCCGCGGGTGCGGCCCTAAAAAGATCAAAAAAAAGAAAAGGGTTGAGACCTGGGATTGAAATTTTTTTAAAAAACTCCAGGAAGCCAGTGCTCTGCCTTCAGTACATACTCAGTTTAAATGCTCACATCACAATTACTCAAATTTAATATATACGAGAATCACTTGGGGGGAGGAGGGAAAGGCTTGTCCAAATTCGGATTGCAAGGCACTGTCCCGACCAGGTTCTTACTGAATAGGTCTGGGATGGTGCCTCATATTCTGAATTTCTAAGAATTGCTACTAGGAAATCAGAGCCAGAGGACTCTTGGATAATACCATGAAAGACACTAAGCACTTTTTCTATTTTCATCTTCACCAGGGGTCCCCAAACCTCTCACTACCAGAGGTTTATTTCTTTCCCCTCATGCCCGCCCCCCTTTGACTGCCCAGTGGCATGCGGAGTTCCCAGGCCAGGGATCGGAGCTGAGCCACAGTTGTAAGCTACTGTGCAGCTGCAGCAATGCCAGATCCTTTAACCCACTGTGCCAGGCCAGGGATCGAACTTGCATCTTGGAGCTGCAGAGACGCTGTCAATCCCATTGCACCACAGTGGAAACTCCTTGAACACCCCCTTTTTTTTGGTCTTTTTTAGAGCCGCATCGGGGCAAGTGGGAGTTCCCAAGCTAGGGGTCAAATCAGAGCTACAGCTGCCGGCCTACACCACAGCTGCACTAACTCGGAATCCGAGCCACATCTGCAACCTACATACACTACAACTCATGGCAATGCCAGATCCTTAACCCACTGAGCGAGGCCAGGGATTGAACCCAGGTCCTCATGGATGCTAGTTGGTTTTGCTACTGTCTGAGCCACAGCAGGAACTCCCTGGACCCCCCCCCATTTTTAATGCACTAGTTATATGTCACTTAATGTGTGCCAGACACTGTTCTAGGGACTTTACAACTCCTAACAGCGCCACGGGCTGAACACTATTATTTTCCCCTTTTACGGATGAAGAAATTGCAGCATATAGAGGTTCAGTGACTTTCCCAACATTGCCCAGCTAGTAATTTTTTTTAATCGAGGTCAAAGTCACATAACATAAATTAGCAATTTTTTTTTCTGGAGTTCCTGTTGTGGCTCAGCGGTAACGAACCCAACTAGTATCCATGAGGACTCAGGTTCAATCCCTGGCCTCGCT